>CM064567.1:16942989-17147989 GCA_032716605.1 Paralithodes platypus
TTGTAACTTAGTATTACCAATATCCCTTATAAATTCTCATTATCCCCATTCCTCCATCCTCTCTCTCTACTCACACCCTTCTTTCAAATCATCTAAATAACTCTCTTACTATAAACTACCAAACCTAGTTTTACATATAAATCTCTCTTATACACAAATTTGTCTCTCTCACTAACACTCACTATATAGAACATCCCGAATTACAATCCCCACATCCCATTATCTAAATCCTTCTTGCAAAAATCTTGGTCTGCCACACTCAAGCTATAGAAAAATCCCTCTCAATAAGCTTAAATATCTCCTCTCCTCTCCTCTCCTCTCCTCTAAATACCTCCTTTGATTTGTCCCACACCAACTCCCAGCTGCCTATCCATTGTAATTCCTAGTTTTCAATAACTCCCTCTCACTCTATCACTCTCATCTCTCATCTCTCTCTCTCTCTGTCTATCTATCTCTCTCTCCCTCTCCTCCCAACTCCCCCCCCCCCAATCCCAACAAAAGGCACCGCCGTCCCCACAATACAGCCCCCCAATAAACAAATTCTCTCTCTCTCTCTCTCTCTCTCTCTCTCTCTCTCTCTCTCTCTCTCTCTCTCTCTCTCTCTCTCTCTCTCTCTCTCTCTCTCTCTCTCTCTCTCCAGATATATACCGGTACTTCCATAAATAGAAATAGGTGAGGTTCACGAATGTTTATGAGTGACTGTACTGGTATACGTGGGAGAGACTGGCCCCCTTTGTATAATTATAGATCATGCTGGCCAGCCTGGCCCCTAACCATCGTGTTGCTGCGTGTGGTAGGTCGTTTGTGGAGCCTGGGTAGTATTTTTCATGTTCAGACCCTCTTTATTACTCGCTGCCTTGGACAGTATGATAGGCAATGATAATGACGAAGGTGGTGGTGGGGCATTAAGAGATAATGACGATAGGCCTATTCAAGGGGTATATATATATATATATATATATATATATATATATATATATATATATATATATATATATATATTATGCCCTGATTTTATGCAGGATTAACAATTGCTATGGGTGAGTTCTACTCCACTGGGACTTCCAAGTTCATATAAATACATTTAAAATAAAAGACAACAGAGGATAAATATATCGCAAAATATGGTTTAAAGAATACAGGGGTAATATACAGGAGACGCAATAACGTGTTTTTCAGGTATTTTTTATTTGGTATTTTGATTTTGTTTTTGGTGTTTTAGTGGAATCTAGTGATGAAATTGAATGGGAATTAAGCATTTACCCATTATCCATCAATCTAAAGACACGCCCCCCAATAGTGGGGAGGGCTATGAAGATCAGGGAAATTGAGGAGTAAAAAGGGTATAGAACACGATAATACACATTTGTAACCAAAATTTGGCTCGGGTTTTGTCAATTTCCAGACCCATAAAACCCGCCTTTTTGAAAATCCGAGCCAAGTTTTGACGAAACTTGGCTCGGATTTAACTAATTTAAAAATTAAAATAACACAGTAGCCTTATTAAAATGTTGGCTCGGGTATTGTAAATTTTCATACCCATATAACCCGACATTTTTAAAACACGAGCCAAGTTTTGACGAAACTTGGCTCGGATTTTACTAATTTTAATTTTAAAATTACACAGTAACCCTAATAAAAAAAAAATTGGGTTTCATAGAGTTAACATTAGCCTAACCTAACAACCTTACCTAACCTAACCTAGTAAGAATGGGGTTAACATTAGCCTAACCTAACAACCTTACCTAACCTAACCTAGTAAGAATGGGGTTAACATTAGCCTAACCTAATAACCCAACCTAACCTAACCTAGACCTAGTACGTGGGATACAAAACTAGCCCTTGCATGCCAGCTACTGCGTGTCCATAGTACCCAGTACTTGGGTTACAAAACTAGCCCTTGCATGCCAGCTACTGAGGGTTCAAAGTACCCAGTACGTGGGATACAAAACTAGCCCTTGCATGCCAGTTTAAACCTATGCGAAAAAATCTTTTACTTTGTTACTTTGCGATCATCCATTAAGATTCCCGGTCCAATTGGATTTTCGGTCACGTAGGTGTTTTTTGTATTACAACCCATTTTCTCATCAGTTCTTTCATTGATTAGTGTGTTTTAAGGTGTTTTTTCTTTTGCAAATTAATTTTTACCCATTTTTAGCAATATTAAAACATGCCCCCTAAAACCATATTTTGTCATTACCCTAACCTAACAACCTAACCTAACCTGGGGGCGGCCCGCAGGGTTAGCATTGATATAGAATATGACAAAATACTAATAATACGGTAAAGAAGTGAAAGATATTAGTTCTCAGCTGATCCAAGATGTCTGCCATTTTTCCTTCCACCCTTATTTAACCCACAAAGTCTAAAGAATGGTAATTTAATCTGCAGCGGTAAAGACAAATATTGCGGTGACTATTACTCTATGACAAAGCTATAGTACACATTTAGAACATTATATCCCATACGTGACTGAAAATCCAATTTGTCCAGATTCCCGAGCTAGCTGTGGTCCGGCTCCTTTATATTGTCCCAACCAATCAACTAACCTTAATGAACAGAGGAGGTACTGGGTTGAGGGTCCTTGGCTTGAGTGGCTGCCTGGCTGGAGGCTCGATCACCACTCATCTTGGTCAACAGCTGGCGGATTTTTGTTTCAAAATTTTCCATGTCAAAAAACTGTATGTGCATTTCAAAACCAGCTATCCTCGTCGGCTGTATTTGGAACACTGGTTATTGCACTTTGGACAGTTTACACTCATTGGAAGGCGAAAATGTCTTAAGCAGCCTTATTGTTTTTAAAGACGGTGGAAAAAGCTTTGATCGGCTACCCACACCCTCTACACAAGCTGGCCAGAGTCAAACTGATAGCTTATATCCCGGGCCACCTGTTTTCCAAATCATGGCATCACCTGATTGGTCGATAGACATCACATGTCAGTGAACTCGAGTACTCTTGTCATGAATTAGGTAGGGTGATTACTTTCGCCACAACGCCACCAGTAGTTCATTGCATTCGCCACCAGATGTCTCAGATGTTGACTGAGAAGGACGTAAAAGAGGTCTCCTAGAAGAAGACGAAAAAGAAGTGTAAACAAACCAATAAAACGTAAATATCCATATAATATGTATTATGTTAGTTTCCTGGGAATGACACCTACATCAAAAATTGGGAAAAAATCGCTTAATCACATGCTATTGAACTTAATTGTTTACCAATATTGTAGCGCGTCCTGTATATTGACCGAATACAGCTTTATTTCTCATTTACTACAGTATATGCAAGAAATATCTGAAAACATGTAATGGATCAATACCAGTGAATAGCACTTAAACGTATGGTCAGCTTTGAGCACAGTCGCGGATCTAGATGGGTGGCAGGTATTATGCTCAATTTCACTATACTAGAGAAGTTTACACACTGTGAGCTTATTTCGAGAGGGTTTATTCTAAGGAGTGTTCGTAGGTACTTTCACTTTCTCCCCGAGTATGTCAGTAAGGGGGTTAAGGTCAAGGTCAAGTGCCTTAAGTAGGTACATAGGGTTTTTCATAGAAAACGATAAGAGTCGATGATGGACTCTGAAATATTTTCTTAAAACTCTTCGAGATTTTGGCAGTCACTAACCTCTCAAAACTGGTTAAAATAAAGTTAATTCAGAATCGAATCACTATTTGATGGTGTAGAAGTCTTCGGTATCACTCGCACTGTAGATACACGTAGTCCGTGACTCTGTAGTTCGATTATTAATGCTTTGAACGACTTATGAAATTTTAGGGCACTTTGGGAGGGACTCTGTTTATTTCTGGGGATGCTTGGATTTTTGGCAGAGTCCCTGGTTCTCCCAAAGCTGACTAAAGGCACTAATTTGGATTTTAGTTCTCTTTAATAGTGTAATGGTTCAACTATCGAATGGTGATGGGCTGGTCTATCAGAGTGAGACCTGAGCAATCTCTGCCATACCCATAGCTTACTCTGACTGTTCCTTTTACTTATATATTTTCTAGATCTCAAGTGACGGCGTCTCTTCCGTGGATTGACCTCCCAATCTACCAAGATTGGAAGCTAAAGCGTCACATTATTCCTTTGCCCCTCAACTTTCTCTTCATAATTGCTGAGGGGCACAGGGCCCTGGGTGAGGTTTTGGTTTCCCGGGCGTTTACGCACCCTCTCAGCTCCCCGCCATGGAGTGGCTTCGGTCACCCAGGCTTTATTGTGGTCGGCAGGGAGAGTTCTGTGGGGACGTTCGTTTATGGCCTTGGCCTTACTCGGGGCCTTGGGGCTGTTCAGCCAGGCAGCTTGGGGAACAACAACAACAACAACAACTATCGAATTCACGGTCTGGAAAAGTGATTCTTTTCTCTTAGCTCCGTTTATGAACACTCGGAGGAATTTATTCACTTTTCTGGTGCTTTCGAGGGACTCTATTTATTTCTCGCTCACTTGGCAGATTACGGTCTTAGTCACTTCTTTCTTCTTCTCGTGGTATCTCGACGTGGTAACTTCTCTGGACTATTTTTCCTGGTGATTTTCAGGAAATGGTTGGCTCTCTTCTGCTTCCCCGTGGGCCGTCTAGGTAGGCCTGCTTTGTGAAGTAGTTACAAATGGGTTGATTGGGCTTGAGATCTTAAGTATGGCTCCGTAACATATAGTAATCGTCGGGCAATTATCGTTAGGCACCATACCGGACTAACGCAAGTATTTCAGAGGTGGGAGAAACTACTCGACTGTCCTGATCAGTATATCAACCGTTGATGAAGCCCTGTTAAGGTACTCTCGGGCTAGGATCATAAATATCTCCTTTTTGTTGGACGATATCTGACTAACACAGTAAGTTTGGTCAAAGTATCCTCACTAACTGTCCTGATCCTTATGAGAGGTTCGGAGGACCCGGGGCGGTATTAAAACCTTTTAGTTACACAGTCTAGTGGGATGCCACAGAATCAGTGTACCAAGGACTTGTCTATGCAGAGTGCCCCTGAGTGTGTCTCGCCAAGCCTAGCTTCCAATCTCAGTCACAATGTTTCTCACTGGGCCACCAAGTGAGGACAGAGTTCCCTGGACAGGCCACGGTTTTCCTATCTTAGAAACTATGTTTCTCACTGGGACACCAAGTGAGGACAGAGTTCCCGGGACAGGCCACGGCGTCTTTCTCAGTAACTATGTTTCTCGGTGGAACACCAAGCGAGGACAGTTCCCGGGACAGGCCACGGTTTTCCTATCTTAGAAACTGTTTCTCACTGGGACACCAAGTGAGGACAGAGTTCCCGGAACAGGCCACGGTGTCTATCTCAGTAACTATGTTTCACGCTGGAACACCAAGCGAGGACATTGTTCCCGGGACAGGCCACGATTTTCCTATCTTAGAAACTATGTTTCTCACTGGAACACCAAGTGAGGACAGAGTTCCTGGGACAGGCCACGGCGTCTATCTCAGTAACTATGTTTCTCGCTGGAACACCAAGCGAGGACAGAGTTCCCGGGACAGGCCACGGTTTTGGTAACTTACAGGTTTTAGGAAAGTTTCTGGAGTCCGTACACTTTCTTATTAGTCTGCTCTCGGTATCGCCTATCAAGGGTCTCTTATGTTAGCCGGGGACACCACGTCTAACAAAGATCCCTAAGAACAGGGTTTGTTTGACTCACAGACAGTATCGTGAACTTTTCATTCTTCCAACTGAATGGAGGGTAATCCTAAGACTTTTCAGAAGGTGGGATGCCAGTACTTTTGAAGCCTTGTAATTGCTTGACTTTCCCCAGAAATCCTGAACTAGTATTGGGGATTACTGAGTGTACTCCTCCGGTACCTCTAGGATGGTAAGGGCATGAGGATGTATTCTTCATGAGGTCCTTGAACCCTTCTTATTCTGTTGGTCGAGGTCTCCCTCAATACAATGACTTTACTCAGTGATGGTGTGATGATTAGGTTCAATTATAGCTCCCAGAGCAGGGTACTTTATCAAGGGTTAATTACAATCGCATTGCTTGTCTATATAAACTCAATAGAACTCTGGAAAACAATAATAGTGGGTAAAGTGAATGAAATCTGAAATCTGTACTCTCGGGGAGGACTTTGGGTGTCGTGTGTACCGAAGGGATGTCGTGCGCACCTGACAGGTGAGGGCTACAATGCGCACAAGACAGTGTTTATCCTTCTTACTCCTTCCCGACGTGGTGGCTTGGGAATTTTTACTACAGATCTTTGTTAGTAGTAATTATGTGGATAATAATTTATAAATCTCCCTCGGCAATTCGTTGGCTAAAGGGGTGTGTACGTATACAATCATCCTAATTCGTGTTGGCAGGCCTGGGTGTACACACGGGGTATTTAAACGTATGGGGCGCCCTCTCTCGGGGCGCGGGAGACCCCCAGCGTTGTTTGTCCGTGGAGACAATTTGGTTCAGGATATTTCTATTTTAGAAGGAAGTATGTGTGAGTTGTATAACTAGCAGGACTAGTTGAAGAGTGTAAAAAAAAAGGCATGTGTATATATGTGTAGGAAACAGTGTCCCGAGGTATACGTTTACATCTTATTGCATTAAATAGGATTTCAAACATTATTATAATTGTTTCATCTGGTACGGTAATTGATTTCTTCGGTGGTGCAGACAAGGTTTTACTAATATCTACTTCTCTATTCTTCCCTAGGTATATTGTACATGAGGGGAGAAAAAGGAAAACACAGGGATACATGGATAATTGATTTCTTCTGTGGCGAAGACAAGTTTTTATTTTTATTTGCATGTATATATAATAAGACACGGGTGTTGTCTTGACAGGTAAATTCATAATACATAGGACAAGAAAAGGTACATAGGTGAACAGAAGAGTGACAGGTAGTTTAGAAATGTATGCTGAACCGCATTTTCCTCCTTGTGGTGGTAGTGGGAGGAACCGTCCGGTCTGGTGTGATGGGGCGTTCTCTGTCCGGTGCAACCTCTCGCAACTTGTCTGGTGTGACCCGGGATACTCCCTCGCCTCGTCTATTTGTTATGGTTCTCGCTTTCTTCTGGTTCTTTTGTGTTCTCTCCTGGTTCTTGTGCTCCTCTTCTTCCGGGGAATCTTCTTCCATTGTTCGTTTTCGAGGTAGTTTAACCCTTAATTAGCGGCGAGCAACATAAGTCGAGTTAAATCAAGCTGGACTATGTGGCGGCGCTCGACATAGGTCGTGTGGCAATTTCAGTACGTAATGTTGCTGAGAGAGAGAGACAAGTGGTGGCAGGAGAGTAGCGAGCGTATGACTGCTCCAGACCACCGCGGCGAACCTACTGACACGAATCCCACCTCCTCCCTCCCTCTCTCACTCGCTATATACGGAATTGTATGGGGAAAGTGCCTAATTACATGCTTTTTGCACTCGCGTTGCACGGTTATTGCAAGAAAACTAGCCATCATAAAAGGATCGTTATGGTGTCATTCGAACGCTCTATTTATGCCCTTTCAGGGATAGATACTTGTTTTACGTTCTGGGTCTTATTTAGGCATGAAAATGATCACGTAAACAGCCCTATTTTGGCTAAAAAAAAACCCGCTGGGCGGTACATATAAATAAACCGCATAGGCCGCTCGTAAGGTGTTAATATATATATATATTATACAAAGAGAGAGATAGTCACACCCGTTCCCGGACAATTCAACCAGTAGACCATTTCAACCAGTAGATCTCAAACAGTACCACATCGACCAGTAGACCATTTCAACTATTGGATCTTAACCAGGGCGACCTAGATTTGTGTGAATTTGTGTTTTTAGTGTAGTTGTGGACTGTATCATTTCAATAGAGAACCTAGAAATTGTTAATATGGCAAGGTTTTTATTATGTATTCATATATATGCCTGAAAGATTTTAAGCTTTGTTTGCACTGCGCCAACTTTGGGGAAATTTTGTAATTAGCTAATTAGCTAATTAGCGCATAATGCACATGATCAAAATATAACTTTTTAACTAATAGGCCTAGATTCATGTGTGATAGCACTTTTCCCCCGATATGCAGTTGTCCAGGCCATGCAGGTAAAATGGAGCGATCCACTGAGATCTCAGAACCTCATTCTACGGCCTGGCATGATGCACATAGTTCAAAATATCTGTGGGTGCATCGGGCACTTGATGAAGGGATCAGGTCTGGAAATGTTCATCAGCACTGCCTTTGGATGAGTCAGCAGCATCATGGGTCAGGGGAATCCATGGGTGCATGCGATACATGCATTCAGGATGGCATTTTGCATTCTGCTGCAATCCTTCCTACAGACCGGCTTCAAGTCATGGGACCAGATATGCGAGTACCTGGAGAAGGCACGACTATATCCGACTGGCCGCCACTGGTTGGATAACCTGATCACACCAACATTGCTCGCTCATCAGTTACTCCGCGCCGAGAGGGAGGGAGATTGGCTCCTGAAGCAGCTCTGCATCCAGCGTCTACTGCCATACTTTTTTGTCGCCGGCCACCACAACTATGCAAGGTACCTCTCGTGGCACTGTCTCGAGATGTCAGTGCTCCTACCTGCTGATGCCAAGGACGACGTCCTTTCCGCTGCATTTGTCTGCAAACATAAGACTGGCAGCTGGAACTCTGCCTCGGCCAATCAGTTCGGAGAGCAGACGACAATAAGATTGGAAAAGGGGGGCTAAAGGGTATCACGCTATCCCCGAAACAAGTGACAGAATGGATTGATTCCTTCCCGATATCTGCTTACATTTCTGACCTGCTCGACCATTGCTACTCTCCAGATCAGTCAAGCAGCTCCAATGAAACCCCACACAAGGAGGAAGGTCTAAAAAGACGTAAATTGGATGAAGATGATCGTCGGCGCATCAGTGCTGAAATTGACAAGTGCTCTCACCCCCTGGAGACTGACAGTGATGTCCTTTACAACATCTATAATGGACAAGTGGCTCCGATGGCGGTCAATGTGGCAGACTCCTTGGTACTGGGCGTGCCGATGGCAACTGCTTTCCGCAACTCACTCCCAAGTAGATTCCATGCAAAGCCTCACTTCACCGGTGAATACAATGGAGCATCTAAAGCAAGGCGTCAAAGTCGGTGACATGATTTGTTAATTAAATTGTTATATTTTGATCATGCGCATTAGCGCTTATTATGCTAATTAGCTAAGTCAGGCTGGTCCAACTACAGGCAGGTGGCCCGCCGGTTGATTATTTATGGCCCACAACCACTCCACTCTCATTTAAAATATAACACTAAAATGGTATGGTACATGATGTCTTCATACATTAGTGAAGTCTCTCTCTCTCTCTCTCTCTTCTGACCCGAATGTGAACCGTTACTACTTGTCTAATTCCTGTTAATTCTCTCTCTCTCTCTCTCTCTCTCTTTTGCTCCGAACGTGATGCGTTACTTACTACGTTTTCATTTCCTGTTAATTCTCTCTCATTCTCACTCTTGGACAGCCCAGTGTTGCAGATTTATCAATTTCTCGCTAGATCTTGAGAAATGTGACATGGCATTAATTACCGTTACCGTATCTAACAACGGAAATCCTAAATATATTCTGGATTCTGAATATTCGATATTTGTGTATTGACGTATTGTATTAACAAACATGACTCAAATAAACCTTGAATCTTTGAAAGAAAAACCGCAAACAATGGCAACCCTGACACTAAGGCATAACAAATTAACCTTGAATCTTTGAAAGAAAAACCGCAAACAATGGCAACCCTGACAATAAGGCATAGTCTGAGTCACCAGACTCACCACCCGTCAGTTTACCTCCGTTTTGCAGCCTACTAAGTGCCGCACATATCATATTTACAACCACCTCTCAAAATGAGTTTGTGTGTGTGGCCCACGCATTAAAGGTATATGCTGAAGTGGCCCATAGTTTTCCAGAAGTTGGACCAGCCTGAGCTAAGTAAACAAATTCCCCAAAGTTGGCGCAGTGCCAACAAAGCTGAAAACCTTCCAGGCACATATACAATATGAATGCATATCAATAAAAAAAAAACTTGCCATACTAACCATTTCTAGGTTCACTGCCCTGCAACTAGAGTATTTGTTTTTGTTGTGTGTGTTGTGTTGTGTTGTCCCTGCTAGGGCTGTCTCGAACCCCCCCCCCCCTCTCCCCCAAAAAAACAAACAAAAACAAAACAAAAACAAAAATGAATATAAAATAACTAAATATATAACTTAATATATAAATAAATACAATAAACAAATATAAAATGTGGTATGTGCCAGAGTATATACGGTAGACAGATAGATAGATCGATAGATAGGATCTTAACCAATACGGTACCAAATCAACCAGAGCCAACCAAATCAGTGTCAATTTGAAGTCCTAACCTAATTTGACCTAACCAAACAATAATGGTTGAGTTGATACTGGTTGAGAGCTACTGGTTGAAATGGTCTACTGGTGGATTTGTCAAGCCACCATTTAATTCAGTGCCCTTTAGTAAGAAGAACCGCATTTCTGACGCGAAAAGTATATGCTTTGTGATTAAAAGCTCATTGGATAATAACATTTTGGAACGGGATCAAATATAAATTCGATCATAACAAATATTTAGGCTTGTAAATATTAACATTACGGAATGGC
This sequence comes from Paralithodes platypus, assembly GCA_032716605.1. NCBI lineage: Eukaryota > Metazoa > Arthropoda > Malacostraca > Decapoda > Lithodidae > Paralithodes > Paralithodes platypus. Next base: position 16,953,552 of record CM064567.1, read on the forward strand.
AGAAATGTTTCCAATTCGTTTAAGGGGGGTCACTTGTTTGTATTGTCTCTTTCTCTCCCTTTCTCTGGCTTGTATCCATTCGGCCCCATTCAGCCAACTGTTTTAAGACGTGTATCCCCATCCAGGTGTCGATTTCTTCCTGGTGAGCGATAGCGAGCCAGCATTGTATGGAGAAATCCGGCTTCGCCAGAGAAAATTTTTCTATCGAAAAATTTACAAATTTAGCTTGCTGTCAAAACAAAAATATATATATATATATGCTGGCTCGCTACCTCCCGCCAGGAAAATATTGACACCTGAATGGGGGTAAATATCTTAAAACAGTAGGCTGAATGGGGCCGAATGGTTACAAGCCAAAGAAAGAGGGAGGGAAAGTGAAAAAAAGCGAGGTGGGCCCCTTAATGTAAGAAACCTATATACTGCTAAGCTATTAGAAGGTATTTATCAACGTTTCACTAATACATAATTATACCGAATATTATAACATGCACTTTTTATTGATACCGATAACGCCTAACAATATACATAGCCTGTGTTATACGTATGGTAAATTTCAATGAGAGAGAGAGAGAGAGAGAGAGAGAGAGTGAGTGAGAGATTTGACTCGACTCTCCGGTGCATACAGGTATATTATGGTGTCAAAAGGGCAAAGATGGTTATATGTCTTAAATCTACAGAGAGAGAGAGAGAGAGTGTGTGTGTGTGCGTGTGTGTGAGAGAGAGAGAGCGTATGTGTATGTGACTGAGAGTGTGTGTGTGTGTGTGACTGAGAGAGAGCGTGTGTGTATGTGACTGAGAGTGTGTGTGTGTGTGTGAGAGAGAGGTAGTGAGTGAGTTCCCGTAAAATAGAAAGTTGGGAACCCAGTATTAGTGAGTGAGAGGGGAGCGGAAGGATATGAGGAGGGAAAGAAACTGAAAAATTACGCTTCCCTTCACAAGTTAACCAGCCCAATGATTGGTTCTGCGAGAGAGAGAGAGAGAGAGAGAGATTGATTGATTGATTGATTTGACTCTATATTGAGATAATTACACTTGTGTAAAATTAGTTCCTTTAACCAAATGCATCCAACTACGTATTCTCGCGAGATTCCTCATTTCACCTTTTACTCTCAGATTAGGTTAGTTTAATTAAGTTGGTAGTGCTTGGTTTGTTGGTCTATATATTTTTTTATTAACTTTTGTTGTTTAGTTTCCTCGCTAGACCTCCATCAATCTTAGAAAAAAACACACCCTAGACTACCCCCCTTCAAAATAAATGTGTACATTTTTCAGTAGAAGAATGTGCCTCTAGAAATACAGGCTCGCTTTCGCTCGCCAGGAAAAAATCGACACCTAAATGGCACAAAAGGTCTTAACATTGACAACGAAATGGGCGAAATGTGTTAAAATCGCCAAACTAATGAACTGAACGTCTTCAAATCTCAAAACTAATGGGGCTAAGCATGAGGGAGAAGGGGTAAAAAAAATAAAAATAAAATACCCCTTAAGTTAGCTAAATTTAGTTAGGTTAGCCAGGTTATTGCATATTTGGAACATACTGGTAATCATTGTCAATATCAATTACGACAGCGATTTTTTTTAGTAAGATTCCGTTTCCTCCCAAATCAAATTTTCTGTCATAGCAGAAAGGTTTAATAATAATAATAATAATAATAATAATATTTATTCAGTCAGCAATTTACAGAGTTGGTACCACATAGTTTGTTACAAATATGACATGTACCAGCCTTGCATAATTCCAACTATATTTTCTATAATTTATTGTGAAACCAATTTATATATGTGGTATGCTTACAAACACAGGGTAGCGCGTCCAGAATTATGTTGCTTAATCAACATCAACCCACACTTGCATAGGAAATTATAATGATTACAGAGTGTAGTACCGTAACTCAAGGTGTCAAACCGGAGCAATTTTGTGTGAAGACTTGAATGAGTATGAGAATATGAGAAGGAATACCAGAAAATTAAAACTAAATTGCATTATTTTGGCCGTTTATATAATTTCCAAAGACACCATTTCAGCTATAAACCATAATATTATTTTTGCATAATTATACAATACTAAAAGAGTAAGAAGAAAAGACTTGGCTTTCGTTTGACATTCAGATCCGCCTCCTACCTCCATATACTGCTCCTCCCTCCTCCTGCCCACCCATTGATCCCCTCCACCCTCCTCCTGCCCACCCATTGACTCCCTCCTCCTGCCCACCAATTGACACCCTCCACCCTCCTCCTGCCCACCCATTGATCCCTTCCACTCCTCCACCCTCCTCCTGCCCACCCATTGATACCTTCCACCCTCCATCCTCCTCTTGCCCACCCCTTGATCCCTTCCACCCCTCCACCCTCCACCCTCCACCCTTCTCCTGCCCACCCATTGATACCTTCCACCATTCCACCCTCCTCCTGCCCACCCATTGATCCCCTCCACCCTCCTCCTGGCCACCCATTGATCACTTCCACCCCTCCATCCTGCACCCCCCACCCTCCTCCTGCCCACCCATTGATCCCTTCCACCCCTCCACCCTCCACCCTCTCCTGCCCACCCATTGATCCCTTCCACCCTCCTCCCTCCTCCCTCATCCTACCCACCCATTGATCCCTTCCACCCTCCACCCTCCTCCATCCTCCTACTCACCCATTGATCCCTTCCACCCTCCACCCTCCTGCCCCCTCCCTCCTGCCCCCCCCCCTGATCCCTTCCACTCTCCACCCTCCTGCCTACCCATTGATCCCTTCCACCCTCCACCCTCCTGTTCACCCATTGATCCCTTCCACCCTCCACCCTCCTGCCCACCCATTGATCCCTTCCACCCTCCTCCTGCCCACCCATTGATCCCCTCCACCCTCCACCCGCCCACCCATTGATCCCTACCACCCCTCCACCCTCCTGCCCACCCATTGATCCTCTCCACCCTCTACCCTACTCCTGCCCACCCATTGATCCCTTTCACCCTCCACCCTCCTCCTGCCCACCCATTAATCCCCTCCACCCCCCTCCTGCCCACTCATTGACCCCCTCCTCCTGCCCACCCATTGATCCCCTCCACCCTCCTCCTGCCAACCCATTGATCCCTTCCACCCTCCTCCTGTCCACCCATTGATCCCTTCCACCCTCCACCCTCCTCCTGCCCACCCATTGATCCCCTCCACCCCTCCACCCTCCACCCTCCTCCTTCCCACCCATTGATCCCTTCCACCCTCCACCCTCCTCCTGCCCACCCATTGATCCCTTCCACCCTCCACCCTCCTCCTTCCCACCCATTGATCCCTTCCACCCCTCCACCCTCCTGCCCACCCATTGATCCCCTCCACCTTCCACCCTCCACCCTCCTCCTGCCCACCCATTGATCACCTCCACCCTCCTCCTGCCCACCCATTGATCCCTTCCACCCTCCTCCTCCCCACTCATTGATCCCTTCCACCCCTCCACCCTCTACCCTCCTGCCCACCCATTGATCCCCTCCACCCTCCACCCTCCTGCCCACCCATTGATCCCTTCCACCCTCTTCCTGCCCATCCATTGATCCCTTCCACCCCTCCACCCTCCACCCTCCTCATGCCCACCCATTGATCCCCTCAACCCCTCCACCCCTCCACCCTCTTCCTGCCCATCCATTGATCCCTTCCACCCCTCCACCCTCCTCCTGCCTACCCATTGATCCCCTCCACCCTCTTCCTGCCCATCCATTGATCCCTTCCACCCCTCCACCCCTCCTCCTGCCCACCCATTGATCCCTTCCACCCCTCCACCCTCCTCTTGCCCACCCATTGATCCCTTCCACCCCTCCACCCTCCTCCTGCCCATCCATTGATACTTCCACCCCTCCACCCACCTACCCACCCATTGATCCCCTCCACCCTCCTCCTGCCCACCCATTGATCCCTTCCACCCTTCCACCCTCCTCCTGCCCACCCATTGATCTTTTCCACCCTCCACCCTCCTCCCTCCTCCTGCCCACCCATTGATCCCCTCCACCCCTCCTCCCTTCTCCTGCCCACCCATTGATCCCCTACACCCTCCTCCTGCCCTCCCATTGATCCCCTCCACCCTCCTCCCTCCTCCTGCCCACCCATTTATCCCCTCCACCCTCCTCCTACCTACCCATTGATCCCTTCCACCCTCCACCCTCCTTCTATCCAACCATTGATCCCTTCCACCCTCCACCCTCCTCTTGCCCACCCATTGATCCCCTCCACCCTCCTCTTGCCCACCCATTGATCCCTTCCACCCCTCCACCCTCCTGCCCACCCATTGATCCCTTCCACCCTCCACCCTCCTCCTGCCCACCCATTGATCCCTTCCACCCTCCACCCTATTCCTGCCCACCCATTGATCCCTTCCACCCTCCACCCTCCTCCTGCCCACCCATTGATCCCTTCCACCCTCCTCCTGCCCACCCATTGATCCCTTCCACCCTTCTCCTGCCCACCCATTGATCCCTTCCACCCCTCCACCCTCCTCCTGCCCACCCATTGATCCCTTCCACCCTCCTCCTGCCCACCCATTGATCCCTTCCACCCCTCCACCCTCCTCCTGCCCACCCATTGATCCCTTCCACCCTCCACCCTCCTCCTGCCCATCCATTGATCCCTTCCACCCTTCCACCCTCCTCCTGCCCACCCATTGATCCCTTCCACCCCTCCACCTTCTTCCTCATTATCATCCTGCCTCTCATGATTCTTCTACCTTCCTCCAACCTCCTGATTCATTCCAACCTAGTAGATCCCCCCAATCTCCCTAAATCCTCCCCTAGCCCCTGATTCACCCGCACACCCAAGTTTCACCCCAGATTCAACACCACTTAGATTCAAGTTTCAACCCCCCCCCCCCCCCCACCCCGAGATTCCCCCTCCCCCTCGAGATTCACCCGTTCTCTCCTCCCCTACACCCAATTCACCTTTCCTCCCCGAGATGCACCCCTCCCCCTCGAGATTCACTCCTCCCCCTGGAGATTCACCCCTACTCGAGATTAATCCCTCCCCCTTGAGATTCACCTCTCCTCCTCGAGATTCCCCCCCCCCCTCCGAGATTCTCCCTTCCCCTCCTCCTCCGATATTCTCCCCTCCCCTCCTCCCCCGATATCCTCCCCTACCCCCCGATTCCTCCCCCCCCCCCCCACCCAAGATGCACCCCTCCCCCATCCTCAACGTACCGTACCTGAAAAGAAGACTACACTATAAAAGAAAGAAAGCAGGAATAATAAAAGAGGAGAATAAGCGAACAGTCGACATGAGAGAGGGGAGAGATACTGGGATTAAAGAAAGCTAGAGAAAATGGATGGTTAGCACAATGTGTGATAGTAAGAGCACTTTAGAGAAGTGCCGTACATGAAAGGAACAGGGATATTTTAGCAACAGGTATCTCGCTCTCTCTCTCTCTTTATATATATATATGTATATATATATATATATATATATATATATATATATATATATATATATATATATATATATATTGTTACGTATCTTGATCCTCAAGTGGTTAACTTGATGAATCTAGATAGCACAGAGATATATATTAAGGTATCAGTCAGCTGAAGGCAAAACAAAAGTAAAATCTAATAAAATTATTTTCTGTTGTTGCTTCCTTTCCTTTTGGATCTTAGGACTTAGTATCCTTTATTGACTGATACTCTTTAATTATGAAAAATACTGAAACTATTAAAGTCATGTAGTATTTATAAAGAATTATTATTTAACCGAAGCTTAGTAGGCTATGGTTATGAACCGAAGTTATATCTAAAGAAGGACTATTAATTCTATAAAAAGTCTTGAAAGATAAATATTAAAGTAAGAATATTTCTGTCTCTTACCCTTTTTGAAATGAATAGATAGTTTTCTTATATGTCCTTTTATTTATATTTAATGTAATTATTCTTGGTTCTTGTCTTACGTTAATAGTATTATATTATTATCATCAGGATTTATATCAAAGTCACATAAAAAGTTAGATATATATTTAATAATTAGTTAAATGTATTTCTTAACCACGTAACATTGAGGTTTGATTATGAGTAAATAAAGTTACAGGATCGCTTCATAGATTCGATTCAGGTCTCACTCAAATAATATGAAAAGCAAAAATAATATTTTGAAGCTAAAAGAAGTTTTTTCAGCTTAGGAAATCACTATAAGTAATATTAACACAGCCATGTTAGTCTAAGGCGATATTACTAATATGAGACAATAGCATCACCGTACTAAGCACCGTTAAGCAATGTAAGCTTAATTAAAAGAAAATTAAAGAACTCGTAAGTATTAATCTAAAACCATAGTATTACTTTCATCATAACCCAATTACTTAAAGAGTTGCTTTAGTCCACAAGTTAGTCAACTAAAATAGTTAAGTACATAATAATAGCGTTAACGTTAATTCCCAATCAAATAGTTAAGTACATAAATAGTAGCGTTAACGTTAATTCCCAATCAAATAGTTAAGTACATAAATAGTAGCGTTAACGTTAATTCCCAATCAAATAGTTAAGTACACAATAATAGCGTTAACGTCCCAATCACATATCTCACTAACCAACATAACGTAAGTGTTTACACCGAACACACTTAACACACACTTATATAATCTGACTGACAGTCACAAACCCATTATAATACTTCACCCCGTCTTCCTCCAGCTGCAAGTTCACCTTCCCCAACTCCAAATGAGACTGATTTGAATGCCCACAACTCGGGTCTTATATACTAAACAATGATGGTCTAGGAACGAATCAGGAGGCGAGTGATGGTGCGCGCTCCAATCATAGCTCCTCGAGTTGCATAACAGGTGCCTGGTCCATTCACAGCTCCTGGCGTCGATCATACGTCATAGCGTCGGGTCATCGAAGTAGTTTGCAGGGTCCCCTATGACGCACGCAGGTGTGAAGGCTTGTTTGCTGGTATGCGGGCGAGCTGGTTTCCCACTCGCTAGTTCGCTCCGCCGCTTGGGTAGTTTGAACCTCCTTCAACTCTAATTCTAACTCTTAAATTAACATACAGGGCTCCGTATGTCAGACCTCCCCCCCCTAGAAAAGAGTTTAAGGAGTATAGTACATAATATGAAACATAATACATAAATAGATTAACCACCAGATTGGCAACAGCAAGATTATAATGAGGATATAATAAGGATATCACCCAAAGTAGGCAACGTCTCCAGGTACCACATCAGAACATAGCCGGAACGTAGCTGGAGCGTTATTCGAACTGCAAGGCTTCTCACAGCTGAAGGCTTAAAAGCGCACTACTAAAACATGATATTTACCTCGCTACAAGGGAGAGCTAATTGCCAAAATCCTCTCATTAAGTTAAACTTACTGCGGTATGAGGCCAACCTGGTAAATGCAATCTTTGATCCGTGGCAGTGGGTAGGTATCGTTCTTTGTGACAGCATTAACTTGCCTATAGTCCCTACAAAACCTATGGCTCCCGTCTGGCTTTGGCACAAGTATGACCGGACTACTCCACTGGCTTAAGGCCCTTTTGATCAGCTTGTTTGACAACATGTAGTCAAGCTCGACCTGCAGTATACTCCTGCATTGTGGTGAGACACGGTAGGGGGATAGTTTAATGGGAGTTGCATCCCCTACGTCTATGTCATGCACGGCCAAAGACGTGAGCCCTGGAGTATCACGGAACACACTGGGAGACTGAGATAAAACAGAGATTAGTTGGTTCGCTTGATCAGAGGGAAGATGACATAGTTTAGATGGTAATTCCCTCAAAGCCACTGAATTATACTGAAAGTTGGATAGGCTACATGACAAGTCAAAGTCTGCATGGATACCTTCAGGCTCTGGAACAGTCTGTTGCGGGTCAGTAAGAGAACTGAAGACTTCGTCCGCACCAGGCTGTTCACAGGTCCTGACATTCACTGCCACAGTGGGAGAATCTGGAAGAGAGGAATCAGGGGACCTATGGTAGGGTTTCAACATATTTATATGGAATACTTGCGTGGGCTTTCTCCTGTCTGGGGTAGTTACTAGATAATCGGTAATGCTCACCCTCCGAATGATCTTATATGGGCTCCTGAACTTGGCAGATAAAGGTTGGCCAAAAAGGGGGAGCAGGACCAAAACCTCATCACCGGGCTGAAACTCCCTCTCACGGGCTTTCCTGTCATACCATTTCTTCATGGAGCTTTTAGCCACTGTCAAGTTTTGAGCGGCAAACTCACATGAGGATCTCAGCCGGGTTTTGAAATCTGAAACATACTTGAGGAGGTTTTGGTTCCCCTCCTGGCCAACTAGGCTATCCTGCAATAGTTGCAAAGGACCTCTTACCTGGTGACCGAAAACTAGCTCATTAGGGGAAAAACCCAGGGATTCAGTTGGAACCTCACGAGTAGCAAATAAAAGAAAAGGTACCCCCTTATCCCACTCAACTCCGGTCTCTGTACAATACTTACGTAACATTCCCTTTAATGTCTGATGATATCGTTCGAGAACCCCTTGACTCTCTGGGTGGTAGGTGCTAGACTTAACATGCTCGATACCCAACTCCTTCAGGGACTGCTGGAAAATGTTAGAGGTAAAATTAGTTCCTTGATCACTTTGCACCTCATGGGGGAAACCCATTCTGGTGAAGAATTTGAGCAGTTCCTTGATGACAATTGGAGCAGAGGTAGTCCTTAAGGGTATAGCCTCTGGGTAGCGAGTTGCCATGTCCATGATAGTTAATAAATAAATGTTACCTTGGGAAGTCTTAGGCAATGGGCCTACAATGTCCACTACCACCCGAGTAAAAGGATTCTCGAAGACGGGCAAGGGCACCAGAGGATGTACAGGCACCTTCTGATTGGGTTTTCCTGTCATCTGGCAAGTGTGACACATTCTACAAAACTCCACTACATCTGCACGCATTCCTGGCCAGTAAAAGTGGGCTCTGATTCTGTCTAGAGTTTTTCTCACACCTAGGTGTCCTGCCAATGGTATACAATGTGCCATTTCCATGATATCTCTATGACAAGGTTTGGGGACTACTACTTGATGGACGTCCCAAGCCCCGTCATCGATTGGTCTGTGTGGCGGTCTCCATCTACGCCACAATACTCCTCCTTTGAGGTAGAAACATTCACCACCCTCCTTCTTACATTCCTCTTCACTCACGGACCTGGCAGCTAACTCCTTGCATTCACTATCATCTCTCTGTAGCTCTACCAGGCCACTAGGACAATTTGGAGGGGTTTCATGGTCATCGTTGGGGTCAAGATGAGCCATAAAGGTGTCAGATAAATCCACCTCAGTCACATCATCAGGCACAGTTGGAGCGTCATTCACACTCTCATCATCCCTTTCATCAACTCTTACATTCGGTACATTTCTGTCTGAGGGAACTGCTACTTGAGACATTGAACGTGTGACAGCACACACAGGGAAAACAGTTGGCATCTCCTTTTCGAGCTCACCGGTTAGTGGCTCGTTAACAGGGGAAAGTGACAAAATGGGGTCTGGTCGGACCTTCTCACCTGCTACATCATTCCCCAAAAGGAGTGTTACCCCAGGCACAGGGATATCTTGGGACCTACACAAAGCTATGGTGGCCTCACCCTGTAGTAACTCTCATTCAATTTCGCCTTTTACCAAGTGTGCATAAAATTGGCCTCCAGCACCTCTCATTACAACTGGTTGCCAGGTGGGCACTCAGTGTAAGGATTCACCATGAGGGTGCTAGTAGAACCTGTGTCTCTCAGAATTTTTACCTCATGCATACAACCATTTAATCTCACGTTGCCAGATGAAATAAAGGGACGGTAACTGTCCTGCACTGATGGTGAAATTATTATTGGCTTAACCCTAGTGGGTTGCACCACACATGCTACTACACCCCTGTCTAGATGGTTTACGTTAGCTGCTAGGTACTCCTTCTGTCGGGAGTCCTGCATTAAAGGAACTTTTGGTGCTAGGTACTCCTTCTGTCGGGAGTCCTGCATTACAGGCACATATGGAGTTTGAGATACGGCGGCAACTGTCTGCCCCGATCTCTCGGTTCTCTCCTTGTCCCAGCACTGATAAGCTAGGTGGCCTCTCTTGCCACAAAAAGTACATACTTTAGGGGATACGGGAACGTTCCCTCTTTGAGCATTACTATTAGTTTGGGGCCCACCTCTGTTACCATTGCCCTGAGTCGCATTTTTAGTTGGGGGAACAATTCTATTTTGGCTAGCTGGGGAAGACGTTATAGGCTTGTGACTGGGTCTGTCAGATTTGTGATTGGGATACTTAAAATTAGAATTAGAATTATCGTAGGGCTTCTTTCCACGAAATTTGTTGTTGAGCACGTATGTGTCAGCCATGTCAGCGGCGTCGGCAAGACAATCTACCTTTTTCCCCTTTAAGTGATAGGATACAGAAGAATCAATTTTCCATAGGAAATTTTCTAACAGGACCAACTCCTTCAGATCGTTGTAGCTTGTGACTTTCTTACTCATGACCCAATGATTGAAAGTTTTAGTCATGGTCCTGGCAAATACCTTATGGGTTTCTTCTACTTTCTTCTGGTTTTTACGGAAAGATTGCCTGTAAGCCTCAGGCTGCAATTGATAGGTTTTTAGGATAGCTTCTTTGAGATTGTCATAATCCTGCCTAACTTCTGCTACTTCTGACAAATACGTGACTCGAGCCTGCCCTGTCAAAACAGTTTGTAACATAAAAGGCCATTGATCTCTTGTCCACTTCATACCTCCAGCAACTTCCTCAAACAAAACAAAGAAATCCTGCACATTATCCTCAGTGAAAGGTGGAATGACACTAGTCATAGTCAATCCCAGAGGGGGAGCAATTTCGGGAGCATTTGTATTGACATTTAGTTGAGCCGTACGATATTGATATTCACATTTTATGCTAGTTTCTTCGGTATTTGCTTTCATTCTGGCTTCTTCTATTTTTAGTCTGGCTAGTTCCAGTACTTGATCACCGGTCAAACCAGGTGGCAATTGTTCATCAAGTTGGCTAGGATTACTCGGGATCCCACCAACTGCTCCGTCACCCTCCCCGCCTTCTACAGGGAACAGGTGGGTTTTTATGGTCTGAGCCACCTCTACTTTAGACATGTTTGAGACAGTTAACTGGAGATGTGAGGCAAGCACTTTCAGTTCGGATTTTGACAGACAGTCAATATCAGGGGCTGTGGGTTCTGATTCTATGAAAACTCGAGCATCTTCGTCATTAATTAGATGAGGCATGATTAATATTAGATTTTTAAGTAGTGAAACGGTAATGAAACTGAGTGAAACTGTATGAAACGAATCCTGGCGAGGTCGCCACTCTTCTGTTACGTATCTTGATCCTCAAGTGGTTAACTTGATGAATCTAGATAGCACAGAGATATATATTAAGGTATCAGTCAGCTGAAGGCAAAACAAAAGTTAAATCTAATAAAATTATTTCCTGTTGTTGCTTCCTTTCCTTTTGGATCTTAGGACTTAGTATCCTTTATTGACTGATACTCGTTAATTATGAAAAATACTGAAACTGAATACTATACTGAATACTGAAAATATATAAAGGCAAAGGTGCCCTCAACAAGTGTCTCCCCCAAAGTTGAAAGAGATAGAGAGCCGAATTTAACCTTTTATTTATTGTGCAGTATTGGAAAGAATAGTGGTGTGCTTGTTTAGTGTAGTGCAGTGGATTAGAGGAGAAGGTGTGTGTATGTATGTTTGTACGTGTAGGCTAAGTAGGAGACAAAAGACAAAGCTGCCTGTCACAAGTGTCCCCCCACAAAAAGAGTGACAAAGAGCCAAATTCAAGATCCTGTACATTAAAGACATAATGTCGGGACACACGGAGTTTAAAGAAGATTACCGGTAAGTCATTGTTCGAGGGAGAGAGTTCCAGACGTTACTTTTTAAGTGGAAGAAAGACTGACAAGAGCTAAAGTTGGAAAGTTCAGTACATTTAGTATTGATGAAAGAATTCTTGCTAATTCGAAGAACAGATTTGGCTTGATTTCGGGCAGAAACACAAAGGTACGAGATTCTTGAGTTTGAAGGCGACGGTACTGTTTGAATGCTTCCTCCTTAATGTGGACAGCAGTCGAACAAGCATGACTAAACCAAGATAATTTTGCATAATACGGAGATAAATAAAAAATAAATGTATGCCCATACTTCGATTTTCCCCCGGACAGAGCCGGTACCTCAGCTAGTGTTCTTTAATAACCGGTCTTGTGTGATGACTTATTTTGCCCTATTTTTATATTTAATTTTGCTTCACTTCTCGTGCTTCTATTCCCTGATTGAAAGAGAGAGAGAGAGAGAGAGAGAGAGAGAGAGATAGAGAGAGAGAGATTGAATTAACCCTCTCCGACATATGATGCGATTTTGAGCCTATTGGGGATACTTTAAAGCCTTTGTTACCATCAGGGGTATTTATAAACCTTTAGTTTAGTTACTTCAACCTCTGCAGTTGTCTTTGAGTTAGCTGTGGGCAGAAAACTAATTTTGGAGAGGTAATTAAAAGAGTGAGAGAACTCTATTTCTTATTGCTAATCTGGCAACCTCTACGTCATATGTGCGTGAAAATGGTTAAGGGAGAGATTTGGAGTAAGCTCTTGTGAGTACGTGTGAGCTTCTGTGTATTCACTTGCTTGTTCGTCAAGGGGAATCCACGCAATGCGAGCTAAGCTCATTATTATCGCGCCTCCTTAACTGGGAATGTATTGCGTGAAATGCATGTTAAGTGTGTATGTATCGTTGGAATGGCTGTGGATGTGTGTGTAGTCTGTATTTTAGCCAATAGGGGAAAATAAAAAAAATCGTCTGCTATTTTTCCCGCCTTTGTTTCGCACCGAACCTAAATTTGTTGCCATCGAGTGAATTTAAATTTTTAAATCGCAGTCATCAAAGTATCACTCGATTTCTGTAGTCATGAATGTTACAGATATATTACTCTCAAATTCTATTCATTACATTGTCCAATATACAAAGTATTTATGATAAATAAAAACGATTCTATTACGCCTACACAAACACATGGTAAGCCCCCTAAAAGTAGTCCTGTTAATATTTCATTAGATATAATAGATATCCATGTCCTAAAAATTATAATAATATGTATGAAAACTCGAGATGAACGTATAAAATAATCGTCATTAGCCACTTTACTGGATATTAGATTATACAATATTATTATAAACTAGTTTCAGAACTGGCAAGCGCATCATAAATTGATGCCAGTGTTCGCTACCCATAATAGTCATTAAACGAAACATCTCAGACAGTCAACATCTCATCCCCACTTGACTTACTTTGTTAAATTTGACATTAGTTGTGCAACTATATGCACATTAGCAGTAATGGTGGTAGATATTTGTTTCCCACAGATGGAAATCTTAATAAAATGTGGATTATAGCCTTAATGAAGGTAAGATTTTCAGTTATAGAGTGTGTGTGTGTGTGTGTGTGTGTGTGTGTGTGTGTGTGTTCCAAGGTTGCCAGCGCACATCACATCTCAAAAGTAGCCCAATCACCGAATACCGCACAACATACAATTTCAGCTATTTTGATCCTATCACACACATTTTCTGATATGTTTATCTTTAACAGCCATGCATGCATGATACTATGAGTTACCCAAATATAACTAGGCCTAGTCCCATATAGCCTACTGTATGAGTAGTGGCCTACGTGTCACATCATTTAAATATTAATGAAATACCACATACATTATTATCACAATCATGCACTCATCAAATCTGCATCAATGTCCCAATCCCCCCTCACAAACAATCATTTAATTAGGCTATTCAGTCACCACCACATAGGCTACCATACATGTATAGTACAGTCACCACCACATAGGCTACCATACATGTATATAGTCACCACATAGGCTACCATACATGTATGGTACAGTCACCACCACATAGGCTACCATACATGTATAGTACAGTCACCACCACATAGGCTACCATACATGTATGGTACAGTCACCACCACATAGGCTACCAACATATACAGTCACCATAGGCTACCATACATGTATAGTACAACCAACAGAAAGCCATGATGAACGTTTGTATGAATTGTAGCCTAGCTATAGGCTACTCAACACTCGACACCTCTACAACTTTAATAGTATATAGAACCAGCCCAATTCCGCTTTCCTCAATTTTAGCTAGTTAGGATAATACTTCAGAGGCTATCCACCCCATCACACTGTAAATCAAGAATTGAATATCGTTTGAAATGGAATTTCGCAAATCTACGCTTATGAACGAATCCTAACTAGCCCAATGGTGCGAACAAAAGAAGACCTTGGCAACACTGTGTACGTATATCCAGCCGCGGTCAGCTGACGACCTAAACAGTCACCCGTGGAAAAGGCAGTGTTGTAATTTTTGTTGTCATCATCTTTTTCGAATTTCCTGCATCTCCACGTATGTAATTTGCTGCCACTGTGTTCTATGACATTCTGATTCACATTGATTGATTTCTTGTCACTGGTCTAATAAGAAATATAGCCGGTAACATATTTAGCTGCCCGATTTGATAGTGAATTATAAATTGGTAACTTTAAAGCGCATGATAGTTTGTTTTGTAGGAAAGAAACTATAGTGCGCAGGCGCAGACATTCAACCTGCCAAATTCTACAGCTACAGAATATAATGCCGTATGTTCAGCCAAAAAGCAGTAACAAGAAATAGGGTGGTCAGTATGGAAGTGAAGAAGTCCTTGCATGACAGTGTGGTAATCCCGACACTGACTTACGGAAGCGAAGCATGGACGTTGGTTGAGAGACTCAGACCAAGAGTGAGAGCAGTGGAAATGAATTACTTAACGAGTGCGTGCGGAGTTACATGGAGGGATAGACAGACTAATGAGGAAGTAAGAAGGAGGTGTGGTGTGGAGGTAGATGTGCTGGAAAGTGTGAAAAGGAACAACTTGAGATGGTTTCGGCCATATGGAACGTATGGAAAGCGAGAGAATGACTAAGAGGGTGTACGAGAGCGAGGTGGAGGGACAGAGGGGGAGAGGTAGACCGAATATGAGGTGGAAGGATGGAGTGAGGAAGTACATGAACGAAGGTGGTGCTGGTTGGGGGGAGGGGCGTCGACTGACTGGGGACAGAGGTGCATGGGGCGGTTCGTTCGTGGCCACCCCTTCGGGATCACGGCGTCAGGCAATAGATAGATAGATAGATGTTCAGCCAATTTCTACTGAAACACGTATTTGTTAGTAACTAAAAAGGAAGTAAATACAATACTTCAATGAGTATTAAAATTTCGCCCAGCCTATCACACCACATTAGATGAAACTAAATTTCTTGTTCAGGAAGCTGATATTTATGTATCAAATTATTTTAATTATTATATATTCACTGCATTAACGAGTATATAACCATCATATTATGAATCCAGTAAAAATATACTACACAACTATGTGTCATAGATAAGTGTGCGAACTGTATTAAACCTCTTAAATCACGAAAGCCCTCAAACACCTCATTGGTGCATCACACACGATAGTCATTCGAATAAGACCCCCAGCGCCATCTGGATTTTTAGTACAGTTTTTTCTCATTGGATGTAATGCCTGGATTGTGGCAAAGTATCTGTAACTGCATTCGATGCTGAAATCTGCTTGAGCTATCACGCCAAGTGGAGTACCGGTACTTCTCTTGGTGTAGTGGCTATGGCGCTCGCCTCCCACGTGGCGGGCCCGAGTTCGAATCTCGGCCGGGCCGCGCCCAAAAATATTTGGGGCGAATTTCCGCATCAGACGCAGTTCGGATGTGATTGTTAAAATTGTAAATTGTAATTGTGTGTCAATGTAAAAGTCGGCAAAAATAGTATGGTGCCGTTTCGAGGTCACTTCACTGGTGGCAGCTGTAAAGGAATATCTGAGAGGCTTAGTTGGGGAATCCCCATGGTGTACTGGCTTGCCTTAACTGGTCGGCTACAACAGTTGCTAAGGCTAGAGCTCTCAGAAATTCTCAGAGATGATGTCCCAGTGACTCCGGTTCGTTGGGGAGGTATGGTGGCAGATTTCCTGCACTGCCTCCTCGCCGTGGTGTGTGACCCGCCCGGCAAGTGACGGATATAAGGAATGTCGCTGGTGATCGTTGTCTCGGAGCCTCGCTGTAGTTGACACACTCAGACTTGTGCCTCGCTTGCTTTCGCTCGCTCGGAGTCTTCGCTACCTGGACGATAATGTGATGTAATGCCTAAATTGTGGCAAAGTATCTGTAACTGCATTCGATGCTGAAATCTGCTTGAGCTATCACGCCAAGTGGAGTACTTCTCTTGGTGTAGTGGCTATGGCGCTCGCCTCCCACGTGGCGGGCCCGAGTTCGAATCTCGGCCGGGCCGCGCCCAAAAATATTTGGGGCGAATTTCCGCATCAGACGCAGTTCGGATGTGATTGTTAAAATTGTAAATTGTAATTGTGTGTCAATGTAAAAGTCGGCAAAAATAGTATGGTGCCGTTTCGAGGTCAATTCACTGGTGGCAGCTGTAAAGGAATATCTGAGAGGCTTAGTTGGGGAATCCCCATGGTGTACTGGCTTGCCTTAACTGGTCGGCTACAACAGTTGCTAAGGCTAGAGCTCTCAGAAATTCTCAGAGATGATGTCCCAGTGACTCCGGTTCGTTGGGGAGGTATGGTGGCAGATTTCCTGCACTGCCTCCTCGCCGTGGTGTGTGACCCGCCCGGCAAGTGACGGATATAAGGAATGTCGCTGGTGATCGTTGTCTCGGAGCCTCGCTGTAGTTGACACACTCAGACTTGTGCCTCGCTTGCTTTCGCTCGCTCTGAGTCTTCGCTACCTGGACGATAATGTGATGTAATGCCTAAATTGTGGCAAAGTATCTGTAACTGCATTCGATGCTGAAATCTGCTTGAGCTATCACGCCAAGGGGAGTACTTCTCTTGGTGTAGTGGCTATGGCGCTTGCCTCCCACGTGGCGGGCCCGAGTTCGAATCTCGGCCGGGCCGCGCCCAAAAATATTTGGGGCGAATTTCCGCATCAGACGCAGATCGAATGTGATTGTTAAAATTGTAAATTGTAATTGTGTGTCAATGTAAAAGTCGGCAAAAATAGTATGGTGCCGTTTCGAGGTCACTTCATGGCGACATCTGGAAACGAAGGCTTGGGGTTAAACTGTACGGTACCCTTCTTCTCACTACGCTACCAGTCTCACCCGAAGGCTTAGGTTGACCAGTAGCTTAGGTGTGTGTGTGTAAGTTTTCAAATATAATATATTTTATCTTCCGTTCGTTGAGTTTTATACGCATTTTCAGAATAATTTGTATGGCTCCACACAAAACAATTCTATTTAAAACACCCTTTGTCTGGTCGCTTTTCACACGGAGGCTTTTTTTTTTATCTTTTTGTGTCAGTAAAGATTCATTTCACCGTGGGTTTCCAATTCTCGCGTGACGTCACTTGCACCCACAGCCCCATTAGGCTATAGCACTTACAATACATAGATACACAAAATAGTATCATGATTTGTTCTGGCTATGAGGAAGTTGGAGTCGTAAAGATCGCTATTAAACAGAAGTTATATAATATTGTAGGTTTTTGATAGGTAAGATGTTGGTGAATTTGGTTTTATATACCGGTACCAGTATTTATGAATTTACACCAACCGTATTTAAGCTGGTAATTCTGTTAAATATTAATGTGTACGGCTCCAACTTCTTTATAACCCGAAACTAGCAAATAGTTAATTATATGGATGGTTCCTGAATGCAAACTTATATATTTATTCCTAGAAGAAACTTAAATTTGTAGTACTGTACAATCGCGCTAATAAGTGACGTCTCGGCACCAAGTATGTTTTGATCAATAATTGGTATCAGCAATATCTTTGCTTCATTTCTTCATATCGAGTGGAATATACAAACATGTTCCTGCACTTCCTCACCCTGCCAGACAATACAGCACAGAACAAGCCAAACGTAATGACAGCTGGGATATGACTTATTAGCGCGACCGTACACGTTTTTTTCCCCAAGACCCAGAAGAAATTTGGATGGAATATTGATGTAGGATTATTGTTGATTGTTTGTTATTGCTTTTGATTGTCGTTGTTTCTAATAACCCTTTATTAACCTATTTCCAGCTGGCGGTAAAGTTCCATGTCCCCAATTTGATTATTCAGCTATTACGACGAGTTTGTAGCGAGATATGTTGTTAATTATGACAAGTTCCGAGGAACTTGCTTCAATTGTGCCGCCTCTCCACATCTTTCCCCGTAGAACTAGGGCAGCTGAGAGCGCCCATGAATTTACACTTTCTCCTCCACAATGCAGAACTTCTGCTTATCAAAATTCATTTATCTCTAGAACTACTACTCTTTGGAATTCACTTCCCTCGAATTGCTTTCCACAAACTTACAATCTACAAATGTTTAAATCCAGTTGTTACAAACATTTTATGAATGGAGGATGCCTTTAGGCACATGGACCTTTTTGTTTTATCTGTGTTTTTCCTTCCTCCGTTCATTGTCTCTTAAAAAAAAAAAAAAAAAAAAAAAAACTTGGCATTATGATGTAGAGACTTAGTAGTATCATATTTTCCCATTAACTATGAAAAAATCAGCTGCTAAACGATTGACTAGATTACTATTTGCTTTATGTTGCAGATGAGATAGATACGTCTAATAGTTCCCTCTCTAACCAGCACACAAATCATCTTTTGATATTGTCCATGACCTATTGATATAGACTGCATATTCTAAATTATCTCTAAAATTGTCCGTGAACCATTGATTTACACTGTACATTCTATAAAATTGTCCGTGAACCATTGATTTACACTGTACCTTCTATAACATCGTCCGTGAACCATTGATTAACACGGTACCTTCTATAAAATCGTCCATGAACCATTGATTTACACTGTACCTTCTATAACATCACCTGTGAATTATTGATTTAAACTGCTGCTTCTATAAAATCGTCCGTGAACTATTGATTTAGATTGTACCTTCTATAAAATCGTCCGTGAACTATTGATTTAGACTGTACCTTCTATAAAATCGTCCGTGAACCATTGATTTACACTGTACCTTCTATAACATCGTCCGTGAACCATTGATTTACACTGTACCTTCTATAAAATCGTCCGTGAACCATTGATTTACACTGTACCTTCTATAAAATCGTCCGTGAACCATTGATTTACACTGTACCTTCTATATAATTGTCCATGAACCATTGATTTACACTGTACCTTCTATAACATCGTCTGTGAATTATTGATTTAAACTGCTGCTTCTATAAAATCGTCCGTGAACCATTGATTTACACTGTACCTTCTATAAAATCGTCCGTGAACCATTGATTTACACTGTACCTTCTATATAATTGTCCATGAACCATTGATTTACACTGTACCTTCTATAACATCGTCTGTGAATTATTGATTTAGACTTGCTTTTATAAATTCGTCCGTGAACTATTGATTTAGAGTTAGACTGTACATCTTTAACCCCTTGAGGATGATGACGGGTTTTGACAGTTTTCTATGGCTATCATTAAACGATTTCATACTGCATAGATAAGGATCTATATATTCTATAAGCATTAAAAGGGTAAAGACTATCTCAATTAACCTTCTGAATTCCATATACCCTTCCAAATCTGAATAAGATAGCCTAATAATAGCCAGAATAAACTGTCAAAACCCGTCATGATCTTCATGAAGTTAAGATTATCCGTGAACTATTGATTTAGACTGTACCTTCCGCTCTATCCACACCCCCTTCGTCAGCGACCGGGCGCCCTTTCCTCTGCCTGACGTAGAAATCATTAGCTTGGCATTCCTTCACGGGGGGAGGAGGGACTTTCGTTTCTCATGGCAGGGCGTTACCCCTTCCTCTTCGCAGCATTTTACTTTATTTCGAACATTACCAGAGAGAGCGAGAGAGAGACTGTGTTTGAGTGTGAGAGACATACTCACTCACTCTCACTCTCTCTCTCTCTATCTTAATATCGCTATCTGATAGAAAACAAGCTATCCTATCCTATTCTATCCTATGTTTTTTGTTTTTTCTATGTGCATGAGGGAGACAAAAGGCATAACTGCCTGCAGCGAGTGCCTCCCCCAGATTTCAAAGAGTGACAGGGCCGAAATCAATGGACGTTCGAGCTAAAATGCCTGGACACACGGAGGTTGAAGCAATTTAAGTCATAGGAAGAGGGAAAGACTGATTCTGGGAGAGAGTTCCAGAGCTCACCAGTTGAATAGAAGAAAGTCTGAGAATAACTTTTCACTCTTGGGTTGGAGAGTTGCACAGAGTAGGGGTCGGATTGTGTTGCAAGGCGGGTACTACGTACCCTACGTAGAGGAGGTGGTATACACTGGGAAAGCTCCGAGGAACACTGATTATTGTGGTAGCGATATAATAGCGAGAGAGATGCAACATTGCGGCAAAGAGAGAGAGATTGAAGAGAGTTGGTGAGTGGACGGGAGTTAATGATACGAAAGGCTTTCCTTTCTACTTTATCTAGGAGAGCGGTGTGAGAGGATCCTCCCCACACATGTGAACAATACTCAATACAAGGACACACTGTGCCCCTCTATAGAGCAAGAAGCTGTGCAGGGGTAAAGAACCCCTTGAGGCAGTTGAGCAAACCCAGCTTCTGGGAGGCTGCCTTAGCGAGACTGGTAATATGGTCTTTCCATGTGAGAGCAGAAGAAAAAAAGACACCGAGAACATTGAGAGAAGATGAAGGGTTGATTTTTATATTGTTGAAGAATAAGGGATAGTCCTCTGGAGGTTCCTGGCGGGTAGTAAGATGGATAAATTGAGTTTTGGAAGCATTAAATGCAACAAGGTTTTCTCTACCCCAATTGGAAATAGTAGCTAGATCAGAAGATAAGCATTTTATGGCTTCATTACGTTTACTTTTGAGGGACTGCTGGCTGGGGCTTTCCGGAAAACTAATTGAGTGGTGTAAAGTAGAGTCGTCTGCATATGAATGGATGGGACTGGATGTACAGTTGAGAAGATCATTTATTAAAATAAGAAAGAGAATATTTGATTGAAAAATTGAATTGAAATCTTTGTATTTAGCCTTTAGTATACAATACAATTTTGCTTACAAATGATTTGTTAAAAAACAAAAATATATAATAATAATACAAAAAAATAAGGCTGAGCCTTTTGAGAGATGTCTCTCTTAAAGGCACCTGGCTATAACTCGATCTATCAAAATGCAATTGTATATAATACACTTAGTCACAGCTATGTGCCCCGGGAACTACGTGTTGTAAAGATTTTTTCTAAATTCGAAAAGGGATGTATGTAGGCAAAATATAATAACATAAAACAAATTAAATTAATGGTGATTAACCCTGAGGTGACACTCACTTCCCAGAGCTCACAGCTGATTGTTCATTATCACAATTACCCATGTAATACCATTTACAAAAATTGAATATATAACATACATTGTACAACTATTGACTTGATGTTCAAAGGCCATACTCGCAAATATACCCACAATTCGACACAAAGACACATACGCTTCCCTAACAGTATATGCCTAATTAGTAAAGGACATAAACTTTGTTGTGCATGGAATACACACTTACACCATTCATTTAGACCTATATATGAGAACATGGTATATAATTTACTGCAGACTATAATATATCCATTTCTATAAAAAAAAAAAAAAAAAAAAAAAAAAAAATGCATACAAATGCAAACTACCCATACATTATATACACCTTTACATACAAAAATAGAAGCATGTTTATTACAAACTTGTATTCAAGCTCATTCAACCCTTTACGTGACTCTACATATATATATACACACACAGCCAGCGTAAATATTATTAAAGGTTATACATTTGTCGATCTAGGTGATAGGGATGTTGTAATTATTGGTAGTATAATTGGTGATATACTTATTTTAGTAGTCACTGTTGATATCGTGTTAATAGAAAAGATTTTAATTGTCTCTTAAACCGAGATATTTCCTGTATATTTCTTAAATGTTGAGGTAATCCGTTCCACACCTTAACTCCAGGATATTTTATACATGTCTGAGCTTGACTAGAAGTCATGAGAGCAATTCTTAATAGATCAGCTCCCCTTAAATTGTACCTTTCATTGTTACTAGGTGTAAACAAATCAGTTCTATCAAGGTTATGCAGACATTTAAATACGAAAAGCGCACTGCAATAAGTATTGATATCCTTAAATTTAAATAATTCAAGTTTACTAAAAAGTTCATTTGTGTGGGCATATCTTGATTTATGTGATATATGTTTTGTGATTTTTCAATAGTTAATTTGGTTTTACTAGTTGCACCCCAAATTGTTTGGCAATATAACAACTGTGACTATAATATAATTGTTTTAGAGCACTAATATTAAAGCAGTGTCGTGTAAGGTAGAGTATGCCACATTGCTTATTAAGTTTGTTTTTCAAATCATGTATATGTATGCCCCACGACAGCCTGCTATCCACCACAACACCAAGACACTTTATATGTTCCTCCTCCTTTAGTACATTATTTCCAATCTTAATTAGTGCTAAATTTTGAGCTATAGATTTATTCCTCTTAAAAATTATATACTTAGTTTTGTCAATATTAAGAGTAAGCTTATTAGCTTGTATCCACCTTGCTATGTTATTTAGCTCATTATTGACTAAATATATTAGGAAACGTAGATCCCTGTGTCTGGCATACAAAGTGCTATCATCGGCAAATAACAGGAAGTTAAATATAGTGCTAGAGTTAATAAAATCATTAATATATAAAATGAAGAGCAGTGGGCCCAATATGGACCCCTGTGGGACTCCATATGTAAACTGTTGTTCAGATTTGCAGTCCTTATATTGCACATATTGCCTCCGATTACTTAAGTATGACTGAAACCATGTATGTGTAATATCTCTAATTCCATAATGTTTGAGTTTATCTAACAAAAACTGATGGTGAACCGTATCAAATGCCTTAGACAGATCTAAAAATATGCTTATTAAATAATCTTTATTGTCAAAGGAACTGAGGATATCACTTTTGAATTTTGATAAGGCTAATTCAGTGGAACGTCCCTTCCTAAATCCATATTAGGCATCCGACAAAACACCATTAGTAGTGCAATAATCCATGAGCCTATTAAACATAACTTTTTCTAATATTTTACTTATGGCAGGTAAAACAGATACTGGTCGATGATTTTTAAAAAGACCTACATCTCCTGACTTAAAAATAGGTATTATTTTGGCAACTTTAAGATCCTCAGGGAAAATCCCAGTCGCAAATGAACTATTACATAAGTGTAAAATAATAGGTGACAGTATATGGATGACCTTCCTCACTATAGACATAGGTATGTCATCATAACCCGGAGAAGAATCCCGCAAGTTTGCTATGGCATGCAATAATTCATCTTGTGTAATAGGTGACATATTAAATACAGTTTCTTGCCTGTTTAGTAAGTAAGTATTATAATCTACATTTTCATCAGTAATATTTTCTGCAAGAGATTTCCCCACATTGATAAAGTAAGAATTGAACTTATTTGCAATCTGTTGTGGGATATTTAATTCTACATCATTATGCATAAATGTGTCGTTAATCTTATTTTGTTTGTCTTTATTGAGAACAGAATTAATAATGTTCCAGACTGTCTTAGTGTTCCCTGAATGTTCTGTTAGTTTAGTTTTGTAATAATTCCTTTTGCTTGTCTAATTTCTTGCGAGACTTTGTTGCGTAATGTGCGGAATTCCTCCCCGAACGTGATGGGCCTTAAAGCGTATTTCCGTGCCAGTTTATTCTTCTCTTTGATCAATGATTTAATATTATTCGATATATATGGCTTATTTATGTGATTTGCTTTAATACGTTTCGTAATTATGGGAAAATATTTGTTGAAACACGCACTGAATATACTTATGAAGTTGCTGTAAATAATATTAGGATTGGAAGAAGAACAAACCAGGTCCCATGATACACTCTCCATGCAATGCTTAAAATTATCAAGATTTTCAGCATTATAATTTCTGAAAGATATTGTTGTATCATTTTCCTCTTTAAATTTCGATTTAGAAATATTAGAATTATACACCGAAAATACTGGAAAATGGTCAGAGATTTTATTGTAAACAATTCCACTTAATCTGTTATTAATATAATTATTAGACCAAATATGGTCAATGATTGTTGCTGTGGAGGGAGTGACTCGTGTTGGTTTGCATATTGTATTATAAAATATCTTTGAGTGACATGAATTAGTGAAATCTGCTACTGCATTATCATCTTTATGTCTTAATAGATTGATATTGAAGTCTCCACCAATGTAGCTAATTTTCGTTTCGTCGCTAATAACGGAAATAATATGATTGAATTTCTCTAGAAAATATTTAAAGTCAGAATGAGGCCTCCTATATACAATCATCACAATTACGTTATCTGCATTCTCCGCACATATTTCAATACCTATAGTCTCTATACTGTTGTGCTTCATAGTTAGGTAATTTCTCATAATGTATCTATAACCGGTCTTGAGGTATAATGCTACACCGCCACTGGTGCGGGAAAAACTGTTGGTAAACATTGTGTAATTGGGTAGCTGAAATAAATGTTCTATATCCTTAGTCAATTTGGTTTCACAAAAACCCAAAATATCGAAGTCAAGGTTAAGCGGTTTTAATGTTTGTTCTTTAAAATCTTCGAAATGTGATGGCATACTGTTAATATTGTAATAAAGTAAAGAAAAGGTTGTAAGAGGTATTTTTCCAAGGTGGGAATCGGGATTGCCAGGCAAAACGTAATTACATAATGGGTTCTTATAGCCTAGGGAATTTATCATATAATTATCAGGATCTGTGTCGGTATTGTGGACATCATGATTAAAAGTAAATTGATTGTAAGTTAAATTTTCTAAAATGTTAAGTGAGATATTTTCTTCGTTTTGAATTAAGATATCGCAGTTTATGTTTAATAATAATTCATCGTCACTGAGACTTGAAAAAGGTAAACAACCATAAGTATCTATTATGCACGTCTTATATGATCTTAAATTCTAATCAAGAAGCCCAAAAAGGTGTCTCACTGAGAGGTGAATCTGTCAGGCTTCTTTCTATTCCGAGACTGTTTGTCTGTTGACCATGATGTTTCCCGGTGAGACAGTCCAGTTGCTCCATTTTCTTCATGTGTTGACAATGGTCGGGGTAGTGTCACATCTCTGGTGTGGCTGGTATCCTCTACTTCACGTTGGCGAGGTGGCGTGAGGGCGGAGATAGAACCACGACGGGCGGGCTGTGGTTGTATGGCTGGGGTATGGTGAGCTGGTGGAGGGGTGACGGGGGGCCTGATCATAGGTGAGGGTAGGGAGGTGGAGGGCCGGTCGTTGTTGTAGGGAGGGGTGGCTGGTACTCTAGTCCTGGGGGACTGAACAGGTGTTGATGATTGACGGTGGTTGGGTGGTACGGCAGTTGATAAGCGGCGGTGTTGGCCGGCTGTTGCTTGATAATGAAATGGTCCACCCCCACCTTCACGCCTTTCTTTTATCACCAGCTTCCCGTTGTTCTTTGCCTCTGTGAGCGCGCCGAGCTCACAGCGGAGATAGGACAGAACCCTGAGGAACACCGGAGTTGATAGGATGATGAAATGAGCGATGGCTGTCCACAACCGCCGCTATGGAACGGCCGGAAAGGAAATTAGAGACAGAAACCGAAGGAGGGCAGTTTGGAAATTAAAGATTTGTGCCAGACTCTATCGAAGGCCTTCGATATGTCTAGTGCAACAGAAAAAGTCTCACCGAAGTCCCGAAAGTTGGATGACAAAGAGTTAGTAAGATATGCAAGAAGATCACCAGTAGAGCGACCCTTAAGGAAGCCATACTGGCGATCTGAGAGCAGATTATGAGAAGAGAAATGCTTAAGAAATTTGGAAACTAGAATAGTTTCAAAAACTTAAGAGATACAAGAGATGAGAGCAATTGGACGACAGTTGGAGGGTTGAGAGCGGTCACCCTTCTTTGGGACAGGTTGAATGAGAGAAAACTTCCAGCAAGAAGGAAAGGCGTTAGAGGAGAGACAGAGACAAAAGAGTTTGCCTAGGCAGGGGGTCAGCACGGAAGCACAGTTTTTAAGTACAACAGGAGGAACACCGTCCGGACCGTACGCCTTCTTAGTAAAAAGCCCAGAGAGGGTAGAAAGTACATCTTTAGAAGAGATTAAGATATTAGGCATGTGCTCTGAGCTACTTTAAAAGGTCGAATTCTAACCTATTCCACAGCTATAGAAATCTATCAGCATAGGAGCAGCATTGTATGTGAATGTAACTATTTGAAATGATGAGCAGAGGTCTTGATAATGAGTGTGAACTGTCGGTTGGTTTAATAAAAATCGGTCTTGATAATTATGAGAGTGAGCTGTGCAATATCGGTAGTATAATAAAATCAATTTAGATATGAGCGTGAATTGTGCAATATCGGTAGTATTATAAAAATTGGTCTTGATACGTGTTTGAACTGTGCAATATCGTTATTATAATATAAATTGGTCTTGATACGCGTTTGAACTGCAATATCGGTACCGGTTGTATAATAAGATCGGTCTTGATATTAGAGTGAACTGTATAATAACGGTTGAATATTACAAATCGGTCTTGATACGAGAGTGAACTGTTCAATATCGGTAGTATAATACAAATGTCTCTACCTTCCCTTCCAGCCAACCCTTCTCTATTGTCTTTGTTCGCTACACTGTTCTCTCCTTTCTGACCAATTAGGTAATAGTGTATCGAGCAATTTATCTCTCTCTTCAATGTGTGTGTGTGTGTGTGTGTGTGTGTGTGTGTGTGTGTGTGTGTGTGTGTGTGTGTGTGTGTGTGTGTGTGTGTGTGTGTGTGTGTGTGAATCTTTAGTGATGTTGCAGCAAGCAGCATTTTACATTCTTGGTATAATATATAGGTAGTCAAACTATTCCATAAAATATCTATTTGTATCAGATACTGGTACGTCTTGTCCCTCAATTGATTTGAGTATGTTATTAATTATATAATTTATTTCACTTTATAATGACCGTACTTATTCAAGCAATCACTACCAGTTAAGTTTACTGCTGTCGGCTATACTTATGAATATATAGTTTATGACAGTCATATTACGAATGAAAACATACAATATATATTTAATTTTAAATTGGCATAGTCTGTCGAACCGTAGCTCAATTATTTATATGCAACACACGAAATGTATTATATCCTTGGGTAAACACATTCAAGTATAATATACAATCATAATGTTTATATTTGTAATTCAAAACTAAAAAGATGATTATGATGGTTATAATAATTTAGTTATCAATTTACTTCATTGACGGTTATACATTGCCTGTTCACTGTTGAATGCTTCTAAAGTAGTATATTCTTACATTTACCTTCTTGACACAAAGCCATGTCTTTTCCTTCATACATTGGCCAGATAAGCTCCTCCGGAATATATGCATCTCGACTCGCAATAAATCCGTCCTAGTTCCTCCCTTGTACCGGTATGTACGGTATCTATCTTTCTTTATTATGTGTCCTTGTATGTGTCCTTGTCTCTTCCTTCATACAACAGCCAGATAAGTTTCCCGAATATATGCATCTCTTCTGGCAATAAATCTGCCTTAGTTCCTCCCCCCCTTGTATGTATCTATCTTCCCTTGGCTATGTATCCTTATATGTGTGTATGTATGTGCCCGTGTATGTCTCTCTATGTGTCTTTGTCTCTTCCTTCATACAACGGTCAGATAAGTTTCCTGAATTTATGCATCTCTTCTGGCAATATATCCACCTTAGTTCCTTCCCTTGTATATATCTATCTTGGTATGTGTACCGGTATGTGTCTTTGTATGTGTTCTTGTATCTTCCTTCATACAACAGCCAGATAACTTTCCCGAATATATGCATCTCTTCTGACAATATATCCACCTTATTTCCTCCCCTAGTTTGTATTTATCTTCCCTTGGCAATGTGTCCCTAACTGGGCCTGCTGGTGCGTGGGGCCGTGTGTCTCCCAGCTCCAAGGTTCTTACTCCAGGCTACAGGTATGCCAGGGATTTAATTTGTAACCTAAACCTCCATCAAGCTTAAAATTACACGCCTAGACCCCCTTTCAAGATAAATGTGTACATTTTTCGATAGACAAATTTTCTGGCCGAAGGCCGGTCCCTTTTAAATTACAGGCTCGCTATCGCTCGCCAGGAAAAAATAAACACTTAAATGGCACGAAAGGTCTTAAAATTGACACAAATGGGGCGAAAGTTTTAAAGACGCCAAACTAATGGGGCAAACGTCTTAAAATCTCTAAAGCATTGGGGCTAATCATGAGGGAGAAAGGGGTCGAGAAAAAAAATCCCTCTATACTAGTGGAAATCTCCCCTCAAAGCCAGCATATTGCTCTGGGATTGGGTGGCACTTATGTGGCTCTGTCGCTAATGTGTAAATTGTAGGATGGCGCTAATAAACCATGTCTCGGCTACCATTACGTTTGGCTCGCTCTGTATTGTATTAATGTCTGTCAGATGTTGAATAGTGTGGGTAAGTGTAGGAACATGCTTGTATACCTCACTCGAAACTAATTAATCAAGTTTTAGATACTGCTGATACCAATTATTGATCGAAATATACTTGGTGCCGAGACATCACTTATTAGGCCGACTGTACAATCGGTTCAAATGAGACTGGCAGCTTTATCGTTCTTACTTTTCAGTTATCCAACTCTTTATCGGTTAAATTTGATATTTCAGATATAATAAAGTTAATTATACATGTTCACTGATTGCCAGTCATGTTCACTGATTGCCAGTCATGTTCATTTAACCCCTTCTGTGCCGGCGACAGCTTTTTAAGTTTATTCTCGCTACTGTTAAGCGATTAAATTAGTTTTAAAAGGGTCTCCAGAAATGTACAGGCTTCGAAATATCCCACTTAATCCTTTATACTACCACAGATCCTTCTGAAGCTGCACAAAATCGTCTAAATATAGCAAGAACAAAATACAAAAGACTTCGCCGGTACAGAAGGGGTTAATTGGTGAGCAAGGGAATTGGAGTGAATTAGAATACATAATGGCAGTTGGAATTTTATCCTCCAGTGTATTCAGCTGACGAATATGTTCTCCATATCATGCCATTGATTAATTCATTCGGCAGGATGATGTTTCTTTTATTCTGTTTCATTAAACGGGTTTATATCATTTTGGAAGGATCTCAATATAATATTTAACTGTTATCCATAAATGCACTTGCTATGCAAAGACAAAAAAACAAAAAAAACAAAAAAAGGGTTTTGAAGCCAGATTACATTAAGGGGGGTCACCGGCTTTTTTGTTTATCTTTCTCTCCTTTTCTCTCTTTCCCTGGCTTGTATCCATTCGGCCCTATTCAGCCAGCTGTTTTAATAATAATAATAATAATAATAATATTTATTCAGTCAGCAATTTACAGAGTTGGTACCACATAGTTTGTTACAAATATGACATGTACCAGCCTTGCATAATTCCAACTAAGGATAGCCCAATAAGGCCGTTAGGCGTATTTCCATTGGGGTCCTTGTGGGATTAGGTTAGCTGGGGAAAAGGGGATGATAAAGAAATAGATACTTTAGAGAAAGTATTTCTAGGGGGTTATTTTAAGATACCTTACATCCTATAGTAAATATCAGTAATCCGTAATCAATAATCATTTCAGTTTGGTTTGTCTATCTCTTATGCCGTATTTAGTAGTAGACATAAGCTTGGTGCTCCCTTCTCGCAGCTGTCCGGTTCAGGTGTTCCTTCAGGCTACGTCTGAAGGAATACAGTGTTCTCTTTTCACGGACTGACTGGGGTAGGTCGTTCCAGTCTTTGATGGCAGTGAAGAAGAATGTTTGCTTACCCTGTCCTTGGATTCTCGGGACCTTAAAATTAAACATCATGTTTCTTGTATTATGTCCACTCCTCTCATTTGCTTTAACAAAATCATTCTTTAGATACTCTGGAGCTCTATCATAGAAAATTTTGAAGGCATTAGTTAGCCTGATTTGTTTGGCCCTGTCAGAAACATTGAGCATACCTAGTGACTGAAGTTGTTCCTGGCCAACATGTGATCTGGGTCCTAGGTTCAGCATGAACCTAACCATTTTATTTTGAGTGACCTGAAGTTTGTGCTGTGCTGATTTAGAAGATGCAGAGTACCAGGATGACACAGAATAGTCAAAATGACATTGAACAAGCGCTTGGCAGAGGGTCTTTTTGGTCGCCGCGGGCAAGCATCCCACCTGTCTATACAGGTATTTTATACGTGCTCTACACTTACTCAGGATAGATTCCAAAATTGTTTCACCTGACAAACTCGCGTCCAGTTTCAGTCCGAGATATTTAACTTGTGACACTGTTGTTATAGGAATATCATTACAGTTGACCGAGAAGCCCACAATGTCTTTCAGTTTGCGTTTTGTTCCACATAAGATGGCTTCCGTTTTGCCCAGGTGAAGAGATAGTCTATTGTCCACTAGCCATTCACTACATGATGCTAGTTCTTTGGAAAGTGAAGCGGCAATACTTATTGGGTCTTTTCCTGAAACCAAAAAGCACGCTGTCGTCTGCATACAGTAATAATTTACATGAGACGCTCAGTTCCATGTCATTCACATAACAGAGAAAGAGTAAGGGACCAAGGATGCTTCCCTGCGGGACCCCACAGTTAATTGGCATAGGATCAGATATATTATCATCAATTTTGACTCTTTGGGTTCTACCACTAAGATAAGATTTAAACCAGTTCACAGACCCTATGCCCATAGCTTGTAGTTTATTACATAGGATATCATGGTCTACTGTGTCAAACGCTTTTTGTAGATCAAGAAGAACCATACCGGTGTAGTTACCTTTAGACATTTCTTTATGAATGTGATCCATTAAGTGGATGAGACAGGAGTCTGTCGAGTACATGCATCTGAAACCTGATTGAAACTTATAGAATAGATCATTTTGTTTGAGGTAGTGTTCAATTTGGGTGTATACCGCTCTTTCAAGGATTTTAGATACAATACATAATATGCTAACTGGTCTGTAGTTGCCAACTTCTAGTTTATTTCCTTTCTTGAATAGAGGGGTTACAATAGCTTCCTTCAGTTCAGCAGGTACTGTGTTGGTGTTAATTGACAAGTTGATGATGTGGGTTAGGGGGCCTGCTATACCAATGGCTCCATCTCGTAGAAATTTGGCAGGAATTTTGTCTGGTCCTGTGCTCTTATGTACATTTAGGTTAGACAGCTCGTCAAAAGTGTATTTTGGTGTAACATTTTGCAATCTAAATGTGTTCGGGTGTATGTCTTTATCTCTGTAGAAATTACGAAAGGTGGCCGTTGTTGTCGTGTATTTATTGAGAGGTTGAGGTAGGTTCTGTGCAAGTGTGTTTGCTATGGAAGTGAAGAAGGAGTTGAAGTAGGTTGAAATTTGTCGTTTATCGTGGCAAACCTGATCATTAATGGTGAGAGCAATATTAGTGTTAGACGAATCCCTTGTCTTGTTGCTGTAGCCTGTTGTTTTTAGGTGCCTCCATAGTTTCTTTGGGTTATTCTGATATTCCTCTGCCTTATTGTGAAAATCATTATTTTTCGCTGATTTCATTTTCCTACTTAGTTTATTCCTGGCCCTGTTGAACTCATGTTTCAGACCTTGATCCTGTCTATGTTTCGCTAGCCTTTTTAACAGATTGTCTCTGTGTTCCAGATGGTGTAGTATGTCATTGTTGATCCATGGGTCTGACCTTGCTTTAATTCATATGTCTTTCAGAGGAGCTATTTCGTCTAGGATGTTTGTGATGATGGTTCTGAAGCCAACCCATGCGTCATTAACGTTTGTACTTCCAAACACTGGAGACCAGTCTGTATATTCCATAAAATGTCCAGAAATGTTTCCTTATTGTAGTTTCTGAGTGACCTTGTTTTGATAATCTTGTGATTCTCTAGGGTAATTTTTGTGGTTTTCCGTGTGCAATATGTGACGAAGTGATCACTTATCCCAGTCTGTATAACCCCTGATTGGGATATTTTGTCCTCTCTGTTACAGTTTATGTGGTCTAATATTGTGGCAGTGTTCTCAGAGATACGTGTGGGGGTTGTGATGAGTTGTTTGTGATTGTGCATTGTCAGTATATGCCTATATTCTCGTACAAGCCTATCATTTCGTTGTTTGTAACACAGGTTAAAATCCCCTAGTATGATGGATTCATTCCGAGGGTCTAGCGATGACAAAGTTCGTTCAAATTTGGTCAAGAATTGTGTGTCGGCTGGTGGCCTATAGCATACCCCAATTGTGATGGGTCTTGTCCTCGGCAGGTGTAGGTCGATCCACAGAGCTTCGTGATTTTCTACATGGAGGTCGGTCCTAGTTGTGTGTGTGAGGTTGTTTTTTACATACAGACATACTCCTCCCCCATGCCTATTGCGATCATTCCTAACCATGTTGAAACCTTGAATGTTTATTTCACCATCGTTTATACTTGAATCCAGCCAGGTTTCTGTGATTGCAATTATTGAAGCTTTGGCCTTATTAGCTAACAAGTTATTTCTGACAATTTATGGTACATTGATCTGGCGTTAATGTGGATAAGATGGAGCCCTTTGTTGGTGAACACTCTGTATTCATCTTTGATTTTGAATGTGTCCTGGCTGGATTCTGAGTTGTTAATACTTGGATCATTTACATTAATATTCGGTAATGAATGCAAGGCACACTTATTGCAAAGGAATTCCCGTTCTTCACTGTTGGTCTTCTTAGAGATGCACTTCATGTGAGCTACCTGTTTACACTTTACACAGTTTTGGATCTTCTGACGTCGTGTTATGAGTGATTCACAAATAAAACAAATGGTTTCGCGATGTTGTACAGCTGAGTTCCTACATTTAACACATTCAACTTTGTTTCTACTGTTAACGTAAGTACATCGGTTATGAACAATTTCATTACAACTGTTGCATTGTAAAAGTGAACTCCTATTGTTGAAACCAATATTACAGACTATACATAGTTTTTCTTACTGTTTATCATACGACTGGAGGTGTGGTTTGGTCCGCGTCGATCAGCTGTTTGTGCGGGAGAGAGTAGGGGATACTCGCGGTCGGGCTGTGGTTGTTTGCTGTTGTTGTTGTTGTTTTCATTGTCCGTTGATGCTGCTTCCCTGTAGATGTATTTGCGAGTGCTACCTGTTTTTATTGTTGTTCTTGTTGCATGTTGTGCTACTTGGGTCGCCGATATCTGTGGTATTAATAGTAATGCTGTGGGTAATGAGGGTTGGTGGAGTGGGTAATTGCTAGTTCCCTGCATTTATCGCATCCATTTCTTTTCTGCTGTTAACATAAGAACATCGATCGTGTGCTGTTTCATTACAAATACTACATTGTGATGTTGGACTCCTTTTGTTGAATCTAATATCGCACACTGTACATAGATTCTTTGTATTGTTCGTCGTACGTCTGGCGGTGTGATGATCAGCTGTGCTGCTAGGGTGGGGACTGTCTGTGGCTCCCCCTGTCTCCCCCTGTGACCCCTCCCTGCCCCACCTGTATTTGCTGTTTGATGATGTTGTCCTTATTCCTGGCTGCTAATGCTGCTCCATTGTTGATGTTGTTGCGACTGATGCCTTTCTTCCTAGCTCCTCCAGTTACATGTTGAGCCACCGATAGTGTTGGATTGTGTTGTGGGTTGAATTGGAGCGTGACGGCCGGAGGCTGGGGTACCTGCTGGCCCAGTTTGTTATAACGAATTTTACTGCTAGGGACTGTTGAAATGTCGGTGTCTGCCTTACTTGTTTGGTGGAGAGGTTTCTTCAACGTTGAACAAGGGCCGGGGTTGGTCTCTACATCTCCGCAGCTAATTAGAGTGTAGCACAATAGGTGTTGTAGCGAGGTTGTGCCAGAGTATTTGCCCAGTCGCGGCGCCTTCCCGATATATGAAATAGACCAGGCAGGAATGGTGACAGAAATTTCACTCGTGTGTGATTTCTGTGTGACGAGGTCCCTCAATACTTGTTTAGGGTTGACCTGGTACACTACCGGACCCCTCTGCACCTGTATATCAGCATAGCCCCTCTGGATGTTGAGAAGGATGATACATAGAGAGAGGGCTACGCCCGCACCCTTCACGTTTATCCCCAGTGTCCCAGTGTCCCAGGTGTCGATTTCTTCTTGGCAAGCGATAGCGAGCCAGCATTGTATGGAGAAATCCGGCTTCGCTGGAGAAATTTTTCAATCGAAAAATTTACAAATTTAGCTTGCTGTCAAAATAAAAATATATGTATGCTGGCTCGCTACCGCTCGCCAGGAAAATATTGACATATGGATGGGGATAAACGTCTTAAAACAGTAGGCTGAATGGGGCCGAATGGATACAAGTCAAAGAGAGGTAGAGAAAGAGAAAAAACGAGGTGGGCTCCCTTAACTATAGCGCCAATGTATAAAAGAGAGTATTCATATCTTTTAAAGCGAAAGATTTGGTATCAGTCCAACATTTGTATCGCTTATCTCACCATTACAAGATGGCATAAACCTTTCGATCTCGTCATCTGCTGAAGAATGGCTCTTTCTATTCGTTCAAAGGCTATGTGAAATTTTTTCCAAATGTGAATGAACGGAAATTTGTTGCTAGAGGATCTTAGGAAGGTAACCGGAATCTCAACCAGTAGACCATTCCAACCAGTAGTTCTCAACCAGTGCTAATTCAACCATTATTGATAGGTTAGGTTAGGTTAGGTAGTTATGTTAGTAATTTACATTGACACTGATTTGGTTGGCCCTGCTTGATTTGGCACTAGTTGAGATTTAGCAGAGATAGCAGAGTCCCTTTGAGGCAATTGTCTCACTTTACTGCTAATGTTAGGAGAACCATGAGACCAAAACCCCTTCACCCATGTCCTCCTTCCTCTCTCTCGCCCTCCCCCCCCCTCTCTCTCTCTCGCGTTCTCTCTTGCTCCCCTTCTCTGTCTCTCCCGCCCACTCACTCACTCTCTCTCTCTCTCTCTCTCTCTCTCTCTCTCTCTCTCTCTCTTTCTCCCCTTCTCTGTCTCTCTCTCTCTGGCCTTCCTTGTTCCTGCATTTTGTTAGCAGGGGGAAAATAGAGTACGGTAAGCAAGACATTACCGCTTTTCTCTGTCCTTTCTTTGTGTCTTGATAGCGTAATGCTTAGTGTGCGGAATTTCGGTGTGAGTATCCTAGGTTCGAGTCCTTGGAGTACCACATGTATTCATAGCTTTCATTGATTTCATTAGTTAGATTTATTTGTAACTTATTTGGTGGGCTGGTGAACACAAATATGAATTCAGAGGATAAGAACAGGAAGAAACCAAAATCCCTTCACCCAAGTCTCTCTCTCTCTCTCTCTCTCTCTCTCTCTCTCTCTCTCTCTCTCTCTCTCTCTCTCTCTCTCTCTCTCTCTCTCTCTCTCTCTCTCTCTCTCTCTCCTCTCTCTCGCTCTCTCTCCTCTCTCTCTCTTCTCTCTTCTCTCTCATCTCTCTCTCCTCTCTCTCTCTTCCTCCTATTATTGTGTTTAGGGGGGGGTCTCTCTCTGTTTTATTGTTCCTCTCTCTCTCTCTCTCTCTATTAGTGGGGGAGGAAACATCATAGTAAGCAAGGCGTTTCCTACTTTCTCTGTCCTTCCTTGTGGAGAATAATGAAAGCACAGAGGAGGAGGATTTGAAAGAGGTGGAGAAGAACGATGAAGAAAGAAAAACATGGGTAGGTCAAAATAGAGTAAGGAATCGAGGAAAAAGAAGAGGTGAAGGTCAAGGAATAGGAGGTGGAAAATTAAGAGGAAGAGGAAGATTTGAAAGAGGAGATGGTGGATATGAAGGAAGAAGAGGAGGGTGGAAGTTAAAGGGAATCAGACAGAGGGGAAAGGAAGCTCGAATGGAATGCAATGAGTCGGTAGGGGGAAGAGAGATAATTTATTAATGACGGCAGAGAGAGAGATGGAGAGATGGATTAAGTACTATACCCTGTTCATAATTGGTAGGCCAGAAATATCGACTCTTAACCTTTGTAGCTTAAAAATGAACTACAATAATCGACTTCATTTGTCAACCGATTGGGAAGAGTTAGATTGGGATTAGGTGTAGAGATTTTTATCCCATTTGCTATAGCCCTTTTTTACTTACAGAGGTTTTGAGTCCCGATTTCTGGCCTACCTAGAATGGAAATGGTATAGTAGCCTATCTACCATATATAAACATATATATATATATATATATATATATATATATATATATATATATATATATATATATATATATAAGGTGTCAGGCATTGGTTTGGTAAAGTTAAGTAAAGTAACGTAACTAGTCTTAACTGAACCATTAATTTATAAGATATCCCACTTTATCAAACTATATCCTACCATATCCAATTCTGTCAAACCATTTTCTAACCTACTATTGTTTGTACCAGACCTACGTACCGGCTATCTTCCAATCTGTTACACCTAAGGCTAACCCATGGGGTGTGTACAAAATAATGTGGGCAAACTATACACCAAGTTAATATCAATCAAGATGCGAAGGTGCCAAGAAAGGTCAGAACTACGATGAATAAGATTAGCTTACTGCCAGTTGGATCGTCATAATGAGAGAGAGGGAGAGGGGAAGGGCAGGGCAGGGCAGGGCAGGGCAGGGCAGGGCAGGGCAGGGCAGGGCAGGGCAGGGCAGGGCAGGGCAGAGCAGAGCTGGGCAGAGCTGGGAACGAGTGGGCTAAGTATAGAAGAGGGATGAAACGGGAAGGCCGAGAGTTTATGGGTTCCTAGGGTTCACGAGAGAGATTGTGTGTGTGTGTGTGTGAGAGAGAGTGAGAGAGAGAGATTTACATGTATACACTGGCCACACAGACCTTACGATCCCAGCGAGGTAATCAGGACTTCATTCTAGTAGGGAGAGCCAACAAGATTGTAAGGTAAAATTGAAGGGAAGGATTGCAAAGAATAAGGCTTTAAGAGAGTGACGTGTGTGTGTCTGTGTGTGTGTGTTATAGTGTTTGTGGTGGTGGGTGGAGATTACTAACACCACAGACACTGGAGTGAAATTAATATACACAGTTTAAGGGGAGGGTTTCACTTCAGAGGGTGTAATTTCTGGACCCGCTTCTACCTCATGTTAAGCCCCATTAGTTTTGCGATTTTAAAACGGTCGCGCCATTAGTTTGTCAATTGAAAGGCCTTCGAAAAATGTGTAAATATTTTTCGCTGGTGGTCTTAGGGATATTTGTAAAGTTTGATGGAGGTCTAGGGTTGAACAAAAAAAATACATAAACAAATCTCCCCTTACACTGTAAAAACAATGGATATGCCTATGAAAGGGTTAATTGATGTGTTCATAATAATCTCCCAATTTAAGGGGGGATGGTTCCATTTTTGGGCGATTTTTGCATCTATTCATTATTTTTCTAGTTTCCTCCCTAGACCTCCATCAAATTAAAAAAAAAACATCCATTAGATCCCCCTTCTAGATTAATTTGTAATTTTTTCGGTAGAAAAATTTCCCGGCCAAAGGCCGGTTCTTCCAACAATACAGGCTACTTCCAATATCGTTCGCCAGGGAAAAAAATCGACACCTAAATAGCACGAAAGGTCTAAGTATTGACGAAGAAATGGGCGAAAGGTCTTAAAATCGACTAACTAATGGGGCAAACATCTTAGCATCTGAAAACTAATGGGGCTAAACATGAGGGAGAAAGTGGTCCAAAAAACCGGCCCATCCCCCCCTTAAAGGTCTATTGGTGGTATTTAACCCAGCTGATACAAGGACAGAAAGGGAAATACCCATCAATATACCCAATGATGCTATATAGCTTTTACCTACCTTACGGCTGTTTTACGTTTACCCGTCTAAAGGTATATTAATGGTAATAGTTCCATTTTATAGAAGAATT
The DNA here is from genome assembly GCA_032716605.1 of Paralithodes platypus. Classification (NCBI taxonomy): domain Eukaryota; kingdom Metazoa; phylum Arthropoda; class Malacostraca; order Decapoda; family Lithodidae; genus Paralithodes; species Paralithodes platypus. The sequence continues at coordinate 16,991,412 of CM064567.1, forward strand.
GAAAGGTAAATCACCATCAGTATAGCCAATGATTCTATATACCAGTACCTTTGTCATACCCTTACTTTAGCCAGTTATTTGTCTATCAAGTTATTGATAGGTTAAGGGGAGACTGGCCGTTTGTTTGGCCTATTAATTCATTTATTCATATATTTTTTAGTTTCCTCCCTAGACCTCCATCAAGCTTAGAAAAACACCCCCTAAACCCCCCTTCAAGATAAATTTGTAAATTTTTTGGTAGAAAAATTTCCCGGCCAATGGCCGGTTCCTCTTAAAATTGCAGGCTCGCTATCGCTCGCCAGGAAAAAATCGACACCTAAATGGCACGAAAGGTCTTAAAATTGACAAAGAAATGGGGCGAAAGGTGTTAAAATCGCCAAACTAATGGGCCGAACGTCTTATAATCTCAAAACTAGTGGGGCTAAACATTAGGGAGAAGGGGGTCCAGAAAAACGGTCTGCCTCCCCTTAAGCATAACACAATTGGTTCAGTCCCTGACGTACGGTTGATTTAGATAATCAGTTCTGCAATAATGACTTGGAAAAAACCATTATTTATTCTTTTCAAGAGCTTTTTGAAGTGATTGTTATTTTTAATGAAAGCAATATTTGGTTAAAATATATGAGTGATCCTTTTTTTGTAGTGACACACACACACGCACACAGAGACACACACACACACACACACAGATACAGACACACACACACACACACGCTACTAATACACACAATAGTAATGTCCATTGATGTTATAGGACACGCTCTGATTTACGATGTTTTTCTTCGTTTTAGCCTACATAAATCTTTATCACACGTACACACAAACACACACGCGCATAAACGTACACATACAACCGCACGCACATAAAAAACACACATACACAAACACGTAGACTGTTACCCCAGGCACATTTCACCGTGTCCCCTGGCGAAAGTTTACAGACACGGAGTATGTAGTATAGATAGCAAACCAGACATATTTCACGCCACCTAAAACAAATGTACAGTTGCCTATATAAGTTCTGTTCCTGTTCGTGATGATCTTATACATGACCATTTGCTGCCCTTGGTTGACTTGCGAGTGTAGTTTCTTATGCAGTGGTAAACTCATCTGATTAGTATTCTGATAATTAAAAGAAACCACACTCTCAAATCATTCATACTATTTTAATCTCATACATATGATCGCGACAAGGAACATAACTTAATTGGCCAACTGTACAAGCCGTAACACCGCCAGGCATCACGGAATTTAATTAAAAGTGTAATCATATTTTCACTGTGTGTAAATAAACAGAACCACATTTTTGTGTGTAGCTTTTCATTAGTTGCCAAACTATACCGGTACGGTATGATGCCTATGAATACGTCTTGTAATGCAGTATTATGCAGTGGTAAATACCGGTAGTTCTTGTTTAATATATTAATTTTATTTTTTATGTGTAGCCTATGCAGGAGACTCAATGCAGGTTGTCTATAACGAATGTCTCCCCCAAAGCCAAAAGAGTGACAGGGCCAAATTCAAGAGACGTAGAGGTCAAAATGCCTGGACACACTAAGTTTAAAGCAGTTTAAGTCCTTAGGATGAAGGAAAGATTGATTGAGGGAGAGAGTTCCAGAGTTCACTTTGTTGAGTAGAAGAAAAACTAAGAACATTTACCAATTCTTGGGTTGGAGAGCTGGGCAGAATAGGAGTTGGAATGTGTTGAAAGGCGGGTGCCTCGCATTCCCCGCAAGAGAGGGGGTATGCACTGAGAGAGCTCTGAAGAACAATGATTGTTGTAATAGCGATAATAGAGTGATAGAGATGCAACATTGCGGCGTGTAGCAAGAGACTATAATCCATAATTAATAGAATAATCACAGATTACCAAAAAACATTGAATCATTATATGGACTTTATTGTGCAGGGTGTCCAGGAAACAATTAATATCCAATGAAATTTATACATGTATTAACAATAACACTAGACTAAAATAATTACAGGTATATTTTTAATTTCATTCTAGCTTTATTTAGACGATTTTATGCAGTTTAAGAAGGATCTGGGGTAGTTAACAGAGTAAAGTTATATAATTCGAAGCCTATTAATTCGTCTAATAGTAGCCATATTAAAATGAAAGTACGTCCCGGTACTGAAGGGGTTAAAGAGTGTTCAAAATTAGCCTCATTTCGCCAAACTCTCCAGATCTTAAATTACTGGATTTCTTTGAATTAAGGATCGCCCATACGTGAATAAGCCCCGGACCCTGGATGACCTTAAGGGGATATGGGCGTATTTATTTACTCATTTATATATACCCGGTATTGTTTTATAATGTTTTGTAGTTTCCTCCCTAGAACTCCATCAAGCTTAGATACAAGCACCCCCCAAGACCCTCCTTGAAGATAAATTTGTACATTTTTCGATAGAAAAATGTCCTGGCCGAAGAAGGCCGGTTCCACTTAAATTACAGGCTTGCTATCGCTCGCCGGGAAAATGTGTATACCTATATAGGGACTAACACGAAAAGTCTTACTATTGACAAAGAAATGGGGCGAAAGGTCTTAAAATCGCCAAAAACTAATGAGCCGAACGTCATAACGATCTGAAAACTAATGGGACTAAAAGTGATGAAGAAGGGGAACCAGAAAAACTACCTATATCCCCTTAAGAGAGCCATTATGGGTGAGGCAGGCAACCTCCCAGTACAGGAATGTAATGCCATCACCAACCTAAGTGATGGCCTTATTTGGGCTAAGAGTTGTTACAATAGACCACTTGCGAGTTTGAGGCTATAAGGAAGTTGGAGCCGTAAACATTGATATATAATAGAAATACTAATTATAATTTAAGTTTTTGTTGGATAAAAGGTATGTTGAATTGGGTGTTATGTATTTATGAATCACCGTGACCATATTATAGCTGGTAATGTTGCTATATATCCATGTCTACATCACCGTGACCATATTATAGCTGGTAATGTTGCTATATATCCATGTCTACATCACCGTGACCATATTATAGCTGGTAATGTTGCTATATATCCATGTCTACATCACCGTGACCATATTATAGCTGGTAATGTTGCTATATATCCATGTCTACATCACCGTGACCATATTATAGCTGGTAATGTTGCTATATATCCATGTCTACATCACCGTGACCATATTATAGCTGGTAATGTTGCTATATATCCATGTCTACATCACCGTGACCATATTATAGCTGGTAATGTTGCTATATATCCATGTCTACATCTCCAACTTCCTTTTGGGACGAAACTCGCAAGTGGTCAATTACCAGGGTGACGGTTTTTGGTGATTTTGGTTTACCATCAATTTGTTAATAAAATCTTGTAATTATTTGTTTCTAGTTTTGTTGTTAATAAACTTACTAAGTTTCATTTAAGTTTATATCCTGGCCACCCTGTACTTTAAGGGGGTAATACTTGGTTTTTGGTCTCTATATTTATTTATTAATACATTTTGGAGCTTCCTTGCTAGACCTCCATCAAGCTTAGAAAACCCCCCTAGACCACCTTTTAAGGTAAATTTGTACATTTTTCGGTAGAAAAATGTCCCGGCCGAAGGCCGATTTATTCTAAAATTAGAGGCTCGCTACCGCTCGCTAGGAAAAAATCGACACCTAAAGGGCACGAAAGGTTTTAGTATTGACAACAAAATGAGGCGAAAGGTCTCGAAATCGCCAAACTAACTGAATGAACGTCTTAAAACCTCAAAACTAATATGCTAAACGTGAGGGAGAAAGGGGTCCAGAAAAAGCGAGCAGTAAGGTACGGTACTGCCATGATCTAGAATCTTACCTATCATTCGTAAGTTACCACAGTATTTCTGATTTTTAGGAACCAGGTAACTTTGAATCATGCTTGCCAGAAATTGTATATTTGTTACCTTCCCCGATCTTTAATTCTAGTCAGCACCTACCGATTTGAGACTCCTCCTCCCCCCCCCCCCCATCCCCAGCATGCAATTCCCTCGGATTTGGGTTAAATACTATATAGCAATATAAGGAAGTATTAAAACCAATATTGTCACATGTCATAACTTTTATTTGTTCCTTATTGTCATCGAACTTGTTGCCAGGACTGGGGTCAATTCATTATTGTCAATTCAATTCAATTCATTCGTAAAAGAAGACATTCAATTCGAATTCAAATCAATTCACAAACGTTTCAATTCAATTCATTATTGTCGATATTTCATTCAATAAAATTTTGTTCAAATTCACAATCAATTTCAATATATATTTAATAGATTACTTCACTTGATATATTTCCCAGCCCTGCTTGTTGCTATCAGAAAGGGTGCACTGGTACTCCCAAATCACTCATGTCACCCGTATATCCTGTGCGCCATACTCGAGGAGCTGAGAGACATCCACCTACTTCGAGCGCCGGGAGGTAACTGAGGCACTGTGCCTCTGGTCGATACAGGTCAGCCAGCCAGAGAGGTATCCAAAATAAGCCCTCTCCCGCGCACTTCATAATAATGCGCCGCTCTCACTCCTACCCTGATCCTTCCCCGAGTCACACCTTTAGCGAGGAGTTTCTATTAAAAAGACTTATATATTTGTATATTTATTTTAACGAGGGTTTTCTCTTAAGGGAAGACGCTTATATATATATATATATTTATTTATTAATGTATTTACAGTATACAGTATATGTATTTATTTAAAATATTTAGTTTCTGACTCAGACCTACATCAAGCTTGAACACATACCCTCAAGAAACCCCCTCTGAGATAAATTTGTGCATTATCCTAAAATACAGGCTCGCCAGGAAACAATTGACACCTAAATGGCACGGAAGGTCATAAAATCGCCAAAACTAATGGGGCAAGTGTCTTAAAATCTCAAAACTACGGGGCTAAGCATGAAGGAGAAGAGAGTTCTCCTTTAACACAAGGCCATGTAAAGTTCAGGTGGTTATTATGGTATTTTATTGTTGAGGGTTTTGATTGGTTTTGCTATTTTAGATCAATATATTTATCTGGTTTCTCCCTTAATTAATGTTAATAAAACATATATATATATATGCCCCGCCCAAAAAAATAAAAATAAAAATAAGTAAATACAAAAATAAACAATAAAAAACCACCTCCCTTTGGGCTAAATGTATAAAACAAAATCGGTCAAAGAATGTACCTGTCGAAGGTTGATTTATCCTAGATTGCAGGCTTGCTATCGCTCGTCTAGAAATAAAATCGTCACTTAAATGGGGAGAAACACCTTGTGGAGTTATGATATCCTAACTAAAAAAGTGAAACGTCTTTCAACAGCAGTAGAAATATTAACTGGATTACTCTAGTCGTCGTTAAGTTATGAGAGGTTGAGGTTGGGATTTCTGGTATTGTTCTACCGAAAATTGCACGCATCCTCGAAGGAGGGTTTGGGGGTACTTTTTAAGCTGGTCAAGTATAATTCGTGCACATGTTCGAATAATATGAAAGCAACATAAAATATGACATGTCACACGAGCTCTTATTTTGTATGAACAAATTTTGTTTCCATACTATGTTATGGTATTTTATGGTATTTTATGGTATTTTCGCATTGTAATCGACAACTAGACTAAATGTATATGATTTTAAGAGGCCAAAATATTACATAAATTAAGAAGATTCCAGACCATAATGGCCTGAATACATTGCCGGAACATGAGCCCGTTTGACACCGGGTTAAGGGGGTACCGGTAGTGCTTGTTTTGTAGGCTATATATTTATTCATTCAATTATTTGTTTTGTGTCCTCGCTAGACCTCCATCACGCTTAAGAAAACATCCCATAGACCCCCTTTCAAGATAAATGTGTACAATTTTCAGTAGAAAAATGTACCGTAAATTACAGGCTCGCTATCGCTCGTCAGGAAAATCGACACCTAATTAGCACGAAAGGTCTTAAAATTGACAGCGAAATAGGGCGAAAGGTGTTAAAATTAACTAAACTAATGGACCGAACGTCTACAAATATCAAAACTAATGAGGCTAAGCACGAGGGAACAGAGGGTCCAAAAAACCAACCACCAAAAGTAGCAAAGAGAACATATATTGTTTTCGGCTTGAACGTTGCTATGTTTTACTGTGGTGAAGGAATGGGTAAAGCCTCGTGGTTGCTGACACATAACGTAGCCAAACAAATACACGGAATAAAACCAGCTCTCTTGTGTCAGGTGTTGGCCTTATTCTGGCTCTGTCTTGAGTCGGCAACCTCCCCCTCCCCCCAAAATAAATAAATAAATAAATAAATGCATAAATACAAATAAAACATAAATACAAATAAAATATTAATAGTGGGGATTGGGCCTGAGTAAATAGATAGATAGATAGATAGAAAACGAGCCCAACCTGCAGTACCGGTATGCAACACATTGTATTGGCCCGGTATTGTAAGATCTATTCTCGGGTACACTTTAGTAAATACAAACCTTATGGTAGGAATGGGTATTAACACCATAGGAGGAGGAGGAGCACTTTATTGACAATGTTTTGCATATATATAGTTTAAATGTATATATGTGTATATGTATGTAAACCGACAACAAATACTGGTTGACATTAAGGGAGCCCATCTCGCTTTTTTTTTCTCTTTCTCTCCCTCTCTCTTTGGCTTGTATCCATTCGGCCCCATTCAGCCTACTGTTTAAGACGTTAACCCCCATCTAGGTGTCAACATTTTCCTGGCGAGCGGTAGCGAGCCAGCATATATATATTTGTTTGTTTTGACAGCAAGCTAAATTTGTAAATTTTTCGATAGAAAAATTTCTCCGGCGAAGCCGGATTTCTCCATACAATGCTGGCTCGCTATCGCTCGCCAGGACGAAATCGAGACCTGGATGGAGATAAACGTCTTAAAACAGTTGGCTGAATGGGGCCGAATGGATACAAGCCAGAGCAAGAGAGAAAGTTAACAAAAGCCGGTGACCCCCCTTAAACCTGACCTGGCTGCTAGTGTACACAGATATCCCACTGCCTGTCACCACCACCACCACCACACGTGTCAATATTTCACTTATGACCTGTTGCACGTCCACTGACATACTGACGTGGTATTAATGTAACTCAGTGGTTATATATCCGGCTTATACAGTACACCACAGAGTCCACACTATAGTCTATTCGCTGTAAGTAGGCGATAAATCATGTCCTCTATCCTCTGTAACTCAAAAAGGGCTAGAGCAAATTGGCTGTACATTTCCACATCTATTCCTTGACCGACTCTTCCCAAATGGTATACATATTAGCTCGATTACTCTAGTCGTTTTTGAGTTACAGAGGTTAGAGGGCATGATTTTTCGCCTACTTACAGCGAATAGACTATAGTATAATGTTTTCTTTTTCACTTTGTATATACACCTGGCAACGACTGTATGTTGTCATTGCATAGCGTTATACTATTGCAGGATGTCTTATTACTAAAGCATAATGTGTGTATTTTATTATTTTTTCAGTCTCTCAATATCGTATTAAACTCTCCTGTACCCGCGAAGTCATCTTCAATTGATTTCAGCTACGTTTAGACGATTTTATGGAACTTAGGAAGGATATGTGGTAGCTAAAAGGATAAATTGAGATAGTTTGTAGCCTTTTAATGGGTAGACGTCCTTTCTAAGCTGAACATAATCGAATAATAGTTGCCAGAATATAATGAAACGTACATTACCGGTACAGAAGGGGTTAACATTTATCATACACATGTTCAATGCACAGCATTGAACTAGTGTTAAGAGAAGCAAAATGAGCAAACGGAAGTTATTTTATGAAAAATGTCAGACATTTTTCATGTTGTGTCTACAGTATGTAGGCTATGCCAAACGGGAACAAGACATAGCTGAAGGGAAATAATTGACAAATGCTGGATAGGAATTACTGGATAAAGATGGTCTGTGAGATAACCCATAGCCATAGTTGTTGTCGAGTTTGTAACATATAACATCTATATTAATGTTATATTGCAAGCATTATAAAGTTATTCAAATTATACCGTAAATAAGCTTGCTATAATAAACTACCAGCTTACTTTAATGCACAACCATGTAAGCTAAATGCGAAGATTAGAATTATATATAATATATAGTTTAACCCTTTCAGTACCGATGCCGTCCCTTTCACATTATTCTGACCTCTATTAGACGATAATTTTCAGTTTATAAAGGGCCTCCAGCAACTATCAGGCTCAACTCACCATAAACAACACACCCCTAACACATACACACACACCCAAAATCCTAGGAGTAACATATGATACTCATATGACATTCAAACAGCACACCACAAACATTAAAAAGAAACTGACTCCCAGACTTAACGCCCTCAGGTCACTTGCTCACACAAAATTTGGACACACCAAAGAAACTACCACCACAGTATATAAACAATACATAAGATCAGTGATGGAATACGCAAGCCCAGCCTGGGCTTCTAACCTAGCTGAACCACATCATAAGACCTTACAGACTATTCAAAACAAAGCCCTGAAGATCATTACAGGCTGCACAGCTACTGCACCCACAGATCACCTACATCAAGAAACCAAAATCCTCAAAGTCAAAGACCAGCTGGACATGAGAGGCACTCAATTCCTGGCAGCAGCCTCCACGAACCAAGACCACCCACTAAACTACATGGCAACACACCCCCAGACACCAAGAAATATCAAAACAACACCCAGCACACGGTATCACACACAATTATTGTCCTCTCTCCCTCCCTGCCCACCCCGAACCAACTTCCAGAAGCACATCCATACTCATATCTCTCACCGATCCATCCACTCACTCACAGACAACATGCAGCTGCATGCACGACCTCCCGAAATCCATCCTTCCGAATCCTCCCTTCCTCGCGAGGACAGAGTCCACCTGGCCAGGCTGAGATGCGGACACCATCCAGCTCTCCTGAGCTATCAGAAGAGACTGGATGACTCCGTTGTCGACGCCTGCCCGGGATGTAACACAGCACCCCATACCATTAAACACATCATAGAAGACTGCATTTCACACAACCACTTACGCCAACAACACAATCTACACTCAATGAGAGCTCTGTGGGAAAGCCCGATCGTGGCCATGGCCTTCCTCAGGGACTCGGGGCTGTTCGGCCAGGCAGCTTAGGGAACAACAACAACAACAACAACTATCAGGCTTCGAACTATCTCACCTAGCCCTTTTATTACCACAAATTCTTCTTAAACTGCACAAAATCCTCTAAATGTAAGTAGAATAAATTGAAAAGGCGTCGCGGTACGGAAGGGGTTAAGGGAAAGAATCTTGTATTGTCTATTAATGATAATTAGGCCATAACTCTTGACAACTAGCCTCTATAACTAAACAAACACTAGAATAATTAAGCTAATATGTCAACCATTTGGGAAGAGTCGTCCAGGGAATAGGTGTGGACATTTACAAAACGACTAAAATAATGGAGCTAATATATCTACCATTTGGGAAGAGTCAGCCGGGGAAAAGGTGTGGATATTTACAGCTCATTTGGTCTAACCCTTTTTTAGTTACAGAGGTTAGGAGTCACGATCTCTGGCCTACTTATACAGTAATGAATGGACTATAACGTCTATGCAAAATGTTATCGTTCGTAGTAGTAGTAGTAGTAGTAGTAGTAGTAGTAGTAGTAGTAGTAGTAGTAGTAGTAGTATAGTAGACTCTACCATCGATGGGAATAGCGATGACACGATTAGGCTATCACCAAAATCATGCCGGGTAAAAATAGACTCGATACCGTATATATTTACAACACGAGCGATACCAGCGAATTATGTCCTCAGGTTTTTTATTATTAAGAGGAATGTGAAGTTAGGTGAATTAGACTCGATACCGTATATATTTACAACACGAGCGATACCAGCGAATTATGTCCTCAGGTTTTTATTATTAAGAGGAATGTGAAGTTAGGTGAATTAGACTCGATACCGTATATATTTACAACACGAGCGATACCAGCGAATTATGTCCTCAGGTTTTTATTAAGAGGAATGTGAAGTTAGGTGAATTAGACTCGATACCGTATATATTTACAACACGAGCGATACCAGCGAATTATGTCCTCAGGTTTTTATTATTAAGAGGAATGTGAAGTTAGGTGAATTAGACTCGATACCGTATATATTTACAACACGAGCGATACCAGCGAATTATGTCCTCAGGTTTTTATTATTAAGAGGAATGTGAAGTTAGGTGAATTAGACTCGATACCGTATATTTACAACACGAGCGATACCAGCGAATTATGTCCTCAGGTTTTTATTATTAAGAGGAATGTGAAGTTAGGTGAATTAGACTCGATAACGTATATATTAATTTTAGAACACGAGACATACTAGCGAATACGTAATTAGTTTGTTTTTTAATTAATAAAGTTCATGTGAAGTTAGGTGAATTATTTAAAGTTGGTCATATTGGAAGAATACATTCAGTGAGTGTTCATTCATTGGGTGTTCATTCATTGGATGTTCATTCATTGAGTTTTCATTCAGTGAGTGTTCATTCATTGGGTGTTCATTCATTGGGTGTTCATTCATTGGGTGTTCATTCATTGGGTGTTCGTTCATTGGGTGTTCGTTCATTGGCTGTTCATTCATTGGCTGTTCATTCATTGGGTGTTCATTCATTGGGTGTTCATTCATTGGGTGTTCGTTCATTGGCTGTTCATTCATTGGGTGTTCATTCATTAGGTGTTCATTCATTGGGTGTTCATTCATTGAATGTTCTTAAGATCTAAACATGAGGGAGAAGGGGCTCCAAATAGAACCGAAGCCCTCCCCTAAGTGTTAATATCTACCTGTAATGTGTACCATATTACGTGTATCAACCAGGTATGACACTCTCACCTGCTAAACACTAATTAGGGTAAAGGGTTCAACCTTTTGCTGCCTAGTTTCCATATTAACATAGCCTATTATCAGTATGTACAATCGGCCTAATAAGTCATGCCTCAGCTGTCATTACGTTTGGCTCGCGCTGGGCTGTATTAATGTCTGTCAGATGTTGAATAGGGGGGGTACGTATAGGAATATGTTTATGTATCTCACTCGAAACGAATATATAAAGATTTAGATATATATTGCTGATACCAATTATTGATCAAAACATACTTGGTGCCGAGACATCATTTATTAGGCTGACTGTTACTTAATGTAACGTAAACTGACCAAGCTAAACTAACCAATTCACTATTTAGACACCCTAAGACAGTAACGTATACAGACCAACCTAACTTAACTAATTCACTATTTACCTTTAGACAGTAACGTAAAGGGGCTATTGGTGAAAATAGACGGCTGGAGAAGTATTGCAAGGCAAAGTCAATACCATTCCTAGATAACTGGACCCACTTCCATGGTAAGGATGAACTGTATGCCCAGGATGGAGTACATCTTTCTCGACAAGGAGTTTCGACCTTGGCCAGCTCACTGGACAAGATTGTTGCGGGGTTTCGTTAAAACAACCTGGATGTGTAAGTAAAATACTGTCTCCATATGGAGCAGGTACTTCATGTGACAAACCAGTGAGTAAAATAGAAATAATCAGTCAAGATAGTGCGGATATAGTGATGTGTAATAGTAGTATCGATAACACTACACATGTAACTGATAGTAAAGATGAGAATACTGACAGAGTAGAATTTCCGTCTAGAGCTAGTATTTCAACAGGAAAAAATAAGTTAGCTAAACACAATAGAAAATTAGTTGCAAATAAAAGTAATAGGTTGAGGGTATATTATACAAATTGTAGGAGTTTATGTAACAAACTGAACGAACTTAGAGCACTCGTTAGCACAGAAAATATAAACATAATAGCGCTAACTGAAACGTGGATTAATACAGAATCTAGGCATTGTTTAGCAGAATTTGATATTCCAGGATATAGTTTGTCTAAATATGACCGAACAAGTAGGAGGGGCGGGGGTATAGCAGTGTTTGTCAGGAGTACATTAAAAAGCTGTATTAAATCAGGTATTAGACTAAATAATGATAATGAAAGTGTTTGGGTAGAGGTTAACGAAGGTAGTGAGACCATAGTTATTGGAGTTATATATAGACCGCCTAATATGAGTAGAAATGGCGGAACATCGTTATGGGAGGAAATTAAAATAGCATCAAGGTTTAGCAATGTGTGCATTATGGGGGATTTAAATTTTCCGAACATTGATTGGCAGCACCAAATAGGCGACTCCGATTCAGTAGAGTTTATTAAGGTAATACAAGATAGTTATTTATTTCAATTCATAGATACGCCGACTAGAGGTATTAATATTCTTGATTTAGTTTTCAGCAACAATGAACTTATGATAAATGATGTAGAGATTGGTGACCACCTAGGAAATAACGATCATAATTCTATTTATTTTAATATACGATGGACAGGGAATGCTAAAGAGAATACGACACTTATCCCAGATTTCAGAAAAGCCGATTATGGTGGGCTAATAAGAGACTTAAGGGTGGACCCTATTGTTAAGCAATTAAGTCAGGATATGCCAGAGTTAAACTTGCCACCTACATATAACCAGTTTATTGCTTCACTCCACAATGCTCAAAATAAATATATCCCTAAAAGAAGATTTAGATCGACGCAGAACCAACCAAAATGGATGACTAATAAGCTAATAGATCTTATAGGAAAAAAGAAAGGAATATATAGAAAAATAAAGAAAGGCGAAAATCATCTACATATATACTATCAGACTCAATCAAGACAGGTCAAAAAGGAAATCAGGAAAGCAAAAAGAAATTATGAAATAAGGATAGCCAGTGACTCAAAAAATAACCCTAAAGCTTTTTACCAACTATATAAATCTAAAGTTAGAGATGTAATAGGCCCCCTAAAAACTTCAATAGGAGAAATAACAGAAAATGATTTAGAAATGTGCAGTACATTAAATAGTCAGTTTCTTTCCGTTTTTACTAATGAAAATTTTGCACAGATTCCAGAAGTTAATATGGTATATAGTGATAGTATAGAAAATATGTTAAGTACAGTTAGTATAAGTAGAAATGATGTGCTTAAGGAAATTGACAGACTGAAACCTCAAAAATCGCCTGTTCCTGACGAGGTATATGCTAGAGTATTAAAAGAATGCAGAGATGAGTTAAGTAGCCCATTAGCATTTTTATTTAACAAATCATTAGAAACAGGTTTAGTTCCAGAAGCTTGGAAGCTTGCAAATGTAGTTCCGATCTTCAAAAAAGGTGATAAATCAATAGCATCCAATTACCGTCCCATTAGTCTCACATCAATCATAGGAAAGTTGCTAGAGTCTATTATTGCTAGGAAAATTAGAAGCCACTTAGAAAAATTTAACTTAATAAATTCTTCTCAGCATGGATTCACTCAGGGACGTTCTTGCCTTACTAATTTGCTTAGCTTTTTCTCAGAGGTATATGAAGCAGTAGATAGTGACAAGTCATATGATATTATTTATTTAGATTTCAGTAAAGCTTTCGACAGAGTCCCTCATGAGAGATTGATGAGAAAGGTTGAGGCACATGAAATAGGAGGATCGTTGTTGGGATTGATTAGGTCATAGCTAATTGGTAGGAAACAGAGAGTCAGCATAAATGGTACCAAGTCAGAGTGGGGAGCAGTCAAAAGTGGTGTCCCCCAGGGATCGGTATTAGGTCCCCTGTTGTTTCTTATATACATAAATGACCTAGATTTAGGTATAACTAGTAGGATAAGTAAATTCGCAGACGATACTAAAATGGGGAGATCAATTGATTCAGATAGCGATATAGAGTGCCTCCAAAGGGATCTAGATACCTTACATGAATGGTCCGTAAATTGGCAGATGAAGTTCAACATTGACAAATGCAAGGTATTAAAGATAGGGAAGATGCAAACAAATGTTAAATATAAACTAGCTAATTTAGAATTAGAAAATTCAGACTGCGAGAAAGATCTAGGTGTGTTTGTTAGCAATGATTTGAAGCCTAGAAAACAGTGTATAAGCGTTCGTAATAAGGCAAACAGGGGTATCGGGTTCATCTCTAGGAGTGTGAGTAACAGAACTGCTGATGTTATCTTAAAACTTTACTTCATTAGTGAGACCCCATATGGATTATGCTGTCCAATTTTGGTGTCCTTATTACAGAATGGACATAGATTCATTGGAGAGAGTGCAGCGTAGAATGACAAAAATGATCCATAATATTAGAAATCTTCCGTATGAAGAAAGGTTGAAGAAATTAGGTTTACATTCGTTAGAGAGACGCAGAGTTAGTGGGGATATGATAGAGGTGTTCAAATGGGTTAGTGGGATTAACAAAGGGGACATGACAAATGTACTAAAGCTCAGTGATAGCGAAAGAACTCTTACCAATGGTTTCAAAATAGATAAATTTCGTTTCAGAAAAGATATAGGCAAATATTGGTTTGGTAACAGAGTTGTAGATGGGTGGAATGGACTACCAAGTGCTATAGTGGGATCTAAAACGGTAGGGAGGTTTTAGATAAAATTGGATAAGCATATGGACGAGAAGGGTTGGGTGTAAAGGGGGATCAGCCGGGTTGGGCCAATCAGCACTCTGCAGACCCCCATAATCCTGCGTTAATCTCTAACCGTTTTGGTAAGATGATCCTCAGGGTATTAGAGTGTTGAGCCTATAATTGGGCTTTGTAATTGAATTGGGGTTGTGTGGGACAGGGATCTGCCTTGCTTAGGCCAATCGGCTTTCTGCAGACTCCCATTTTCTTATGTTCTTATGTAAACAGACCAACCTAACTTAACTAATTCACTGTTTACCTTTAGACAGTAACGTATACAGACCAACCTAACTTAACTAATTCACTATTTACCTTTAGACAGTAACGTAAACAGACCAACCTAACTTAACTAACTCACTATTTACCCTTAGTCAGTAACGTAAACTGACTAACTTTACTTAACTAACTCACTATTTACCCTTAGTCAGTAACGTAAACAGGCCAACCTAACTTAACTAATTCACTATTTAACCACCCTTAGTCAGTAACGTATACTGACCAACCTAACTTAACTAATTCACTATATAGACGATCTTGGACGTGAATCACAAGAATGGCCACCACAGTACTGCTATCCAACAGGATCTAACCCAAGCCTACCCCAACCTAACCTTATGTATCTTAACCTTAACCTAAGCCAATATTATCTATGGCCTAACATAAAGTAAACCTTTTGTCATGATGGTCTGTGGCCGTTTAGGGGTCTGGCTGTTTTAACGTACTCTCATCGAATGGTCTACTCTTGTCTCTAATAGCCTACCACAACCTGATAATATTATGTTCTAACTAGAAATAAACTTCGTCCAGAATAGGCAATGGGAGTTACGTTAACCGTGAGTTAACTGATGTTCCAAGCACACAGCCATTCCCTGCATTATTATGGTAGTCTATGTGGCAAATCACGACATTTATCAAATCGTTATCTTAGGTGACAAGTGATAAGTAAATCAAATCAAACTCGTTGACAAAGCTTATCATGCCCATAACTATATTTCCTCAATAAAAAGAAACGGTACACTATCAATTATAGGGCCATTTATTCATATACTGTAGATAATCGCTCACTAAGATTGTTACGTCAAAACAATATTTCCGCGGCAGTACAAACGAAACATTATATTATCGAGTATTGTTAATAATTAATATAGATAATCGTTCATTATAATTATAAATCATCACCCCCAAAGACAATATTTCCACGACAATAACAAACAAAACGGTACCGTACACGAAGGTACCATAGTCTATAGCCCACTCATAGATATTTGAGGACTTCACCTATTTCTAATTATGGAAGTATATCTCTGGTAACGAATGTATGAACATAATTTTCTATACATCAACTATAAAACTATATATAATATATATTGAAAAACAGTTTTATCCAAAAATCAATCCAGATAGTTATAATTACATAAAGTAAAACATAGGGGGTCCACAAAATCTTAGGAGTGGGCTAGAGAGGCTATGGCATCCGAGTGTACATTATCGAGTACGGTACATGATAACTATTGGGTTAAGGGGAGGTTTTTAGTTTGTTCCCTAGACCTCACTAAAGCTTAAATTTACACCCGCTTGACCCCCTTTCAAGATAAATTTGTAAATATTTCGGTAGAAAAATTTCCCGGCAGTTCCTCATGAATTACAGGCTCGCTATCACTCCAGGAAAAAAATGACATCTGAATGGCACGAAAGGCCGACATATTGACAAAGAAATTGGGTGAAAGGTCTTACAATCGCCAAACTAATGGGTCGAACTTCTTAAACTCAGAACACACCTGGGACTAAACCTGAGGAGGAAGTGGTTCCCCTAGACAACCAGCCTCCTCCTCCTCCTCCTACTGACCCACATAACAGTTGTTGATATCTGTGTTACCGCCACTGCCAGCACCAACGGTTAACCCGGACCACCTCGTTTTTGTTCTCTCACTTCCCCTTTCTCTCTGGATTGTATTCATTCGGCCCCATTTAGCCTACTGTTTTAAGACGTTTATCCCCATCCAGGTGTCGATATTTTCCTGGCGAGCGGTAGCGAGCCAGCATATTAAAAAACGTATTTTTGACAGCAGTCTAAATTTATACATTTTTCGATAGAAAAATGTCTCTGGCGAAGATGGATTTCTCCATACATTGCTGGCTCGCTATAGCTCGCCAGGAAGAAATCGACACCTGGATGGGGATAAACATCTTAAAACAGTTGACTGAATGGGGCCAAATGGATACAAGCCATGGAAAGAGAGAAAAGGAGAGAAAGATAAAAAAGCCGGTGACCCTCCTTGATATAGTTTGTTGTTACGAGTGTTTTTGGCCATTATATAACTTCCAAAGACATAATGTGAACTATAAACCATCATGTTATCTATGCATGTACAATAATAGACACAGACAATAATAAACTCGACTTTCGTTTGACATCCTGCTTGCCACTATACTCGGTTTCATTTCATCTGACGGTAAATTGAATCCCTTAACAACTGATTTTTCGATAACTAACGGAAAAATATGAAACTATTATGTCCCTGCATCATAATAAGACCAAGTTTATATAATTAGCACCATATTTCACTGCAAAATATTCAAACTAACTGAGAAATCTTGATGGGAGCGTTGCAATTTACCGTCAGTTGAAAAGAAACAGAGTTATAGTCTTATACATAAAGGTTCAACTGCATATTCTGACAATTAGTCTAGGCCTACGTTTATAAGTAATAGGGAACTTAACCCCTTCAGCACCATGACGTATTTTTACCTTTGATTTTGGCTTAAATTAAATGATTTTATACAGTTTAAGAAGGTCCTATGTTAATAAGAAAGTTTATTGAGGTCGTGTATACCCCTTTGAGTCATAAAAGTAGATCGTAAGCTAATGAAAATTGGCTACTGGTAACCAGAATATGATGAAAATTACGTAATGGTGGTGATAGGGTTAATAGAGGTGCTTACCTAGGAAACTTAACCCTTTCTGCACGTTGACGCCTTTCTTAATTGTATTTTGGCTATCAGTAGATTAGTTTATTCAGCTTAGGAGGCATCAGTGTTTGTCAAGGGATGAGTCGAGATCGTTTGCATACCCGGTACCTTTGATTCCTATGTCTTTCCTAAGCTAACTAATAGTGCATTATATTATTATGTTCCCTCCACCAATAGTGCATTATATTATTATGTTCCCTCCACCAATAGTGCATTATATTATTATGTTCCCTCCACCAATAGTGCATTATATTATGTTCCCTCCACCAATAGTGCATTATATTATTATGTTCCCTCCACCAATAGTGCATTATATTATTATGTTCCCTCCACCAATAGTGCATTATATTATTATGTTCCCTCCACCAATAGTGCATTATATTATTATGTTCCCTCCACCAATAGTGCATTATATTATTATGTTCCCTCCACCAATAGTGCATTATATTATTATGTTCCCTCCACCAATAGTGCATTATATTATTATGTTCCCTCCACCAATAGTGCATTATATTATTATGTTCCCTCCACCAATAGTGCATTATATTATTATGTTCCCTCCACCAATAGTGCATTATATTATTATGTTCCCTCCACCAATCGACTTTACTCCTAAACTCAATTAATGAAATCAACAAATACATGTGGCAGTCCAGGGATTCGAACCTAGGATGCTCACACCGAAATAAACAGATCAGCATGCATATGACATCGACCCGAGGAGTTTAAGGGTTTGTCCCATTAGTTTTGATATTTTACGATGTTCGCCCAATTAGTTTGCCCAATTTAAGACCTTTCGCTCCATATTTTGTCAATTTTAATTAAAGACCTTTCGTGCCATTTAGGTTTAGCATTTTCTTGAAGAGTGATAGCGAGGCTGCATTTTTCTCCCCAAAAATGCAAAACATTATTTCGAAGGGGGTCTTGCTGTTATTTTCTAAGGTTGATGGAGGTCTAGGGAGGAAAGTAAATAAATAAATTAATTAATAAATAAATAAATAAGTAAATAAATTAATAAAAGAGTCTCACCTTCACCCCACGGTGGCTGTCGGAAGAGGGTTCTTTTTAAATATCTTTATATTAAGGCGGTGCTGGTTGGGAGGAGGGGCGTCGACTGACTGGGGACAGAGGTGCATGGGGGCGGTTCGTTCGTGGTCACCCCTCCGGGGATCACGGCGTCAGGCAATAGATAGATAGATAGATATATTAAGGGAGCCTACCTCACTTTCATTCTCTTTCTCTCCCTCTCTCTTTGGCTTGTATCCATTCGGCCCCATTCAGCCTACTATTTTTAGACATTTACCCCCATCCATGTGTCAATATTTTCCTGGCGAGCGGTAGCAAGCCAGCATATACTGTATATATATATATTTGTTTTGACAGCAAGCTAAGTTTTTACATTTTTCGATAGAACAATGTCTCCGGTGAAGCCGGATTTCTCCATACAATGCTGCCTCGCTATCGCTCGCCAGGAAGAAATCGACACCTGGATGGGGATAAAAGTTTTAACACAGTAGGCTGAATGGGGCCAAATGGATACAAGCCAGGGAAAGAGAGAAAAGGAGAGAAAGATAAAAACAAAAACGGTGACCCCCTTAAAGTTTTAAAACAGTACGGTACCAATTTCGAAAGTGCTACAATTCCAGTTTTCTGTTACGACTCTCATTTTCTTTTACTGCTTAGGAAGAGGCCACATTACGACAAAAATAATATATTTTGAACCGAAGCCAAGCATTTATTTACGGAATAAACAGGAATAGAATATAATCAACAAGCTAATACTGAATATGGATCAATACTTATAAATCTAGATACCAACTCAAAAATGCGGAATTTCGACTGTAAACAGTATATTATTTTGAGAGTACATTAAGGGGGGGGGGGGGTCACCGTTGTTTGTTTTATCTTTCTCTCTTTCCCTGGCTTGTATCCATTCGGCCCCATTCAGCCAACTGTTTTAAGACGTTTATCCCCATCCAGGTGTCGATATCTTCCTGGCGAGCGATAGCGAGCCAGCATTGTATGGAGAAATCCGGCATCGCCAGAGACATTTTTCTATCGAAAAATGTACACATTTAGCTTGCTGTTAAAACAAAAATATATATATGCTGGCTCGCTACCGCTCGCCAGGAGAATATTGACACCTGGATGGGGGTAAACGTTTTAAAACAGTAGGCTGAATGGGGCCAAATGGATAAAACCCAAAGAGAGAGGGAGAGAAAGAGAACAAAAGCGAGGTGGGCCCCCTTAAGCTTATGCGGCGCCATATGACCTTGTTGTTGCGATGCTATGTTTGCCATCAATTAATCAATCATTTACGTACACTCGACCAAAAAACAATCTTTACACTGACGCTCTAAACATTCTGGAAGTGGGTCGAAATCTTTTGATAATACCTCACAGACGTATGTTTCACCCGATTAATTCCGTTCACACTAGATTATTTACAGCTCACCAGTGTAAAGATTGTTCTTTGGTTGAGTGTACCTAGTCTTTATACTACCGTATATTAACATGAAATGCTAGAAAAATCAACAAACTCTGTAATATTGCCATAATTTACACAAGCATCAAATTAGTACCGAATAATTACCCATACCATAATGGAAAATTTCAACTGCAAATGAAGTACGGTACACCACCGTACGTATTACTAACACGGGTAGCTGACAACCATTTAGCTGGCACCAGAACAAAATTGTCAATGTTAAAATCTCGACAGTATCATTAACCCTTTGAGTACCAGCGACGTGTTATATTTTATTTTAGCTATATTTAGACGATATTATGCAGCTTAGGAAGGATCTGTGGTAGGTAAATGGGTTGGTGGAGATAGTTTGAAGCCTACTTGTTGCTAGAGGTCCTTCGTAAGCTGAATAAAATCGTCTAATAGTTGCCAGAATATGTGGAAAAGGACGTCCCTGGTTGTGATATTATTAGTGTGCAGTTGGGTCTGAGTACATGATTAAATTGATACCCAGTATTCGATAAATGTATAGGAAATCGTAATCATGTACTTAACATTTAACTGTCTTGAAATAGTGTAACGGTTAGAGTGTTTAAGGTCTGTATGTGGTAACCCTGGTTCGAATCCCGGGAGGGTCACACGCTTTCATTAACATTGTGAGATGTTTGGTGTTGGGAGCGAAATATATAAATTAGAATATTATTGAATAAATATTATATATAAATTATGCATAAGTGCGAGGAATTTCGATGTGAGTATCCCAGGTTCGAGTCCTTGTCGTGCCACATGTATTTCTTGATTTCATTAATTGAGTTTAGAAGTGAAGTTGATTGGTGGAAAACATATTATAATACTAATTATACTTAATTAACTTCATATTGACCAGCACAGTGTAGGGACTGGTCAATTCAATTCAATTCAATTCAATTCAGAATAGTGTATTTAGCCAAAATATATACCTGGTGTAAAATATACATTGTGATTATTTACAACACAATATAAAAACAAAAATCCGGCTGAGCCTTTTGAGAATTATATGTTCTCTTATGGGGAGAGTTCCACTTGAGGGATCTTTTTCTGGACCCCTTTCTCCCTCATGATTAACCCCATTGTTTTTTTAGATTTTAAGACGTTCGCCCCATTAGTTTGGCGATTTTAAGAACTTTCACCCCATTTCCGTAAATGTTAAGACCTTTTGTGCCAATTAGGTGTCGATCTTTTCCTGGCGAGCGATAGCGAGCCTGTATTTAAAGAGAACCCGGCCTTTGGCCGGAAAAATTTCTTACCGCAAAATGTACAAATTTATCTTGAAAGGGGGTCTAGGAGGTGTAATTTTAAGCTTAGGTAATTTTCAAATGAACGTATGGTTGAGAATAAAACATAAATAGGACAATTATTGACATAGTCAGTAGGATTGTTAACTTACTTACCTCTTTACACGGGATATTAAACATTAAGAAAGATTCTGCTAATTGTTCAACCTGCATCAGTAATAAACATACGAACTGTGTGTCAAGCAGACAAAAAAATCAATACAATAAGTTAAAAAAACAAACAAAAACAACTAGAGCTCCAAGAAGAACAGTACGGTACAATTGTATTATTTTTATTATTATTATTATTATTATTTTTA
Source organism: Paralithodes platypus (assembly GCA_032716605.1). Lineage (NCBI taxonomy): Eukaryota > Metazoa > Arthropoda > Malacostraca > Decapoda > Lithodidae > Paralithodes > Paralithodes platypus. Next base: position 17,012,982 of record CM064567.1, read on the forward strand.
TTATTATTATTATTATTATTATTTTATTTTTATTATTATTATTATTATTATTATTATTATTATTATCCCTGGTACCAGAAAACGAACGAGATGTGTACAATTTTAGACGAGCGACCACATTCACCCAAAATTGCAAGTCAATCAAGGAAGTTTTGGTTTGGCGGCTGTCAGAATGTACGGTAATTGCAAACCAAATCTGGAAATGAGAGCCCTTGCATGTTAGCGGGGCGTGCCGGTGCTTTAAGGGGAGAGGGGTCGTTTTTATGGCCCCCTTTCTTCCTCATGCTTAGCCCCATTAGTTTTCAGATTTGATGACGTTTGACCCATTAGTTTGGCGATTTTAAGACCCTTCGCCCCATTTACTTGTCAATATTAAGATTGTTCGTGTCATTTAGGTGTCGATTGTTTCCTGGCGAGCGATAGCGATCCTGTGTTTTAAGAGGAAACGGCCTTCGGCCGAATAATGTTTATATTGTAAAAATGTATCGTGGGGTGTGTTTTTTTAAGCTTGATGGAGGTCTAGGGAGGAAACTAAAAAAATATATATATCTATATAATATTTACGGTTGTCTGTCTGTCTGTCTGTCTGTTCTTTATAGGTGGCCGCAGTTTTTAAGCTAGAGCGTTCATACTTGGTATGCATAATAAGGGGGTCCCTAGGCAGGTTTTAGTGAGAACAAAAAATCCCCAGGTTGAAACGGACGGAGAAAATGGGCGCGAAATCGGAAAAAAGCGCCGTTTGGGGCAGAAGGAGGCCTCCGATCGAAAAGGTGTATGGAACGAAAGTTGTTCGCAGCCCCCCAAAATGGGGGTACGGATGAGGTCAGATCCAAAATCGGAGATCATTTAGCGGCCGAAATCGAGGTCGCCGTTTAATGAGTCACAAGGAGGTCGAGGCCGTTGATTATGGTAGTGTTGATGATGGTGATTATGGTAGTAGTAGTGGTGGTAGTAGTGATGGTGATTATGGTGATTACCCGGGCAACGCCGGGTACCCCTGCTAGTACTATATATATATATATATATATATATATATATATATATATATACAGTATATATATATGAGGAAATAAATACGCCCCCCTCCCTTAATCATGCCAGCTGTACTCCACACCCGAGGGAAGAATCGAAAACACGATTGGATTACTGTCAACAAATCTGAACGAGATTGGCAGGTGAACAAATATATTTATTTAGTTAGTTAAAATAGGACTTCAGAGGCTATCATCCCTATTGGATTATTAACACTCGTGTACTGTCTTGATGGTGTAATGGTTAGAGTGTTTAAGATCTGTAGGCTATGTGGTAACCCAGGTTCGAATCCCGGGAGGACCATATGCTTTCATTAAATTCATTGGAAGGTGTTTGGTGTTGGGAATGAAATTATTCAATTAGATTATACATGACAATTTGATGAGCCTTGCGATAATGTTGGTCAAAATAATACCCTTCTTATGTGTGTCAGCTCTGATAAATCTGAACTGTTTCATTATAGGCACACATATATCTTTTCTTGTGGTCTGGGTATCACTAACAATATTTGGTCTGCTTAATAAGGGTCTCAAAATTGTAGAAAATAATTAACACATTGCAATCCTAATTCATCCTAAACTTACATCATCTTAAACCTAAATCTTCCTAAATTTATATCACCCTAAATTCCTAAATCCTTCTAAATCATCCTAAACCTAAATCACCCTAAACCTAAATCACCCTAAACCTATATCATCCGAAATTCCTAAGTATATCTAAATCGCCCTAAAGCTAAATCATCCTAAACCTAACTCAACCTAAATCCTCCTAAGCTTATATCATCAACCTAAGCCTAAATCGTCGTAAATCACCCAAAACCTAAATAATCTTAAACCTAAATCATCCTAAATTTCTATATTATCCTAAATTCCCAGATCCTAAGTTCCTAAATCAGCCTAAACTCCTAAATCATTCTTAATTCCTAAATCCTAAGGTCCTTGTTCACCCTAAGCTCCTAAATCATCTAAAGTTCCTGAATCATCCTAAACCTAAATTATCCTCCCGTCACCATCCTTCATCTCCATCCTTCATCTTCGTAACCATCCTTGGCTCAAAATACACGGCGTTAGGTGGGGCACCTAACGCCGTGTATTTTGAGCCACATATTTGGTACCCGTCGCTGGTGCAGGATATATTCGGCTATTCCGACTGTCAGACCACAGACATTTCTCCAGGGCAGCAGTGGTGGGATTATCTGCTAAGTCTAAAAGATCACAGGCTCGTTCAGACCGACATCAACGATGATTATAACACCGTGAAGATTATGCCGCATCGTTGTTGTTGTTGTTTTTGTGTTTTTGTGTTTTTTTTTTTTTTTTTTTTTATGTAGATGAGGGGGACAAAAGGCAGAACTGCCTGTGACGAGCGCCTCCCCCAGAATTGAAAGAGTGACGGCCTAAATCAAGGAATGCTCGAGCCAAAATGCCTGTACACACGGAGTTTGAAGTAATTTAAGTCATAGGATGAGGGAAAAATTGATTCCGGGAGAGAGTTCAAGAGCTCAGCTGTTGAATATAAGAAAGATTGGGAATATTGTTTCACCCTTAGATTGGAGAGTTGCACAGAGTAGGGGTGGGATTGTGTTGCAAGATGGGTGCTACGTACTGTACTCTACGTAGATGAGGTGGTATACACTGAGAGAGCTCTGAGGAACACTGATTATTGTAATAGCGGTAGAATGCCAAGAGATATTCAACATTGCGGCCAAGAAAAAAGTTAGTATATCTAAGTAGTTTTTTAAGGGAGCCCACCTCGCTTTTTTTTCTCTTTCTCTCCCTCTCTCTTTGGCTTGTATCCATTCGGTCCCATTCAACCTACTGTTTTAAGACGTTTACCCCTATCCAGGTGTCAATATTTTCCTGGGGAGCGGCAGCGAGCCAGCATATATATTTTTTTGTTTTGACAGCAAGCTAAATGTGTAAAAAAAAATTGATAGAAAAATGTCTCCGGCGAAGCCGGATTTCTCCATACAATGTTGGCTCGCTATCGCTCGCCAGGAAGAAATCGACACCTGAATGGGGATAAACGTCTTAAAATAATTGGCTGAATGGGGCCGAATGGATACAAGCCAGGGAAAGAGAGAACAGGAGAGAAAGATGGAAAAAAAAAGCCGGCGATCCCCCTTCATGTATTATTTGTATTTCAACATAATTATGGATAATGCCAAAGTGAATTTCATGTTGTATTGTTGTGTTCAATGTGACGATAAAGTTATCCTAATTTGATCATGTTGAGGATGGTTGGGTTGTTTGTGCAAGCATGGCAGACTTGTACAATTGGCCAAATAAGTTATGTCAACGCTGTTATTACGTTTTGCTTGTTGTGTACTGTCTTAATGTCTGTCAGATGTTGAATAAGGTTTATACAGATAGGAACATGTTTGTGAATATCACTCAAAACGATGAATTAATGCTTAGATAGTGCTGATACCAATTAATGCTTAGATAGTGCTGATACCAATTAATGCTTAGATAGTGCTGATACCAATTAATGCTTAGATAGTGCTGATACCAATTAATGCTTAGATAGTGCTGATACCAATTAATGCTTAGATAGTGCTGATACCAATTAATGCTTAGATAGTGCTGATACCAATTAATGCTTAGATAGTGCTGATACCAATTAATGCTTAGATAGTGCTGATACCAATTAATGCTTAGATAGTGCTGATACCAATTAATGCTTAGATAGTGCTGATACCAATTAATGCTTAGATAGTGCTGATACCAATTAATGCTTAGATAGTGCTGATACCAATTAATACTTAGATAGTGCTGATACCAATTAATGCTTAGATAGTGCTGATACCAATTAATGCTTAGATAGTGCTGATACCAATTAATGCTTAGATAGTGCTGATACCAATTATTGATCGAAATATACTTGGTGCCGCGACATCACTTATTTGGCCAACTGTACAAACCCAACCCCAAACTGACCTATGTAGTGGTGTGACTTGACAGGCCAAACTGAGTGTCATCGAAAATTAAGGGAAAATTCGTTTTCTTAAGGGAGCCCACCTCGCTTTTTTATCTTTCTCTCCCTCTCTCTTTCGCTTGTATCCATTCGGCCCCATTCACGTTTACCACATCCAGGTGCCAATATTTTCCTGGCTAGCGGTAGAGAGCCAGCATATATATATTTTTGTTTTGACAGCAAGCTAAATGTGTGCATTTTTCGATAGAAAAATATCCCCGGCAAAGCCGGATTTTTCCATACAATGCTGGCTCGCTTTCGCTCGCCAGGAAGAAATTGACACCTGGATAGGGATACACGTCTTAAAACAGTTGGCTGAATTGGGCCGAATGAATACAAGCCAGGAAAAAGAGAGAAAAGGAGAGAAAGATAAAACAAAATCCCGGTGACTCCTCATACCTCACAAATACCAAGTCCTCATACCTCACAAATACCAAGTCCTCATACCTCACAAATACCAAGTCCTCATACCTCACAAATACCCAGGTCCTCATACCTCACAAATACCCAGGTCCTCATACCTCACAAATACCAAGTCCTCATACCTCACAAATACCAAGTCCTCATACCTCACAAATACCAAGTCCTCATACCTCACAAATACCAAGTCCTCATACCTCACAAATACCAAGTCCTCATACCTCACAAATACCAAGTCCTCATACCTCACAAATACCAAGTCCTCATACCTCACAAATACCAAGTTGTCATACCTCACAAATACCAAGTCCTCATACCTCACAAATACCAAATGCTCATACCTGACAAGTACCAAGTCCTCATACCTCACAAATACCAAGTCCTCATACCTCACAATTACCAAGTCCTCATACCTCACAAATACCAAGTCTTCATACCTCACAATTACCAAGTCCTCATACCTCACAATTACCAAGTCCTCATACCTCACAAATACCAAGTCTTCATACGTCACAAGTACCACGTCCTCATACCTCACAAATACCCAAGTCCTCATACCTCATTAATACCAAGTCCTCATACCTCACAAATACCAAGTCTTCATATCTCACAATTACCAAGTCCTCATACCTCACAAATACTAAGTCTTCATACTTCACAATTACCAAGTCCTCATACCTCACAAATACCAAGTCTTCATACCTCACAAATACCAAGTCTTCATACCTCACAATTACCAAGTCCTCATACCTCACAAATACCAAGTCTTCATACCTCACAATTACCAAGTCCTCATACCTCACAAATACCAAGTCTTCATACCTCACAAATACCAAGTCTTCATACCTCACAAATACCAAGTCTTCATACATCACAATTACCAAGTCCTCATACCTCACAAATACCAAGTCCTCATACCTCACAAATACCAAGTCTTCATACTTCAGAAATACCAAGTCCTCATACCTCACAAATACCAATTCTTCATACCTCAAAAATACCAAGTCCTCATACCTCACAAATACCAAGTCTTCATACCTCACAATTACCAAGTCTTCATACCTCACAATTACCAAGTCCTCATACCTCACAAATACCAAGTCCTCATACCTCACAAATACCATGTCTTCATACCTCACAATTACCAAGTCCTCATACCTCACAATTACCAAGTCCTCATACCTCACAAATACCAAGTCTTCATGCGTCACAATTACCAAGTCCTCATACCTCACAAATACCAAGTCCTCATACCTCACAAATACCAAGTCTTCATACTTCACAAATACCAAGTCCTCATACCTCACAAATACCAAGTCTTCATACCTCAAAAATACCAAGTCCTCATACCTCACAAATACCAAGTCTTCATACCTCACAATTACCAAGTCTTCATACCTCACAATTACCAAGTCTTCATACCTCACAATTACCAAGTCCTCATAACTCACAAATACCATGTCTTCATACCTCACAATTACCAAGTCCTCATACCTCACAATTACCAAGTCCTCATACCTCACAAATACCAAGTTTTCATACCTCACAAATACCAAACCTCATACCTCACAAATACCAAGTCCTCATACCTCACAAATACCAAGTCCTCATACCTCACAAATACCAAGTCCTCATACCTCACAAATACCAAGTCCTCATACCTCACAAATACCAAGTCCTCATACCTCACAAATACCAAGTCCTCATACCTCTCACATATGGGCCTACCAAGTTGTCATACCTCACAATTACCAAGTCCTCATAACTCTCACATTATTACTCTTAGGACAAATTCGCCTCTCACGATTTATATCACCTTGCAAATCCTCGCGCCTTGCATAATTCCCATTCCTCTATTATTCTCGTTTATTAAGGTGACAGTTACAAAGTGGTGTACAATCTATCTTATTCTAGTTACATTGTAGTTTATCTTATTGTACCAGTACCTCCCTACAATCAACCTAGTTGTTCCCCAATTCGTCCCTCCGCCACGACCATTTCAAAGTCCAAGTCTCTCACTCTTGTCCTCTGTAGCGGGGAGGACCTTGTTTCCCTGAGACATAGGAGTGCAGACCTGAGAAGAGAGAAAGAGAGCCGGCATCTCATCCAAGTTATGACTTGGCTTCTATGCTGGCGCTTTTTCTCCGATATTTGTTCAGCTAATCTGGCATAGAAGACACTTGCAGAAGGTCCCATACCTCCCGACGATGAGAAGACCAGAGGAGTAAAGCTTCCTTGATCCCTGTTCAAAATTCTTTCTTCATAAGCGCGTTTTTTCTCACTTTCGTTTCTCAAGTATGCCGCCTTGTGTCCTCGCTCACGATATGTTTGTGCTCTTGGGTTGAAGATTCTGATGTCTAAAAAAGCCTGTTGTCCCCTCGTCCAAAAACCTCGAGCACTTACGTCCACTCTTGCTTCATTTGAAGTATTTGCAGTATTGTGGGCCAAACGCTGTCCGTCCATAGGCAGAAGTTCCGGTTCGATTCTGACATCATGGCACACCTCGTCCAGCATTTGTGCAGTGATGTCTCGTACTTCATCTATTATTCTCGTTTGCCACACGCCCGCACTTCACACAAATCAATACTTGATCTTCCACTCAAGTTTCTTCTCAGGGTGTCAAACCGGAGCAATTTTGTTTGAAGACTTGAATGAGTATGAAAATTAATAATACATTGTTTTGGTCATAATAATACCTCCAAAGATTATATTTGTTTGTTTGTTTGAAGACTTGAATGGGTATGAAAATATATAAATACATTGTTTTGGCCATTATAATACCTCCAAAGATTATATTTTTACATACGGTATACAATACTAATGACTATAAGGAATGGACTCGGCTTTCGTTAGACACCCTATTTCTGTGTTCCTCGTAAATTCTGGCACCTTCATAGCTTATCCATTCTCATGACTTGCGTTTGGCACCTCACAATGTTTCACTTTAAGTGGCATCCACTCCTATCATATTCGTGTAGCTTTTAACCCTTTCAACACGATGACGTACTTTTCATTTAATTGTGGTCACCGTTAGACGATAATCTTTAGCTTAGAATCTACTTCTTGGATTCAGAGGAGTAAATACGATTTCAATAAACCCTCTATATAAAATAGGGGTTTTCTTAAAATACTTGAATATCGTCTACTTTTAGCCAGAATGAAATACAAAAAGACATCGTGCTGAAAGGGTTAAATGCAGGGAATTCTTTAAATCGAGATATTAATTTTCTCTCTTCCTCTGCGTTGAAAATATAGGTCATAGTCATGAAAATATACGATTTGTTTTGTTTTGGTAATTATTGTTTACTAAGACGGTGTGCTGGATTTACAGCCGTCTATATATGACTTTAAGAATCGTTCCCAATATTATCATGTGGAAAATACTAATACTAATACTAATACTAATAATAGTAATTAATGATAATATATTGTTTTAATAATAATGATAATAATAATACACACACACACACACACACACACACACACACACACACACACACACACTGCATTAAAAACAAAACCTGTACACCCATGGACGGAACACGAAAATAATTATCGATGTTCCTACCTACACAGATGGATCGAACATCCAATTAGCTTCTGGATCAGACAAGACTGGCTGAATAATTAGGCTACACCCTCTATCAGCATAGCTCCATGATTATGATAAAATATTTTAATTTGACCATAATATTAAATCCACAGGTACGAACAGGTAAACAATATGATCTAAAGTTCTAAACCCTGCCCATTATAGGTAGGCACATAAAATAAAAGGCTAGAAATCAATACCTCAACCTGGTTGGTTCACTTTTTGGGCGATTTTTGCATGTATTCATAATTTTTCTAGTTTCCTCCATAGACCTCCATCAAATTAAAAAAAAACATCCATTAGATCCCCCTTCTAGATTAATTTGTAAATTTTTCGGCAGAAAAATTTCCCGGCCGAAGGCCGGTTCTTCCAACATTACAGGCTCACTATCGTTCGCCAGGGAAACAAATCGACACCTAAATAGCACGAAAGGTCTAAATATTGACGAAAAAATGGGGTGAATGGTCTTAAAATCGACTAACTAATGGGGCAAACATCTTAACATCTGAAAACTAATGGGGCTAAACATGAGGGAGAAAGTGGTTCAGAAAACCGGCCCATCCCCCCTTAAATAACTCTAAAAAGGGGTTTAATTAAGTGAGACTTTATTTTTACCAATTGAAAAGAGTTCATCAAGAAATAAATTTTGAAAATTACAGCCTGTTTGCTCCATCCCTGAGTTACAAGGGTGGTAGGTTTTTATGATCCAGTTATCCATGTGTATATGTGAGATGGTACACTCGGATGCTATAGTCTCTGGCCCACTCATATCATTCGTGAACGTCACTTATTTCTAATTATGGAAGTATATTTCTGGAAACGGATTCATGAATAAAATGTTCTATGAATCAACTACAGAACTATGTATATACTATTTATGAAAAGCAAGTTCTATCCAAAAATCAGTGCAGATAGTTAAAATTGCATAACAAAAAGACCTTTCGCCCCATTTCTGTAATTTTGTAGACCTTTTGTGACATTTAGGAGTCGAGGTTTTCCTGGCGAGATTAATTTAAGTTGGGCCGGGACATTTTTCTATTGAGAAAAGTACAAATTTATCTTGAAGAGGGGTCTTGGGGGCTGGTTTTTTATGCTTGATGGAGGTCTAGAGAGGAATTAAAAGATAATAATAATATACATAAATAAGTAATTAGATACGCCCATCCCCCTTAACTCGTTGTTCTCGCTATTCTATCGCTACTACAATAATCAGTGTTCCTCAGAGCTTTCCCAGTGTATAATATCACCTACTCTACGTAGGGTACCGGTACGTAGTCCCGTACCTGTCTTTAAACACAATCCCAGAAACACAGACTATAAACAGGATAACAATCAAAGAAGAAAACGCCGAACATCCCCCCCCCCCCCACATCTTTTGTTTGCGGGTAATCTAAGCATGGGGAGGGGGGGGGGGGGAGAGAGAGACTGTTAACCTCTACTGTACCAACGACATCTTTTTAACTTTATTCTAGCTATATTTAGACTGCTTTGTGCAGTTTAAGAAGGATCTGTGGTATAAAAAATGATTACGTGAGATAAGCCTGTTAATTGCTGGAGGCCCTTATTAAACCGAAGACAATCGTTGTACAGTAGCGAGGACGGCACCGGTACTGTAAGGGTTAAGATATTTAAGATTGAAGGCATTTTCCCACAGGACATAAAAGAGGCCATAAAACTCTGTGGATAACACAAATGGCCGCCCTGCTGGAATCTACAAATGAAAGATGTTGCAATATATTTCCGTGAACGAGGCCAGAGCAGCTGCAGAGGATCAATTGACCACTTGCGAGTTTCAGGCTATAAGGAAGTTGTAGCCGTGAACATCGATATTAAACATAAATGCAATAATAATGTAGGTTTTTGATGGCTAAATGGTATGTTGAAATTGGTTTTATGTATTTATAATTGTACTACAACCGTATTTTATCTGGTAATTCTGTTAAATATCGATGTCTACAGCTCCAACTTCCTTATAGAACGAAACTCGCAAGTGGTGAATTGACCACTTGCGAGTTTCAGGCTTTAAAGAAGTTGGAGCTGTAGACATCGATATTTAGCAGATTTACCAGCTAAAATACGGTTGTAGTACATTTATAAACCCATACAAATGTATTAATCATACTTTCCATCCATCAGAAACCTACATCATTATTGCATTTCTGTTTGATATCGATGTTTACAGCTCCAACTTCCTTATAGCCTGAACTCGCAAGTGGTCAATTGCTGCATCACAGTTAACCCTTTGAGGTTCTAAGACGCATTTGTTCATTTTATTTTGGTTCTCATTAGACGATTTTATGCAATTTTGGAAGGATGTCAAGGAATTAAAAGGGTAATATATTCTCAATAAACTCTTTAAACTCTTTTTTTTTTTTTTTCTTACGTTCTGACTATAGCTTTGTTTCGGCTAATAGTGAATTGCCATGTACCTACCGTATCTTGATCATTTGGGTATTATATATATTGTGTAGCGAAATATGTTGACATTCATGAAAACCTGGTCTTAATATGAAGTAGAGACCGCAGTTTCATATTATTTGCACTAAGTATTGAGAAATCAATTGCCAAGGGACTAAATCTACCGTTAGCTGAAATATAACCAAATATAGTCAATAGGAATAACAATCTGATAATCAAGTACTTAGGACACTCGGGGAGAAAAAAAAGAAGAAAAAAAAAAAAAAAAAAAGCTTTAGAACTCTATACTTTGCACGAATACAAGCAGAAATGCAAGAAACAAATGCGATTGTAGTACACTCACCCACATCTATCTTTTCCAAGTTATATTGAGAAATTAGGATATATTGTACTAAGAGAAGTTTGTGTTATGCAATTAGATTAGGACCTCTAGGAATATATGACGTTAAAGTCAACTAATGTATGCCTCTGACTCCCACATATCCTTCCTGAACTTAATGAAATCGTCTAATGATAGCCAAGATAAACTGCTAAAACACACCATAATCATCCAGGTGTTAATGAAGCATGTGTTTCGCAGGCACCGAATAATCACGTTATGAATGATCAACTGTCATAGTCAGTCAATAGCCAGCCCTTACTCTCACAAGTGGTAGGGAGGACCAGCAAGAGACACAAAAAAGGAAACAGAGGTTATAGGTGAAGAACACTTATAACAGTTCGCCCACAAACAGCAAGTACACAAGCATTCAGAAGCACCAATCACCCATCCGCCCCCGAAATCAATGACTTCACCTCAACTGTCATACAAACTGATTAATTGTGCCTCTCATGACATTTTCCAAACAGGTGGCAGCGTCCAGGTTCAGTGAAATATGAGGCCCAAAGGTAATCCGTGGACTGTGTCATTGATTAATATTATTAAACGGTACCGAGGGATCCAATATGTAAATGTCAGAGTAACAAAGGGATGAGCTTGATAAACACCGGTGGGCAAATACACACAACCAGCTGCCAGGAGAAGCAATATATAAATATTTAAATAAATAAATACATGAATAAATAAATAAATACGCAATTAAATATATAGATATAATTTATAGATAAATAGATAAGTAAATATTTTGTTAACGGTTATACTGGATTCCATTTCGCAGTGTTATATACAGTATACGTATATATATATATATATATATATATTATTTTTCCCTATGTATGAAGGAGACAAAAGGCAGGTTGTCCGTAGCAAGTGTCCCCCCCTAATGTCAAACGAGTGACAGAGCCATATTCAAGGGACGTTGAGGTCAAAATACCTAGACACTAGAAGTTTAAAGCAGTCTAAGGCATAGGATGAAGAACAGATTGATTGGGGGAGAGAAGTTGGGATGACTGGATTGTCTATATTTGAGCGTCAGAGGGCCAGAACTGGGTTGCATGAAGAGCTGTCCTCCCACAGTAGTTTGGTAGTCCAGTCAGGCCTCCACGGGTGATCAGCTGGGGGCCGGGACAGTCTGCTCATGCGGCCAATAATGTAGGGAGAGGGAGAGGGAGAGGGAGAGGGAGAGAGAGGGAGAGAGAGAGAGAGAGAGAGAGAGAGAGAGAGAGAGAGAGAGAGAGAGAGAGAGAGAGAGAGAGAGAGAGAGAGAGAGAGAGAGAGAGAGAACACAATATAGGCTAACTCCTGACAGCGTTTAAATGTTCCCTCTAATGAACTCGTAGGGCCGTTCTTTGCTGCCTATATCTTTTCTAACCCTTTTAAGATACGATGACACATTTTGTTCTGTTGTCTGGGTAATATTAGACGATATTATTTCGATTAGGAAGAGTATATGCAAGGCTAAGTACTTCATACGTGACGGGGCTCGTCATTAATGTAAGGAATTGTTGTTATCTCTCGGAAATATTTTAATTGGATTACAAGTTAAGCCTAATCCGCTGCACTGATTGGTTAAACTGTTGAAGAATTTGAGCTAACGCTCTCGCTTAAACATATTTTCGGGATGCATAAATTCACTCCTCTCAACTGTGGTGTGAAACAGGCTCTGAATTAAGATCAAGGAGAGGTTATTAACATAATTACTTAAATATGTAAGACAATATGAGAAATTTAAATATTATGTAAATAATATAATTTATTCAAATCTATCCCATTTACTTACAGCAAGTCATGTGTGGCCTTTATATATTATCTGATGACACAGAACACCATAAACTTATCCACGGACAATACGAATGGTCAACATATTATAATTCTGTTTGTGGTGAAGTTGTTTACAGCTGTCCAATACCCGGCCATCAGTGTGACATAATTACCAGTTACTTTGTGATGAAACCACACATATGCATGATTAAATCTCTTCACATAATGTTTACATTAAGCCGTGTGAGGCTGGTCCGAGGTAATTACGGACTATGACGTGTGTTTACTAATCACACATGACACCCTAGGACTCTTTTGGAGGGATTTATAATAACCCTACCACCACCACCAAAAAAAAAAAAAAAAACACACTTGCACACGCTCTCTGGCATTTTCAACAATCTCGGCTTTGGGCATCATTGAACAGATTCAAAATGTATTGTGATTCTCTGAATAATTAGCCCCTTCACTAATTACTGTAAAGCAATGACTAAGCACAATACAATTGTTTGACGATAGCCAGGAAAGATTACGATAATATGTATACGGCAATTGGGGGATGGGCAAGGCGAGCATCTGTGTATTTTTGTCTGTGATTGTGTGATTGTTTAAGTGATTGTGTCTGTATGTTGGGGGTGGAGGGGGGGGGGGATAGTGTTTTCATCGTAGGCTGTATAGAACACATCTTAATTATTTACAGTTATTCCTTAAGAAGCCTTCATGGTGAAACGTTGAATAAACTTGAGTCCTTACTCGGCTACTGTGTCTATACCAACTCCCTTTACCATACTCCTCTTCCTCATTTATCCCTGTTTTTGGGTTTTTTCACCTGTTCCCTCTTTACTACTCCTCTTCCTCATTACTCACTTGTTTTCCTTCACCTACTCTTCTTCCTCATTTGACCCTGCTTCTCACCCATTTTCCTTACACCTCTTCCTCATTTATACCTGTATTTCACCTGTTTCCTTTCCTTTGTTCCTCTTCCTCATGTTTATCTGATTATCAGCCATTTTTTCCCTACTCCTCTTCCTCATTTCTCCCTGCTTCTCACCTGTTCCCTTTCCTCTACTCCTCTTCCATAGTTCCATATTTGTCTCTGTTTCTCACCTGTTCCCTTTGCATTACTCCTCTTCCTCATTTATCCCTGCTTCTCATCTATTCCCTTTGCATTACTCCTCTTCCTCATTTATCCCTGCTTCTCACCTGTTCCCTTTCCCCTACTCCTCTTCCATAGTTCCATATTTGTTTCTGCTTCTCACCTGTTCCCTTTGCATTACTCCTCTTCCTCATTTATCCCTGCTTCTCACCTATTCGCTTTTTCTTACTCCTCTTCCTCATTTATCCCTGCGTCTCATCTATTCCCTTTGCATTACTCCTCTTCCTCATTTATCCCTGCGTCTCACCTATTCGCTTTTTCTTACTCCTCTTCCTCATCTGCCCCTGCTTCTCACCTATTTTCTCCTACTCCCCTTCCTCATTTGTCCCTGCTTTTCACCTGTTCCCTCTTCCCTTACTCGTCTTTCTCATTTGCCCCTACTCATTTTTACCTGTTTCCTTTCTCCTAATCCTCATCCTCCACTGTCCCCCTTCTCCTTCTCGAACTATCACAACGAAGAAAATCTCTGTTCAGCTTTAATTCCCACCGGTATGCGTCGCGAGGGGGGAGTCCGTTTTTAATTTATGGAGAGTGTTTAGTTTCTCATCCCCACGGTAATACTCGATATAACCCGATATTGATATTATTATTATTATTATTATAATTATTATTATTATTATATTAATACTGTCTTCGTGGTGCAATGCATAAGTGTGTTGATTTTCGGTGTGAGCATCATAGGTTCGAATCCCCGGACTGCCACATTTGTTTGTTAATTTCATTAATCGAGTTTAGGAGTAAAGTTGGTTGGTGGAGAGAACATAATAATTAATATGGGATCCGGGGGTTACTGATACCGTCAACTGTGGTACAGTGTCCCTCACATGCACCTTTACACGGCTGATTTTATTTTTATTGTTTTACCCATTCATGACATTGAAATGGAACACTAGTAAAGCAGACTTTATCAATCAAAATGATAGTTAAACTTTGTCTGCTTCGTTGGTGAATAAATATGAATTTATTCAGATTCAGGAGTCATTCCTAGCGAGGCCTTCAATCAATTACCCCTTCCATTCCTCTAATCATTAGGCTACCATAGCGCAGTTGGGTATAATTGGGTACAAGCTCAGATTAATTTTCCGTATTCGAGAATGAATAATATGTCGTAGGCTTGTGCATAAACCTTTAACTGTGTTGATAGCGTAATGCTTAGTGCGCCGAATTTCGGTGTGAGTATCCTAGGTTCGAGTCCTTGGAGTACCACATATATTCATTAGTTTCATTGCTTTCATTAATTAGGATTATTTGTAAGTTAATTGGTGGGTTGGTGAATAAATATGAATTTTATACTCAAGAATAATAATATTAGCATTAATATAACTCGCCCTGTAGAAGTCGGAATTGTGGGCAACTGTACTATACTCTGTTTTATTTTATCTGACGGTAAATAAAATCCCTTAGTAGCTAATATATTGATACTTAATGGAATAATATGAAACCACTATGTATCTGCATCATATTAAGACACATTTGATATAATTAACACAATATTTCACTACAAAATCATCAAAATAACTGAAAAATCTTGATGGGAACTTTGCAATTTACCGTCAGTTGAAAAGAAACAGGGTATAGTGATACAGAGGTCAAAGGAAGGAAGGGTGGAGGGAGGTTCAGAAAGATGGCGAGAGGCTTAGGAGAATATTAGAGGAATAAGAATGATAATTATCAAGGAGAATATTAGTGGAATAAAAATTATATCACTAAGAGGAGAGAGAGAGTGTGAGTGAGTGAGTGAGTGAGTGAGTAAGTAAGTGAGTGAGTGAGTGAGTAAGTGAACAAAAATATATGTGTGGTTGTTTGGGGATGAAACTGGCAGTGATATGTGTATGTTATGTGTGGTAACTTTTCATCACGGCTCTATTAACGCCCTAAACTTAAAGTGTAAGATATATAGAGATAGAGATAGAGAGAGAGAGAGAGAGAGAGAGAGAGAGAGAGAGAGAGAGAGAGAGAGAGAGAGAGAGAGAGTGTGTGTGTGTGTGTGTGATCGAGCGCTCCATATTTCAATCACTCTACCAACCTATATATTTATACAGTAACCAGTGAACCCCCCCCCCCCCCTCTCTCTCTCTCTGCCCCTGGTCCCTCTTGGTCATGGCTGGAATACCAATATGTAAAGTTACCACACAACCTACAGTACATATTTCACTGACAGCTCCATCCCCATCCCCACACACGTATACATCTCTCTCTCTGTGCGTAGGAATGTGTAATTTCCCTTTCAAACTAATTTCTTCCTATACTATATAAAAACTTTCTTTGTGGTATTTCTTGACCCATAAGGTTACACTTCATCCTATTTTTCGGTGCGGCTTTTTAGCCGGAGGGAGCGGAGGGTGGGAAGAGAGCCTTCTACTTTACTGTCCTATTCTTCCACTATAAACTGTTCCTGTCTAGTAGTATTAAGGCCGGACCACCTAGTTGGGACCGCAAGGTCTGTGTGGTCTGAGTATATGTGTAACTCTGTGTAACTCTCTCAAAGTCCATTTAGGAGACAGTTCCCTATTCTTATATTTCTCCTGCACGACACTCAGACTGTGGGATCAGATTCATGGTGTCCCCTCTCTGACTCTCTCTCTCTCTCTCTCTTTCTCTTATAATTCTTTCCTTGTTATTGTTTCCCTGTTGCCGCCTCTCCTATTCCCCCCCCCCCCCTCTCTCTCTCTAAGTGGGACTTGTTATTCCTTCACTCTTAGTTTACTCCTCTTAAGGAGGGATTTCCTGGGCCCCCTTCTCCATGTTTTACCCCATTAGTTTTGAGATTTTATTACATTCACCCCTTTAGTTTGGCGATTTTCAGACCTTTCTTGCCTTTAGGTGTCGTTATTTTCCTGGTGAGCAACTGCGAACCTGCAAATTAGGAGGAATGGGCATTCGGTCGAGACATCTTTCCACCGAAAAATGCGTAAATTAATTTCGAAGGGGTGTAGAGGAGGCAACGTTTCGCAAATAGCCTAGCTTCTTGAGGTCACCTGAAAATGCTATCTGCGAAACTTTGTCAATAATGTGCTCCTCGTCATCATCATTTAATGGTGTTTATATTTATCCTTCAGTAATATATTCCCGCTGCGGTATGTGCTCAGATATGTAACTTAAGCATCTACAAATTACTGATAATTGTACCATATTTGCATCAATCTAATAAGGTAAAGGTATAACATACGACACCTATATTAACCTGATATATCTAAACAATCATCGGGTATATTATTATCTACGGATATTATCATAAATCAAAAGGTTGTGAGCAAGATAAATGTTCACTCCTTCATCACGAAACCCTCATGTTCTCTAAGCTATGGTAATTAAGGACATATATTATATCTGTCAACTACGTGAAATAATATACAGTATGTACACTCGGATGCCATAGTCTATAGTCCATTCATAAATATTCATGGATTTCACCTATTTATAATTATGGAAGCATATCTCTGGAAATGAATGTATTAATATACTTATCTGCATTCCAGCTACAGAAGTATGTAAACTATTTATTGAAAATAAGTTCTATCCGAATATCAATCCAGAATAGTGATAATTGCATAACAATAAACCTAGGCGACTAAGGAATTTTTACGAGTGGGCTGGAGATAATGCCATGCGAGTGTAGCCTACTGTGTATTTTATATTCTGTTGTAGCTCTAGACCGGGAGTACATCACGTACCAACAATGACATCCGAGTGTAGCCTACAGTGTATTATATATTCTGTTGTAGCTCTAGACCGGGAGTACATCACGTACCAACAATGCCATCCGAGTGTACCGGTAGCCTACAGTGTATTATATATTCTGGAGTAGCTCTAGACCGGGAATACATCACGTACCAACAATGCCATCCGAGTGTAGCCTACAGTGTATTATATATTCTGTTGTAGGTCTAGACCGGGAGTACATCACATACCCGGTACCAACAATACCATCCGAGTGTAGCCTACAGTGTATTATATATTCTGTTGTAGCTCTAGACCGGGAGTACATCACGTACCAACAATGCCATCCGAGTGTACCGGTAGCCTACAGTGTATTATATATTCTGGAGTAGCTCTAGACCGGGAATACATCACGTACCAACAATGCCATCCGAGTGTAGCCTACAGTGTATTATATATTCTGGAGTAGCTTTAGACCGGGAATACATCACGTACCAACAATGCCATCCGAGTGTAGCCTACAGTGTATTATATATTCTGTTGTAGGTCTAGACCGGGAGTACATCACATACCCGGTACCAACAATACCATCCGAGTGTAGCCTACAGTGTATTATATATTCTGTTGTAGCTCTAGACCGGGAGTACATCACGTACCAACAATGCCATCCGAGTGTACCGGTAGCCTACAGTGTATTATATATTCTGGAGTAGCTCTAGACCGGGAATACATCACGTACCAACAATGCCATCCGAGTGTAGCCTACAGTGTATTATATATTCTGGAGTAGCTTTAGACCGGGAATACATCACGTACCAACAATGCCATCCGAGTGTAGCCTACAGTGTATTATATATTCTGGAGTAGCTTTAGACCGGGAATACATCACGTACCAACAATGCCATCCGAGTGTAGCCTACAGTGTATTATATATTCTGGAGTAGCTTTAGACCAGGAATACATCTCGTACCAAACTTTACCAACACAGCCAAAACCAAAAGCCTTTTGGAAACTTTGAAAGTATTTACATGGGCTGAATACGGAAGGTCAGACTGTTCATCTATTTCTTTTACCGGTTTTGCTGCCGTAGCTTTGAGTAATATTATGAAATGAAACACAGTCTGTTGTGGGACTTTTTTGTGATATGATATAATTATTATATATATATACAGTATATATACTTATGCATACAGGCATACAGTAAAACAAAAGAAAGGTATGCGAGGTAGTGTGAAAATATTAACTAGGACGCGGGAGGGGACAAAAATATTAACTAGGACGCGGGAGGGGACAAAAATAGAGTGTGGAAATATCTGAAGGCCCAAAGGGTGAAGCCAGTTCATTCTTTAGTGATACTTTGGGCGTAAGGAGGCGTGTATGGAACCTGGGGGGGACGGGGAAGAACACTGAAACCTTTCTTTCTTGTTTCTCACTCTCACCTCTCTCTCTCTCTTTCTAGCTCTCGCTCTTGCTCTCTCGCTCTATATACTGTATATGTAAGTATATATATATATATATATATATATATATATATATATATATATATATATATATATATATATAGCCTTACTTATAATCTTGGGAACAAAATCAGTACACATTAAGACTCATATTCATTATTCTTCCAACTTGTTCGCCGCATTGTCTTTGAATATTAGTACTCCCTGTATTATATAATTATTACATGTATTTATAAAGCCTTATTATCAATAACATAATTATGTCTTTCAACATTTCTAGAGAAATATACCCACATGACAAATTTTTTTGTTATTGTAATAAAGATTTTTCTTCATAATGTTCATGTAACCCGCTACGCCATATCTCTCCTTCCTATCTGTATTTCAATTTCAATAATGTATTTTTCTCCGGCAGGATGCATGATGCCTAAACATTTTCCTCCCAGACTGGTTCGCATTTCTTCCTCACACATTATCTCCCTGTGTCGTATCATCTATTCTCGTCTTTATATTGTCCTTGTCCCAATTTTGGTTTGTTTAGTTTGCAAGTTTGACATTTTAATTACTATTTCTTTCTTCTAAATCACATTTCCAGAACTTGATTTGCTTTTACCGTTTCTCCAGAATTTGTGCCAAGATAAAAATTAACCCCTTGAGGATTTTTACACATTATGATCGTTTATTCTGGCTATTATTTGACGATTTTATTCAGATTTAAAAAAAAAAAAAAATCTATGTGATTGAGGGAGGCAAAAGGCAGAACTGCCTATAGCGAGTGCCTCCCCCATAGTTGAAAGAGTGACAGGGCCAAAATCAAGGGACGTTCGAGCCAAAATGCCGGACACACAGAGTTTGAAGCAATTTAATTCATAGGAAGAGGGAATGACTGATTCTGGGAGAGAGTTCCAGAGCTCAGCTGTTGAGTAGAAGAAAGTTTGAGAGTAACGTTTCACTCTTGGGTTGGAGAGCTGCACAGAGTATGGGTGGGATTGAGTTGCAAGACGGGTAACACGTGCCCTACGTAAAGGAGGTGGTATACACTGGTAAAGCTCTGAGGAACACTGATTATTATAGTAGCGATACAATAGCGAGAGAGATGCAACATTGCGGCAGAGAGAGAGAGATTGCAGAGAGTTGGTGAGTGGACGGGAGTTAATGATACGAAAGGCCTTCCTTTCAACTTTGTCTAGGAGAGTGGTGTGAGAGGAAACTCCCCACACATGTGAACAATACTCAATACAAGGACGCACTATGCCCCTGTACAGAGCAAAAAGCCGTGCAGGGGAAAAGAACCCCCTAAGGCGGATGAGCACACCCAGCTTCTGGGAGGCTGCCTTAGCAAGACTGGTAATATGGTCCTTCCAACTGAGAGCAGAAGAAAAGGAGACACCAAGAATATTGAGAGAAGATGAAGGATTGATTTTTGTATTGTTGAAGAATAAGGGATAGTCCGCTGGGAGTTCCTTACGGGTAGATAGATGGAGAAATTGGGTTTTGGAAGCATTAAAGGTAACAAGGTTTTCTCTGCCCCAGTTGGAGATAGTATATAGATCAGAATTTAAGAGTTCTATGGCTTCATTCCGTTTGTCGTTGAGGGATTGCTGGCTGGGGCGTTCTGAAAAACTAATGGAGTAGTGTAAGGTTGAGTCGTCTGCGTATGAATGGATGGGAATTGAGGTACAGTTGAGGAGATCATTTATAAAAATTAGAAAGAGAATAGGAGATAGGACAGAGCCCTGAGGAACACCAGAGTTTATAGGGTGAGGAAGTGAACAATGGCCGTTCACAACCGCGGCTATGGAACGGCCGGAAAGGAAATTAGAGACAAAGGCACAGATGGAGGGATAGAAACCGAAGGAGGGTAGTTTAGAAATTAAAGATTTGTGCCAGACCCTATCGAAGGCTTTCGATATGTCTAGTGCAATAGAAAAAGTCTCACCGCTTTTACGAAAGGAGGATGACCAAGATTTAGTAAGATATGAAAGAAGATCACCAGTAGAGCGACCCTTAACACCTTACGAGCGGGCTAGGCGGTATATTTGACCGTGCCGCACATCTTTTTTTTTTTACCATAAATGGGGTTGTTTCCGTGCTCTTTTTCATGCATGAACAAGACCCAGAGCGTAATACAAGTATGTATCCCTGAAAAGGCGTAAATAGAGCTTTCCAATGACACCTGAACCATCCTTCTACGATCACTGGTTGTCTTGCAACGATCGTGCAACCGAAGGGCAAAATCGCTAAAATACGGAAATTTCTTTATATAATTACGTATGTAGCGAGGGAGTGAGGGTGGATGTAAGTGGAGTAAATCTCAGTAGGTCCACGGTGGCCGTGGCGAGCGGTCATGAGGTAACCCATGCTCCTCCAGTCACTCGTCTCTCTCTCAGAGCCAATATTGCGCCAAAATTGCACTAGGACTTAAGGGGAGATTTCCACTTGAGGGATTTTTTTCTTGACCACTTTCTCCCTCATGTTTAGCCCCATTGCTTTTGATATTATAAAACGTTTGCCCCATTAGTTTAGCAATTTTAAGAACTTTCACCCCATATTAACCCGGTAACGGCGAGGGCTCCCATGGGCGAGCATATAGGATCCATTCTATAATCGTTATTTTACGATAAATATAGTTATTACATATTCATATGAGCCTATTTTACCTTCACTATGAAGATAGTAACCTGTTACAACAATAAAACAAGTGAAAATATAATTTTTCTGGTCAAAATCGCGAATATAGATGGACCAGCCCATTCATGAATTATGGAGAAAATTGAGGCAACCCCTCCCTCCACGAGGCCTCAAGCCACACTGAGCCTACTCATACACACACTCGGTTATGTAACACACCCTCTAGGCACGTAAGCACATCCTCCACACAGTTTGCTAATGTTAGCACAAAAATATACCAACGAATTAGGGAATAACAGGGAAAATAGGTGATAATTGAAGGGGGAGGGGAAAGGGAGGAAAAGGGGATGTGGAAGAGTGATATGAGGTATAGGGGAAAAAAAAGAAAAAAAATATTGTTTAGTGATACTGGGGCTGTTTAAATGTTTTTTTTAGGCCTCCCTCTAAAGAGCTTTGCCGCCGTCGCCCAGTAAAACCTCTTAAGAGCTTTGCCGCCGTTTACGGGTTAAGACCTTTCGTGCCATTCAGGTGTCGATTTTATCCTGGTGAGCGATAGCGAGCCTGTAATTTAAGAGGAACCGGCCTTCGGCCGGGACATTTTTCTACCGAAAAATGTACAAATTTGTCTTGAAAGGGACTCAAGGGGGTTTAATTTTAAGCTTGATGGAGGTCTAGGGAACAAACTAAATACATCCCCTCAAGACGGGCCCCGCCACATAGTCCAAATTTTTCGATACGGACTTAAGTCGGGCCCCGATCTTTAAGGGTTAAGGAAGCCAAACTGGCGATCTGAGAGCAGATTATGAGAAGAGAAATGCTTAAGAAATTTAGAAGCAAGAATAGTTTCAAAAACTTTAGAAAGACAAGAGATGAGACCAATTGGATGATAGTTGGAGGGTTGAGAGTGGTCACCCTTCTTTGGTACAGGTTGAATGTGAGCAAATTTCCAGCATGAAAGGAAGACATTAGAGGATAGACAGAGACGAAAGAGTTTGCCTAGGGAGGGAGTCAGCACGGAAGCACAGTTTTTGAGAACAACCGGAGGAACACCGTCCGGACCGTACGCCTTATTAGTATTAAGCCCAGAGAGGGTAGAAAGTACATCTTTAGAAGAGATTAGGATATTAGGCATAAGTAAGAGAGAGGAGGGTGGAGAGGGAGGAATAGCACCGGAATCATCCAAGGTGGAGTTTCTAGCAAAAGTTTAAGCGAAGAGTTTAGCTTTGTCAGAGGAGGAAGTGATGGCTGTGCCATCAGAGTGGAAAAGGGAAGGGAAAGACTAGGAAGAGAAATTGTTGGAGAGGTTTTTGGCTAGATACCAGAAAGCTTGGGAAGAGCTAGAGTTGGATAGTTCAGTGCATTTATTATTGATGAAAGAGTGTTTGGCAAGTTGAAGAACAGATTTGGCTTGATTCTGGGCAGAAACATAGGAAGAATGAGAGTCTTGAGTTTTAAGGCGTCTGTACCGTTTGAATGCTTCCTCCTTATTGCGGACAGCAGTAGAACAGGCGTGTGTAAACCATGATTTTTTAGCATTAGTCTGAGAGAAAGAAAATGGAATCTATGCTTCCATGCCCGATAGGATTACCTCGGTAATGCGTTTAGCACTTTCCGAGGGTCCCCGGCCACGGAAGCAGAAATAATTCCAAGGGAAATCAAAGAAATACTGCCGAAGAGCCTCCCAGTCAGCAGCGCCGAAGTGCCACAAGCGCCGCCGGCTAGGAGGATCGGGTGGCTGTACTGGAGAGATAGGACAGGTGACAGAGATAAGTTTATGGTCGGAGGAGCCCAAAGGAGAGAAAAGATCAACAGTATAAGAAGAAGGGTTAGAAGTTAGAAACAAGTCAAGAATGTTGGGCCGATATCCGATGCGATCCGGGATATGGGTGGGTTGCTGAACTAACTGCTCTAGGTCATTTAGGATAGAAAAGACGTAGGCTTGTTCACCAGCTGGGTCAGTAGTGTGAGAGGAGAGCCATTGGCGGTGGTGAACGTTGAAATCTCCTAAGATGGAGATTTCTGAGAAAGGAGAAATGGATAGAATGTGTTCCACTGAAGAGTTTAAATAGTCATAGAATTTGAGAAAGTTGGTAGAGTTAGGGGAAAGATAGACAGCACAGAAATATCTAGTAAGAGAATGACAGGAAAGTTTGAGCCATAAAGTTGAGAATTCAGAGGAGTCGAAATCGGAAACACGAGAGCAAGTGAGTTTGTTGTGCACATATGCACAACATCCGCCTTTGGCTTTGAAACTAGGATAGAGAAAGTAGGAGGATACAGAGAGGGGGCTGCTGGATGTTGCTACAGACACCTGAGTCTCGAGATGAGTAATGTTAGGAAGGGTATATGAAAGTCAGAGGGTTAATTGAGATATTCTTTACCCTTTTATAATTCCCTAAGAAATACAAAATCGTCTAATGATAACCAGAATAAACAGGTAAAACACAGCATAATCCTTAAAGGCAAACTAGAGCTATAAAGAATGCAAGGCTTACTTAATTAACCCTTTGAAAGTTTATTCTGGGTATCATTAGATGATTTTATAGAGCTTAGAGAGAATCTGTGGGAATTATAAGGGTAAAGGCTATCTCAATTATAAGGGTAAAGGCTATCTCAATTATAAGGGTAAAGGCTATCTCAATTAACCCTCTGACTCCCATATACGGTACCCTTCTTAATCTGAATGAAATCGTCTAATAATAACCAGAAAACAGAAAAGAAGTGCGTCATCGTCTCTTCTAAGGGTTAAAATACTAAATTGGATTAATAACATGGATTATATCAAATTGGATTAATAACAAGGATTATATCAAATTCATTAGCCTCAGTACGAATATAACTCCCAACCTTGGTTGGACGCTAGAGGTGAACATGTTTAGTATTTTCTATATGTAGACCCTTTTCACATACAAAATCTGTTCTACATGGAACATTGTTCCTTCAGTAGATGAAAATAGTTCTCTAGAGGAGCAATTTAAAAGAAAATGAACTGTATATGCTTCTCTCTTTTTTTTTTTTTTTATCTAGATTATCCCCTAATAATGAACTGAAATATTGATGTCTACTGCTCCAACTTCCTTATAGAACGAAACACGCAAGTGGATAATTACCAACATTGCTATATCCAATACCTAGAAACAACCCAAATAACTGTGTCAGCTATAACACCACTGACAATTCCAGTAACTCTATTGTCATTCAATAACACCAATTTTCACATCAATACGTTACCCCCCAAAAAAATATATTGACAAAAACATATAGTTGCACGTCGGCCCTACGAGTTATTATAAAGGACTTTTTTGGTTTCTCTCTTCGTTTTATGAGTTCGTTTTCTCAAATTTTCTGTAAATTATTTACTGACATTATTTCGATGGTCAAGAAGGTGTTTGGAAGTCTTTCTTTTTGTAGGAATATTGCTAAATATTTATATTAAAACACTTGGAAAGCAGCCTTTTTAAATTATTATCGTGTTCTTTTTCATACAACAAAATATTCTCCTTATCAGTTTATAGGTTCACAACAATGTCACGCTTAAGGAAATACTCTCAGAGCTTTAATGTATTTGTTGGATATTAATCTCTTTCAAATTAAAACTCTGCCTCAAGTTAATTTATCTGTACTCCTAATCTCGCAACAAATTTACTTTTGACAACAATTTCATGCTTAATAATATGCTCTCAGAGCTTTCATGTATCTGTTAGGTAGCAATATCTTTAACATTATATCTTTATCCAAAATAAATTTATCTTTATTCCTAATTATCCAACTAATTTATTCTGAACTTTGATGTTGAGTTGTGGTTATGTGCGGCAGCTAATATTTCCACCCTGAGTATATTCCACAAATGAAATTATGGTTGCCGGCAGGAAATCCCTCTCACGCCAATATTACCTTCATGTACTTTTTACCAGGCACCCATTTGAGTCTCACCCAAATAACACGTACCTGCTGTGACACCAACATTCAACATAGAGGCATATCAAATATAATAGTTTTTATCCTCTGAATTATGGAAGACTTTCACATTCTGGGCAATATATATATATAATTATACAGTATATAAGTTTAAATTGATAGGAATATATTTTTGTGATCAATTAAAGAAGTACTAGATTGACCTATTTGAATTTGCAAGCTGAACATTTGATGGTGTAAGTGAATATTATACCAATCCTACCAGTAAAACATTGATAATGGATATTCTGAAGACATGGAAACGAATTTATGTTTGCAATACCAAGCGCGAGTTACGGAAAGCTTGTTTGTCAAGGAAAAAGTTTAGGTCAATAAAGTCCAAATGTCCTTACTGTGGGTATTCCGTCACGTCTGGTGTACTGTGTGTGTGTGTGTGTTTCTGTGTGTATGTGTGCGTGTGTGTTTCGTTATGTCCGGTCTACTGTTAGCTGTGCACCAATAACTTCAATAACCTCAACTTTCAAATATTGCCTCGCTCTCCGTCCAAGTTTTCTAATATTCCGACACACATGGTTGCTGGCAGCCTTCGGCCGGCACATTTGTCGACCGAAAAATTTACAATTTTGTTCTGGAAGGGGAGTCGTCGGAGTATTTTGTAAAGTTTTGGGAGGAAACTAAAGATAATAAATAAATATATAAATAATAAACCAAACCTTCCCTTAACGAGGAGGTGGAAAGGAGAGGAAAGGAAAAGGGAGGAGAGAGGGGGAGGGATGAGGTAGGAGGGGAGGGAAGGAGAGGGAAGGAGAGAGTGGGAGGAAAGAGGGGAGGAGGTGGGAAGAGAGAGGGGGATGAGGTGGGAGGGGAGGAGAGGCGAGGGGAGGGATGGAAGGGGGAGGAGAGGGGCGGGAGGGGGGAGGAGAGGGGGAAGCACACTCTTACTTTTTTTCTCTCGACATACACGTAGAATATACAGTATATTTTATATATATATATATACAGTATATATATATATATATATATATATATATATATATATATATATATATATATAAAATTAATAATAAACCAATGTTACAGTCCAGGAAGACACACACACACACACACACACACACACACACACACACACACACACACACACACACACACACACACACACACACACACACACACACACACACACACACACACACACACACACACACACACACACACACACACACACACACACACACACAGAGGGTGAATCAGACTACAAAGAGAACAGAGAGACCACATCCCCTTACACATTTAACACAAACTAATATAATTAATCTTTGACATACACGAACTCGATGTTAGGGGGCTTCCTGGTATTTACATGGGTTTGCATTAAGTCAAGTTGTCCTCTACTCATATACAATAAGTTAAGGGGGTAGTGCTTGTTGTTTTGGTCTATAAACAGTATATATATTTTTATTTTTATTTATGAGTCTTCGCTAGACCTCCATCAAGCTTAAAAAAACACCCCCCTAGACCCCATTTCAAGTTAACTTTGTACATTTTTCGGTAGAAAAATGTCCCGGCCGAAGGCTGTTTCCTTCTAAAATTACAGGCTCGCTATCGCTCGCCAGGAAAAAATCGACACCTAGATGGCACGAAAGGTCGCAATATTGACAAAGAAATGAGGCGAAAAGTCTTAAAATCGCCAAACTAACCGAACGGACGCCTTAAAATCCCAAAGCTAATATGCTAAACATGAAGGAGAAAAGGGTCCAGAAAAAAGCAACTACTTCCCCCTTAAGTGATGCCAAAACTTGTAATTACATAAGTTTTTCCTATGGCCATCGTAGTCCATTTTGTTCCTTGCTGCGAGGTTTCAGACGATATCTTTAGGCCTATTTCATTACTGCTTTGGTGTTATTCATATTTCTGTATATCACCTCAGAACTTTGATAAAGGGACATCACCCCTACACATTTGTGTGTGCACTTGAACCCTCGTTCACCTAATATATTGGCGTAAATGTATATCATTAATGAAAGCGATATGGTAGGGCAAATTTAATTAATTAAGTTCAAAGAGACCAACGACAAATAAATGCAGTCATCCCTGGAAAAACAATACTGTTAATGCCAAGTATTTTGTACCGTACGTCCGATCCAATTACCTTAACTTTCGCCACAATATTCACCATTTTACCTCTCTGACATCCACCGAAAGTTTTCGTAACATAACTAAATAAATATATTTAGTTAGCAAGTTTAAATAAGAATGCATTATTGCCCAACAAACGACGATTATTATTTTTGTTATTATATTTGTTTTATTATTATGATTATTACCATCATTATTAGTATTGTTATTATTATGTTTTATTAGTATTTGTATTGTCATTATCATTATATTCATTATTATTACAATCATTATCATTATTATTATTATCATTATTATAATTGTTAGTATTATAATTATTATCACAGACACACACACACACACACCCTGACATTATGAGCTCCTAACTTGGTACACCCAACACCTTATCTGCCTCGGGTCCTGACTTGGGTTCCAGGGGAAAAAAAGCTAGGTAAAAACCTTAATAGGGTTATAAACACTGTTTTACCCTAGCCGTGAAAGGCATACGCGGAGTTAATCCTTAGAGGATCATGTCGCCTTTTGGCAGCTTATTATGGCTATTATTAGACTAGATAGGGTTTATGGAAGTCATAGGGTAAAATTATAAAGTGCTTACCCTTGAAACTCCCTCAGATCCTTCCCAAGTTGTATAAAATGGTCAAAATTACAGTCAGAATAAACTGTCAAGACGCGTCATGATCCTCAAGGGGTGAATAACCTTTTGACTATTATTATTTGTATATTTAAATTTTGCTATATTTGCATTGATACATTTGTGTCCTATATTGTAATGGTTGTCTTATATTTGCATTGATACATTTGTGTCCTATATTGTAATGGTTGTCTTATATTTGCATTGATACATTTGTGTCCTATATTGTAATGGTTGTCTTATATTTCATTGATACATTTGTGTCCTATATTGTAATGGTTGTCTTATATTTCATTGATACATTTGTGTCCTATATTGTAATGGTTGTCTTATATTTCATTAATTTTCATTGGAGTTAAATCAAAGTTTCTTAAAGATATATATTCATACAGTATATGGCTCAGCCTAATGTCCTGCATGTATGGAATTGATATTAGAAAGAATATTACAAACAAGTCGTATAATTATTTCTTAGCCCAACATATCGAGATGAAACTGAAGGAAAAGAGTAAAGTGGAGCAGAATATTATTTTATATGGATTTATTGGATCAAGATGTACGGTTATTGGATTCTGATATCGCCTAGGACAAAGACAAAATAACAATGCCCATGAAAGATTGTTGGAGGTAGGTGGAATTATTTTATAGAGAAATTATAAATTTATCATTTGGAGAATTTAGGGCGATTATATTCAGATTGGGAAGGGTATAAGAAAGTCAGAGGGTTAATGGAGATATGTTTTACCTTTTATTTTTAGCATCTAATGGTAGCCAGTATATACTGTTAAGTGTGAATGATTGGAAGTAAATGGGTAAAGGTTTCGTGAAGATCCTAATAAAACCGTCTAATGATAGCCAGAATAAACAACTAAAATGCGTCATAATCTGCAAGGGGTTACAATTATATAATATGGTCGAGGAGCAAGGGAACTGGGAAAGCTGATTGAAACAAGAAGTGTGAATGATTGACGGTAGGAGGGCAAGGGCTTGCTGAAGATCTACATTATATAAGAGAGAGGCCAAGCTGTGATGCGAGAAATAGGATTTGTGTAGGTGAGTTTGCCAATATAGGATAAAAGCAGAGTTGGGGGTTCAAGCTGTGATGCAAGGAGAAGATGAAAGAAGGGAGAGCCATGTACAGTGAGGGAGATTTCCAATATGAGAAAAACGTGATTTAACAGATAGGGGACGAACATTGCAGATAACGCAGAGGGTGAAGAGGTTCCTTTGGATAGGAGGGCTGGTCTTTTGAAAGAAATTAGTGTTTAATTGGGCTTGAATAGTGAGGGGAGAGAGGCTGAAGATGGGGACACATGAACCAGAAAAATGTGAGTGAGGCGTGAAGTAGAGAGAGAGAGCGTATAAAACTTAAAACGATCTACGAAGGCCTAGTTATTATCTCAAAGACTAAGTCAACTCCAGGGCAATGCAGTAGATCAAAAGAGAGATCTTTAGTGTTGTATGTATTTTTATTTAATCATCTTTAATTGCTACCTTCTGATGGAAATTTCTTCCAGGTATACAACAGATTTTGTATTTATTATCCTTTCCACATACACTAGTGATAGTGTTTTTGTCTTCACGAACACACATTGTCTAAGCATTGAAGCACATCATTGGAAGATGGACGTGCTTAGGAAGCAAACATTTCAGAGAGACCTTTTCAGATAAATTATAGGATTACGGTTCTTTGAGTGCAGAACAAAAATAAAGCTGTAAAGGAAAGAATGTTTCCACAACAGACAAGACATAGCGGAAGGAAGGAAGATGGAGAATACAAGCTGAGGATATAAACACAAGCTGACGGGTAAAAGGATCAAAATAAGCAGGGTAGAAAACACGGCATTTCAGAAGGGAGATTATGGAGTAAGTGAGAAGGTCTGAAAATGTTGTAAAGGTGCGAGTGAGATGTTGAAAGGAAATTGGACACGATATAAATGGTTGCAAGAGATATTGCACAAGCGTGGTGGATATATATAGAGAGGACTCGTTTCTTACTAACAAAAAAATGTAGTATGTGTAGATGATGTTAAAAATAATATAAATGGATAATGAAGATGGAAGTGTTACCCGGCAAGGAAAACATAAGGGAAGAAATTTATGTAATTAAAGATAGTAACATCAGGCGAAAATGTTTGATCAGAACTCAGATAAGTCACTCATAAGTGGATAGGAGAAGTTGGGAAAAGGTAGACAGCTTTTTCTGTCACAACTTAAGTCGCAAGTTTCCTAAAAAGTACAAATAGGCTACTGAAATTATTTTTGCTAATAATATTATTATTCAGAAAATCCATATAAGTTGAATGCTAATGATTCTTAGAGTAATGTTATATTTTTTCTCCACCGTCGAATATTTATGCAAGAATATTAGTGCAAGATTACAGTCTTATCCCTGAGCAGTGATTTCCATACTGAATCCGTCAACAAATTTTAACTTTTATCATTAAAACTGATAGCCCCATAATTACTTTCAGTAATTATTCGTAAATCCCCAACCAAATTATGGCCTTGATTATCTCAAGAGTGGCCATAGTTCCCCAGGGGTCGATGACATTGTAGCAGTGCAGGAAAAGAAATAGTAGCCAAGATAGTTTGGCCACTGGGGAGAGGTCGGAGGGAGTGGAAGGTTAGGGGGCCACAATACGGACAAGGTAAGAGGGTCTGGAGGGAATGAAGAGAAAGGAGAATTTAGGAAAACAAATATTCTGACAGCATTAAGAAATTTATTATAATTTTGCATACTATATAAATACAAACACTTGATCATGAAAAGTTAATTCAAAGTCCAAATGTCTGAAGTTTGTAATCCGTTATATATTAGTGGAAACATTTTGCAACGTTATGCTTGTTTTCTATCAATTTATTATATTTTCTTCTCTATCAATGTATTATAGTTTCTTAAGTTTAATATACTGTAACCATAAAAGATTGTCGGATGCTATATTCAATACTGTTGTGACGAAAGGGCAAATCTTCTTCAGGTCACAGTGACCTGAAGAAGCTATCTGTGAAACGTTGTCAATAAAGTGCTCCTCCTCAACTGGTGTTAAAATAAAGTGTGTCAATTTAAATATGTGTTTTTGTTTTGTTTTGTTTTTCTCACGATACTTGTCATCTGTTTGACTCGCCACCACTTAGCCCACCTGTCACCTGCCTGTCCCAACACTTCTCCCTCTTTTCCCTTCACCTGCCAGTTTTCCAACCACCTGTCTAGCTAAAGATACACCTCAGTGTGTAATTCTTGCCTCGTATTGTAAGGGGAGGTTTTTGTTAGTTGCTTATACAGTATATCTATGTTATTTTTACTTATTATTTGTTTATGTATTTATTATATATTTTTTCCTCCATAGCCCTAGATCAAGCTTAGAAACCACCTCAAGATTCACCTTCGAGATAAATGTGTACGTTTATTGGTAGAAAAATTTCCCGGCCTTTCACCTAAATTACAGGTTCGCTATCGCTCACAAGGAAAACAAAATGACACCTAAATGACACGAAAGGTCTTAACATTGACAAAAAAAGTGGTGCAAAACATCTTAAAATCGTCAAACTAATTGGGCGACCTTCTGAAAATTCAAAACAAATGGGGCTAAACATGAGGGAGAAAAAGCAACTACCCCCCCTTAATGTCACATGTTACCTCTTCTGTCAACCCACCCTACGTGTTACCTTCCACAAATCTCTCTCTCTCTCTCTCTCTCTCTCTCTCTCTCTCTCTCTCTCTCTCTCTCTCTCTCTCTCTCTTTCAAGACGTGTGTTGAAATGGATAGAAAATTGGCTCCGCGACAGAAAGCAACGAGTAGTCATAAACGGTAAGGTATCTAAATGGACCAATGTAAGTAGCGGGGTACCCCAGGGATCGGTACTAGGACCAATTCTCTTTCTAATATACATCAACGACATAGATGAGGGTCTCACCTGTACAATCTCAAAATTTGCTGACTATACAAAAGTTGCAAATAGCGTACTCTCAAAAGAACAAGTTGACGATATGCAACACAATCTAGATAAGTTTTCACGTTGGGCCCAAATTTGGCAAATGAGTTTCAATGCGGATAAATGTAAAGTACTACATATCCTACATATCGGATACCAAAATGAGAAAGCAAACTATTCGATGAATGGCACTCAGCTTACGAATGTAAACAGAGAAACTGATCTGGGAGTAACAATATCGAGTAACCTAAAACCGAGTCAACAATGTTCAGAAGTTGTTAAGAAAGCAAACAAAATAATTGGCTTTATAGGCAGGTAATTTGAGCATAAATCCAAAGAAGTTATCCTAACCCTTTACAATTCATTAGTCCGCCCTCTTCTGGAATACTGCGTTCAATCCTGGTGCCCTTATTACCAAAAAGATATAGACAAGCTAGAACGAGTTCAACGTAGAGTTACCAAAATGATACCTAGCCTAAAGAACAAACCATACGAAGAGCGTCTTAGAGAATTAAAACTATTTCCTTTAACCCAGCGCAGATTAAGAGGGGACTTAATTCAAGTGTTCAAAATCATCAAAGGCATCTACAATATGAACTGTAGTAAGTACTTCACTATCGACCAATCTAATTACACGCGGGGAAACTGTTGCAAAATTGTCGGTAAATCTTTTAATTCACACGAATCTAAGAATTTCTTCTTCAATCGAGTTGTCAACTTGTGGAATGGGCTTCCCCAAGACATTATAGACTGCAGCACCGTTGATGCATTTAAACTTCGCCTAGACAAATATCTTGCATCAAACCCGCGACTGACTGCGTTTGTAAATTAATAACTTTATTTTATCCCCCCCTCAGTTACTAACCCATCTGTCCCCTATTCACTTCCTAATCCTGCCACGAACATTAGTTCCAGGGCAGTATTTCCCTTTCCAATGTTCCCTTACCCACTCTATACCACTGTTTGGACAATTGATCCTCAGTGTTTTGGAGGACAAGCAGCCTAGAAGGGTCACCAGAACTGTTGTTGCTTGATTTCCTTTGTATTCTCTCTCTCCCAAAATAGCACTCTCATGCATCTTCACTCTACGCCTCCTGCTCGCCATCTTTCATCTTGTCAGCTATATCAAGGAACACTCTCCACCATCTTCAAAGTCCACGTCACTACTTTTTTTTTAATTATTTCTACATATTTACTGTTTTCATTTTTATGTTTACTTCTATAGTAACATCTCAAAACTAATTAGGCTAAACATGAGGGGTTAAGGGGGTCTAGACAAAAACAAAAACCTCCCTTGCAAACAGTAATTCTTTGTTCCTTAACCTACTCTTCACTATGCTTTTTCTCAACCCTTCTCTCACCTATCACGCAAATCACCCATTTATGTCACTACTTGCCTATAAACTCTCCCTTTTGACCCATATATGTTGACAAGTCACCTAACATCCCACCTCCTTCATCACCTCCCACATTACCTCACCTCCCACATCACCTTATCATCCCACCTCCCACATCATCTCACCTCCCACAGCACTTCAGCACCTACATCACCACCCACATCACCTCACCATCCCACCTCCCCCATCACCTCACACCACCCACATCACCTCACCTCCCACATCATCAACTACATCACCTCCCACAACACCTCACCATCCCACCTCCTTTATCACCTCACCTCCCACATCACCTCCTTCATCACCTCACCATCCCATCTCCCACATCACCTCACCTCCCACATCACCTCACCTCCTTCATCACCTCACCTCCCACATCACCTCCTTCATCACCTCACCATCCCACCTCCCACATCACCTCACCATCCCACCTCCCACATCGCCTCACCTCCTTCATCAGCTCCTACCATGTCTCCCACCTGTCACCTATCAGTCTCTCATCTTATCGGCTCTCGTCTCATCATGTCCTCGTCCCTTCATGTTCACCTGGCAGCCTCTTGCCTTCCTACCTAATACATTGTCTCTCCCTTTCGTGTTTGTTGGTTTCATGATACAGCTACCCTTCTGTGTATACCAAAACAACCTTATATTTCCTCTCTCATCTCATATTACTACTCTCGTTTTAAACTTCTCTTCGCCATTCAACTAGTGTACATTCATTATAGGTAGGCAAGATTTTGTAGCCCCTAAACTCTGTAACTCAAAAGGTGCTGGAGCAAATGGGCTGTAAATCGCCACACCATTTCCACGGCTAACAATGCCAAAATTGTAGATATATTAGCTCGATTGCTCTAGTAGTTTCTGCGTTATAGATATTAACATTCAAGAGTTTTAGCCTACTTTTAATGAATTGACTATAATATTCAAAGTATTTCCTTTCATAAAGCTGACCTTTTTCTGTCACATAATACACCACGAAGTTCCGTCAGTCCCACCTTCATTTACAACCACACCAATCATCCATCCACTAATTACACCTTATTTACTGTCTTTCATCACAACAAGCAACCCCCAGCTATCAGGCTCGCAGGTGATCACAAACATTCCGGAACCTGTCGTTTCTTTCTGTATGCAATTACATTCAATATTAATTATTTTGAAGGTGTATATATAATTACAATACACATTAAATGTTCCATAAGTATTGTACATATTGCTATTTTTTAATTTGCCTTCACGAACATATTATACTTGCTTAATTAAAAAAAAAACATGAGGGATTCCACAAAGGATATAGGAGGGCAAACACTCACTCACACACACACACACACATTATATATATATATATATATATATATATATATATATATACGTAAAACTCGCTAGGAAAATTGAAACAATGGAACACCAAGCTTTCGTCTATTCTCTCAGACATCTTCAGGGTAATACAAGAAAACAGGGGGAGAGTGAGGCTTAAATACCCGTCCTAAATCATCTGTGAGTGAGGTGGCCGACTCGAGACAGAGCCCGAACAGCGACACTCTGTACTGAGTGGGGTTGTGATTTGGAGAGAAATTTAAAACATTGCTTCTTCTAGTGGCAACGCCAGTATTATTATATAAAAAATAAAATTATATATATATATATATATAAAATAAATAATAACATATATATATTTATGAAATTATACATACAATGTAAGACTGCATGTAGCTAGTGTTCCCCTTAAATTGAAAGAACAAATGGCTAGATGCAAGTTTCAGGGTATAAGGAAGTTGGAACCGTAAGCATTGATAGTAAACAGAAATGCAATAATAATGTAGGTTTCTAATGGATAAAAATACAGTATGTTGAATTTGATGTTATGTATTAGTGAATGTACTGCAAGCGTATTATACCTAGTAATTCTGCTAAATATCGATGTCTACAGCTCTAACATTCTTAAAACCTGATCCTCGCAAGTGGCCAATTGATAAAGAAATTCAAGGACAGTTCGAGTTTAAATACATGGGAACAGTTGATTTGATAGAGTCTAAATCGTATACAGATGAAAACAATAACATGGGAAAGAAATGTCGAGAGGACTGTGGAAAATATTCACAAATGGGCTTAAACATATTCCACTCCTCCCTCCCCCTTTATATACACCCATCCCCTCGCTCCCTCAATTTGACCATATAGTTTGCACAGGTTCTAGCAGTTCATGGGTTAAGAGGACAAGGGAGAAATATACACTGAGAAAACTCCAAAGAACATTCTTGATTGTAATAACGATTGAAGAGGGAGATGGATGACAATGACAACAAAGAAGACGATAATGATGTGTGTGTGTGTGTGTGTGTGTGTGTGTGTGTGTGTGTGTGTGTGTGTGTGTGTGTGTGTGTGTGTGTGTGTGTGTGTGTGTGTGTGTGTGTGTGTGTGTGTGTGTGTGTGTGTGTGTGTGTGTGTGTGTGTGTGTGTGTGTGTGTGTGTGTGTGTGTGTGTGTGTGTGTGTGTGTGTGTGTGTGTGTGTGTGTGTGTGTGTGTGTGTGTGTGTGTGTGTGTGTGTGTGTGTGTGTGTGTGTGTGTTTGTGTGTGTGTGTGTGTGTGTGTGTGTGTGTGTGTGTGTGTGTGTGTGTGTGTGTGTGTATTTCGAAGATCAAGTGTAAAAACTATATAATCCAAACAATATTGGAAACACAAGAAACCAACGAAAATAATGTCAACAAAAATAACAGCACACACATACATAAAGTGCACAAACACACACACACACACATACGCACACACCTTTGCACTCCCTTTGCATCAACCATCCGAAACCAGCTGGACATCTGGAGACACAATATCTCCGGGACAATTTCCTGGTTCCTGGTAAGGTCCTGTGGGGTAAGTAAGTAAGTAAGTAAGTAAGTGTTTGTGTGTGGGGGGGGGGGGGGTGCGTGTGCGTGTGTATGTGTGTGTGTTTGGAAGGGTGCTCGGAGATAGTAAGTTTATAATTTTGCTACTCATCATTCTGTCTCTCACTATGATCTATGGATGGGGTCATAATCTTGTAATCAGTGAATTACTAGTCTGCTTCATTTAGTGTCATTGTGTTACGACCGGCACAACTGAATAAACAAGGGCACTTAGTATTGGACTATAATATAGGCTAAGTATGCAACAACGATACGCTAATTCCAAACTTTTGAACTATTAAGCCAGTGAACAAAAAACATAAACCCTCTAGAGTTAATATACTAGATAACGGGGTATCAATTAACAAGGGATAAGTGTACTCTACTAAGGCTTTCCCGCAATGGCAAAGCCTGCAAACAACAAGAAGGAATTACGTTAATAAATTGCTCTCAAGTATTAACAAAGCTTAAATAAACTATGACAAGATTTAATAAAAGATTAGATGCTTTCGTTATGTTTAATGTTAGTCTGAACTCAACATTAAAACCCTTCAATTCTATTTGAAAGCACTTGAAGTCTAGTCCTACAGCAAACAGACCTGGAAGCTTCTGCAAACGTCTGATGCTCTAAGATGCTCGTAGAATATAGAACTGTAATAATGCAAGAGGCAGGACATGAAACGTGTATCTTAAATACACCAAAAAGCAGGACATCTGAAATGGAAAACACGAGAATGCAACAACTCTGTGACAGTAATAATAACAGCAACTCAAAAACAGTACTTCCTTAAATACGTAACAGCCACCAACGGTTGTGCCCTGCGCAACAACCTAGGCTAAACAATACCGTAAATAATACTAAAGCACACGTGATAAGAGTTAATAAGTATGCATTGTCTTCTCTATTAATAAAGTCTAGCTGTGGTATCAGGGTATGGGAAACTAGGTAGAGCCAAGCATGCTCCTAGCCTAGTGCCACCCTTAAGGATATCTCCGTATCTTACGTTAATGACCGGGAGGCTCTCTTGGTAAGTCCAGGCCTCTCGTACCTGGTCTTGCCCTGACGCTCCCCAAGAAGTCAAGCAAAGAGCTAGCAATATACTGGCAGGAGTAGGCAAAAGCCCTCTGCCAGCACAATGCTACACTCGCAAAGGAAATATCCAAAAGGGCTGGCCACCAGGCTACCCAGCACCGTCGAAGTCGTATAGGCTGTAACGAGCCGTATACACAACACTGACAACGACAACAGATACCCACCACAGTCTAGCATTAAATAATGGAGGAGAACAAGCAATATTGAAAAGCACCCTACAGTATGAAATCTATGACTCTAAACCTTGCTAAGCTAGTACATAATAATATCTGAGAGCAGGAGATTGTAATACGACTGGCGGACCGTGAATGTAGCTTGCGAGGGGCCAGAAGGGATGGGTAATTGACTGCAAAGCATAGAAGTATGGAAAAGAAGAAGTTCAGAGAGAGAAACAGTAGTATAGGTGGTTATTGGGGAACAGAATGCAAAGGGATGTAGACGCAACCTCACGGCGCCGTGCTCTGAGGGAGTCAGGAGGGTATGAGCCTGTCCACTGGGCTAGGAGAGCTGCAACCAACCACAGGCCACTACGTCACAGGGACACAAAGCCCACGTGACCCTGTTCAGCCACTCACCGACAAGCGGGACAGCCGGGAAGGGAGCTCGCGCACACGCACTACACCTCGCTCCCCCTTATCTCTCTCATTGCAACTAACACACTGCGTATCTTATAACACTATCAATGATATAAAATACTTCTTGGTGTCACAGACAAGAATAAAGGCAAACACTAAACTGTCTGTGACAACTTAAACACTATGAAAGAAAGATGGTCGCTCTACGACTATCATAGCCCATTTCACTGCCCTGGCGAGCACTAGCGAGTACGAGAGCATTCGGAACAGCTGGCTAGCGTAACACCCCGCCCAAGATGTGGGACGTTTTTAACCTCAGGTAAACGCCACATCTGACCAGACAGAATGCTAACAAACCCCGCATCACCCGGCTACTCCCCAAGTTGTGAAAAACAAAGCACAATCACAAACTTAAAACACATTATTATTAAAAAAAACCAAAAAAATACACACCTCCCCAAAATAATAGTATCACTTAAACAATGTTACGCTCAACGAGCAAGCTTGCCAAAGCCTAGCCTACTAAGTACAAAACTCGGAATGTCTTAGATTCTTGCTGTATCATACTGCACACTTTATACTATCAA
Organism: Paralithodes platypus; assembly: GCA_032716605.1. Lineage (NCBI taxonomy): Eukaryota > Metazoa > Arthropoda > Malacostraca > Decapoda > Lithodidae > Paralithodes > Paralithodes platypus. The sequence continues at coordinate 17,051,619 of CM064567.1, forward strand.
AAGAAAGAGTTTTTATGTAAGTTTTTTTTTTAATTATTTTAATAGTGTTTTTGGCAGCGTTGCAGCTACAGGGGCAAGCCTAATTTTCCTCCAAACTCAAACCAACACACCTGTGTTGAGCTACCCTGGGTCGAGCTACCCTGGGTCCTCCACCCTTGACAGATAGTCTGCTATCAAGTTGTCACAACCGGCAATATGTCTGATGTCTAAGTTATACTCCTGCAACATTAAGGACCATCGGGTTAGCCTCATATTCCGGTTGTGGAACTGATTTAAGAACTTCAAAGGGTGGTGGTCAGTGTAGATCACCACGACTGGGCCATAGGTGGGAACATACACCTCAAAGTGCCTGAGCGCCAGCACAATGGCCAGAAGCTCCTTCTCGACTACTGAGTAATTCTTTTGTGCCGAGTTGAATTTCTTCGAGAAGAAGCTTACTGGGTGTTCCACGCCCTCGGTGTCTGTTTGCAACAAGACGGCCCCAGCCCCTACACCGCTAGCATCTGTCGCTAGCTGAAAAGGTCGCGAGAAGTCTGGGGCCCTGAGTATGGGGTGAGTACACAGGAGATGCTTCACCAGGGAGAATGCTTTCTCACACTCAGGTGCCCACACAAACTTCTTAGTCTTTGCAAGTAGGTCAGTCAAAGGAGCCAGCACCGAGGAGTAGCCGCGGATTAATCTCCGATAATATCCGATCATGCCCAAGAACCTCATGATTTGTCGCTTGGTGGTCGGCCTGGGGAACTGGTTGATAGCTTGTATCTTAGTTTTGGGGGGGGGGGCACACCTGGCCTAACCCTACCACAAAACCTAAGTACTGCACAGTAGCCCGGACAAAATCACATTTGCCCAGATTGACCACCAAACGAGCCTCACTCAGCTTCCTGAACAATGCTCCGATGTGCTCGCAATGACTCAAAATCATCATCGAATATGATTACATCATCTAGATAAACGGTGCAGTTAGGGATCTCCGCCACTAACTCGTTCATCAGGCTTTGAAACGTGGCAGGTGCATTCTTCAATCCGTACGGCATTACGTTGCAATGATAAGTAGCCCCATCCACCACAAACCGACACACCAACTTCGCCCGCTCTGACAACGGCACCTGCCAGTAGCCTTTGACAAGGTCTACCTTGGTCAGATAGCGTGCACGCCCGATCTTGTCAACGCTGTCATCCACGCGGGGAAGAGGGTAGGCATTGGTGGGGGTTAAACCGTTCAACCGTCTGAAGTCAATGCAAAACCTAACCTTGCCGTCTGGTTTTGGCTGCAGTGTAACGGGAGATGTCCATCCCACCGCCCCCTTCTCTATCAGCCCCCTCTCCAACATGTAGCCTAATTCCGCTTTGAGAGCCGGAAGCTTAATGGGAGGGACACGATAGGGTACTGATTTAAAGGGGGGATGGTCTCCAACGTCTACATCGTGCTCAACTTTAGTTGTGAGGCCTGGGTGCTCGGCGAAAATAGAGGGGTATGAATCGAACAGGTGCTGGATCGCTGCACGCTGTTGCTCAGGCAGGTGCTCAAGCGCCTCTACAGTCACCTGACTCGTATTCCCCGCCCACTGATCCGCCGAGACATGACAATCCCAGCTGTCCTCCACCTGTGCCTCACTGTCCCCCTCTCCTTCTCCACCCTGGCCGCTGCAGACCAACACAGGGACAGTAGGCTGCTCAGGTGGGCGCCTCACAAACTCTTTCAACAGGTTCACATGACAGAGCTGATTCTTCTTGCACCTATCAGGAGTAACCACAAGGTAGTCAAGGTCAGATAACTTTTTCACCACCTTGTAAAGACCGACATACTTGGCCGACAGAGGATGGCGTGCTAGAGGCAACAAGACCAATACCTCCTGCCCAACCACAAACTCTCTGAGCTTTGCTTTGACGTCGTACCGATCCTTCATCAAGGCCTGAGTACCCACCAAGTTTCTCCCTGCCAACTCTAGGCTTTTCAGCATCCTGTCTCGACTCTCGAGGACATACTTCAACAGAGAACATGGCTGCACAGTCCCTTCCCAGATCTCCCGCACCATGCTAAGAGGACCTCTGACATGATGCCCGAAAACCAACTCGTTGGGGCTGAACCTTAAACTCTCACCGGGTACCTCTCGTGCAGCAAACAAAACATACGGCAACCCCAGGTCCCAATCCTTCCCATTCTCCAAACAGTAGCACCGCAACATGCTCTTCAACGTGGAATGCCATCTCTCCAACACCCCTTGACTCTCTGGGTGATAAGCTGAAGAGACAACCGTGTTGATGCCATGTTACTGCATTGTCTGCTTAAAGAGGTTGGACGTGAAGTTTGAGCCCTGGTCCGATTGAATCTCCTGCGGGTACCCGTACCTCGAGCAATACAACAGCAGGTTCCGCACAACAGTCTGGGACTTGCCATTTCTCATCGGGTATGCGCCGGATAGCGAGTGGAAACATCCATGATGGTTAGTAAAAATCTGTTACCCGGACTAGTGGGAGGCAGAGGGCCTACCATGTCTATGATAACTTTGCTGAAGGGAGGCCCGATCGCAGGCACTGGGTGCAACGGAGCCTTAGGTATGATCTGGTTCGGCTTTCCCACCCTCTGGCAGGTACCACACATTGCCACCCAGGCCGAAACTTGTGCTTTAATGCCCGGCCACCAGAACAACCTAGACAACGAGGCCAACGTTTTACTCACACCCAAGTGACCTGCCAGCGGAACATCATGCGCCAGCCGCAACAGGCTATCGCGGCACTTTTCAGGTACCACCAACTGGTCGACCACTCTTACCCCACCATCCCAACTACGTCTGGGATCCAAAAAACGCCGATACAGAATTCCACCAACATGAAAGAAGTCTCCCGGCTTTGCATCCCCGTCCTCATCGAGTTCTGTAGCCCCGTTCCCACAACTCTCAAGCCCAGGATCTTCTAATTGCAACCGACATATATCAGAGGGTGCCAACCTGTCCAAATGCTCCTGCAGCAACTTGTGGCCACCCCCGATACTGGGCTGCTCAAGCCTTGCTTGCTTAGTCTGGGAACGCTTCTGTCGCGGAGTGCTGTGATGCCCTACCATGTCACTAGGTGGGACTGGTTCTGGAGCCACTCCGGACCTTAAAAGTGGTGCAAGTACTGAGTCACCAAGGAGTGCCGCTGGGTCAAAACTCTCAAACCGACCACCAGCCTTGGCCTTCTCCTTCTGACCTTTCCTCTGCTGGTCTGAAACCTTAGGACTAGGCTGTGACACCTGAGAGGATTGAGACCTGGTGACAACACACGCCATTTGCTGCAATTGACACCTCTCTACCCACTCCTGCCCCTCCCTACTCGTGTCGGCCGCCCTCTCGGCAACGACTAAGGGTGGAACCTCGGAAGTAGGCACCGCAAAGTCGTTGCCGAGAAGGAGGTCGACCCCCTCAACTGGCAGTTTCTCCACAATACCCACATCCAACTCCCGTGTCACACCGTCCACCTCAAGCTCCACTCTGACCAGCGGGTAAGACCGCGTAGCATTGATGCCTTGAACCACCACAACGCGAGCCGCGTTAATAGGGTTGCCAGCGAAGTTCTTAAGAAGTGTCTGGGAAGCACCCGTATCACGCAGCAACTCAAGCCTATGCTCCACACCAGCCCACCTCACAGTGCCGTGCCCCCTATGACCGCAAAAAGCATCTCGGACGGGTGACGAGCCCTCCTGCTGCTTCTGCACCGACTGTGACTTCGCAACCGGCTTTTTACCCCGGGCAAACGTGGAAGACCTCAAAGACACACCGATGTTGCTCACTAGTGACACCACCGCTGTAGGCTGTGTGCTCGGACATGAGTGTCTTATGACACTTGAAACACTCCACTTCGCTCTTGGGCTTCCCCTGAGGTGGGTAAGGGCCCTGGCCTTTCTTTAACGGGAAGGGTTTCAACTTGGGATCAAAATTGGCACCAGTACTCTTAAATGTGTAATTTGTTGTGTCATTAATTCGGGTGGTGGGGGGGGGGTGGAGTGGTACGCCCCTTGTTACCTGCCTCAGCTCTCTGTGCAGACCCGCACCCACGAATCAATGACAACCTGAGGTCAGCCAGCTCAGCCGCCTCTTGCAGAGTTTTAGGTCGCTTCTCCTTAAGATTAAGAGTCAGTCACCGCCAGTGCATTTGAAGAATTGCTCTAACAACACTAAGTGCTTCACCTCATCAAAAGTAGTTGCTTTCTCTGACCTCAACCAATGTTCAAATGTATCTGACAATTCTCTGGCATGCTCGTGGAAAGTACTCTCCTTACGCTTAGGAACAGCTCTAAACTTCAGCCTATAGGTCTCTGGCTGTAACTCATACGCCCTCAGGACAGCCTCTTTCAACTTCTCATAGTCAACACAAGACTCTAGGGGTAAAGCATCGTACGACTTGAGTGCTTTCCCCGTTAATCGCGAAGAAACAAGGGCTGCCCACTTCTCCTCGGGCCACTGATGCTCCCGGCACTTTTTCTCAAAACGAAGGAAAAATTCTGTAACTCCTGACTCATCAAACACTGGCACTAACTTCAATAGATGCGACAGAGACTGGTCACTGGCTCGACCCTCCTGGCCGAGACGGTTCCCTGTCACCCCTACACGAGTTTTTTCTAGGTCAACATCGGCACAATACTTTGCAGACTCAGCCTGATATCTATACTTGAGCTCAGCCTCTCGGCAATCCGACTGAGCCTTAATTTGTAGCAAGCTCGAGCTGAAGTAACATCTCGGGGGACAAACCTTGAGGAGGGGGTGCTATCACCGGGGACCCACCCAGTGAGCCACCTGAAGGTAAACCAAGCTGCCAGCGCAAATTGGTATGCGGGAGTGTACCATGCTCCGGCAACCGAGAGGGCGGCACAGTTGGAGTCGAGTGAGATGGAAGCTGGGGAGAACGTGCCCCAGCTCCGATTCCACTTGAAGCACCATGCCCCCCACCCAGCACACAGGTAATCAGCTCACTCCGCAACATACCACTCGTACAAGGATAGCCTAAGACCGTGGCTAAGCACTGCAACCCGTACCGGTCAACCCCTGTTAACCGGTCAGCTGACACAGGCACCTCCAAAAACTTCCGAGCATCCTCCTCACTGTTCACCACCCGAAAACCGTCCAACAACTCCTCCTTCTCCACCTCTGGGCTCTCACTATTCTCAGACCCGTACAGCGGCATGATGGAGTTAACAAAAAAAATCCCCAAATCAAGACAAAAGTAGCCAAACTCTCACGTAGCCTTATTCACCAAAAAATGTTCGAAGTCGTCTCAAGTGCAATACTACGTCACCAACAAATCTCCAACGTGTTCCATATATCCACAAAAACAATGTCCACTGCCAACACTGAGAGAAATAAATTCAACCCCAAATAGCAATAAGATTTCTCCAAAAAAATATATGCAAAATTTAGTTCACTATATCCTGGACTAAGGTCGCCATTTGTTACGACCGGCACAACTGAATAAACAAGGACTACAATATAGGCTAAGTATGCAACAACGGTACGCTAATTCCAAACCCTTGAACTATTAAGCCGGTGAACAAAACACATAAACCCTCTAGAGTTGATATACTAGATAACGGGGTATCAATTAACAAGGGATAAGTGTACTCTACTAAGGCTTTCCAGCAATGGCAAAGCCTGCAAACAACAAGAAGTAATTACGTTAATAAAATGCTCTCAAGTATTAACAAAGCTTAAATAAACTATGACAAGATTAAATAAAAGATTAGATGCTTACGTTATGTTTAATGTTAGTCTGAACTCAACATTAAAACCCTTCAATGCTATATGAAAGCACTTGAAGTCTAGTCCTACAGCAAACAGACCTGGAAGATTCTGCAAACATCTGATGCTCTAAGATGCTGGTAGAATATAGAACTGTAATAATGCAAGAGGCAGGACATGAAACGTGTATCTTAAATACACCAAAAAGCAGGACATCTATAATGGAAAACACGAGAATGCAACAACTCTGTGACAGTAATAATAACAGCAACTCAAAAACAGTACTTCCTTAAATAAAGTAACAGCCACCAACGGTTGTGCCCTGCGCAACAACCTAGGCTAAACAATACCGTGAATAATACTAAAGCACACGTGATAAGAGTGAATAAGTATGCATTGTCTTCTCTATTAATAAAGTCTAGCTGTGGTATCAGGGTATGGGAAACTAGGTAGAGCCAAGCATTTCTCCTAGCCTAGTGCCACCCTTAAGGATATCTACATATCTTACGTTAATGACCGGGAGACTCTCTTGGTAAGTCCAGGTCTCTCGTACCTGGTCTTGCCCTGACGCTCCCCAAGAAGTCAAGCAAAGAGCTAGCAATATACTGGCAGGAGTAGGCAAAAGCCCTCTGCCAGCACAATGCTACACTCGCAAAGGAAATGTCCAAAAAGGGCTGGCCACCAGGCTACCCAGCACCGTCGAAGTCGTATAGCCTGTAGCGAGCCGTATACACAACACTGACAACGACAACAGATACCCACCACAGTCTAGCATTAAATAATGGAGGAGAACAAGCAATATTGAAAAGCACCCTACAGTATGAAATCTATGACTCTAAACCTTGCTAAGCTAGTACATAATAATATCTGAGAGCAGGAGATTGTAATATGACTGGCGGACCATGAATGTAGCTTGCGAAGGGCCAGAAGGGATGGGTAATTGACTGCAAAGCATAGAAGTATGGAAAAGAAGAAATTCAGAGAGAGAAACAGTAGTATAGGTGGTTATTGGGGAACAGAATGCAATGGGATGTAGACGCAACCTCACGGTGCCGTGCTCTGAGGGAGTCAGGAGGGTAGGAGCCTGTCCACTGGGCTAGGAGAGCTGCAACCAACCACAGGCCACTACGTCACAGGGACACAAAGCCCACGTGACCCTGTTCAGCCACTCACCGACAAGCGGGCCGGCCGGGAAGGGAGCGCGTGCGCACGCACTACACCTCGCTCCCCCTTATCTCTCTCATTGCAACTAACACACTGCGTATCTTATAACACTATCAATGATATAAAATGCTTCTTGGTGTCACAGACAAGAATAAAGGCAAACACTAAACTGTATGTGACAACTTAAACACTATGAAAGAAAGAGGGTCGCTCTACGACTATCATAGCCCATTTCACTGCCCTGGCGAGCACTAGCGAGTACGAGAGCATTCGGAACAGCTGGCTAGCGTAACAATTGAAAATCATAACTTGAAGAGCGCCCAAGGGAAAGAAACAGGGAGTGTGTAAAAGTATATTGTATATATATAAACGACTATAATTAACACCTTATTAGCGGCCTAGTGGTTTATTTATATGTACCGCCCAGCGGGGTGTTTTTAGCCAAAATAGGGCTGTTTACGTGATCATTTTCATGCCTAAATAAGACCCAGAGCGTAAAATAAGTATCTATCCCAGAAAGGGCATAAACAGAGCTTTCCAATGACACCACAACGATCTTTTTATGACGGCTAGTTTTCTTGCAACAACCGTGCAACACGAGTGCAAAAAGCATGTAATTCGGTACTTTCCCCATACAATTCAGTATGTAGCGAGTGATTTATCGTGTATTAGTGCTTTAATGTTCCTCTGATTTAACAAAACAATGGCAGAATGTACAAGCTATGAGAATGTGAGTAACTGGTAGCCTGTAGTTACTCCAGCTGGCCTTCAATCAGCGGAAAAAGGAAGCGTTTCGTCTTTTTATCAAGGCTAGGCAAAAACAAATTATATTCCTCGTTGGATTCCAAGTGTTTCTAGCAGCCTAACTCCAGTGATGGCAGCGATGCTGTCGATCCCACATACTATCCTAAAAGTGGTGAAAGGCATAATGATGACAGTGATGAAGGCACCAATGATAAAGGCGATAAATGGAAGTGATGTGGAAGCAGTTAGCCGAAACAGTAGTGACACCAGAGACAGTTTAATTTGACACCAACAATAATGCTGGATCTTGTAAAATAACTTAGCCTACTTACGAATATTTTATGTATCTTTATAATAGGCTAAGCTTTCCATGAAAATCTATGGTATTTTTTTTAAATATCTAGGCTAGGGCTAGGCTATGTGAAAATTTAACACCTAGGACAATTCCTTGATAGGCTAGGCTACCCATAACAGTAATAGCAGCAGTAACACTCCACACCTATTAAACGAAACGCTTGCAAAATACAGAAAGAGTAACCCATCCTATTTAAAGAATGGTTTATTTGTAGGTGCATTTCAAGGTTTTAATAGTTTTGGGAAGGATGTAGTTTCCGGGTGTACGGTTGTCATGTTGTGCGCTCGCAGTTACGTTCCCGTCTATTTCGAAGCTATATTTTCTGCTATTTGCCCCCTGTCATTACTACATGAATACTAGGTTAGGTTAGGTTAGGTTGTTTGGTTAGGCTAATGTATTTTTATATCCAAAGGCAGTCAAAATAGACGGGAACATGATGGGAAAGGTCCGACGCCACTACGCGTAGTACAAAGGAGTACAAAGGAAATCAAGCAACAACATATCCCGTGACCATTCTAGGTTGCTTGTCCTCCAAAACACTGAGGATCAAGTGTCCAAACAGTGGTTTAGAGTGGGTAAGGGAACATTGGAAAGGGAATTACTGCCCTGGAACTAATGTCCGTGGCAGGATTAAGAAGTTAGTAGGGGACAGATGGGTTAGTAACTGAGGGGGGGATAAAATAAAGTTATTCATTTACAAACGCAGTCAGTCGCGGGTTTGATGCGAGATATTTGTCTAGGCGGAGTTTAAATGAATCAACGGTGATGCAGTCTATAACGTTTCGGGGAAGCCCATTCCACAAGTTGACAACTCGATTGAAGAAGAAATTCTTAGATTCGTGCGAGTTAAAAGATTTACCAATAATTTTGCAACCGTTTCCCCGCGTGTAATTAGATTGGTCGATAGCGAAGTACTTACTACAGTTCATATTGTCGATGCCTTTGATGATTTTGAACACTTGAATTAAGTCGCCTCTTAATCTGCGCTGGGTTAAAGGAAATAGATTTAATTCTCTAAGACGCTCCTCGTATGGTTTGTTCTTTAGGCTAGGTATCATTTTGGTAACTCTACGTTGAACTCGTTCTAGCTTGTTTATATCTTTTTGGTAATAAGGGCACCAGGATTGAACGCAGTATTCCAGAAGAGGGCGGACTAAGGAATTGTAAAGGGTTAGATTAGTGTAAACAAGGCTGGCGATACGCCCGCACTTAACAGTCTTGCCTAATTCGGACACGGGGTGAATTCGGACATTATCGCAAAAATCATAATCAACATCATTTTTTTTTGCGATAATGTCTGAATTCACCCCGTGTTCGAATTCACCCCAGTTGACAGTACCTTAAAACCTATGGCAAGAATGTAGTTACCGGGTGTACCGCCCACCTTGTTTACACTATGCGGATGCCTTTGTATATAAAAATACATTAGCCTAACCAAACAACCTAACCTAACCTAACCTAGTATTCATGCAGTAATGACAGGGGCAAATAGCAGAAAATGTAGCGTCGAAATAGACGGGAACGTAAGTGCGAGCGCACAACATGACAACCGTACACCCGGAAACTACATCCTTCCCAAAACGGCAAGAATGTTAAGTGCGGGCTTACTGCCAGCCTTGTTTACACTACGCGTAGTGGCGTCGGACCTTTCCCATCATGTTCCCGTCTAGTTTTACTGTCTTTGGATATAAAAATACATTAGCCTAACCAAACAACCTAACCTAACCTAACCTAGTATTCATGTAGTAATGACAGAGGGCAAATAGCAGAAAATATAGCATTGAAATAGACGGGAACGTAACTGCGAGCGCACAACATGACGACTGTACGCCCGAAAACTACATCCATCCCCCGAATTCACCCCAGTTGACCCCTAATTATAGGGAAAAGGCTCGCACCCTTATTTTTCATGTTTTTTCCTCCAGATTTTGAGAAATGAGTGTTTTCATGGTTTTAGTTACCAGTACCTATATTTCCAATGTGGGATACAGGAAGGGTTGAGGGGGGGCGAAGCCCCCCCCCCCATGACTTATTGAAATCATCATCTGTGTTACCAACAGGGGGTAAATATCGATTATACTCCATACTGATGAAGTTTGTAAATAGTGAGGATGTCCGAAGGAGCTCTGAGAGTGATAGGACTTTTTTCGGGATGGATGTAGTTACCGGGTGTACCACTACCGACATACAACATAAACCATCTATAAATACTTATAATAAAATAAATACTTATAAATCTATAATACTAGGTTAGGTTAGGTTAGGGTAATGTATTTTTGTATCCAAAGGCAGTCAAAATAGACGGGAACATGATGGTGAGCGTCCGCGTAGTGTAAACAAGACGGACGTTACATCCGGTAACTACATTCTTGCCCTTTTTTCCACTATTATCGGGTTATATAAATATGATAAAAATTATTCTTCCACAGTGGATTATACATGAGTACAGTATAAGGATTCCATAGACCTGCATTGTCCCTAATAAATTATTTATAATAAGGCAGTGAGTCTTTTCTAAATAATTATCGTTTTTAGCCCATCCCGCCCGGGCAGCATTTTAAAATGACACCGCGGCAGCTGGGCAGGAGCCCGGGCATCATTTTAAAATCCGTAAGCTTGAAAGCCTATTAAGCTCGTTTTGAAAGCCGCGCATCCGACGTATGCAAACAAAGCCTGTTGGAGGCGACGCGCGCACTTCCAAAAGCAAGCAGACGTCGGAGCTTTGTTGTTTTGTGGTCTGCTAAAACAGATTTAGTCTTGAAAAGTTTGTCATATTGCTAAAATCGCCGAAAAATGCGCTCCACGCCCACGGAAATCGTCATCACAACTGAACCAGTTGACTTAGAGAGCTCTACTCAACGCCAGTCTACAGATTGGAAACCACAGTATATTTAGAGATGTGTGGGAAGTTTTTAGCAGTTAAAATAACATTTTGAAGCTATTTTCTTCTAGTTTTTGGCTGAATACCGGTACATTTAATTTCATTTAGACACTTGCATAATCATTCAGGAGTGCCTGAATTAGCCCTAATATGGCGGAAATATGGCCGCAGCCAAAGTGTTAAGGAAACGGACCACAGCAATTTTCATTTATTTCTTAATTTTTTTGGATTTGTTAATTTTGTAGGTTTATAATCTTTCTATAATAATGATTATTACTGGAAATTAGTTTTGTTTTAGTCTTATATTATTTAAAAAGCCCTACTACTGATGTGCGGACAGCAGCAGGGGTATGGTGGCGGCAACTCTCAGGTTAGTTTAGGTTGTCAGGTTAGGTTAATGCTACCATTGATAATGCGACTCGGCTAGGCTGCACTTGCGGCGGAACGTAAACAAACCCACCTCCAATTTTGGGAGGCTTTAACTTGAAATAACTAAATATTAGAGGTGTGGGTCTATACAAGAAGGCTTCTTCATACTCCCCCACTACTTACGATTAGGTAAGAACCCGCTTCCTCCTCCGACGACAATAGTGTTACTAACCTTACCTGACAACCATAACTAACTTGGGGGCTGCCGCCCCCAGACCCCCATTGCTCCTAAAGATGATGTAGAAGACTTCAAATAACTAAATATTATTGCGGGAGAGTGACAAACAAACCCAAAATTGCACATCGTAAGAAAATGGGTCAACAGAAAACCATGAGGTGCGAGGTTAATCTACTCGTCGGCGATAGCGTCGATGGACGTCTTCAAATATTGTTTAAAAATAGTAGATATTGCTAAAAACTCCTAAAACTTTGAAATGCACACATAAATATGTCATACTTTAAGTAGGATCACTTTATCTTTCTGCATTATGTAAGCGCTTTTTTTAGTATGCAGGTAGTGTTACTGCTAATATTACTATATAGTCTAAGGGGTTTAATTTCGTCGATCGCTCTTGGGTACTCTCGGATACCATAGTCTCTAGCCCACTCATTAATATTCGTGGACTTCTCCTATTTCTAATTATGGAAGTATATCTCTGGAAACGAATTTATGAATATAATTTTCCATACATCAATTACAAAACTATATATACTCTGCATTGAAGAGCAAATCCAATCACAGTATCAATCCAGATATCTGTAATGCTTTTATTAATTTAATTGGGAGGTGTTTGGTGTTGGGAGTGGAATTAATAGATTATTGCATAAAGAAAACCCTATGGAGTCCACGACTTCTTGTGAGTGGGCTAAAGACTATGGCATCCGAATATCAAGTGAACATTTATATAAAACATTATGCCTGTGATAATATTCAGAGGTGGACTGGTAGAGTAAGTTTTGTCAGACATAATTATAAGACAATGGATGAGAGATGGTACTTTAGGGTTTTTTCCCAGATGGCGTAATATCAGAGAAGGGGTTGCCATGAACATTAGGCGTTTGTCACGAATCCCTAGGTCAAGTTACCCGGGCTTGACATCAACCAATAACATTTTGACATTGCGAGCTCGTTCCACCGAGCCTTTGATCAGCAGTCGACGAAAATAGTGAGATACAGAGGGTAAAAGAGATAGAGATCAATGAGAGCTGATAGGAAGTGATACTAAACACAATGAGAAGAGAGATAGATAGAAACAGATAGATAACGATAACACCTTAGAGAGAGACAAAGGGTTGGTCACAGGTCTTGTTTACTTACTAAATACCAAGCCTCCATTCCTAATGTGACACCCACAGACACACCCACTTATTACAGCTCTCTCTCTCTCTCTCTCTTTTCATTCATGTTCTTCTCTTCTGTTATCTCCGTTCCTCGCTTCCTGTCTTATCATTTACTTTTTTGTTTAACCTCCACAATGCCTTTCTCTCTCTCTCTCTCGTCTTATCATCCAATTTCCTCTTTCTTGTTGGGCAATATTGATGTTCTCCCTTCCGTCTGGGGTTTCTCTCGCTGTGCATTCTCATCAATTTGTTTTTATATATAAGTCTGAAAACATTATTTTATTCTAAATACCGTACTCTACTATTCTATTATCTCTCTCTCTATCTATCTCTCTCTCTTTCCCACATTTAACATTGGTTCCCACACCACCACCACTACCGCCTCGCCTCTCACTCCTGCACCTTAACTTCACAGTAATATAGTTAGGAACAACTCTCTCCTACACACACACACACACACACACACACTCTATCACAGTCACACACACACTCACTCTCTCTTTCTTTCTTTCTTAAGTTGTTCACTGAGGGATTTATTGACTTTTATCACTCGTCAGGCAGGCTGTTCCTGCTCCAATTAGTCCCTCCCAGTAAGTTACTTCTCTCTCTCTCTCTCTCTCTCTCTCTCTCTCTCTCTCTCTCTCTCTCTCTCTCTCTCTCTCTCTCACAGGGTATGTATGCTGTATATAGTTACTTTATATATATTTTCACTGCACCACCATCCAACACAGGCATATGAATGTCTCGCATATTTTACCACTTCATCTTTTGCCTTGCTTTATACTGTATCTTATTTTTTTAAGAGCTAATATTATTGTCCTTGTAATATACTAATATATCCGGCTATGTGTTGTGAAAATTCTGTTATCATTTGGCAAATTGTAAGGGTAAGAAAGAAACAAATTATGATAGTAGACACATGCTTTTCATAATACGCGTTATCTTTGTACTATTGCAATGCGGGGTAGACACTAAAATCGTATATATTTTTTTTATTGTAGATCTGTGGTGGCCTGGGCGACAAAGATATGACCAGACAACAGGTGAGTATTTAATAACATTGAACCTTTGTTAAGACTAATTAATGGTTATTCTTAGGTTGTAACATATCCGTTACTTTCGGAAATCGAGTAATAACAGGCAATGTTGATTTGATTTTCTATAAATGGTTCTATATCCGTCTTAATACCAAACGCAACATCATATTTAATAGTTGGATTATTCATGGTTTTGCAATTTAATAATTAATGTATACTTTCCTATCCTTTCTTTCCAACCATCTGAACAATACTTATATTGTTCTAGTTTCTATCTTGTTGCAACAACTAGGAAGGTACAGATTGTCTTAGGTTATGTGGTACCGGTATATTCAATTATCGAATTAATCCATCATCATAAAGCATGGAAACACAGTATATAACATGATCCTTGAATTGTCTTCACATTTTCTCGAAATTTACTCAATCCCGCAAATTGTATGAATAAGAATAAGTTATTCAATTAATATTGTGAAATTCATAAATGAAAGAACACCATTTGTGCCATACAAATGGTGTTCTTTCCTTCATAAATTTCCTTCGTTTATTTGATAACTTTTCTCTGTTTCATACAATTTGCTGGGTGGAGTACATTTTTATCTTTCAATTCAGCTCTTCAATATGTTTTACTTACAACGCAGTGCAACCGAAACATAATCATATATCTTATTATGCTTCACTGTGACCATCTTCATTAAACAATATTAATTATTTGAACTTGTAATGTGATATAAACGTAGGTCTTCTTTCTATTATATATCCAAATCTGCATATGGTCTCTCTCTCTCTCTCTCTCTCTCTCTCTCTCTCTCTCTCTCTCTCTCTCTCTCTCTCTCGATCAGCTGATGGAGATTGGATTAATATAAATAAATCAGTAGGTAAGTGTAAATTCCCTTTCAGACTAATTTCTTTCTATATTCTATAAAAACTATCCTTGTGGGCATTTCCTGACGCATAAGGTTACATGTCATCCTATTTTCCGGTCCGGATTCTTAGCCGGAAGGGACGGAGGGTGGTGAGAAAGCCTTCTACGTTGCTGTCCATTTCTTCTACTATATACTTTCCCTGTCTTGAAGTATGAAGGCCGGATCACCTAGTAGGGACCGCAAGTTCTGTGTGGTCTGAGTATCTGTGTAACTCTGAAACTCTATCTTCCTCTTCAATTACCTATGGCCTTTTGTCATACGGTCCCTGATAAATGTAATTACCTGCTGAATATCATTATGGTTGTTGTGCCGAGTCCTGATAAGTTAGTTCCCTTGATACAGTCCGTAAAACAATCCAGTTCTGGTTTGATGGACTTAAATATACTTGACAGGAACGCACCGAGTAGGTTCTATATACAGTAAAAATGGTATTCAAAGGTTCAATATAGTACTCAATAACAACACAAGGGAGAAGAACATATATGAAGGTTTTATTTAATATGCATGAGAGTAAGTTAATAATAAGGATCATGAAGGAAGCTCAACAATAGTAGCAAACAAATATATATTGTCCTTACTTCAGAACAATGTTACTAATACCAGAATAACTCAATGGGGAAAGTCTAATATTAAATCAGATCATGTGGAAAATATACATAAGGGCATAATACACATAAATAAACATTAACCTTCAATACAATAATCAATGCGAGTCAAATATCTTCCGTTTTCACAAGAGACTTCAACACCTAGGTGGCTAGGTAATGATCCTAGCACTAACTGAGAGAGTTGAGGTTTTAAATATTGCCCCCAGGTTTGGGAGAGTCACACGTACGGCTCAGGTGGAGTCTTAACGGTGACCGCGTGAACTTGCCTTTTGGTCAGGTCACTGGGAAGGTCACTAGTTGGACTGTTCTAGTGATAAATACTTTTTCTAGTTAATGCAACTATGAACTTAGCTGAAAAGCGATGTTAATTTACTTTACAGGAAAGGGCTGAGATTATTATTTATAATTAATGAGAAATATCAAAATCGCCCTCAAGGGAAGTTATATCTTATCACAGAATTATATTACTTGAACATATGCTACGATAACGAACCAAACTTAGGAATTCGTGTTTCTATAATTTTCTTAGGTAAAGCAAAGTAATTACGTGAATATAATAAGAGCGAAAAGGTAGTTTATTAGGTCTACTGGTTGGTATTAATTAGGTCAAGATGTAATCTTCAATATTCGCGATTAAGACAACACACGAAGATAAACTAAATAACTAACTGAGTTCCAATAGACTCAGACTTGAATGAATACTATAGTTTAATCTCAAAAAGTGAGAACTGACTGAAATTGGATGATAAGGCGAGAGAGAGAGAGAAAGGCATTGTGGAGGTTAAACAAAAAAGTAAATGATAAGACAGGAAGCGAGGAGCGGAGATAACAGAAGAGAAGAACATGAATGAAAAGAGAGAGAGAGAGAGAGCTGTAATAAGTGGGTGTGTCTGTGGGTGTCACATTAGGAATGGAGACTTGGTATTTAGTAAGTAAACAAGACCTGTGACCAACCATTTGTCTTTCTCAAAGGTGTTATCGTTATCTCTCTCTGTTTCTATCCATCTCTCTTCTCATTGTGTTTATTATCACTTCTTATCAGCTCTCATTGATCTCTATCTCTTTTACCCTCTGTATCTCACCATTTTCGTCGACTGCTGATCAAAGGCTCGGTGGAACGAGCTCGCAATGTCAAAATGATATTGGTTGATGTCAAGCCCGGGTAACTTGACCTAGGGATTCGTGACAAACGCTTAATGTTCATGGCAACCCCTTCTCTGATATTACGCCATTTGGGAAAACAAAACTAAAGTACCATCTCTCATCCATTGTCTTATAATTATGTCTGACAAAACTTACTCTACCATTCCACCTCTGAATATTATCACAGGCATAATGTTTTATATAAATGTTCACTTGATATTCGGATGCCATAGTCTTTAGCACACTCACAAGAAGTCGTGGACTCCATAGGGTTTTCTTTATGCAATAATCTATTAATTCCACTCCCAACACCAAACACCTCCCAATTAAATTAATAAAAGCATTACAGATATCTGGATTGATACTGTGATTGGATTTGCTCTTCAATGCAGAGTATATATAGTTTTGTAATTGATGTATGGAAAATTTATATTCATAAATTCGTTTCCAGAGATATACTGCCATAATTAGAAATAGGAGAAGTCCACGAATATTAATGAGTGGGCTAGAGACCATGGCATCCGAGAGTACCCAAGAGCGATCGACGAAATTAAACCCCTTAGAATATATATATGTACAATACAAATATAAACACTAACTTAATAAAAGTATAACAGTGCGAGGGTGAGAACAGCAACAATCGAGGGTGGCGGGAGAGCAAAAATGATTGTATGTGGACACCGGAGCACCCCAGCCATACACCTGTACACAACAATAACAGTTAGCTGTAGATAGACTTGGTTGAGGGGTTGGTTGGTTGTACTTGGTTGGAACGTCAGGCACTGTATGTTCACCGTTGAGTATGACAATCTGTGTGCGTGTGTTATTATGGATGTATGTGTGTATGTGTATGAGCTGTGTGTGTGAGCGCGCGCGCTTGTCTGTATGTTGATGAAGTGAGTGTGTGTGTGAGTTTGTCTGTATGTATATACTGATGAGGTGTGTGTGTGTGTGTCTGTATGTGTACCGGTATGTTTATAAGATGTGTGTGTGTGTTTTACTGGGTTTGCTTTGCAGTCTATTCCATTAATATATTTTCTTGATAAATCAGGATTCGAACCCGTGATCCTGTGGTTATATTTCAATAGCTAGAACATAAGGCTATAACTTCCCTTTCCTGCTAATGTATACTTTATTTCACCTGCTTTATATTTAATTTCTTCTAAATTTCACCCCTGAACAACCTCCTGCCTCCTCCCTCTATTCGTTGTTAATGTATTATCCTTCTTGTCCTTTCATCTTTATCTAATTTCCGACTACTCCCCATGGGCCTCACTCACACTCTCTCTCTCTCTCTCTGTGTTATCAGCCGTTCAGTCACCTTCCATGCACCATTACCTTGACTGCCCCCCCTCCCCCCCAACCCACTAGTCTGGCCTTCTCATCATTTTACCTCCACTGTCTTCACCAGCTGTTTCTCTCACACGGTTCTCAGTTCTATATTTTTAGTTCAGATATATACTGAATATGTGTTATTGACTCTTATAACAATATGTCTCCGTATCCTGTTTTTATATCACTAACGTCTCTCTCCCTCCCTCCCTCCCTCCCTCTCTCTCTCTCTCTCTCTCTCTCTCTCTCTCTCTCTCTCTCTCTCTCTCTCTCTCTCTCACCTGAAGACCTTTTGATCTCCCGTGATAAATACTGGACTTTAATTATTACAACACTGGGTGTTTGATGTATTAATGGCCAGAGAATGATCTAGTCGAAATGTATAGTTCTAGGTGAGACTGACGATGGTATTGACACAGGATAATGGCCATCACATTAATTTCAATACTTGGACTCCTATTACCTTAGTCTACCCGCACCGTCTGGCCATTTGATGAAAGTGTTTTAGTTTGCTCCCTAGACCTTCATCAAGCTTAGGATAATACCCCTTGCCCCCCCCCCCCCTCCCCTCCCCCTTTTGAGATAAATTTGTCCGTTCGGTAAAACCAAAATGTTCAGGCTTATTGATGTTTGCCCCTGAAATACAGGTTCGGTATCCTTCGCCAGGAAGAAATTGACACCTAAATGGCACGAAGAGACTTAATGTTGACAAAGAAATGGTGTGAAAGGTCTCAAGACTTCAAAACTAATGGAGCTAATAATGAAGGAAAAGGAGGTCCAGAAATAATGTTATCAGCCTACTACAGTTGTTCTGATATCTTTAACCATTTATTTTATTCTAATTACAATTACACTCATATAATATCAATATACTGTATATGTGTGTGTGTGTGTGTGTGTGTGTGTCAGCTCACATTACCAAAACATATCCAGTAGAGATAATAAACTTCTTACAGCCATTCTTAGTGACATGGAGGAGGCTTAATGTCCAAGGGTATTATGGTATACTGTATATGTCAACAACGTTCCACATGAATTTACTGAAGAAGGGGGTTAAATTTGGGAACGAGCTGTCCATGGGCATTAATTTTATTATTTCATCTTTGTTTTATCCACTTAATGTGTTTAGATATTGTCTATTTACAAGGTGAATGCTCTCTCTCTCTCTCTCTCTCTCTCTCTCTCTCTCTCTCTCTCTCTCTCTCTCTCTCTCTCTCTCTCTCTCTCTCAACACGGCTTTCGTAAAAAACGTTCCTGTTTAACAAACCTCTTAGACTTCTTCCACGATATCCTCAACCTCTACGATAAGAGTAAAACTGTAGATATTATATACCTTGATTTTCAAAAGGCCTTTGACAAAGTTCCCGCACACGTATACTGCTAAAACTAAAAGCGCATGGAATACAAGACGGTGTGTTGAAATGGATAGAAAATTGGCTCAGCAACAGAAAGCAAAGAGTAGTCATAAACGGTAAGGCATCTAAATGGACCAATGTAAGTAGCAGGGTACCCCAGGGATCGGTTCTAGGACCAATTCTCTTTCTAATTTACATCAACGACATAGATGAGGGTCTCACCTGTACAAACTCAAAATTTGCTGACGATACAAAAATTGCAAATAGCGTACTCTCAAAAGAACAAGTTGACGATATGCAACACAATCTAGATAAATTGTCATGTTGGGCCCAAATTTGGCAAATGAGTTTCAATGCGGATAAATGTAAAGTACTACATATCGGATACCTAAATGAGAAAGCAAACTATTCGATGAATGGCACTCAGCTTAACCCCTTCAGACTCATATGATGCAGAGGTTGCCAGATTAGCAATAAGAAATAGAGTTCTCTCACTCTTATAATTACCTCTCCAAAATTAGTTTTCTGCCCACTGCTAACTCAAAGACAACTGCAGAGGTTGAAGTAACTAAACTAAAGGTTTCTAGATACCCCTGATGGTAACAAAGGCTTTAAAGTATCCCTAATCGGCTCAAAATCGCGTCATATGTCGGAGAAAGTTAAGAATGTAAACAGAGAAACCGATCTGGGAGTAACAATATCGAGTAACCTAAAACCGAGTCAACAATGTTCAGAAGTTGTTAAGAAGGCAAACAAAATAATTGGCTTTATAGGCAGGTTATTTGAGCATAAATCCAAAGAAGTTATCCTAACCCTTTACAATTCCTTAGTCCGCCCTCTTCTGGAATACTGCGTTCAATCCTTGTGCCCTTATTACCAAAAAGATATAAACAAGCTAGAACGAGTTCAACGTAGTTACCAAAATGATACATAGCCTAAAGAACAAACCATACGAAGAGCGTCTTAGAGAATTAAATCTATTTCCTGTAACCCAGCGCAGATTAAGAGGTGACTTAATTCAAGTGTTCAAAATCATCAAAGGCATCGGCAATATGAACTGTAGTAAGTACTTTACTATCGACCAATCTAATTACACGTGGGGAAACGGTTGCAAAATTATTGGTAAATCTTTTAACTCGCACGAATCTAAGAATTTCTTCTTCAATCGAGTTGTCAACTTGTGGAATGGGCTTCCCCGAATCGTTATAGACTGCATCACCGTTGATTCATTTAAACTCCGCCTAGACAAATATCTCGCATCAAACCCGTGACTGACTGCGTTTGTAAATGAATAACTATTTTATCCCCCCCTCAGTTACTAACCCATCTGTCCTATACTAACTTCCTAATCCTGCCACGGACATTAGTTCCAGGGCAGTAATTCCCTTTCCAATGTTCCATTACCCACTCTAAACCACTGTTTGGACACTTGATCCTCAGTGTTTTGGAGGACAAGCAACCTAGAAGGGTCACTAGAACGGTTGTTGCTTGATTTCCTTTGTACTCCTTTGTACTCCTTTGTACTCTCTCTCTCTCTCTCTCTCTCTCTGAACAAACGTCTATAACATTTCTAAACGTTTTACCGTCAAATTTCTGCCTTGATTGAGAGCCGCGAATTCCTTGGCCCGGAATTTTGTTCTGGGTTGTTAAGTCGAGACTGGAAAGGGTGAGGAGGAGGAGGGAGGGGAAGGGGAAGGGGACTGTGTGGTGATGGTCGTGGTAGTAGGGTGTTCCTTGGCGCATATCCTATAGGCCCACCAAATTTCGTCAAAATCGGTTAATTGTTTATCTTATCTCCCCAACAAATTTCATGAAAATCTCCGGATCGCGTCCTAAGTTAAATTGCTTTTTCCTTGGCGCATATCCTATTTGCCCACCAGATTTTGTGGAAATCGGTTTATAACTTTGTGAGATATCTTGATTATGGACAGACAGACAGACGGAGACAAACACATAACCTCCGTTCAACTTCGTTGGCGGACGCAAGAACAAGGGAAAACAGAGAAAACGGAGTCAAGCTTCACCCACATTAAACATAAAATAAAATAGATAAAAAAGGAAATTAGAAAAGAGGAGAAACATGAATATTACTTGCAAGAGAGGCTGACCATTTTAATATGTGTTAGTCAGTTGGTTCTTGTCCAGTTAAAAAAACAAAAACAAAAACACTTTAAACAAAAACAAAATGTTGCGTTATAGTCCGCCCCACACCTCTCACTGCCTTTCATCCCATTCTTTCTTTTCCTATTTTGCATATTTTTATCTTTGTGTTTTCCTTTGTTTCCTGTTTCTCCAGCTCCATTCTGTTTTTAACTTTTAGTCCTTTTGTGTAAGCGTATTTTTGTGGTGTTCCTTCCGATTTGGCAAGAATGTGTACAATAGTCATGGTTGAAGGTTAATTAACTCGCCTCGTGTATGAAGGCATAGTCCTCCACGAAACTTTAACCAGATTCTTCAAATGAGAACTAAGGTTGCTTATCTTACATCCGCTCATTGTCGAGTGGATACGGTAACCAACTCACTCAAAATTATCTGAACAGATTGAGTTCGAATCCTAGTCAGGATACCTATTTCCCAGACAATACAATGTTCTGTTATAGGAGGACCATATGCTTTCATTACGGTAGTTTATTTAAGTACATTGTGGTTTGTAATTGATGATTAATGTTAAGAACGGGGTGTTACTTATAATTATCCCAGAGGCTTCACAACTTGACTTAGATTAATATGCAGTATTCGAGAATGTATAATATATCGTAGGCTTGTGCATAAACCTTTAACTGTTTTGATAGTGTAATGCTTAGTGTGCGGAATTTCGGTGTGAGTATCCTGGGTTCGAATCCTTGGAGTACCACATGTATTTCATACTTTCATTGATTTAATTAATTAGGTTTATTTTAGGTTAATTTGTAGGTTGGGGAAAAATATTATGAATTTAAATATTCAACTAGGTGTGCAGGTATTACGGTATGGCGCATGACTGTACTTCTGGTGAGAATAGTGTTACATACAATATACCCGGCAGTGGCACCCCCTCATGGCACTGGGAGGCACTGAGAGAGGATGCCAGACAAAACACCTTTGGAGCGTGAGACCCTCGGGACAAAAGACTCAAACTCAGAGACCCATTACAGCAACAGGACTGGACAAAAGGTTCATGGATATAACTTATGTTTTCGCTTTATTTCTGAAAAATGCTTCTGTAAGTAATACTAGTAATTCTCATGTTTCACTATAAAATATAAAATCGTCCAATCAAAATAAAATATAGCAACAGTACTTTATTTGTTTCATCATTTGTTTGGGACTACATGTGAAGTGTTTTGAAGAGCTCTCAGGCGACAAAGCTTCACAAAAGCGAGGCGTGCGAAAACTGTGAGAGATATAATTGTAAACCGAGTTGAGCTTCTGATAACTTTTACAAAATGTAGTATACTGTATATTGGATCTGCGGGCATCAACCGGGTAAATACCATCTTAATTAACCGTCAGACTTCCATATCTCCTTCCTAATCTCAATGAAATAGTATATTAATAGCCAGAATATACTGTATACTGTCAAAATGCGTCATAATCCTCAAAAGGATAACACCTTCAGTATAATGTTGTCCTAATTATTGTATTAGGGCTGACACTTAGCCATATTATTCAACATACAAACACGTTTTAGTGATGATTGGAATGCATACTAATTCTAATATACAGTAGTTTTGATTCCCACAGATCCTTCATATGCTAAGTAATAGAGTCTATTGATAACCAGAATATATTGAAAATAGGCATTATCGTACTAAAAAGGTTAACTACGAAGACATTAAATTAGTTAGCAGATAATTGTGTAGCTTTTGGAAAGGAAACATTGCCGTCATCTGTTGAAAATAGTTAATTGAATCAGGTGCTGGTAAAGTGAGTCGGGGGAGGGGGCATTTTTCAAACACATTTTTGTTTTCGCAATTACACCAAGTATTTTACACCTAGCATTTTCGTAATTTAGTTAGCTTATAGGCAGTTGGGAATGTATTTAGAATTAATTGAAGATCAAGTAGGGGGTCTTTGTAACTAAATTGGTTGTTTATATTGCATTGGTAGTGGTAATATATGGAACATCAGAATTAGCGATGTCGGAGCACACCCAAATAAACCTGCCCGAAGGAAAGGCCCCGGGTGTGGAGTGAGGGGGGATGACAATGTAAACACTTTCGACCTTGGCCAGCTCACTGGACAAGATTGTTGCGGGGTTTCGTTAAAAAAACCTGGGTGTGTAAGTAAAATACTGTCTCCATATGGAGCAGGTACTTCATGTGACAAACCAGTGAGTAAAATAGAAATAATCAGTCAAGATAGTGCGAATATAGTGATGTGTAATAGTAGTATCGATAACACTACACATGTAACTGATAGTAAAGATGAGAATACTGATAGAGTAGAATTTCCGTCTAGAGCTAGTAGTTCAACAGGAAATAATAAGTTAGCTAAAAACAATAGAAAATTAGTTGCAAATAAAAGTAATAGGTTGAGGGTATATTATACAAATTGTAGGAGTTTATGTAACAAAATGAACGAACTTAGAGCACTCGTTAGCACAGAAAATATAGACATAATAGCACTAACTGAAACGTGGATTAATACAGAATCTAGGCATTTTTTTAGCAGAATTTGATATTCCAGGATATAGTTTGTTTAAATATGACCGAACAAGTAGGAGGGGCGGGGGTATAGCAGTGTTTGTCAGGAGTACATTAAAAAGCTGTATTAAATCAGGTATTAGACTAAATAATGATAATGAAAGTGTTTGGGTAGAGGTTAACGAAGGTAGTGAGACCATAGTTATTGGAGTTATATATAGACCGCCTAATATGAGTAGAAATGGCGGAACATCGTTATGGGAGGACATTAAAATAGCATCAAGGTTTAGCAATGTGTGCATTATGGGGGTTTTTAATTTTCCGAACATTGATTGGCAGCACCAAATAGGCGACTCCGATTCAGTAGAGTTTATTGAGGTAATACAAGATAGTTTTTTATTTCAATTCATAGATACGCCGACTAGAGGTATTAATATTCTTGATTTAGTTTTCAGTAACAATGAACATATGATAAATGATGTAGAGATTGGTGACCACCTAGGAAATAGCGATCATAAATCTATTTATTTTAATATACAATGGACAGGGAATGCTAAAGAGAATACGACACTTATCCCAGATTTCAGAAAAGCCGATTATGGTGGACTAAGAAGAGACTTAAGGGTGGACCCTATTGTTAAGCAATTAAGTCAGGATATGCCAGAGTTAAACTTGCCACCTACATATAACCCGTTTATTGCTTCACTCCACACTCTCAAAATAAATATATCCCTAAAAGAAGATTTAGATCGACGCAGAACCAACCAAAATGGATGACTAATAAGCTAATAGATCTTATAGGAAAAAAGAAAGGAATATATAGAAAAATAAAGAAAGGCGAAAATCATCAACATATATACTATCAGACTCTATCAAGACAGGTCAAAAAGGAAATCAGGAAAGCAAAAAGAAATTATGAAATAAGGATAGCCAGTGACTCAAAAAATAACCCTAAAGCTTTTTACCAACTATATAAATCTAAAGTTAGAGATGAAATAGGCCCCCTAAAAACTTCAATAGGAGAAATAACAGAAAATGATTTAGAAATGTGCAGTACATTAAATAGTCAGTTTCTTTCCGTTTTCACTAATGAAAATTTGGCACAGATTCCAGAAGTCAATATGGTATATAGTGATAGTATAGAAAATATGTTAAGTACAGTTAGTATAAGTAGAAATGATGTGCTTAAGGAAATTGACAGACTGATACCTCAAAAATCGCCTGGTCCTGACGAGGTATATGCTAGAGTATTAAAAGAATGCAGAGATGAGTTAAGTAGCCCATTAGCATTTTTATTTAACAAGTCTTTAGAAACAGGTTTAGTTCCAGAAGCTTGGAAGCTTGCAAATGTAGTTCCGATCTTCAAAAAAGGTGATAAATCGATAGCATCCAATTACCGTCCCAGTAGTCTCACATCAATCATAGGAAAGTTGCTAGAGTCTATTATTGTTAGGAAAATTAGAAGCCACTTAGACAAATTTAACTTAATAAATTCTTCTCAGCATGGATTCACTCAGGGACGTTCTTGCCTTACTAATTTGCTTAGCTTTTTCTCAGAGGTATATGAAGCAGTAGATAGTGACAAGTCATATGATATTATTTATTTAGATTTCAGTAAAGCTTTCGACAGAGTCCCTCATGAGAGATTGATGAGAAAGGTTGAGGCACATGGAATAGGAGGATCGTTGTTGGGATGGTTTAGGTCATGGCTAATTGGTAGGAAACAGAGAGTCAGCATAAATGGTACCAAGTCAGAGTGGGTAGCAGTCAAAAGTGGTGTTCCCCAGGGATCAGTATTAGGTCCCCTGTTGTTTCTTATATACATAAATGACCTAGATTTAGGTATAACTAGTAGGATAAGTAAATTTGCAGACGATACTAAAATGGGGAGATCAATTGATTCAGATAGCGATATAGAGTGCCTCCTAAGGGATCTAGATACCTTACATGAATGGTCAGTAAATTGGCAGATGAAGTTTAACATTGACAAATGCAAGGAATTAAAGATAGGGAAGATGCAAACAAATGTTAAATATAAACTAGCTAATTTAGAATTAGAAAATTCAGACTGCGAGAAAGATCTAGGTGTGTTTGTTAGCAATGATTTGAAGCCTAGAAAACAGTGTATAAGCGTTCGTAATTAGGCAAACAGGATTCTCGGGTTCATCTCTAGGAGTGTGAGTAACAGAACTGCTGATGTTATCTTAAAACTTTACTTGTCATTAGTGAGACCCCATATGGATTATGCTGTCCAATTTTGGTGTCCTTATTACAGAATGGACATAGATTCACTGGAGAGAGTACAGCGTAGAATGACAACAATTATTATCCATAATATTAGAAATCTTTCGTATGAAGAAAGGTTGAAGATATTAGGTTTACATTCGTTAGAGAGACACAGAGTTAGAGGGGATATGATAGAGGTGTTCAAGTGGGATTAACAAAGGGGACATGACAAATGTACTAAAGCTCAGTGATAGCGAAAGAACTCGTACCAATGGTTTCAAATTAGATAAATTTCGTTTCAGAAAAGATATAGGCAAATATTGGTTTGGTAACAGAGTTGTAGATGGGTGGAATGGACTACCAAGTGCTATAGTGGGATCTAAAACGGTAGGGAGCTTTAAGATAAAATTGGATAAGCATATGGACGAGAAGGGTTGGGTGTGAAGGGGGATCAGCCGGGTTGGGCCAATCAGGGCTCTGCAGACCCCCATAATCCTGCGTTAATCTCTAACCGTTTTGGTAAGATGATCCTCAGGGTATTAGAGTGTTGAGCCTATAATTGGGCTTTGTAATTGAACTGGGGTTGTGTGGGACAGGAATCTGCCTTGCTTAGGCCAATCGGCTTTCTGCAGACTCACATTTTCTTATGTTCTTATGTAGACCCCTTGAGGATCATGACGCGTTTTGACAGTATATTCTGGCTCTAATTGGATGATTGTATACAGTATAGGAACGATAGGAGGGAATGAAAGTGGTAAAGACTGTCTCAAATAACCCTCTGACTTCCATATCCCCGCCCTAATCTGAATAAAATCGTCTAATAATAGCCAGAAAGAACTGCCAAAACAGGCCATAAGCCTCAGGGATTTGGAAACCTAAGTAACCAGGGAGATTAAAATGTTGATTATCTTGAAACACACCATTATATGAAAAAAGAAAGAAAAAACGTAATTATTACTCCTGTTATCACTGAAGACTTTTGCTCCTGGTACCCAGGTAGATCCTCGTTAAGTCATTAATAACCTTATTCTGAATTCTGCCTGTGAGAACGTGACCTTTCAGCACCTAATGTATTAATAATGTTTCGATTAAATTTACTCTGATGTAAAGTAGAACAGCTAATGATTAACCCTTTCTGTACCGATAAGATCTGATTAACGTTAATCGGGCTACTATTGGACGATTTTATTAAGTTGCAAAAGGGACACCAGCAATTAATAGGCTTCGAACTATCTCACTTAACCCTTTATTCTACCACATATCCTTCTGAAAAGGTACAGCATCCTCTAAATATAGCTAGAATGAAATGAAAAAGACGTCGCTGGTAAGTAAGGGGTTAAAATGGCGTCCAATTATGAGATGTATATTATTTGCATAATGTTTTCTCCATATACATTTATTGGAGCCCATTAACAGTCCTACGATTAATGGGTTCAGCCAGTAATCATGACGACGATCTTTTGTGAAATGTTGTAACTGTCTTTGGCTAAATTTGATTTGACTTAATTTGATTTGATGTTTAGGAATATATTAATTTGTGAATAATTGGCATATTTAAACTTAGAGAAGCAAAGGAATTGAAAATCCAATTCACAACAAATACCGTAACAGTCTCAACTACTACATCATTAACTTGGTGATATAAAATACATACATACATACATACATACATATACATACATACATACACAAACGCAAGTATAAACAAACACTCTTCAGCCATAGAGAGTATGGTTTCAGTCCTTCAATAGTTCGTATATTTCCTCGAGAAAAGCTGTGTACCCTTCTGATGAAAACACTTTGGACCATAGTTTGAGGTTGGTGCTTACTCTCCATTTAAATGTGTGTGTGTGTGTGTATGTGTATTTCACCGATCTTGTTTGTCAAGGGGGATCCACGAAATACGAGCTTCAGCTCATAATTATCGCACCTCCTTAACTGGGAATGGATTGCGTGAAGTGCATGGCATGTGTTAGTGTATCGTTGGCTGTGGATGTGAGTGTAGTCTGTAATCAGTAAATTGGCGACATCTGAAATCGAAAGCTTGGGTTTATCTGTACGGTACCAGTCTCACCCGAAGGCTTAGATTGACCTATACGACACCCTTTTCACCTTGTTACAGACCACCAATCCCAAGAGGGGATGTCACAACTACGTCCACTTATACCAGGTTCTTATTTATACTGCTAGCAGCTAGGTGAACAGAGACTACACCGTTAGGAGAGTTGCCCAAATGTCTCTTCTCCGCCCAGGTCTCGAACCCGGGAGCTTCCGGTTGTGAGCCAGACGCGCTATCCGTTACTCCACGAAGAGGTGTGTGTGTGTGTGTGTGTGTGTGTGTGTGTGTGTTAATCAATAAGACTATTTTACGTTAAGGTTGTGGACGAACATTTAAATCGTATAGCGCAGTAAATTCTGAGGTTCCCGAATTTGCTGCAAAAAGCTTAAAAACTAAAATAAGATACAATAATTCCATATAATAATTCAAAAGCTTTACGAGTTTGCATAGCAGTAATCGAAAAGTGTTTGAAAATAAAGAAAACAACTGTAAATAATTGTTTAGGCATCAGGAAGGGTCCAGCAATTCTCCCCACTCTGCTCTCAGGCTTATGAAGAGAGAGAGAGAGAGAGAGAGAGAGAGAGAGAGAGAGAGAGAGAGAG
Source organism: Paralithodes platypus (assembly GCA_032716605.1). Classification (NCBI taxonomy): domain Eukaryota; kingdom Metazoa; phylum Arthropoda; class Malacostraca; order Decapoda; family Lithodidae; genus Paralithodes; species Paralithodes platypus. The sequence continues at coordinate 17,080,160 of CM064567.1, forward strand.
AGAGAGAGAGAGAGATTGCAGCTTTCAACTAGCAGCTGGATTCTACACGCCCAGCAAACACACACACACACACACACGCTAATATAGTCAACGTACACAAATTTACAACCTGCATGGTCACGTACAATTAATGTTTCTTCCCCTTTAACTTAACATTCGAGGAACTCCGATATGATACTGTTGATAATATTGAGTGTGTTGCATATCGATTGGTAGAGAGATGAAACAAAATTAATAAATACTGTAAATAAAGACATAAAAACACGAATTGGTTAAGATATTTCTGGTTTTAATCAATTGGTGATGGTTGGAGGTGGGGTAGCAAGGCAGAATGTTCCAATGTGAATTTATTACATTGATGTTCAGGGTAAAGAGCGCGAAACGAATGTATAATGTTCAAAGTATAAATTTTCTAAACTTTAAAACATTGACAGAAGTGAAAACCTGAGTCATATTCTCCGTTGTCGGGATATGAGGTGTTGATGTCGTTACCTACTTCCTTAACTTTATCTTCAGCTATTGGCTTTGCTTAGCACACACTCATCAATGTTCAATAGTCAAGTGATGTTCAGAGAGGTAAATACTATTGCAGTTAAGAAAGTGGGCAAAAACTTCGGTATTACTGACATTTGGGTGCGATCGTGTTTTAACAACTATTTGATGTATGTTTATACAGAAGCAAATCTTCAGATACAGTGTTTTGATATACCTACTGTAGGGCCGTCGGAAGTGAGTATTATCCAATGATAGGTTCGGTTAGGTAAAATAAGGTTTTCGCCCACTACTGGCAACATAGACGAGAATATATATTAGGCATTGGGGGTTAGAGGGGCAAAGCCCCCTCAACCCATTTTGTATCCCACAGCAACCGGTTATTTTCAAATACAGCTTATAGTCTTCTAGCCGACATTTTCCCTGATCTTCAGAGCCCTTCCCACTAGTGGGGGGAGGGGGGGGTGTGTGTGTTATAAGATTGTTGGATAATGGGTAAAAACTTGCCTAATTTCTGATGGTCCTCAGTATATAAAACCATTGTAGCCTATCTGAAGAAAACACATAAAAGAAAAACAAATAGTTGCTAAAATCACGATCGCACCTTAAAATCAAACTTTCCAAAACGTGTGACCGTGACTGTATAACAATGTTTGGGTGTCCTGGCAGCAGGCGACCCACACACATTTATCACCTCCACCAGATGTTACGGTCAAAGTTGATATTTCCTGAGCCAAATACACACTTCACCTTACCTTATAGAAACTGTCGTAAGTTATCGTGAGGGATGGAGGCCAGCATCAACTATAAATCACCGTGGATAAACCCCCACTCACACACACACACACACACGCACAGAGCATTAAGTCACTGTCAGGTTCCAATATTACATATAAATCTTCCCGATGTTCTCACTGAGAGCACCCGACATCCCGTCCAAGATAAATGGAACAGACGATACTCTCTGAAACGCATAGACTAAACTGGCGATGCTAAAATGATTCCAATGTATATTGGTTACAACTCTATTTAATCATAAGATAACTCAGTATTACATCAGCTATTTTTGTTATATATTTTATATAGTTACTTGCATGAAACGTATTGCATATATATCTATACATTAGCAGAGATAGTTTAAACACGATTATAATCGTGGGAGAGTTACACAGATGTTTTGGAAAAGTACGCTATGCACTGGAAATTTATGTCAATAGTACTGTTTTAGTTCGGTTCGAAGCTCCGTTTAATAACGATCATTCGTGTAGCAGAGGAATGCTTTTTAGCTATATAACATTAAACTGGGGTGCGTTGTGGTACGACATGTTTACATAATACAAAACCAATACAACACCAAACACATTTTCGCACGGCCTAAATTGTCAAAACATACTTAAGTTGAACGTAAAGTATAATCAACTGTAACTCAAATCGTTGGCCGAGGTCTTCGACTTTTGATAGAAAATTTGTGTAATGGCCGCTTCTGGTGGTGAAGCTTCCATCAGACTGGAGTTTCTCCGTATTAATTTAATATATGGACGCATATGTTTGCTTTATAATAATATAACAAGTTGAAATAGTAATTTCACAACTAAATTGTGTATTAGTCATCCTGGCGTAAACCCAGGTATTTTGAGAGGTACGAGTCTCGTAGTTTCAATACACATCTGGTTAAACCACCCCTTCAGTACGACGTTTCTGGTTAATGGCCTTTAAAGAAAATGTCTTGTCATGAGTAACTGGAATATAATATCAGTGTTAATTATTTTACAGTTCGTCCACACACACTTATTCCCTCTCTACCATAGTAAAATGCAATTTATAAATGAGAATGACATCTCTACTCGAATTTCTTAACTGTATCATTGTCAGAAAACATTGATTATGGGGTGCTGAATTCGGAACTTAAAACAATTTGAGTTTTGTCTGTTTTAGCGTCGACGTCAAAACATACGAACATAAGAAAACGGGATTCTGCAGAAAGCCGATTGGCCCACACACGGCAGATCCTTCTCACCCCCAACCCACCTCGGCAATGTGACTATCTAATTTGTTTAAACCATCTATCGTTCTTGATCCTACAATAACACTCGGTAGCCCATTCCACACATCTACAACTCTGTTACCCAACCAATATTTGCCTATATACTGTATATATACTGTATATATACTGTATATATATAATTATATATATATATATATACAGTATATATAATTTTTTTTTTAAATTTATATATTTTTTTTTTTTTCAGAAACGAATCTTATGCAATTTGAAACCATATGTTCGAGTTCTCTGGTTTTCACCAAACTTCAGTACATCATTCATGTCCCCTTTAATAATCCCACTTACTCCCTTTGAACACCTCTATCGTATCCCCTCTAACTCTGCGTCCCTCTAACGAATGTAAGCCAAATTTCTTCAATACATCTTTATGGGGAGATGCGTCGTTTTTCTGGTCCCCCTTCTTCCTTATGTTTAGCCCCATTAGTTTTCAGATTTTAAGACGTTCGGCCCATTAGTTTGGCGATTTTAAGACCTTTCGTCCCAATTCGTCAATATTAAGACTGTTCGTGTCAATTAGGTGTCCATGTTTTCCTGACGAGCGATAGCGAGTCTGTAATTTAAGAGGAACCGGCCTTCGGTCGGGAAATTTTTCTATCGAAAAATGTACAAATTTATTTTGAAGGAGAGTCTTGGGCAGGTGCTTTTATAAGCTTGATGGAGGTCGAGGGAGGAAACTAACAAAATAATAGAAATATACATCAATATACATCAATATACATCAATATACATCAATATACATCAATATACATCAATGAGCAATAAATACGCCCATCCCCCGTTAAGTAGATATCAAATCCAATTTAAAGCTCGTTGACTAGCGACTATGGTGCCCTGTTGTGTGGTGGGGGAATATGTTAAGGGGGTAGTGCTTGGTTTTTCGTCTATGTATTTATTAATGTATTTATTTTTTAGTTTCCTCGCTAGACCTCCATCAAGCTTAAAATAGCACCCCCTAGACTCCCTTTCAAGATAAATTTGTACATTTTTCGGTAGAAAAATGTCCCGGCCGAAGGCCAATTCCTTCTAAATTTACAGGCGGCCGAAGGCCGATTCCTTCTAAATTTACAGGATCGTTATCGCTCGCCAGGAAAAAATCGATACTTAAATGGCACAAAAGGTCTTAACATTAACAAAGAAATTGGGCGAAAGATCTTAAAATCGACAAACTAACGGCACGAAAATCTTAAAACCTCAAAACTAATTTGCTAAACATGAGGGAGAAGGGGGTCCATAAAAAGCGAGTACTACCCCCTTTGTCTCTGCCCGGGAACCCTCTATTATTATTATTATTCCTCCCCCTGCAGGTCTGGTTAAGTAAGTCTCCACCTTTGATGTGGTAATCCCGGGTTTTATTGTCGACATTACTCCACTATTATATTGCGATTAACATATTTAACCCTTTCACGCAATAATGACCCAGAGGTTGCCAGATTAGCAATAAGAAATAGAGTTCTCTCACTCTTATAATTACCTCTCCAAAATTAGTTTTCTGCCCACAGCTAACTCAAAGACAACTGCAGAGGTTGAAGTAACTAAACTAAAGGTTTCTAAATACCCCTGATGGTAACAAAGGCTTTAAAGTATCCCTAACAAGCTCCAAATCGCGTCATAATGTCGGAGAGGGTTAAAAGAGTAGGGTTTATTTGTTGGTTTATTTATGTATTTATTTATATATTTAATGTTTAGTTTCCTCCCTAGACCTCCATCAAGCTTAAAGAAACACCCCCAAGAGCCTAGACCCCCATTCGAGATTAATTTGTACATTTTTCTTCCTAAAATTACAAGCTCGCTATTGCTCGCCAGGAAAAAATTGACCCCTAAATGCCACGAAAGGTCCTAATATTGACAAAGAAATGGGCTGAAAGGTCTTAAAATCGCCAAAATTAGTGGAACGAACGTCTTAAAATGTCAAAACTAATGGAGTTAAATATGAGGGAAAAGGGAGTTCAGAAAAAGTGACCATATCCTTTTAAAAGACCACGAACCTGGCATTGTTTCAAGCTAAAACAGTATGTAGAATACCTTTATGGTTGTGATGTATCTTATATTAACTGGAAGACTAAAGTCTAGAACAGAGTATATGAGTCTTCCACTTAAATGGGTGAGGGCTGGTCCTATCCAGACTGACGTTTGGCATCCTCTACCCTACCTTAGTCGTTTCTGTCTGTCTCTTTTCCTGTACTGCTTTTCCTTTTACGTGCTGGCGAGATCGTCCAATTGGGTGGCACTACAAGGTGGGCTGCGGACGGTGGGGGCATTGGCCCAGGGGTGCAAGCCCATGGACTAGTGATCCCCTCCCCCTCTCAGAGACAGATCTCCTCTCTTTAGGGGCCCGAGCATCTGGATGGCTTCGGTCTACCAGACTCGGGACTGCTCGGCCAGACAGTCTGGGGAACTACAAGAACAACAACGCAACAAAGTATATTAACAAGCACCCATACATTTACATGGGGAGATGGGACTCATCAGGAGGTCCTCATGAGGGACAGGTCCGCTTGGGGGCATTTTGTGTATATTAATATAATTATGTAATATGTCAATATAAGTGATGTAGGTGTTAATAGTGTAAACAATTGATGTAGGGGTTTATAGTGTGAACAGGGTGTTAGTACCAATGTGGATGTAAATACTTGTTATGGGTTTTATTGTTGTTTATGGTGTTGGCATTTTTTTGTTCTGTATTTTTGTTTGTTTATGTAATTGTGTGAGGAATTGACGTGGAAAGGAAGTAAGGTGTTCGGCAATATAGATTGATAGATATAAACCAATCATACCCACGTTAAATCCTCACACAATTACAAAAAAACAACAACACACAAACAAAAAATGCCAACACCATAAACAACTACATCAACAACAATAATACCCATAACAAGTATTTACATCCACACTGGTACTAAATTATAACACCCTATTCACACCATAAACACTTACATCAATTGTTTACAATATAAACACCCCCGTCAATTGTTTACACACCTACATCAATTGTTCACTTTGTCAATTCACCTATACATTTACTTCAACACTATCAATGTCCGCATCACTTACCACTCGTGTTATCACCAGCTTTGTTTTGCAATGTGTTCATAAATCATGTTATTTCTTTGATCGCTCTGAAAATATACTAACTGTTCGTAAGTTGATTCCACTGGGACATATATACATTTTATGCACCCTGTGAACACTTTATATATTTCCCAAAATCACTCAATACATATAAATGGGCCAGAAAGCATTGCGAATGTAATAGCTAAATATATACGCTAAATGTTGTTTAAATATTTAGAGTGTGATATCTACTCTTGCAGATAATAGGTTCTGTATTTGATTGTTTGTTTGTTTGTTTTCTTCATCTGACGGAAAGTTAAATATTATAGCAGTTGATCTCTCAAAACTAAATACAAATATATCCTGATTATTAACCTAATAATAATATTAATTAGTATTATTACTATTATTATTATTGTTATACAAGGGTTTTTACCAGGTTTTAGATTGGATTTGGTAGGTTCTACTTAACTGGAGAAGCCAAAATTACACAACACATGCACAGAAGAAACAAAGGGTAGCATATAACACTGCATACATTTATGAACAATTTTATTTATATACTCCGAAGGTTAACAATACTAATACTTATACGTGAATAAATAGTTAAAACATAAATATGCCGTGCACGGGCGAGGATCCGCAATGGGACTAGGAATATATTAGCTGTATCTATCTTGAATTTACTCACACAATATATAGGAACTCTCATAAGAACCTGGATCAAAATGAGAGTCAAAATGCTGGACTCTGTCTGAGAAATAACCCTCGTGCGCACTGAGGAAATATTCAGTCTCAATGATGTGAATTAAATAGAGTCTGAATTTAGGGACTCTGTTGTTTTAGCTACTCACTTGGATACAGTTAATGAGGAAAATAAACAACGTTAATATTTATGGACTCTAAATTATTATGGCACCTGTCGCACTGGTGTAATTTAGGCAGATTTATGGACTCTAACTTATTATGGCACCTGTCGCACTGTTGTAATTTAGGCAGAGTCTTAATTTGGGGACTCTGTCGTTTTAGCTAGTTTCACCTTATTTCACTGGTGCATCATTGTGTGTGAGTTTTCAACATTTACTCCTAGACTAACACTTGAAGTTGGAGTATGGGGTGAGGTGAGAAAACAGCTGGCTGGTCTTCTAGTTCTCCGTTGGGCCGTTTAGGTGGTCCTGCCGTGTGGATGAGTAGTTTGGGATACAGATGGATTAGCTGGTTTCGGGTCTCAAATGATAGTTCCTTGATGTCATGACATTGGTCACTAACGCGAGTAATTAGCTAGGACATGTCCTGGGGCTGGAGGTACTCGTCTATCCTGGCCGTTATGCTAATCGGTGATGAAGTTCCGTTTCGGTACTCTTGACTTGAGGTCTTTAATATGATGTCTCTAGTATCATGACACAGTGACAACGTATCGGGCTAATGCAAGGAGATAGTAAGATCATGAACTTACTGATTTCACTCGATCTGCCACTGACCGTTATAAGAGGTTCAAAGAACTCGGGGGCGGTGTTGAAGCCTTTTAATTGTAAGTGTCCTCGACCATGGCGTCGGACAGATACACTAAGGACTTTTTTATGCTGAGTGCCGGTATTAACTGTGTCTCGCAAAGCCCTAAACTAGTCCAATGACCTTTACCATGGCAAGTATCTTTCTATTGTTTTTAGAGTGCGGTTTTGGCGAAAGAAGTAAGGTGGGGACATGTCCGATGGTTATGCTTCTAATACCAAAGGTGCAGTCTATTGGGGATCTTATTATTAACCACTATACCATGGCATGTGATAATAATAATTCCTCAATAGGTAAAAGAACTCCTCAGACCTTGAAAGATATTCACCATGGCTTTAATTCTTTCTTGAATGGGTGGGTAATTTTAGGACTCGATTGCTAATATGTTAGTGAAATCAAGCCCTAGAATTGCTTGCCTTATTCAGGTTTCTGTCGGAGTTGTGATGACTTTAGCTGAGATGTCCCCAGGCAGGTGTGCGGGGGTCAAAAGGTCATAAGTCCAGGGGGGCGTATTCCGGAGGGATTAGGAGGACTCCTCAGAAGTTTGCGGGCAGGTGAGTCGACTTCTTGGCGGAAGAAGGGTGTAAGTGTCCCTGCTTAGTGCGGCGATATTGGTCCTACTGTCCCTGACTGTACACTATCTTCTTTCTGGGAGCCTCGTGGTGTTGCTGTGATGTGGTGATGGTCTTGCCTGGTGGTGTTCGTATATCCGGTGTGATGGTGGCAATTCTGGCATCTCGTCTGGTGTCAGGGAGTGATGTACAGGGTTTGTTTGAGCGGCTATATGTGATGGGTTTAGTTCCGATGGTATTTCCCACACATGGTTTTATCTGCGTGGTGATTCTCTGTGCTGGGGATGAGTTTTCCTTCTCGGTGTATAGGCTCTGCTTTGCGTGTTTATTTCGGTCTTCTTTGTTGGTGACGTGGGGTAATTTAGGTATCCTGGGCATCGTGTTGATCTTGTTCTTTGTATTCTTCTCCTTCGTTGTTGTTATTATTTCTGCTTTAGTTATTCCTTCTTCCTCCGTTTTCCTTGCCGTGATGGAATGTGGATGTTGTTTGTTTTGGTCTCCCCTTCTTTGACTTGTTTCCTTTTGTTTGTTATTGGGGTCTTCGCAAATCTGGTTATTTTGATTATTATTATTATTATTATTATTATTATTATTATTATTATTATTATTATAATAATAATTGTAATAATGATAATAATAATACAAATAATGATATAAATATCAATAATAATAAAGTATACAGGTATAACCACCTACTGTGAATATTTTTTCTACGTGATTTACAAAATATATTTTGTATATATAGGCCTACAGTATAATATATTGGAGAGTGTTAGCTTAATAATATCCGAATCTCCCCAGGGCCAACCAACACTACCGTCACTGCAGCTTTAAGGGGGAAATAGTCGCTTTTTCTGGATCCCCTTATCTCGTATTTAGCATATTAATTTGGAGATTTCAAGACGTTCGGCCCATTAGTTTGGCGATTTTGGGACCTTATTCCCCATTGCTTTGTCAATATTAAAAACCTTTTGTGACATTTTGGTGTCGATTTTTTCCTGGCGAGCGACAGTGAGCCTGTAATCTTAGAAGGAACTGGCCTTTGGCCGGGACATTTTTCTACCGAAAATGTACACATTTATCTTGAAAGGGGGCCTAGGGGATGTATTTTTAATCTTGATGGAGGTCTAGCGAAGAAACTCAAAATTAAGGTAATAGACAAATATATCGACCAAAATACAAGCACTACGGTACCCCCTCAAGCCATTCAGTACCGGCGACGTCTTCTCCATTCTATTCTGGTAACTATTAGATGAGTTTATTCAGCTTAGGAAGGACTTCTAACAATTAAAAGGCAACAGCCTATCTTAATGATGATCCTTTGAGCTACCACAGATCCTTCCTAAGCTGAATATAATAGTCTAATAGTGTCCAGAATACAATGAAAAGGACGTCACCGGTATTGAAAGGGTTAAGGACGTTGTCGCCAGAACTACTGAGTGGGGAAGTGGTCTTTATTATTATTATTGGTATGTATGTATATATATTTATACTCCTTCTCCCTCATGTTTAGCCCCATTCGTTTTATGATTTTAGTCATTGTCCCAATAGTTTGGCAAATTTAAGAACTTTCGCCCCATTTCTTTGTCGATATTAAGACCTTTCGTGCCATTTAAGTATCGATTGTCTTCCTAGCGAGCGAAAGAAAGTCTGTTATTATGGAGGGACCAGCCTTCGGCCACAACAATTTTCTACAGAAAAATATACAGATTTATCTCAAAGAGGCGTCTTGGGGATGTATTTTTATCTCACTTCACCATTTTTACTATCACAGATCCTTCTTAAACTGCACACAATTGTCTAACTATAACTAGAATAAAATAAAATAAATCTTCGCCGGCACAGAAGAGGCTTAACCCTTCTTTGGAGGCGCGCAACTTATGTCGTGTGAAATAAATATGGACTAAGTGGCGGTTCACAACTTATGTCGTGTGCCATTTTCACCACGTAATGTTGCTGAGAGAGAGAGATGAGTGGTGGGAGGAGCGTAGCAAGCGTATGACTGCTCCAGACCACCGCGGCGGACCTACTGACATAAATCCCACCCTTCCCTCCCCTCTCACACTCGCTACACAGGGAATTATGTAGGGAAATTACCTAATTACAGGGTTTTTGCACTCGTGTTGCACGATCGTTGCAAGAGAACCAGCGGTCATACAAGAATGGTTCGGGTGTCATTGGAAAGCTCTGTTTACGCCCTTTCAGGGATAGATACTTGTTTTACGCTCTGGGTCTTATTTAGGCATGAAAATGATCACGTAAACAACCCTATTTAGGGTAAAAAAAAAAAACGCTGGCGGCTACGGTCCCCTAGACCGCCTAGCCCGCCAATAAGGTGTTAAACCACCAAAGCAACTTGAGTAACTAAAGCACGTCTAGAAAATCCAAAAGTTTTGTGAAATACATTATGCAAGACAGACAGTATATGAGGGATGAGACGGGAACACTGGGGCAGCCTTTTATTTTAGTATGCATTGAGAAACTTAACCCTTTCTGTACCGTCGACATCCTTTGCATTCTATTCTGGCTACTAGTAATCGATTTTATTCAGTTTAGGAAGGATATCGAACAAATTATAACTCCTACAAGACTCCATTTCAATATAAATTTGAAAACTAATTCAGTAGAAAAATGCCCTTACCGAAGGCCAGTTCCTCTTATATTACAGGCTCGCTATCGCTCGCCAGGAAAACAATGACGCCTAAATGGGACTGAAGATCTTAATGTTGACACCTATTTGGGACAAAAGCTCTTAAACTCAACAAACTGATGGGGCGAACATCTTAAAATCTCAAAACTAATGGGGCTAAACATGAAGGAAAAGGGGGTCCAGAAAAATGACATACCTCCCCTTAAACCACCGAAGCAACCGACGTAGATAAATTATGTCTAGAAAATCCACGAGTTTTGTGAAATACATTATGCAAGACAGACAGTATATGAGGGATGAGACGGGAACACTGGGGAGGCCTTTTATCTTATTAGGCCTTGACCAACTTAAGGGGGGGGGGGGGGGGAGGTAATTTTTCTGGACCCCCTTCTCCATCATGGTTAGTCCCATTAGTTTTGATTTTTTAAGACGTTCGTTTCATTAGTTTGGCGATTTTGGGACCTTTCACCCCATTTATTTGTCAATATTAAGACTTGTCATGCCATTTAGGTGTCATTTTTTTCCTGGCAATCGATAGCGAGCCTGTAATTTTAGGAAGATTCGGCCTTCGGCCGGGACATTATTCTATCGAAAAAAAATACAAATTTATCTTGAAGGGGATCTAGGAGGCGTTTTTTTTCTTTATTTTTAAAGTTTGATGGACGTACTGTATATGAAGGAAACTACAAAAAATAATCTATCTATCTATCTATCTATATGCTCAGGCCCAATCCCCATTTTGGGGGTAGCCGACTCAAGACAGAGCAAGAACAGGGAAAACACAAAAACAACATAAAACAAAAAATAAACACAGATAAAAAACACAAACTCACACACATCCAGGTCACCCAGGAGAAGACCCAGAGACCAGGGTTACCAAGGTCGCTCCAGCACTCCCCCGGCCCCTGACCACCCAGAGAGGTTCCAATCTCGGCAGGCAGACATGCAGCGGAGCCAAAGCCACAAGCCCTCCCACCACACTTCCAGGCACACCCTTCATATTAATCGTCCCCCCGGGCCAGGCGCCTGATGGACTATTATCTAGTCGAACTTGCGCCCGACCCCTTACTCCAAATGACCACGTGTTCACTCAACTATTCACAAGCATTCTCCATTCACTCCTGTCCACCACCACTTCCCCTGCCTGATCTATAGTAATTCCTCTATCATCCAAAGCCTTTCTTACACAGTCTCTCCATCTCAATGGGGGTCTTCCTGCCCTTCTATCTCCCCTTGTACCTGACTCACATATTCTCTTTGTAAGCCTTTCATCTCCCATTCGTTCAACATGACCATACCAGCTCAGCACCCTTCTGTCCACTCTGGCTGACAAATGTTCCTGCTGCCCCACTCTCCTACGTATCTCTTCATTCCTCAATCTGTCTCTACGAGTAACTCCACACATACTCCTCAAGCAGCTCATCTCCATCACATCCAGCCCTCTTTTCTCCTTTTTCTTCAGAGCCCATGTCTCAGCCCCATACATCACTGTTGGCACAACAATTCCTTGATACAGTGCACTTTTTACTTTCACTCCGAGATTTCTCGTCTTCCACATACTTCCCATTGCTCCGAAAACCTTCCTTCCTTCACACACTCTCTGTTTTACCTCCACTTCCATACCTCCACTCCTGCTTATCGTTCCTCCTAGATATTTAAAACACTCTACTTGTTCCAATATTTCCCTATCCAGCCTCACATCTAGATTCACCCTATGCTCTCCCCTATTACACACCATTACTTTACTTTTATTGACGTTCACCTTCAGTTTCCTCCTTCCACAAACCACACCAAACTCTTTGACTACCCGCTGCAGTTTCTCATCAGAATCCGCCACCAATGCTGTGTCATCAGCGAACAGCAACTGATTCAACTCCCAATCTCTACCATTCTTTCCTACTAAACCCAATCCTCTTCCCATAGTTCTCCTTTTCACCTCCCTCACCACACCATCCATAAACATATTAAACAGCCATGGTGACATTACACAACCCTGTCGCAAACCTACCTTTACCTCAAACCATTCACTCAACTCACCATTTCCTACTCTCACACATGCTCTGCTCCCTTCATAAAAACTCTTAACTGCTTCTAACAAATTTCCTCCTATTTCATAAATCCTTAACACCTTCCACATTGCTTCACGGTCCACACGATCATACGCTTTTTCCAAGTCCATAAAAGCCCAAAATATCTCCTTATGCTTCTCTAAATACTTCTCGCATAACTGTCTTACTGCAAACATCTGATCCACGCACCCTCTTCCCCTCCTAAAACCGCACTGTTCTTCTCCTATTGCAACTTCCGTACACTTTATTATCCTCTCTATCAACACCCTGCCATACAGCTTTCCAACCACTGACAATAAACTAATACCTCTATAACTTGAAACACTCCTGCCGATCTCCCTTCCCCTTGTACAACGGCACAATACATGCACTCTTCCAGTCTATTGGTACCATTGACACAACAAAGCACACATTGAAAAGTCTCACCAACCAATCTATTATCACATCTCCACCCTTCTTTATACACTCCACAGCAATACCATCCAAACCTTCTGCTTTTCCCGCTCTCATTTGTTTCACTGCTTCTTTCACCTCATTTTCCTCAATCCTTTCATTCATTCCCTGCCACCTGGGTGGCTTGGGTAACCTATCTCCATCCACCTCTGCTTCAATCACTGCTTCTCTTCCATCTCTTGTATTTAACAAAGATTCAAAATACTCGGCATATCTCTTCCTCACTTCAACTGGTAATAATATCAATAAATTAATATATAGACAAAATAATTACCCCTACCCTTTTTATACAAAAAGACAAATGTAATCCACTTCAAGAATATGACATACTCGATTTATATTTAAATTGGCGGATATTTTACTCACTTAACAGCTCAATTCTCGATAACTAATGGAAAAATAGGAAACAATGTGGAATTTTAATATATTTTCAGGTTTTTATTTAAGTGAGAGAAGGGAAAACTAAGTTATAAAATAATAATGATTTGAAATGATTGATCATATTACCATAAATTGATCAACAAATAACTGCGTGTAACCTTTGATAAAACTTAGTAAAGCCAATTGAGACAAGAAAACTAAAGATAAAACGCACTCAACTGGAGCAGCAGCACTCTAGGTAATTAAACGGAGCTGAAATATGTCATAAAGTATATTCAGAATTGTCAATTTTTTGGTGAAACTCGCCAAAGCAAATTGAGAAACGAAAACTTAAAAAAATACAAACTCAAATGGAGCAGAAACACTCAACGCAAGACTAACTGAGCTGAAGTATGTCATAACGTATATTCAGAAAATGCCACACCACTTTTCTCGAGCTTTCAGAAAAAATATACTAAATACTTGGAGTAGGAATCCTGGAGAGGCAGAACAAAAGCACAGCGAGAGAGAATAGCAGCTGCATAAAGAAATAACCTCTGCCAAAATAATTATATGAATGTCTTTAAAAATAGACTTCAACATAATTAACAATGTACAGTAGTATTACATATTGTTGGACAGAGGAAATTAAAAACAATAATGGGGTTTATATATATATATATATATATATATATATATACACAACTCGCTCTCGCTCTCGCTCTCTCTCTCTCTCTCTCTCTCTCTCTCTCTCTCTCTCTCTCTCTCTCTCTCTCTCTCTCTCTCTCTCTCTCTCTCTCTCTCTCTCTCTCTCTCTCTCTCTCTCTCTCTCTCTTTATCGCTAGGTCATTTGTGTTATTAAAATTAGCTACCTTGGTTTCTCTCTTTCTGTCCTTGTATTTGTATTGCATATATTTTATAATGTGATATACATGCAGTATAGTGATGCAAAGATAGTATGATAGGCTGGTAACCAGATAGTTATCAGACCCAACCTTCACTATCTTCTACGGACAGTTTTTCAGTGGCTTAATTAGTTCATCACGGAGCCTTCCATGTACAGTCACGAGCATAAGCACCTCTCCTCCTTCCCAACTCTGACTTACGTTTCTCTCTGTTTAGTTAGACGAGATTACTCCTCAGCCCATCTAAACCAAGCCTGAATATATAGGCTGCTTTATGTTATGTTAGGGAGTAAGGAGTAATAGTGCTGTACTAGCCAACAAAGATAATTTCCCATCCCTTTGCTCAAGGGAGCCAGTATCAACTAGGCGGGCGCGAACTCCCAAGTCCTTGGCTGTATCTCAAAACACTCTCCACTAGAATAGCTGGCTGACTGGTTTCAATATTTCATGTTCTTCTCCTTCTTCCTCTTCCATTTCCTCCTCTCCCTTCTGTTCCTACACCTTATACTTTTGCCTTTCATCCACCTCCCTCCCCCTTCTTCTCCTTCTTATCTCCCTCCGTCTCTTTCTCCTTCTTCCCCTCCCTCTCCTTCTCCACCTCCTCTCCTCCTCCTCATCTCCCTCCGTCTTTTTCTCCTCCTTCCCATCCCTCCCTCTCCTTCTCCTCCTCCCCCTCCCTCTCCTCCTCCTCATCTTCTTCCGTCTCCTCCTCCTTCCCTTCCTTCTGTCTGCTCTTGGTTTGCTTCAGTGGTTAATCAATACCAACAACCACTCAAATATCATTATTTTTCCCATTATCTTTTTCCGTGCAGGGTCGGAGGAAGCTCAATTAATTCTGTCACATTTTTCGAAGCGATTTTTTCAGAGAGTTTTGCATAAAGATCATGCAGAAGTTTGCTTTAAGCCCTTGAAGATTATGATGCATTTTGAATGTATACTTAGGCTATCATTAGACAATTGTATTCAATATAGCATAGACCTCTAGACATCCAAGGGGTCAACAACAACTGAATTATGCCTCAGACTCCCACAGATCCTTTCTAAGCGGAATAGAATCGTCTAATGATAGCCAACATATACTGTCAAAATGCGTCATAATCCTCAAGGGGTTAATAGTGCCTGCCCGTGTTGATCCAATTACTTGGTCGTCCTAGTAACGGACAGCCGGGAACTTAGTCATGTTTACTAAGTAAGTAAGTTTACTAAGTAAGTTTACTAACTAATCACAAAGTTGATTACGAATTGTGAAGTAAATTACGAGGAAGGTTATTATACCCGTGCAGAAAGACAGACTGGTTGGTGAAGCTCATCTCCGAGACTCTTGTGTTGATGGTGTAATGGTTAGAACGTGTAGGTTTTGTATGTGGTATCTTGGGTTCGAATCCTGGTTTCTCGTCTTTTTTGCATTGATAATATAAAGTTGTAAAAATAAAGCCAAATCTCTCAACCCTGCCAGACAAATCGCTGTTGATGCCAGCCACCGAAACGAATCCCCCACTAAAATGTATTGCGTGACCACGGAGGGAAACTGCTGGTCCGAAATAAAAGTATATATGTTGTAGAGAACGATTAAACAATGACGATGGTGAATACCGACTGAAATGGTTAGATTTAGTTCGAAGTTAAGCGGTCCGAAAGTCGAAATATTTCACCAGTCTAAAATAGTGGTACTTCCGATAGAATGAGAACACCCTTAATAATGTCAAACTATAATAAAAGTGCATCATATGGCCATCAATGATAACGAGAAATAGACTAAAACTGCTCATATTTTTGTGAGCATTTCCACAACCATCTTCCTAAAGGCTTGACTATATCCTGTTCCAAATAAGTAAGCCAAAACTCTTGAACATTAACCACTATAACTCACAAACGACTAAAGTAATCAAGCTTATATTTCTACCATTTGGGAAGGGTTAGCGAGGGAATAGGTGTGGAAATCTACAGCCTATTTACTCTATCATTTGTGAACTACAGAAGTTAGGATTCACAATTTTTGAACAGGGTAAACTTGGTTATATCCACGAAATGAATTATAAAGCTACCGAGTAATTGTAGGAATTACAGTAGACAACAGATCGGCTTCAGGTATATACAGTACGGTACTATGTAATTATATATACAGTACGGTACTATGTAATTATATATACAGTACGGTACTATACATTATATACAGTACGGTACTATACATTATATATACAGTACGGTACTATACATTATATATGGGATAAACTGGTACAATCGGCCAAATAAGTGATGTCTAGATACCAAGAATATTCTGATCAATAATTGGTATCCGCATTATCTAAACTTTAATTCTTCATTTCGAGTGAGGTATACAAACATGATCCTACACTTACCCACCCTATTCAACATCTGGGAGACATAAATACAGCACAGATAAAGCCGAACGTAATGGCAGCTGAGACATGACTTATTAGCGCTACCGTACCTAAATACAAAATATATACTGTTTATATAATACACAAACATATTTATTTCAACATATGCAAACACTGGAAAACCTCAGCAATACCTCTTTTCCTGAATTAGAAATAAACACATCCACTAAGAGAACTAGAGTAATAATTATGGAGTAATATGACCAGCAACGACATTTCGAAGTGCAAAAACTTTACCAATCATTAAAAAAATAACCAAAAGTTATAATAACACCAACTATAACTTCATCCTCGGCATGTCCAGGACCTATCCTATAATTCCGATTAATAAATCTCTCCATTTCTCACTTAACCCCTTCTGTACCGGCGACGTCTTTTTTATTTTAATCAAGCTACTAATTAAGTTTCCTAAGTAATATACCTTCAATCTGCCTTTAATTTATGCCGACACTAAGACGGTGACGTCCTTTTCGTTTTATTTTGGCAACTATTAGATAATTTTATTCAGCTTAGGAAGGACCTCCAGCAATTAAAAGGCTACAAAGTATCTCGTGTAATCCTTTTAGCTTTCACAGATCCTTCCTAAACTGGATAAAAGCGTCAAATAGTTGCCAAAATATGAGGAAAATAAAGTCACTGGTACTGAATGGGTTATGGAGAGGGTTTTAGCTTGTTCAATAGACTTCCATCAAGCTTAAAATTACATCCCCTAGATCCCCTTTCAAGATAAATTTGTACATTTTTTGATAGAAAAATGCCCGGCCAGAGGTCGATTACTCTTAAATTAGAGGTTCGCCATCGCTCGCCAGGAAAAATCGACAGCTAAATGGCATGAAAGGTCATAAAATTTACATAAATGGGGCGAAAGTTCTTAAAATCGTCAAAATCTCATTATCAACGGGGCTAAACAAGAGGCAGAATGGGGTCCAGAAAAAAATCCCTCGAGTGGAAATCTCCACTTAAAAAATAATCGAGTACGGTACACAACTCTCGTACTTCTAGCCTCCTCGTTTATCAAGGTTTGTTTGCCATATAATCCTGTAAGGCTGACTGAGTCCCTCGCCCTCTTATTTATCATGCTATAGCCCCGGCCTCTGCTGTTGAAGGGACTGGAGTTCTCGAAAAGGGGCTCCAGCCCTCACGCTATTTTTGTCTTACAGTGTGCTGGCTTAATAATCCAGAAGGGTTGATAGCCTCTGAAGTCCTATTTCAATTAACTCTTCTGTAAGGTGGAAATATCTACTTATTTGTTTACTTATTTATTTGTTTATTTATTTATTATTAATAAATTTTAATATAAATATATTTTTTTAACTTAACCTTTTGTTTCCATTTTTTTTGTTTTTTGTTATTGTTTTTAACATTCCTTTCTGGACCTCCATCAAGCTTATAAAACTACCCCCAAATTTTTCGAGATAAATTTGTAAATTATTCAATAGAAAACTGTCCCGGATGAAGGCCAGTTCCTCCTAAATTACAGGCTCGCTATTGCTTGCCAGGAACAATCGACACCTAAATGGCACGAAAAGACTTAAATTTGAAATAGAAATGGGGTGAAGGGTCATAAAATCGCCAAACGAATAGGGCTTCAAATCTCTGCCGGTGGAGGTATGCGCTCTACCGATCTCCTCATGAATGGTATCACATTTTTCTTGGTACATATCCTATCTGCCCACCACATTTCGTGAACATCAGTTCATAACTTTTATGAGATATCCTGTTTACAGACAAACACCCAAACGGAGGCAAAAACATACCCTGCTCCAACCTCGTGTCAGTTGAGTGTGATTGCTCCCCCCGCCTGACAGCTGTCTTCGGTCTCTTCCTTAATATTTCCGCGTGTCACATGATCATTGCTTCAGGCAGTTTTCATATCCATAATGTTCATATATATCTATTCACATTATATTATTTTCACATTTGTATCTATTATCATATTTTACTATTTATCTATCTCTCTTTACCACTCTTTATCACACTCTCCCTGCGTCTTATATTTTATCCTTGCTGTCCACTCTCTCTATTGGGAAAATTGACACTATCTGATCCTGTTAGCTGAGTGCAGTGAATCGTGAGTTAAGTTAGAGATTTTTCTTCCTCTCCCTCTCTCTCTCTCTCTATCTGTCTCTCTCTCTCTCTCTCTCTCTCTCTCTCTCTCTCTCTCTCTCTCTCTCTCTCTCTCTCTCTCTCTCTCTCTCTCTCTCTCTCTCTCTCTCTCCGTATGATATATTGTATATATCTATCTATACCGGGTATATATATATATATATATATATATATATATATATATATATATATATATATATACCGTATATATATATATATATATATATTTTTTTTTTTTTGTTATGTGATTGAGGGAGGCAAAAGGCAGAATTGCCTATAGCGAGTGCCTCCCCCATTGTTGGAAGAGTGACAAGGCCAAAATCAAGGGACGATCGAGCCAAAATGCCTGGACACACGGAGTTTGAAGCAATTTAAGTCATAGGAAGAGGGAAAGACTGATTCTGGGAGAGAGTTCCAGAGCTCAGCTGTTGAGTAGAAGAAAGTTTGAGAGTAACGTTTCACTCTTGGGTTAGAGAGTTGCACCGAGTAGGGGTGGGATTGAGTTGTAAGACGGGTACCACGTTCCCTACGTAAAGGAGGTGGTATGCACTGGGAAAGCTTTGAGGAACACTGATTATTATAGTAGCAATAGAATAGCTGTATATATACTGTATATATACTGTACAAAATTCTTGGGTGTAGAAATTGACTCCAAACTTAACTGGACAGAACATATAAAAATGGTGAAAAATAAGATGTCAAAAGGAATAGGACTAATATGTAAAGCAAAGAAGGTATTGAATATTTATACACTTGTAACGTTGTATAATTGCTTTATCAATCCATATTTAACCTACGGAATAGAAGTCTGGGGAAAGGCTAGTGATTGCCATATTAACTCTTTAATTATGTTACAAAAGAGAGCAATACGAATTGTATCATCTGCTGAATTTCGAGCACACACTGAACCAATTTTTAAATCTTTGAATATATTGTCACTCCAAAAATTGTATATGTTTTGTATGGCAAAGTTAATGTATAAATGCATAAACTCGTCTGTTCCTGATATTATCAAAGAGATGTTTATAAGGAATGATACCGTACACTCATACAGTACTAGGCAGTGTAATAAACTTCACGTTGCTAGGGGAAGAACAGCTATGGTACAGAATACATTTAGACATCAAGGCGCTCATATATGGAACGGATTATCAGGAATCATAGACGATTGTTCGTTTGTATTATTTAAGAAGAAATTAAAAAGCTTCCTATTGAATAACAAAATGCCAATATTTAATGTTTATCAAACCTAAAGAACCATTAATGTATACTAATTAAACCAGAGGTATATTGATTTATTTTATAAGATTTTGTCTTTATATTTGTATTTTTTTGCATTATTATTATTATTATTTATTTATTATTAATATTTTTAGTATTTCACTTCACTTGCACTTGCACTCCCTGTTATGCAATACAATTTTATTATATTTGTATACAAGATAAAAAAACATATATACCACTTGGTATCTAGTCCTCATTGTCGTAGTTTGTGTTTATTTATATGATGTTAAATGTAGCAATAATTAACAATGTATCACTATGACCATAAACTATTTTGAATTGAATTGAATTGAATTGAATGAATATATATATATATATATATAAGGATGGATTTGGCACAACTAGTCTGGTAATCATACAGGGCCAGGTTTAAATCCAGATATGTCAAAGGGAAGATATTGGGATGGAATATGTTCTGTATATTGTATCCCTACAATCCACAACCCAATCGATACGCCATAAAAATACTCGCGCTGTTTCCAATACACTAGCATTGTATGAGTATTACCATAATCAGAATATGTCATGGGGGCTGTGCCTTGTGTGAGAGAGAAGTTCGGTTGGTGGCGTAAAGGGAGAGAGAGTTGTCTGAGATAGTGAGAGTAGACTACGGCAGTAACGATACAGCTTCGAGACGTCAAAGGTTCAACTGGTCACGAGATACAGCCAGATTCCGTCGGTCTATATAGTTAAGAATACGAACATCTGGAATAAAACCTGCTGAGACAACTAACATCCAGGAAACTCTTGTCTAGAAAGAGTATAACTGCTGCACAAACACTATCTAGATGTATATAAACACACACTTACATTCACACTTACACTAAATAAGACACAACCCTCCAACAACAATTCTATCCAGAGTGTTGGGGCTTGTACCGATGTGTGAATATATAATAACAGCCATAACGTATAACATTATCAACATAGGCTATCACTGTTCCCCTTTCCCTCTACCACACTCCCCCAGCGCTCGGAGGGTCAATTTCCTCTTGCATCGCCAGATTTTAACCGATATAGCGACTCTCTTGTTCCCCAATTGCTCTATTATATTATCTTTCTGTCCCGCACACAGCTAAGCGCGCTCGTGTGGAAATAATGGAGACATTATTTCTACTTCTGGAGGTTCATAAGTGGCTGAATTTATCCGCTCTATTTCACTGCAACAGCTTCTACAAACACCCATTCAATATCAAAGTGAAGCTATATTTAAGTTATAAACAGTTTCCAGAGGAGGGTTTTGGGTGTTGAAAAGAAGTCCCACCAACACAAACAAAACTGTTCCCTTCTGCCCTATTTATGTTTCTGAAGTTTGAGCGGAGGATAGTGTGAAGAGTTACAGCCTAAAAGACGCTAGATGCCGGTATGTATGTATATACTCAGACACATACCCTATTGCTGGGGGTGGCCAACACGAGACAGAGCCCGAACAGAAACAACATTTAAAGTTACTATTCTCAGGGTCCGGGACCACTTTCGTGTTCCCTTGCCCGTTTCTCTGTCTCATCGAGTAGGAGAATTATACAAGGGGAGGAGGATTCCTAGCCCCCTGCCCCCAGAAGGAAAACTAGGACAGTAAAAGAGACAGACAGAAACAGCCAAGGTTGGTTAGAGGATGCCAAACCTGACTATGGATAGGACCAGCCCTCACCCATAATATCGGTACCCAATACAAAATAGCTATGCTTAACCCTTTCTGTACCGGTGACGTCTTTTTTATTATATTTCGGCTACATTTAGACGATTATATGGAGCTTAGGATGGATATATGATAAATTAATTGAGCCTTTGCATGGGTAGACGTCCTTCCTAAGCTGAATAAAATCGTCTAATAGTTGCCAGAAGATGATGACAAAAATAAGGTGTCACACAAATCCAGCTCCTTTCCAAAAATCTTGGCATCCTCACAAACACTTAAATCCAGCTCTTTTCCATTAAAACTTAAATCCCAACAATCGCTCAAATCCAGCTCATCAGGCCAGGCCAGGTTAGGCGAATGTCTGTGATTAACGCCTATTGCAACGGCTCCCCTTTATGTGTGGTGTGCTTGTCATAAAACCTGGAATCCTAACCACACAAATCTTCCAGCTCTTTGCCCAAACATTCTGGAATCCTAACCACAAAAATCCTCCTGTTCCATGCCAAAAATCCTGGAATCCTAGAAATATCCTGGAATCCTTACAACCGCATATATCCAGCTCTCTGCCAAAAATCCTGGAATCCCGACAACCACACACATTTTCCAGCTGTTTGCCATAATCCTGGAATCCTAACAACCACACTCAATCTCTGCTATTTGCCAAAAATCCTGGAATCCTACAAACATCCTGGAATCCTTACAACCGCAAAAATTCAGACCCTTGCCAAAAATCCTTGAATCCTAGAACCCCACACATATTCGGGTGGAGAAATTCACAGTGCCGTGTATGCTTGAATGGAGAAATTACACTGGTCCATTTTCTAAACAGTTAAATTTGCTACCAATTCCACGAGTATATGAGTTCTGCAAGCCTAAGACAAATGTAAACATTTATGACAAATATGACCCCTGCAGCTGTGAGTGACATGTTTGTAACGAATGAGGCTATACATTCAAATCCTACTAGACAAGGATCTCTCGTACAAGTGCCAAGAGGAAGAATCTGTCTGGTAAACCATACATTTATATATATCGGAACTAATATATGGAACAATTTTACAGGAAAGGTAGATAACCATTGAATTGAAAATTGAATTGCAGTTTCGACTCTCTAGAAGGGGACTCTATGGCTGTTCGGAATTATGAGACATTCTCCCCATTAATTTGGCGATTTTTAGACTTTTCGTGCCATTTAGGTAACGATTTTTTCCTGGTAGGTGATAGCGAGCCTACTAGTAAGGAAAAACAGGCCTTTGGCCAGGGCATTTTACTACCAAGAAAGGCTCATGTGTATCTCAAAGTGGGATCTTGGGGTATTTTTCTAAAGCTTGATGGAGGTCTAGGGAAGAAACTAAATAAATTAATAATAAAATAATAAATAATAAACATATTTTCTATAATATAAATAATATAATAAGATAATTATTAATGATATAGTAAAATAATAATAAAATAATGATAAATAAATTAGCTAAGATAAGTGGCAATCTCTAAACATAGCTTTGGTGGACCGATTCCGCGGCACGTAAGACCTCAGGAACGGGGCAAATCTAAAGTAAGATTAACCGAGAGTGCAAATTACACAGAATCGGCGACTAGGTTCCGCGGTGCAGACAAAACTACAGAAACACATCAGGAGTAAATACGAGTGCCGAAATACATATAGTGGTACATGCAACGACAATACATAAATACAAAAGGGGTAAATACGAGTGCCGAAATACACATAGCGCTACATGCAACAATAATACGTTTATGCATCAGGAGTAAATACGCGTGCCAAAATACATATAGCGGTACATGCAACAATAACACATAAATACATCAGGAATAAATACGAGCGTCAAAATACATATAGCGGTACATACAACAATAACACATAAATACATCAGGAGTAAATGCGAGCGTCAAAATACATATATAGCGGTAAATGCAACAATAAGTGTATACGTCAAGAGTAAATACGAGTGCCAAAATACATATATAACTGTACATACAACAATAGGTGTATACGTCAAGAGTAAATATGAGTGCCAAAATATGTATAATAGCCTCGGCATTTTAGGTCGGGGTTCGCGGCACATAAAAGCCAAGTTACGATTGGCCGCACCCACCCACTGGCGACACAAATTATAATTGATATTTACAACCATCTTAAAACATGACAGGAGAGCGAGAGAAAGAGAGTGTGAGAGTGTGTGTAAGACTATGTGTGAGAGAGAGAGTGTGTGTGTGTGAGAGAGAGAGAGAGAGAGAGAGAGTGAGAGTGTGATTGTGTGAGAGAGTAAGAATGGACAAATGTGGGAAGAGGGGGCAAGTGGGGGTGCTCAAATATATACGAAAACCTAACTTCGGGTCGACGAGGGAAATATAAGTGCTAGGCTTGGGAGTGCTCGAGGATTACAGGCGCCTCCTACCCCAGGGAGTTTGGAGGGAGAGGTGCAAGAGAGAGGAGGTGGAGATACAATACAGTAAGAGAGGTAGAGGAGGAGCTAGAGAGAGGAGGTGGAGGGGTGGAGATACAATACAGTAAGAGAGGTAGAGCAGGAGCTAGAGAGAGGAGGTGGAGGGGTGGAGATACAATACAGTAAGAGAGGTAGAGGAGGAGCTAGAGAGAGGAGGTGGAGGGGTGGAGATACAATACAGTAAGAGAGGTAGAGCAGAAGCTAGAGAGAGGAGGTGGAGGGGTGGAGATACAATACAGTAAGAGAGGTAGAGGAGATACAGAGAGGAGGTGGAGGGGTGGAGATACAATACAGTAAGAGAGGTAGAGCAGGAGCTAGAGAGAGGAGGTGGAGGGGTGGAGATACAATACAGTAAGAGAGGTAGAGCAGGAGCTAGAGAGAGGAGGTGGAGGGGTGGAGATACAATAAGGTAAGAGAGGTAGAGGAGGAGCTAGAGAGAGGAGGTGGAGGGGTGGAGATACAATACAGTAAGAGAGGTAGAGGAGGAGCTAGATAGAGGAGGTGGAGGGGTCGAGATACAATACAGTAAGAGAGGTAGAGCAGGAGCTAGAGAGAGGAGGTGGAGGGGTGGAGATACAATACAGTAAGAGAGGTAGAGGAGACACAGAGAGGAGGTGGAGGGGTGGAGATACAATACGGTAAGAGAGGTAGAGGAGGAGCTAGAGAGAAGAGGTGGAGGGGTGGAGATACAATACAGTAAGAGAGGTAGAGCAGGAGCTAGAGAGAAGAGGTGGAGGGGTGGAGATACAATACAGTAAGAGAGGTAGAGCAGGAGCTAGAGAGAAGAGGTGGAGGGGTGGAGATACAATACAGTAAGAAAGGTAGAGCAGGAGCTAGAGAGAGGAGGTGGAGGGGTGGAGATACAATACGGTAAGAGAGGTAGAGGAGGAGCTAGAGAGAGTAGGTGGAGGGGTGGAGATACAATACAGAGAGGAGGTGGAGGGGTGGAGATACAATACGGTAAGAAAGGTAGAGGAGATACAGAGAGGAGGTGGAGGGGTGGAGATGCAATACAGAGAGGAGGTGGAGGGGTGGAGATACAATACGGTAAGAGAGGTAGAGGAGATACAGAGAGGAGGTGGAGGGGTGGAGATACAATACAGTAAGAGAGGTGGATAAGGAGCTAGAGAGAGGAGGTGGAGGTGTGGAGATACAATACAGTAAGAGAGGTGGAGGAGGAGATACAGAGAAGAGGTGGAGGGGTGGAGATACAATACAGTAAGGGTGGTGGCAGAGGTGGAGGAGGAGATACAGAGAGGAGGTGGAGGGGTGGAGATACAATACAGTAAGAAAGGTGGAGGAGGAGATACAGAGAGGAGGTGGAGGGGTGGAGATACAATACAGTAAGAGTGGTGGAGGAGGAGATACAGAGAGGAGGTGGAGGGGTGGAGATACAATACAGTAAGAGAGGTGGAGGAGGAGACTCAGAGAGGAGGTGGAGGGGTGGAGATACAATACAGTATGAGAGGTGGAGGAGGAAGTGGAGGGGTGGAGATACAATACAAAGAGGAGGTGGAGGGGTGGAGATACAATACAGTAAGAGAGGTGGAGGAGGAGATACAGAGAGGAGGTGGAGGAGGAGATACAGAGAGGAGGTGGAGGAGGAGATGCAGAGAGGAGGTGGAGGGTGGGAGATACAATACAATAAGAGAGGTGGATGAGGAGATACAGAGAGGAGGTGGAGGGTGGAGATACAATACAGTAAGAGAGGTAGAGGGAATGTGGGAGGAGTGAGGTGAGGGGATAACATGCACTAAGAATAATTGAGGCGAGATAGGAGAGATATACAGTAGTTATAGGTAGTAGATAAAAGGAGGCGCTGCTGAAAAGGCATATAACTTTCCGCAGATCAACTGATTAGAACTAAGGAAGTGGAGAGAGAGAGAGAGAGAGAGAGAGAGAGAGAGAGAGAGAGAGAGAGAGAGAGAGAGAGAGAGAGAGATCAGCCTACAGCATTCCAGAGGGACAAGAAAAAAAGCATAATATATTCCACGGCGTTAAAGTTAGTCGAGTAACATAGAAAGGTCCTGAGACTGATATAAAAGATGCATGGACACACTAGGGGCACCCGGAAATAAAGTTAAGGAGAGGTATATAGTTTTTTCCTGGACCCCCTTCTCCCTCGTGTTTAGCCACATTAGTTTCGAGATTTTAAGGCGTGCGCCCCATTAGTTTAGCAATGTATTTGGCGTTGGTATATATTGAGCAAAATATAGTGAATAAACACAAATATATGAAAAAACAAAACAAAAAGTAAACAACAATGGGCTTCAGTGACGTTTCTGAAAATAGTATAGGGAATGTTTTTGAAAGGAAAATTATAGGTGGTTAAAACAAAGGAAACCTGGCTGCGGAAAGTTTGAGGTTAAACAAAAGTAGTGGTACATACTTGCCTAGACAGTAATTTTAGTATGAGAGAGAGAGAGAGAGAGTTTGTGTGTTTTAGAGTGTGTGTGTGGGAGAGAGAGTAACAGAGAGAGAGAGAGGCTGTGTGTGCGCGTGCGAGCGAGTGATAGTAAGAAAGAGACTGAGATTGTGAGAGAGAATGAGAGAGAGTGTGTGTGTGTAGGAGACAGTGAGAGAGACAGGGAGAGAGGGAGATAGTAGGAACGGAGATGAGGCCAATGAGAGTGAGAGATAAGAGGAAACGAGAGCCTCAGATGATAAATGAGAAGCTTACGAGGGGGAGCCGAGATGAAGGTACCCGAGAATAACGACAAAGGCCAAACTAAATTGGTTAAGGGGGGATGGGCCGGTTTTCTGGACCACTTTCTCCCTCATGTTTAGCCCCATTAGTTTTCAGATGTTAAGATGTTTGCCCCATTAGTTAGTCGATTTTAAGACCTTTCGCCCCATTTCTTCGTCAATATTTAGACCTTTCGTGCTATTTAGGTGTCTATTTTTTCGCTGGTGAACGATAGTGAACCTGTAATGTTGGAAAAATATTTTCTTTTACTGTAGGGAGGAAGCCAGAAAAATAATGAATACATGCAAATATCACCCAAAAAGTGAACCTTAAGGAGGGGTGAGCGTATTTATTTGATCATTTTTGTATCTTTTTAATATTATTTTTTAGTTTCCTCCCTAGACCTCCATCAAGCTTAAAAAAACGCCCGCCCATGACCCTCCTCTATGATAAATTTGTAAAATTTTCGGTAGAACAATGTCCAAGCTGAAGGACGGTTCCTCTTAAATTACAGGCTCGCTATCGCTCGCCAGAAATAAATCTACACCTAAATTACACAAAAAGTCTTATTATTGACAAAGAAATGGGGCGAAAGGTCTTAAAATCGCCAAACTAATGTGCCTAACGTCTTGAAATCTGAAAACTAATTGGGTTAAACATGAGGAAGAAGGGGCACTAGAAAAGCGACCCATTAAGAGAGGTGATTACAGAACATTGGTAACTGCAGTATATATATTGCTCCAACAATAGCATGGAATTTGAATATATTTGAATTACTGTATATACAGTATACGGCATACTGACTCTCATATACTCTTCCGAATCTACTGTAAATACAATCGTCTAATAATAGCCAGCATGAATTACCAGAGCGTGTCGTATTCCTCAAGGGGTTAACCCTTTCAAGATCTAATAGGCATTCTTGTTTGTTTCTGTCTCTTATAAGACGTTGTTAAGGGGGGTCACCTGTTTTTTTTTATCTTACTCTCCTTTTCTCTCTTTCTCTGGCTTGTATCCATTCGGCCAACTGTTTTACGACGTTTATCCCCATCCAGGTGTCGATTTCTTTCTGGCGAGCGATAGCGAGCCATCATTGTATGGAGAAATCCGGCTTCGCCGGAAACATTTTTCTATCGAAAAATGTACAAATTTAGCTTGCTGTCAACAACAAAATATATATGCTGGCTTGCTACCGCTCGCCAGGATAATATTGACACCTGGATTGGGGTAAACGTCTTAAAACAGTGAGCTGAATGCGGCCGAATGGATATAACCCAGAGAGAGAGGGAGAGAGAGATAAAACACACGAGGTGGGCTCCCTTAAGTAGATTGGGAAGGGCATATGGAAATCAGAGGAATAATTGAGAGTCTGTACCTTATAATTCCCACAGATAATTCTTAAACTGTATAAGGTCTAATAATAGCCAGAATGAATTGCCAAAAACGCGTCATAATCCTCAAGGGGTTAAATGGGTTAGAAATACACAGTACATAATAGAAGCAGGACTGAAATAGGCTGGGGGAGGCTAACAGAGACAATACAAAGGGAACAAAGGGAATATTGTGAGAGAGAAAAGGGGAAGACCCAGACAAAGGAAGTGAAATAACATAGATTAGGGAGAGAATAGGGACCGGTGGTGTCGCTCACAAGTCATTTCGCCTGCAGTCAGAGCGAATTCACCAACTCCTATCCTAGCCTATCATAAATGTGTCTGTCTATGTGTATGAAGTACATAAAAGGCAAAGTTACTTGTAACAAGTTCACCCCCCCCCCCCCCCCCGGTCCCCACCAATAACAAAAACATATAAATTGACCACTTGCGAGTTTCAGGCTATAAGGAAGTTGGAGCTTTAAGTATCGATATTTAACAGAATTAACAAGTAAAATACGGTCGTAGTACATATACAAATACACAAAACCAAACTAATTATACTTCCTATCAATCAGAAATCGACAATATTATCGCATTTATATTCTTTGTTGATATATATGTCTCCAACTTCCTTATAGCCTCAAACTCGCAAGTGGTCAATTGAAAGAGTGAAATAGAGCCAAAGTCAAGGTACGTTAGAATGAACATGTCTGGACACACGGAGCTTGAAGCCATTATAAACCTAGCCTATCATAACTTTAGCCTTAAGGGAGCTCAGACGGTATTGTGCAGCATAATTTACTGGTTCGACTCAATGGTTTAAGGAGGGGGTTTAGTTTGCTCTCTAAACCTCCATCAAACTTTAAAAAAAACACCCGCAAGACCCCCCTTCGATATAAATTTGTAAATTTTTCGGTAGAAAAATGTCCAGGCCGAAGGCCAATTCCTCTTCAAATACAGGCTCGCTATCGCTCGCCAGGAGAAAAATCGACACCTAAATGGCACGAAAGGTCTTAATATTGGCAAAGAAATGGGGCAAAACGTCTGTAAATCGCCAAACTAATGGGGCCAATGTCTTGAAATCTCATAGCTAATAGGGCTAAACATGAGGGAGGAGTAGGACTAAAAAAACAACTGCTTCCCCTTAACCTTATCAAACTTAATCTAGTCCAACAGTAACTTTCACCTAACCTAAACCTATCCTTAATTGACCTAACCTAATTTAACTCACTAAGCAAAAGTAGCCTGTCCAAATCTTATCATCATCTAACCTAACCTAGGATAACCTAAGTTTAGCCTAACTTGAAATAACGTAACCTAAAAACCCTAGCATAAAGTAATCCTATCAAGTCAAAATTCACGTAATTATAGTCTGCTGATAATAAGTTGTTGTTGTAGTTGTTCCCCAGACTGCCTGGCCGAACAGCCCCAAGGCCCCGAGCAAAGCCAAGGCCATAACCGAGCGCCCCCACAGAACCCTCCCTGCCTACCACAATAAAACCTGGGTGACCGAAGCCACTCCATGGCGGGGAGCTAAGGAGGGTGCGGAAACACCCGGGAACCAAAGACCCACCCAGGGCCCTGTGCCCCTCAGCAATTATGAAGAGAAAGTTGAGGGGAAAAGGAAAAATGTGACGCTTTGGCTTCCAATCTTGGTAGATTGGGAGGTCAATCCACGGAAGAGACGCCGTCACTTGAGATCTAGAAAATATATAAGTAAAAGGAACAGTCAAAGTAAGCTATGGGTATGACAGAGATCGCTCAGTTCTCACTCTGATAGACCAGCCCATCACCACTGATAATAAGTTATCTATTTCGCCTCCTGATTACTCGGTTATTACCAAGATTTCGTAGCGAGATAAGTTACGAATTATGAACATGACGCAGGGACATAGCAGTATCATATTTTCCTATTAATAGTCGTGGAATCAGATGCCAAGGGATTCAATTTACAGCGAACTTATTTCAAACACACCATAGACCTAACTTACACTCTGTTTCTTTTCCGCTGACGATAAATTGAATCCTTTAGCAGCAAATATGTCGATGCCTAATGCAAAAATATGAAACTACTATGTCTTTGCACCATATTAACACCAAGTTTATATATTTAGCACCATATTTCACTACAAAATCTTCAAAATAACTGATAAATCGTGATGGGAACTTTGCAATATACCGTCAGTTGAAACGAAACAGACTGTAGTGTAATCCAACTTAACCTTGCCAAACCCTATCTTAGAGTAACCGAACCTGCGCAATTTTCAGACGGTGGACGAAAAGAATTAACCCCTTCAGCACGATGACGTAGTTTCCCTCTCAATCTGGTTAACATTAGACAATTTTCTTTAGCATAATAATCTAACTCGGGACTCAGAGGGGTAAATACTATCTCAATAAACTCTCTGAATAACATAGGTCCAATAAACTCTCTGAATAACATAGGTCCTTCTTAAACTGCCTAATATCATCTATCTTTAGCCAAACTAAAAGGTAAAATAGACGTCATCATGGTGAAGGGGATACAAGCGACCTGAACTGTCGGCGTAAACTGAATAAGTAATAAGACCGGCACACAGGGGATAGAATGGAGAATAAATGGCCCATGAATACAGTAATGTTAAATAAAGTCAATGAAGTCAATGGGAGGGAAACGAGCGATTAAAAACGACATGAAAGTTTAAAGTAGATTGCTATTTATCCATTTATGATTAAATGTATTATAATTTAATTTACTTTTTACTTTCCTCCTTAGACTTTCATCAAGATTAAGAAACACCCACAAGAGACTGCTTCTAGATAAATGTGTACATTTTTCGGTAAAAATAAAGGTCTTGGTCGAAGGCCAGTTTCTCCTTAATTATAGGCATGCTATCGCTCGTCAGGCAAATATCGACACCTAAATTGTTCGAAATGTTTTAAGAAATGGAGCGAAAAGTTTAAACATCGCCAAACTAATGGGGCGAACGTCATAATAAGAGGGAGAAGAGTGTCCAGCAACAAATAAAAACATGAGGGAGAAGGGGGTCCAGAATAATATAAAAACCTCCCCTTGAAATGTGTAAAGTAGTTGAGACCGAGGACTATTATGGTGGGAATTGTTTTAAAAATATACCTATTATTTTCATCTTAGTTATATTTTTTTTTTAAAGCAAATATTTAATATAATATTAATTGAAATAGTAATATACTATCAAGTTATGCACGAGAAGAAAAGCTGTGTCATATACAAAAGCCAGGAAACTGAATTCATTATAATGGGGTCAATATCCATAAGCATAAAAATACGCCGATGCTCTATCCCCTGGAGGATTATGACACATTTTAACTGTTTATTTCGGATATCATTAGATAATTATATTCAGCTTTGGAAGGATATCTAGGAACAAAAAGGGTAAATACTATGTCAATTAACTCTTTAGCTCCCACAAGATCCTACCAAGCAGTATAGAATCGTCTAATGATGATAGCCAGAAGAAAAGAAAAACATGTCAAAACGCGTTATTATCCTCATTAAGATATACCAGAAACTTTAAGAGCATTAACAGATAG
This sequence comes from Paralithodes platypus, assembly GCA_032716605.1. NCBI lineage: Eukaryota > Metazoa > Arthropoda > Malacostraca > Decapoda > Lithodidae > Paralithodes > Paralithodes platypus. Next base: position 17,111,796 of record CM064567.1, read on the forward strand.
TGAACTCGATACAGAATAATACGAAGAAGCAACAGATACAAGCGGATTAGGTGGGAATAATTGAGAGCTTAGCAGCCAGTTAAAGAAAAGAGGAGAAACAGAGAATGGAGTGATATCTTATTTTATAGACAAGAATAAAACAAACATGATGAAATGAACTGAAGGTTGGATGTTATTAAAGCTAACAATGTGAGGGAGAAGAAAGGTCACAATTAAGACCAGGAGTGCACATAAAGGAGACAGAGAAAAGTAACAGAAGGGTAACAGAAAATGGAGAGTTGGCTGGAAACTATAAATGTTTAATGGGGAAAAAGACAGACATGAAAGGAAAAGCAAAGAATATTCATACATACACTCATACATACATACATACATATACATAATGAGAGACTGAATGTTCCACACGAGGTGCGGTTTCAGTCTCACGTCCTAACGGCAGCATTCCAGACAACCCCGAAAGGGCTTGAACTAGGGGAGCTATCCTCCTGCCAACGGCGGCTTTCTAGGGCCTTTCCTAGCTGATAATGAGAGGATTGGGTTCTAGTCATGTGGTCATGGGCTCTATCAGGGTGAGAGCTCAGCGTTCTCTGCCATATCCATAACTTACTCTAACTGTTCCTTTTACTTGCATATTTTCTAGATCTCAAGTGGCGGCATCTCTTCCGTGATTGACCTCTCTACTGCCAACGTAGAGGTTGGCAGACTGGGAGCCAAAGCATCATATTTGTTCCTTTGCCCCACAACTTTCCCTTCATAATTATTAAGGGGCACAGGGCCTTGGGTGGGGCTTCGGTGTCTCGGCGTTTCTGCACCCTCTTCAGCTCCTCGCCTGGGAGTAGCTTCGGTCACCTGTTTTTGTTTAGTGGTAAGCAGGGAGGGTTCTGTGGGGGCGGTTGATTATGGCCTTGGCCTTGATTGGGACCTTGGGGCTGTTCGGTCAGACAGCCTGGGGAACAGCAACAACAACAACAACCCTGTTTAGAGTTCTCACTCCTATAATTTTTTTCATTTGAAATGAGAGCGCAAAATCTAATCCCACGTCTTTCTAGGTCTACCCCTTGGTGCAGCTTCCCCGACTTTCACCAACTTGCATCTTATCACCCAATTTAATTCATCCTTTCTCTCTACATGCCAAAACTATCCAAGCCTGCTTGTACGCATCTCATCACTGACACTCTTGATACGTAATGGTCTAGCTCTTCACTAGATATCCTAAAAGGCAGTTTGGCCCCACAAATCCATCTCACCATTCTCATTTTGTTACATTCTATTCTGTTGATATTATATGTTTTGATTGACATATTTCTGAAGCATGGGTAATAGCCCTTCTTATACACGAAGTGTACACATTTCCCTTCGAAGGCAGTGAGAGTCTTCTCATGGTTAGAATTGGCAGCCGTTCTCTGAAGTTTCCCAAGCCACCGGTAGAGAGGGTGTCTCCCAAGTAGCAAAATTGTCCATCAGCTAAAGTGACTCATTGCCAAAGTTCACAATCCAAGGTTCACCAGCTCCCCTTTGCCTACTTACTATACATACACATTTATTAAATGTGGACTTCTTCCTCGGCCGAGTTCCTTTAATTCTAGTACAGCGCTTCTACCATGGTGTACCCAGCAATGAATAAATAAAATAATTGGATGATTACCAACCATTTAATGGTAAGGCTACGTTAGAAACGTAGAAACGTAATATTTAGTTAATGCAGAACAATAATTTGGAAATGCATGGTAATAAAGAAGCACAAGAGAGTAATAAAATATATAACACATGTGTAAAAGGGAGGGGAGGACGAGAAAATAAAATACAAACAAACAGTGATGTGGCACAAAGAGTACGAAAAATCATGTGAAAGCGACCTGGAGAAGGGAACAAAGAACAAACACAAATACAGAATAAAAGATCAAACGGAGGAAGGGATATACGTAAGGAAAAAGCTGGAGAAGAAATATAGCGGAAATAATGATTTAAAAAAGGAACAAAGAATAAGAGAGTATTTACGTAAGGAAAGGTGAAGAAGAAATATAGCGGACATGAAGATTGTAAAACAAATAAAAAACAGTGAGAGAGACTGAGGAGGGAAGAAAAGTAAAAGACAAGGACGAAAATACGAATACATGAAAGACTGCTGGTCAGGAGAGGGAGGAAACAATACAGAATAAAACACAGGGTATGAAGGTGTCACACTAGCGTATTTTCCAGCAATTTTGGACAAGCAAGTTTTTCTCCTACTATTTTGTGGCTCTTTCGCTTAATCGTACTATTTTGAGGCCCTTTCGCTTTCGGAATCGGTATGTATATCGAAACTACATTATGTTAGCTTGATAATTCTTATGGAACTTAAAATTTGAAGCTGCCAGACTACACTTTTAATGTTAGACGGGAAGAGAAGGAAGGGAGAGAAATAACAAATACATTATAAAATAGTAAATAAACAAGACCTGCATTTATATACTGTAGACCAGTAACTCTTTTAATCTTACACAGGAACAGAAAGGAGGGAGAGAAATAACATCAAACAAATAATATTAAATAGATTAAAAGGCTACTAATATACCGACTACTACAACTAGTAATATCAATAATATTGATAATAATAAGAGAGAGAGAGAGAGAGAGCGAGAAAGAATGAATTAACGAGACCGCAGCACCACACCTAATTGGGTCTTTAAGGTCGGTTACAAAACACAACATCCATCTGTCATACGTCTCCACCGCTGTCGTAATAAATTAATTCCGCCAAGGTGGGCAGCAGAAGTTGTCATATAAAAAGTTAGTTTTCAATGATCTCACCACAACTCTGAATTATAACTTGGGAGGGAAAGTTTGAAGCGGCACAAACAACCAACAACAACAACAACAACAACAACCGAGTGTATTTTGTTACGTCTGGTTATCATAGAACACTTAACGGTTAACCCCTTCTGTACCGGCGACGTATTTTATATTGTATTTTGGCTATATTTAGACGATTGTGTGCAGTTTATAGCGGATCTGTGACAGTAAATAGGGTTCAGTGACATAGTTCGAAGCTTGTTAATTGCTAGAGTACCTTTTTAAACTGGATACAATCGTCTAATAGTAGCCAGAATAAAGTTAAAAGCACGTCGCCGGTACGGAAGGGGTTAATAATGTGACTCGTTTCTCGGATTATTATAATTATATCTGTCATTTGATCTACCCATCACTTTGTCTGCCATTGTTTATGAAGCGCTATTGAATCTCCAAGGAGAAAAATTGCGCTAAATTAAAGACCTGACTATAATTTAACTACCCTCTCCTAGTATTACCTAACCTCATATAATTTGAAGGATTGATAAAGCCGCTCAACAGTTTAAATTAATGTATCGACTATTATTGCATGAAATAACTAGAAAAACGCCCAGGAGAGCACATACCTCCGCCTGCGCTAGCAGAGGTTTGCACTCTACCGATCGCCTCCTAACATAAATAACTTTTTCCTTTGCGCATATCCTATCTACCCACCATATTTTGTGACAATCGGTTAATAACTTTGTAAGATATCTTGCTTACTGAAACACAGCAAACATATTGACAAACCGACAAACGGAGGCAAAAACATAACCTCCATCCAACTTGGTTGGCGGAGGTAAAAATGGTAAAATAAACGGTAATATAAGCAATGCAGAGCGTTTTCTGTCACAAACTTAGTATTATACATTAATAGATATTTGTTAACAAAATAAATTAATAATAAAGCGAGCACTGCAAGAGCAAGCGAACATATTCATTAGGAACATTTAATACCAATGTTTTTTTACGATGCAACGGTACGAAAAACAAAACTTTTTGCTCATAACTTTATTGTCAGTTTATGATGAATAATGGAATACCGCTTTCAATAGGAAAAAAACGTGTTGTAAATAGTTTGGCTTCGTTTATACTGACCGTGGACATACTTTAATTTCAATGTGAAATTAAAACAATACATCAACTTCATATTTTGACTGCTGGGAGTGCTATATGTAAAATGACAAAGCATACTAAACCCTGTTCCAAATAAGTAGGCCAAAACTCTTGAATACTATCCTCTATAACTCACAAACAACTATAGTAATCTAGCTAATATTTCGACCATTTGGGAAGGTTCAGCCAGGGTATAGGTGTTGAAAATGTACAGCCCATTTGCTTCAGCCCCTTTTTAGTTACAGAGGTTAGCGCTCACGATTTTTGGTCTACCTATTAAGAACAGGGTATAGCTATCGCTATTAAAGATGTAACATTAACCCTCTGAGGATCGGTGACGGTATATGGTGGTCAGAGGGTTAATTGAGATAGCCTTTACCCTTACAATTCCCACAGATCCTTTCTAAGCTGTATACAATCGTCTAATGATAGCCAGAATATACTGCTAAAACGCGTCATATCCTCAAGGAATTAACAAGCATTACAAAACGTTTCCCCGAGCCTGCTGTGCTTACTAACAGAATCCTAATTGATTGTTTGGAATATCCTCTGCCTGTTACTGGGGAAGGTGATTTGGGTCTAACGATAACATAGTATTATCTGTAATTGTTTTGGCTCTTGTAATTATAGACTGTTTGTCCATCTTTTTATTACGAAAGGCATTTAATACAGTTGACAAAACGATTAGGGATTGCCATTATAAATAGACGTAATTTTATATATATATAATTAATTGTTTGTTACCAGACCTCTGCTTGCTTGCTTACTATCACAATTGTTATTGTCGGGGATCAGACAACATCAAACATGGAGTTTTACTTTGATCACTTGCATAACTCTAGCTGTGCTGCAAGTTTCTCATACCTATCTCATCGATCTCATTCATTTAGTAACTCTTTTAATTATAGTCTTCCTTTTCCCCCTTCTATTTTGTTTTCTTAATCCACACAATTCAGTTATTATCAACACACACACACACACACACACACACACACACACACACACACACACACACACACACACACATACACACACACACACACACAGTAAGTCAATGGCCAATCAAACATCCCTGGACAGAGTAAGAATTAGGATCCTAGGTCTGTTCCAAGTCTATCCCATAGTAAGTCAATGGCCAATCAAACATCCCTGGACAGAGTAAGAATTAGGATCCTAGGTCTGTTCCAAGTCTATCCCACAGTAAGTCAATGGCTAATCAAACATCCCTGGACAGAGTAAGAATTAGGATCCTAGGTCTGTTCCAAGACTATCCCACACTATTGGCGTTCTTTTATGCAGCTTGATGTTATATAACTCTAATGCCCGTAGCCACACTTCTATATTTATTAGGATCTTATACATTTCTCATTAGTGCATCTGTTATTCCCCTCTTCATCCTGTCACTCTCCTCGCCTTGCTTCCAATACTCGATACTGTCGGCATTAGTTTATTGACAAGTCCCCCTACTCCTCCGTTTTCTGTATCACCTTACCCCCCTCCGTTCCCCAACACACATAAATGGTCGTGGGATCCAGGGGTCTCTAGGGTCCCGTCAGTCTGAAGGGTAATCACCGAGCTACCACTCTCCAGACACCGCCCTCTGAGAGAAGGGACGGATGTAGAAGGAAGAGGAAGGCAAGAGAGGAGGATGTGGAGGCACAGAAGGAGACAAGGGACTGGGGTTCTCGAAAGAGGCTCCTGTCCTAACGCTATTCTTGACTTACAGTGTGCTGGCTTAATAATCCAGTCGGGTTGATAGCCTCTGAAGTCCTATCTTAACTAACAGAAGGACTATACTGTACACTCGGATGCCATAGTCTCTAGCCCACTCATAAGAATTTGTGGACCTGCTATGTTTTTCTTTAAGCAATTCTAACTATCCGGTATATGAATTGTTTTTTTGGATATTACTTGCTTTCCAATAAATAGTATATATTGATTTGTAGTTAATTAATATAAACAAACTATTCATAAATTAATTTCCAAAGATATACTTACGTAACTAAAAATAGTTGAAGTCCACGAATATTTATGGGTAGGTTAGAGACCATGGCATCCGAGTGAACAAGATAGTTATCTCTATTCGTACAGTCACTCAAAGAAATTCGTGGACATCACCTATTTCTAATAAAGGAAGTATATCTCTGGACACGAATTTATGAATATAACTTGCCATACATCAACTAGAAAACAATATATACTAATTATTGACAAGCAAGTTCCATCCAAAAACCAATCCAGATAGTTGTAATTGCACAAAGAAAAATAAATGGGTCCACAAATTGTTAGGAGTGACTGTACATTGATCACGTCTTGTCTGACTCACTATATACCTACAATAACGCCCTGACACTCCGTATGTCCCAGGATTTATTATGTTTATAAAATACGGTATAGGTTAGAGTTAACTATAGGCTAGGTTAAGTTTGGTAAAGCTAGGGTAGTTTGATACTGCAGGTATTCCCAAATAACAAGAAATAGGGTGGTCAGCATGGAAGTAAAGAAGTCCTTGCATGATAGTGTGGTAATCTTAACTTTGACTTACGGGAAACGAAGCATGGACGTTGTTGTTGAGACACAAACCATGAATGAGATGGGTGGAAATGAGTTACTTGAGAAGTGTGTGCATAATTACATGGAGGGATAGGACAGACGAATGAGGAAGTACAAGAGCGGTGTGGTGTGGATGTTAATGTGCTGGAAAGTGTGAAAAGGAACATCTTGAGATGGTTCGGCCATGTGGAACATATATGGGAAGCGAGAAAATTACTAAGAGAGAGTACGAGAGCGAGGTGGAAGGACGGAGAGGGAGAGGTAAACCGAAGGGTGGAAGGATGGAGTTAAAAAGTATATGCGTGAAAGCGGTGATGGATGGGAGAAGGGGCGTCGACTGACAGAGGTGCATGGGGGAGTTTCGTTTGGTGTCACCCCTTCGGGAATCACGGCGTCCGGCATTAAATAGATAAATAGATTCCCAAATGTACGAATCCTCCATATTGGGTGCACACAACAGACTCGGGAACAGAAGGTCATAAACTAGTCCAGCTAATGAGGGAGGATATAAGCAGGGGATTGTTATGCCTCTATCTCATCAGTCGTCGTAAATAAAGCCGTGGAGGGGGAGCCGTCGTGAAAAGAGGGTCGCATTGCCTCCTCCATTACCGCTGTGTTATGGGTCTCGCTTGATGAGGGGAATCTAACCTTATATTTACAGAGCTGCACAACAAAGGCACTTATGGCTGCCCGTTTGAGAAAGAGGCTATTGTTGTGGTGGAAGGTTGAAATAGTAGTATTATGGTGCAGAATTATTGTTGGGCTGACTAGTGAGAATAATTATATAGGGATTAGTGAAAGTACAATGATGCTGAGAAGGGGTGGGGGTGATGGTGTTGCTGTTAGTGGTGGTGATGGTGGTGGTGTTAGCGGTGGTGATGCTAGGATGTGGGGTTTTATGCTGTGAGAATAATAAGAGAAGAATGATATATGGAGTCTTTAAGATGCTGGTGCTGCCAGTCTTGTTATAATTAGTTACAAGTCATTATATTTGAAAAGTGACTTGGTATGGCTCGTCTTCCCGAAGGGAGCCATACACATGTGAAAATTAATGAGGAGTAACAAAACCAAGTGAAAGAATAGTCATTACGGCTAATGTAGGAAGGTCCTGTGTGATTGCAGGGTTATTGATTAATCTAATAGCTTTATTTTGAATTTTGTCCAACTGCCTCAATGCAACCACTCCACTTCCACCCCACAGAGGTGAACAGTAATCCATCTGAGAGCGCACATGACTTTTATATATTACGGCCAACTGCTCGTCAGTGAAGAATTCTCGAACTCTGTACAGGAGTCCCAGTTTTTTAGAGGCATTCTTAGCAATGCTTCTAACATAATGTGTCCAGCTCAAGTTAGTAGTTAATGTTACACCGAGAATGTCAATACTAGGGGAAGTGGGAATATTTACATCATTAAAAAATATATGGGAGTCAGTGAGATTCTGTCGGTTAGAAAATTGAATGTACTTGGTTTTCTGTGCATTAAAGGAAACTAGATTCTCTTGTCCCCATTCATTAATTCTAGAAAGGTCCTGGTTCAGAGAAATTGCAGTGTTTATTTTTGAATTTATAAGATCGGGTTGGGTGAAAGAATTGGTAAATGTGAAGGAACTGTGGAGTGTTGAGTCATCTGCGTAGGAATGTATTGGATTATGAGTGGTAGATATGAGATCATTGATATGAATGAGGAACAGAGTTGGGGCCAGAACTGATCCCTGGGGAACACCAGCATTTATTGAGTGAAATTGAGAATAAAGGCCATCTACCATTACACGTATTTTTCTGTTATGAAGATAAGAAGAAATTAGTGGAACTAATGATGCAAGGCCGTAGTGTGACATCTTCGACAATAAGGATTGATGCCAGACTCTATCAAATGCCTTTGATATATCCAGTGCTATTGTATGTGTTTCACCATGTTGGTCTGTAGCTTGGTTGATTTGATGCGTAAGAAGGCAAAGAATGTCTGCAGTTGATCGACATCGTCTAAAACCATATTGCCTATCACTGATTAATTTATTATTCTCCAGATGCTTAATTATGTGATTATTTAATATAATTTCAAAAACTTTGCCAAGAGTGGAAGTTATAGCTATTGGTCTGTAGTTTGATGGATCTGAAGAGGCACCTTTTTTAGGAACTGGATGGATGTTTGCTTCTTTCCAGGGTACTGGGAAGCATGAGGTATGAGTACACAGACGGAAAAATTTTGCCAATACAGGAGCGAGCACCAAGGAGCAATTCTTAAGTACTATTGGAGGAATTTCATTAGATTAATCAATAACCCTGCAATCACACAGGACCTTCCTACATTAGCCATACGAAGAAACGTTGCATCCCTTGCATTATTCTACAGATATTTTCACAGCAATTGTTCCGAGGAACTTGCTTCAATTGTGCCGCCTCTCCACATCTTTCCCCGTAGAACTAGGGCAGCTGAGAGCGCCCATGAATTTACACTTTCTCCTCCACAATGCAGAACTTCTGCTTATCAGAATTCATTTATCCCCAGAGCTACTACTCTTTGGAATTCACTTCCCTCGAATTGCTTTCCACAAACTTACAATCAACAAATGTTTAAATCCAGTTGTTACAAACATTTTATGAATGGAGGATGCCTTTAGGCACATGGACCTTTTTGTTTTATCTGTGTTTTTCCTTCCTCCGTTCATTGTCTCTTAAAAAAAAAAAAAAAAAAAAAAATGTGAAGATTACTTGGGAATTGACGGACATTGTTGAAGAATATCTCTATCTGCACACTAAACTTGATTTGTTAAGAAGCAGAGCAATATTCTGAAACTTTGGGAAGTATCAGACTATTCCTCTCACACATTTAAATTGTAATTGACGGAATGAGAGAGCGAGTCTTTTCCTATGTTATAAGAGTTAGACCTGACATATTAAGATAACGATACATTATTTACTAAACAACGGCGCTACATACATATAGCTTTAAAGACTACATAGATACCATATGTGACTGTGAAGAGAAGAAAATATATATTGTTGTAGAGGAGCCTGATGCCTTTGGATTGTGGCTGTGGTTGATGCCGTATATGACAGTGTCTCAGAACATGTCCCCACCGTCTTGACCCTGCTCAATACTGCACAACACTGATATCAGGTTGTTGTTGATCTTGTTGGGGATGGTGGTGGGGATGTTTGATTCGGTGTTAGTGGTGTTGATGGTTGTGGTGTTTGAGTTGGTGTTAGTGGTAGTGGTGCCATCTAGAAACATTTAACTTAATACATTCTTCTGAGCATGGATTCACTCAGGGACGTTCTTGCCTTACTAATTTGCTTGGTGTTAGTGGTGGTGGTGGTGATGGTGATCTTAGTGGTGGTGTTAGTGATGATGGTGGTTGTGTCTGATTTTGTGTTAGTGGTGGTGTTAGTGATGGTGGTGGTGTTAATGGTGGTGACAGTGTCCCGGACGAAGGCTAGTTCCTTCTAAAATTAGAGGCTCGCTTTCGCTCGCCAGGAAAAAATCGACACCTAAAGGGCGCGAAAGGTTTTAACATTGACAACAAAATGAGGCGAAAGGTCTCAAAATCGCCAAACTAACGGAACGAATGTCGTAAAACTTCAAAACTATTTTGCTAAACATGAGGGAGAAGGTGGTCCCAACAAAGCAAGTAGTGCCCCCTTAAATTGAGAGATGGACGTGGTGTAAGCCGAGACAGACAACCCGACATCTAGTTAAGTCAGTGTCACGCGAGCGGATTTTCTGGCAATTTAAGATGCGCAAGTTTTTTGTCTCGCGAGTTCTCAGGCCTCGTTCGCATTGGCATCGGAACCTATACTGAAAATAGATTGTGATAGGTAGCTGAATTACAAGCAAACTTTAATTTTGAAGATGCCGGATGAAACTTGCCCCAAGAAATTTATCGAAATGCGCTTGTGTGACACAGCCTTTAAGCCAGTGTCACACGAGCATTTTGTCCGGCAATATTTTGGAGCAATTCTCGCCTGGTAACTTCAGAGTTAAACTTATAATAGCCTTAAGGGGATGTGCTTGGTTTTTAGTCTCTTATATTTATTCATAAATATATTTTTGAGTTTCCTCGCTAGACCTCCATCAATCTTAGAAAAACACCCTCAATATAAATTTGAAGATAAATGTGTACATTTTTCGGTAGACAAATTTCCCTGGTTCCTTCTAAAATTAGAGGCTCGATTTCGCTCGCCAAGAACAAAATTGACAGCTAAAGAGCGCGAAAGGTCTTAATATTGACATAAAACAGAAGCGAAAGGTCTCAAAATCGCCAAACTAACGGAACGAAAGTCATAAAACCTCAAAACTAATATACTAAGCATGAGGGAGAAGGGATTTTTTCGAGGGCATTACATTACATCCTTCTTTAACAAGGCTAGTCCCTAGCCTCTTTTAAGGTCGTAAGGTATCGTAGCCATATCACCTCGGCAATCTCAATATTCTTAGGGTCCGCGTGATGGGTGCTCTATGTAGCTACCAGATCACGATCCGTGACTGCCACCAATGAAATACTGGGTGCGAAGGGAATTTAACCCTCCTGAAAACTCCCCAGGTTTTGAGATGCCTGGTGTGGGGTTCGAACCCTGGTTAGTGACCATATCCCCTCAGTAGGTCAACCAGTTGTTGTATTATGTTTTAGCTTTGGATTAGACAATAAACAGGGAGAGAACTAAATATATGCTTAAATTATACTGTATATTTATTGTATTGCTAGTGTATTGGATAAATATTATTACTAACTGTTTACAGCGATTTTGAGTGAATTAATGATGTGTGTGTGAATAGTGAATTTGTGTGTATGTATACGGAGTGTCTGTGTGTGTGTGTGTGTGTGTGTGTGTAAACAGTCAACCACACTAAACATAATGTTACCACCATACTGTATATCCGAACTACGCTAAATCGGTAGAACATATTTATAGTTTCGCGTCCTGGTAATTTTCCGCGTGTGTCCGTAATGGGTGTTAAGAGGAGATAGGCCATTTTTCTAGATCCCTTTCTCCCTTATGTTTAGACCCATTAGTTTTCAGATTTTAAGATGTTTGCCCCATTAGTTTGTCAATTTTAAGACCTTCCGCCCCATTTCCTTGTCAATATTAAGACCTTTCGTGACTTTTAGGTGTCGCTTTACTTCCTGGCGAGCGATAGCAAGCCTGTAATTGTGGAGGAACCGGCCTTCGGCCGTGACATTTTTCTACCGAAAAATGTATAAATTTATCTCGAAGGGGGAGCTAATGGATGTTATTTTAAGTTTGATGGAGGTCTAGGGAGGAAACTAAAAGAATATATAAATAAATAGACCCAAAAAACTAACCATTTCCCTCTTAACAGCGACCGGCACTCTACAATTACCGACCGTGAACACCGTCATTATCCCGGCCAATACGGATGATCCGGATCACCTTTAAGGGGACAGTGGCTGTTTTTTTCTTTTTCGTATTTTTTTTTTCTATTAATTAATTTATTTATTTATGTTTTAGTGTCCTCGCTAGAACTCCATCAAACTTAGAAAAACACCCCCTAGACCCCCCTTCAAGATAAATGTGTTCATTATGTTCCGGCCTTTTCTCTTAAAAATACACATAAATGGCACGAAAGGTCTTAACATTGACAACGAAATGGGGCGAAAGGTGTTAAAATCTCCAAACTAATGGGTCGAGCGTCTTAAAATCTGAAAACTAACGGGGCTAAACACGAGGGCGAAAGGGGTCCAGAAAAACTACCCATCTCCCCGTAATGTGAAGCCTACCAAAAGAACGGCTGATAGGGTAAATGGGTGGGGAGCGGTTAACCCCTTCTGTACCGACGTCGTCTATTTAACTTTATTGTAGCTATTAGACAATTGTAATCAGTTTAAAAAGGGTCTACAGCAGTTATCAGGCTTCGTACTATCTCACTTAATCCTTTTTACTACCACAGATCATTCTAAAACTCCACAACATCGTCAAAATATAGCTAGAATAATATTGAAAAGACGTCACCGGTACTGAAGGGGTTAATACTATGAGTGTCCCGGCATTGATTCGTTGGCCTCATTCATCAACATGGGAACGTGTTATAGTCACTATAACCCCTGCTATTATTATCTATATAATAATCATTGTGTTCAATATTATACATACACTGTACTGACATTTCTACTGGCTTAAGGGAGCCCACCTCGCTTTTTTTCTCTTTCTCTCCCCCTTTCTTTGGCTTGTATCCATTCGGCCCCATTCAGCCTACTGTTTTATGACGTTTACCCCCATCCAGGTGTCAATATTTTCCTGGCGAGCGGTAGCGAGCCAGCATTTATATATTTTTGTTTTTACAGCAAGCTAAATTTGTACATTTTTCAATAGAAACATTTTTCCGGCGAAGCCGGATTACTCCATTCAATGCTGGCTCGCTATCGCTCGCCAGGAAGAAATCGACACCTGAATGGGGATCAACGTCTTAAAACAGTTGGCTGAATGGGGCCGAATGGATACAAGCCAGTGAAAGAGAGACAAGGAGAGAAAGATAAAAAAAAAACGGTGACTCCTCTTATTAAATACAATACGCACCGAAACAGAAAGCATAGAAGTGTTACCTCCCCCGTCCTCCTTTCACCTGCCATAAACGTTTCCGATGATATATCCGACGTGATGACGTAATTGCTAACGTTTTTATTCGGTAATTTGTGGTTACCGAGAAACTTAGGAGTTACGTGTGTGTGTGTGTGTGTGTGTGTGTGTGTGTGTGTGTGTGTGTGTGTGTGTGTGTGTGTGTGTGTGTGTGTGTGTGTGTGTGTGTGTGTGTGCAAGTATTTATGTACATTCCGTGTGTGTGTGTGTGTGCAAGTATTTATGTACATTCCGTGTGTGTGTGTGTGCAAGTATTTATGTACATTCCGTGTGTGTGTGTGTGCAAGTATTTATGTACATTCCGTGTGTGTGTGTGTGTGCAAGTATTATGTACATTCCGTGTGTGTGTGTGCAAGTATTTATGTACATTCCGTGTGTGTGTGTGTGCAAGTATTATGTACATTCCGTGTGTGTGTGTGTGGCAAGTATTTATGTACATTCCGTGTGTGTGTGTGTGCAAGTATTTATGTACATTCCGTGTGTGTTTTTTTTTTTTTTTTTTTTTTTTCTATGTGATTGAGGGAGGCAAAAGGCATAACTGCCTATAGCGAGTGCCTCCCCCATAGTTGAAAGAGTGACAGGGCCAAATCAGGGGACGTTCGAGCCAAAATGCCTGGACACACGGACGGAGTTTGAAGCAATTTAAGTCATAGGAAGAGGGAAAGACTGATTCTGGGAGAGAGTTCCAGAGCTCAGCTGTTGAGTAGAAGAAAGTTTGAGAGTAACGTTTCACTCTTGGGTTGGAGAGTTGCACAGAGTAGGGGTGGGATTGAGTTGCAAGACGGGTACCATGTGCCCTACGTAAAGGAGGTGGTATGCACTGGGATAGCTCTGAGGAACACTGATTATTATAGTAGCGATATAATAGCGAGAGAGATGCAACATTGCGGCGGAGAGAGAGAGATTGCAGAGAGTTGGTGAGTGGACGGGAGTTAATGATACGAAAGGCCTTCCTTTCAACTTTGTCTAGGAGAGCGGTGTGAGAGGAACCTCCCCACACAAGTGAACAATACTCAATACAAGGGCGCACTAATGCCCCTGTACAGAGCAAGAAGCTGTGCAGGGGAAAAGAACCCCCTAAGGCGGTTGAGCACACCCAGCTTCTGGGAGGCTGCCTTAGCAAGACTGGTAATATGGTCCTTCCAAATGAGAGCAGAAGAAAAAGAGACACCAAGAATATTGAGAGAAGATGAAGGGTTGATTTTTGTATTGTTGAAGAATAAGGGATAGTCCGCTGGGAGATCCTGACGGGTAGATAGATGGAGAAATTGGTTTTGGAAGCATTAAAGTTAACAAGGTTTTCTCTGCCCCAATTGGAAATAGTATTTAGATCAGAATTTAAGAGTTCTATGGCTTCATTACGTTTGTCGTTGAGGGATTGCTGGCTGGGGCGTTCTGAAAAACTAATGGAGTAGTGTAAGGTTGAGTCGTCTGCGTATGAATGGATGGGAATTAAGGTACAGTTAAGGAGATCATTTATAAAAAATTAGAAAGAGAATAGGAGATAGGACAGAGCCCTGAGGAACACCGGAGTTTATAGGGTGAGGAAGTGAACAATGGCCGTCCACAACCGCGGCTATGGAACGGCCGGAAAGGAAATTAGAGACAAAGGCACAGATGGAGGGATAGAAACCGAAGGAGGGTAGTTTAGAAATTAAAGATTTATGCCAGACTCTATCGAAGGCTTTCGATATGTCTAGTGCAATAGAAAAAGTCTCACCGAAGTCCCGGAAGGAGGATGACCAAGAGTTAGTAAGATATGAAAGAAGATCACCAGTAGAGCGACCCTTAAGGAAGCCATACTGGCGATCTGAGAGCAGATTATGAGAAGAGAAATGCTTAAGAAATTTGGAAGCAAGAATAGTTTCAAACCCTTAGAAAGACAAGAGATAAGAGCAATTGGACGATAGTTGGAGGGTTGAGAGCGGTCACCCTTCTTTGGGACAGGTTGAATGTGAGCAAACTTCCAGCATGAAGGGAAGACGTTAGAGGATAGACAGAGACGAAAGAGTTTGCCTAGGCAGGGAGTCAGCACGGAAGCACAGTTTTTGAGAACAACAGGAGGAACACCGTCCGGACCGTACGCCTTATTAGTGTTAAGCCCAGAGAGGGTAGAAAGTACATCTTTAGAAGAGATTAGGATATTAGGCATAAGTAAGAGAGAGGAGGGTGGAGAGGGAGGAATAGCACCGGAATCATCCAAGGTGGAGTTTCTAGCAAAAGTTTGAGCGAAGAGTTTAGCTTTGTCAGAGGAAGAAGTGATGGTTGTGCCATCAGAGTGGGAAAGTGGAGGGAAAGACGAGGAAGAGAAATTGTTGGAGAGGTTTTTGGCTAGATGCCAGAAAGCTTGGGAAGAGCTAGAGTTGGATAGTTCAGTGCATTTATTATTGATGAAAGAGTGTTTGGCAAGTCGAAGAACAGATTTGGCTTGATTCCGGGCAGAAACATATGAAGAATGAGAGTCTTGAGTGTTAAGGCGTCGGTACCGTTTGAATGCTTCCTCCTTATTGCGGACAGCAGTAGAACAGGCGTGAGTAAACCAAGATTTTTTAGCATTAGTCTGAGAGAAAGAGAATGGAATGTATGCTTCCATGCCCGATAGGATTACCTCGGTAATGCGTTCAGCACTCTCCGAGGGTCCTCGGCCATGGAAGCAGAAATCATTCCATGGGAAATCAAAGAAGTACTGCCGAAGAGCCTCCCAGTCGGCAGCGCCAAAGTGCCACAAGCGCCGCCGGCTAGGAGGATCGGGTGGCTGTACTGGAGAGATAGGACAGGTGACAGAGATAAGTTTATGGTCGGAGGAGCCCAGAGGAGAGAAAAGATCGACAGTATAAGAAGAAGGGTTAGAAGTTAGAAACAAGTCAAGAATGTTGGGCCGATCTCCGATGCGATCCGGGATACGGGTGGGTTGCTGAACTAACTGCTCTAGGTCATTTAGGATAGAAAAGACGTAGGCTTGTTCACCAGGTGGATCAGTAGTGTGAGAGGAGAGCCAATGGCGGTGGTGAACGTTGAAATCTCCTAAGATGGAGATTTCTGAGACAGGAGAAATGGATAGAATGTGTTCCACTGTAGAGTTTAGATAGTCAAAGAATTTCGGAAAGTTGGTAGAGTTAGGGGAAAGATAGACAGCACAGAAATATTTAGTAGAGAATGACAGGAAAGTTTGAGCCATAAAGTTGAGAATTCAGAGGAGTCGAAATCGGGAACACGAGAGCAAGTGAGTTTGTTGTGCACATATGCACAACATCCGCCTTTGGCTTTGAAACTAGGATAGAGAAAGTAGGAGGATACAGAGAAGGGGTTGCTGGAAGTTGCTACAGACACCTAAGTTTCGGTGAGGAAGAGAAGATCAGGTTTGTAGGAGGAGAGATGGTGCTCAACAGAGTGAAAGTTAGAGGAAAGTCCGCGAATGTTGCAGAAATTAATAGAAAGAGTAACAGGCCGAGGTCCAGGTAATTGTGTGGGGTCGTCAGGGGATGGTCGGTCGGATGAGGGGGCATTTATGGTCCCCCACCCTGGGGACTCCGAGGCTGGGCTACAATTCATCATTTTTTTTTTTTTAAATTTTGGTGTGGAGGAATGAAGTGTGGTGTGCATGTTTAGTGTAGTGAAGTGGATAGGAGGAGGAGGTGTTTGTGAGAGCTAGCTGGATTGCTCTCAGTGTAAATGAGGCACAAAGAAAATCAGTAAGAGAGGCCAAGCAAATGAAACAGGAGTTCCAGCGACTCTTTATCACATGCCTATAACCTCACCTGGGTCTAGCCCTGATCGATTGGTGCCTACAATCTCCCCAAATGTGTGTGTGTGCAAGTATTTATGTACATTCCGTGTGTGTGTGTGTGCAAGTATTTATGTACATTCCGTGTGTGTGTGTGTGCAAGTATTTATGTACATTCCGTGTGTGTGTGTGTGCAAGTATTTATGTACATTCCGTGTGTGTGTGTGTGCAAGTATTTATGTACATTCCGTGTGTGTGTGTGTGTGCAAGTATTTATGTACATTCCGTGTGTGTGTGTGCAAGTATTTATGTACATTCCGTGTGTGTGTGTGTGCAAGTATTTATGTACATTCCGTGTGTGTGTGTGTGTGCAAGTATTTATGTACATTCCGTGTGTGTGTGTGTGCAAGTATTTATGTACATTCCGTGTGTGTGTGTGCAAGTATTTATGTACATTCCGTGTGTGTGTGTGTGCAAGTATTTATGTACATTCCGTGTGTGTGTGTGCAAGTATTTATGTACATTCCGTGTGTGTGTGTGTGCAAGTATTTATGTACATTCCGTGTGTGTGTGTGCAAGTATTTATGTACATTCCGTGTGTGTGTGTGAGCGTCCACCTGTCCCCTTTGGTATTCCCAATTATGTGTTTACGTTCTCCCGAATATTGCGTTCCGTGATTGCGTAGTTGTGTGAATGTATGATTACAGTGTGGTGGTGATTGTGGTTGTGGTAGTATTGTTGCTGCTGATGTGGTGGTTGTGTTAGTGTTGGTGGTGGTGGTTCTGTGGTGTTATTAGTGTTGTGGTGGTTGTGGTACTGTAGTGTTGTGAGGATACTGGCCACCGTGGGCAATGTCTTGATTTGAAGTTTGTGTGTGTCCCTCTGTTTCTCTCCCCCCCCCCCCCCTCCCCCGCTCCCCTCCGTAAGTCATTTAACATTTTACTAGTACTAACTTTTATGAGTTTCAATGTTACTTTTTCGTCCACATTTCAATTTACTGGTTTTTATCAATATACATGCTCACACACACTCACCCTCACTCTCTCTCTCTCTCTCTCTCTCTCCCACACTCACACACACACACACACACACACACACACACACACACACACACACACACACACGCACGCACGCACGCACACACACAGAGTTAAGCCTACACACTTTACTCTGATCAAACTTAACTTTTTTCCCACGTCCCCCTTCGAACGCGTGTCCAATTCAATTTAGTGTATCTATCTATCTATCTATCTATTATATCTATATCTATCTATCGCTTGACGCCATGATCCCCGAAGTGGTGGCCACGAACGAACCGCCCCCATGCACCTCTGTCCCCAGTCAGTCGACGCCCCTCCTCCCAACCAGCACCGCCTTCATTCATATACTTCCTCACTCCATCCTTCCACCTCTCCTTCGGTCTACTCTTCCTCTCTGTCCTTCCACCTCGCTCTCGTACACCCTCTTAGTCATTCTCTCGCTTCCCATACGTTCCATATGGCCGAACCGTCTCAAGTTGTTCCTTTTCACACTTTCCAGCACATCTACCTCCACACCACACCTCCTTCTTACTTCCTCATTCGTCTGTCTATCCCTCTATGTAACTCAGCACGCACTTCTCAAGTAACTCATTTCCACCGCTCTCATTCTTGGTCTGAGTCTCTCCACAAACATCCATGGTTCGCTTCCGTAAGTTAGTGTCGGGATTACCACACTGTCATGCAAGGACTTCTTCACTTCCATACTGACCACTCTATTTCTTGTTACTGCTTTCAACGTTCCTACAACCCTCTTCCCTAGTTGCACCCTATCCCGCACTTCTTCATCCATAGTCCCATCTTTACTCAACACACTGCCAAGATACTTAACCCGTGGAGCCCGGGCTAGTTTTGTAATGTTTGTTCACCAGAACCCGGCCGGTTTTCAAAAAATGGTTTTATTCCAGAAACAATAGCGAATGGGTTAGGAATGAAGGAAAAACCATGAAAAACCGCTCAAAAAGCTTAAAGAATGGTCCTACAGAGCCCCCGAAAACGTATTTTACAAGAGTAAAAAATTGAAGGCAATTACCCCAAAAAACCAGGTTATTGCGTGCTCACGCGCACGCACGTGGACTTTGAGAGTTTTCAACCATCGGCACGGTTGTGTGGGATACGTACACAGTTCCCATACAAATCTGAGCCCTCTCGAGTGGCTACACCTGAGGTTACGGTCGGAGCAATTAGGGTGACTCGTCAGACGCGTCGCTGGGGCTGTGCGTTACATACATCGCCGACGCGTCAGACGCGTCGCTGGGGCTGTACGCGTTAAAAGAGCTGACGATCTCCATAGCCTGACCGTTCAACTTCACCTCACACTCTGTGACTTCACCCCGAAGACCATAACCTTGCTTTTCCCCGCATTTACCTTTAAACTCCGTTTTTGCACACTGTTCCAAACTCATTTACCAGACCCTGCAACTCCCATTCATTATTACTCATCAGAACTGTGTCATCCGCAAACAGCAGTATAGGCAGCTTCCACTCATTTCCCTCTCTTCTCAGCGATACACCAACATCCTCTGCTCTTCCTAGTATTTCTTTCATGACTCCATCCCTATATACAGTAAACAACCACGGGGACATCACACACCCCTGTTTCAACCCAACACTCAGGTCAAAGAACTCGCTCTGCTCATTCTCCACATGTACTGCCGCCTTTGCACCCTCATACATGCTCTTCACTGCTTTCAGCAACTTGCCATCTACTCCCGTATATTCTAAGTACTTTCCACATGCCTTCTCTATCCACACTGTCATAGGCCTTCTCCAAGTCCATAAAGGCAACATACACCTTTTGTTCATTCTCCAGATATTTCTCCACAACACAATTCAGGGTAAAAATCTGATCTACACATCCTCTTCCCTTCCTAAAACCTCCCTGCTCGTTGCCTATCCATTTCTCTGTTCTCACTCTCTCAATCACTACCCTACTGTACACCTTCCCTACTACGCTTAAAAGACATATTCCTCGGTGGTTACCACACACTCCTCTTTCGCCTTTGCCTTTATATAAGGTGACTATTATGCCATTCTTCCAGTCATCAGGTGCATTCCCCTTCTCCCATGCTAGTTTGCACATTTTCCATACCCATTCGATCACTATCTCACCACCATACCTCAACATTTCCCCACACACTCCATCTGTATATATATATATATATATATATATATATATATATGTTGGTAAATCCAGGTAATAAATTTTCTTTAATACATACGAGGTTGAAAGAAATGGCAATTT
This sequence comes from Paralithodes platypus, assembly GCA_032716605.1. Taxonomy (NCBI): domain Eukaryota; kingdom Metazoa; phylum Arthropoda; class Malacostraca; order Decapoda; family Lithodidae; genus Paralithodes; species Paralithodes platypus. The sequence continues at coordinate 17,131,878 of CM064567.1, forward strand.
CTGCGTTGGAAATTTTATTATTCAAAGTTTCCAGGTCTCTGATGAGTTTTCGCTGGGTGGCAGGAAGTAGATGAAGGAGATGAGCAAAATTCATGGTGGTACAGGGTTACATTAAAGTACATGAAGATACAGGATATACGACGCGTTTCACTGGACAACCAGCATTATCAAGTAAGGAAGGAATGATATAAAAGGTAAACAGGAAGGGTATATATAGAGGGTGGAGGATCAGAGGAGGCGGAAAACAGGGGGCAAAAGTCTGCTATTGGTGGAAGGGTAAACTAGGAGAGAGAAAGGGGGGTAACCGCTTCACGCATGCGCACTGGATGCGGAATGGTGGTCGGTAGGTGGGGTCGAAGCTGATTGGCTGCGTGTCGAGGGGCGTGGCCTAAGTTGTGTGGCGCCTGCAGAAGACGAAGCTGAAGGAGGTAGCGCGGGGGGCTGCGTCAAGGGCACCGGGGGCGAGGAGGGGTGTTAGGTCCTGTAGGGTAGTGCCTTTTGGCAGAAGGAAGGATCTGAAGGTCCAGAGTTTGGTTGTTGATGTTGGAATGTAAGGCTTGGATATATAAAGCTTCGAGTATAGGTAATCTCCTTGGGTCACTTTCTTTATCGAGTATGGTGGTGTGTTTCTCTAACTCGTTGCGTGTGAGGTGAGGGTGGTTAGGGGTGAGATAGTGGTCTTTGATGGCTCCAGCCTGAAGGTGAAGAGTTAACCGACGTGAAAGACGAGTCTGCGTCATACCAATATAGGAATGAGGTCCACAGTCCTCATAATTACAGGTATGTTGGTAAATGACGTGATCGTCGGTCATCGGGCTCTTTATCTTGGTGGAGGCTGGTTTGTTGCGGAGAACGAGGTTGGAGGTCTTGGGGGATTTGTAATAAATTATTAATTTGATTTTGTTTTCCGGGTTGGTTGGGTGGACATGCTTGGAGATTATTTCTTTTAAGACGGCCTCGTCATTTTTGTGTTCAGAGGACATGTAATTGCGGTAGAAGATCTTAATTTCCTTTGGGGGGGTCAATGTCATTTTTCAAGATGGTGGTTGATGGTGCTGGAGATGTCGGAGTTGGAGTATCCGTTATTTACTAAAACTTGGGATAGTCTTTCTAGTTCCTGGTGGGTGTCGGCCCAGGTAGAGCAGTGCGTGAGGGCTCTCCTAACATAGGCGGAGATGGAGGATAGAAGATAACGGCGGGGGCATTCACTATCGCCGTTGAGGCATTGTCCTGTGTTAGTTGGTTTAATGTAGACGGTGGTTTTGAACCCATGGTCGTTCAGAGCTACGAGGATGTCGAGGAAGGGGAGTTGTCCATTGTTAGATTTTTCAAAGGTGAAGTTAAGTCCGGAGGAGGTCATGAAGCGACGCTGGAGTTCCTGTAGTTCGTGGAGGTCCTTGATTTGCACGAAGATGTCATCCACGTATCTACAGTAGACGGCGGGTCGTTGGGCAGCTAGGAGCTCTTCCTCGATGGTACCCATGAAAAAGTTCGCAAAAAGAACTCCTAGGGGGCTGCCCATCGCCACACCGTCTATCTGCTTGTACATGTTGCCCCGGGGGCAAAGAAAGGGGGCCTCCTTGGTACATAGCTCCAGTAGTGTTTTCAGGGCCTTCTCCGGGATGTCCAGTGTAGGTGTATCAGGGCAATAATAAATTCGACGTAGAATCATGTCAATGGTCCTATCCACTGGCACGTTGGTGAACAGGCTTTCTACGTCGAGAGAGGCGATTGTGTGGTTGTTGTTACGGGGGGCGTCTCGTAAAATTTCCAAGAAATCGTGGGCTGAGTTAAGGTTGAATTGGCAGGGCACGTAGGGGGTGAGGAGGTTGTTCAGGGCCTTGGCGATCTGGTAGGTGGCAGTGGGGATCTAGGAGATGATGGGGCGGAGGGGGTTCCCAGGTTTGTGTGTTTTGATGGTTCCGTACGCATAACCAGGGGTGTATTCTCCGACGAGTTTTTTAAGGTGGATTCCTCCTTGTTTGGCGTTGATGGCGGTGATGGTGGTGTTGGCAATACGTTTGATTTCGCCGGTTGGGTTGCGGGTGATCTTTTTAAATTTAGTGTTGTCACTTAAGATGACGTCCATTTTTCTAAGATATTCCTCCTTGTCATGGATCACGAGGCAGGAAGCTTTATCCGCACGACGGATGATGATGTTGGAGTTGTCTCTTAATAGTTTGGCAGCTTGGAAGTGTTGTTTGTTGAGTATTTTGCTATGGTGAGTTCCTCTGGTTTTGGCGGCTTCAGCGAGGAGAGTAGATTGTAGGGCGGGAGTAGTGGTGACCTTGCCATCCTTCTTCAGAAACTTTGAATAATAAAATTTCCAACGCAGAAATTGCCATTTCTTTCAACCTCGTATGTATTAAAGAAAATATATATATATATATATATATATATATATATATATATATATATATATATATATATATATAAGAAAGACAGTTAAATAGACGGAGATCCATCTTTTCTAATAATTCTAACAATGGATTATAATTCAATGGATTATAAGCAAAATGTATTTTGCCAATAAATAGGCAAACATTTCACAAAAACACATACTTATTATGGTTCTTGTTTTTACATTATTGATCAAAGAAGTCAAAATAATGTATCTATCATTTACCTTTTGATTATGATTGTACAGTTGCCCAAATAAGTTATGTCGTGGCACCAATTATATTTCGATTAATAATTGGTATCAGCAATATCAACATTAATTCATGGTTTCGAGTGGGATATACAAACATGTTCCTATCTTTACACATCCTATTCAACATCTGACAGACATTAATACAGCACACAGCGAGTAAAACGTAATGACAGCGGTGACACGACTTATTTGGCCACCCGTACACTATAGCCCCACACCAGCGTCCAGGGTATGGCTTTGTTATACAGTACTGTACAACTCCACATTGACATTTTGCAAGACTATCAGAATATTTTACGAATATTACAGAACAATGAGGTGAGACTAGACGGTTTTATTTATATTTATGTTATTTTATAAAGCACATTAGCATGCATGGAAGACACATATTCTTTATAATATCATTCATTAATATTTTGAGCACATATCCAACACACAAAATATGATACTTGTAATGTAAATATTTATGAGCTTAATTACTTGTTTAACAGAATGCTTTCAGTTGAATTATTAGTATATAATAAAATGCAAAATAATTTCAAAAGTATTAATCTTTTATGTTGGTACGTAACTGTATCCAGTTTTGTCATTTTCTTTAGTAAGGCGAATAAATATTTTTACTTTGACTTTCTTTCTTATTGTTTTATGTATTGTTCCTGTTTCATTCCTTCGACTTACATAAAACATGAGCCTAAACTGAGGCAGCTCGGGTCTAAACTTTTGCCTTGATAGAATCCAGATGGTCTAAACTGAATTGTCTGGGTAGTTTGCGATTAGGTTTCTTGCTCGAACTCTCCGCTTGGTTCAGCTTAAATATTGTCTGTATTATGTTATGTTATGTGTGTGTGTGGGTGTCCATCTTTTTCTTTCATCTCCCTTCTGCCATTCATTTAGCATTAGTCTTGTACTAGAATGTATTAGTGTTTATGTAGTTTCGTCTATTTTGTAATTTACTGGCATGAATAAATGTATTTGCTCACACACACACACACACACACACACTCTCTCTCTCTCTCTATATATATATATATATATATATATATATATATATATATATATATATATATCCTCTCTCCGCTTGTATGCGTTCATGTGCGGGTGTACTGAATATTTATGCTTTGCCTTGTGTCTCTTTCATAGAAACAATAATAAGTTTTTCCTACTAGCTTAGAAACGTTATACTGTATATTCGTCGGTGCGCACACTTTTCTTCAGTTGAACTAAACATAATAAAAACAAAATATGCATACCGCGAGGTGAAATCCGAAAGTGAGGTTACATTAAATCCTCCAGACTGGGAAAAAGAAAAGTGGGTTTGGCCATTTACATTTCAATTTTGTTTGTTTTCACTTAACCCTTTCAGTACCGGTGTCGTCTTTTTAACTTTTTTTCTGGTTACTATTAGACGATTGTATTCAGTTTCAAAAGGGCCTCCAGCAATTAACAGGCTTCTAATTCTATCACTTAACCCTACTTACTACCACAGACCCTTCTTAAACTGTATAATATAGTCTAAAAATAGCTAGCATATAATTAGACATTATACACAAACATCGCATGGTCAACCTTTGGTCACGTGCCCTCTATAGGGTTAACACATCTTATACCTTGTTTGGAGCAACCTTCAATAGCAATATTAATATAAATAACTACAGTATATACACGTACCTTTACTCCAGCAGCAAAGCCCATGTGTTTAAGAAGCTCAGGACACTAATTCCTAATAAATACCAATAATATAAGTTTAAATTATACCGGTACGGTTCTCCAATATGATCTTACAATGAAGCCCCAGCAAGACTCCGAGCCTGCATTACCAGAGCAAGAACTTGTGAAGGCATAATAATGAGAGTAAGTTGGGTGAAGTTTGTGTGATACTGGCCTCTCCCACAGCCTGTTTCCTGCAGCCTCACCCGACAACACAGGACATCAGGACATTACCCTAAAGAGAGGACAAAAGGTGCAAGGAAGAGTGGGAAGAGAGGAGATAGTAGAATGAAGGAAGGAGATGAATGAAGGAAAGTGAGGACAATAGGTGGAAGGAAGAGTGAGAAGAGAGGAAATAGTAGAATGAAGGAAGGTGATGAATGCAGGAAAGATAGGAGAATAGATGGATGGAAAGACAGTAGAATTAAACAAAGAGAAGAAAATAGGTATATTAAAGGGTGTGAAGAGAACAGAATAGAATGAGGTAAAGAGAGGAGAGTAGATGGAAGGAAAGATAGTAGAATGAAGGAAAGAGAGGACAATAGGTGGAAGGAATGGTGGGAAGAAAAGAAAGTAATTTGAAATAAAGATAGGAGTGTAGGTGGAAGGAAGAGTGAGAAGAGAAGATAGTAGAATGATGGAAAAGAGGAAAGTATGTGGAAGGAAGGATGGCAAGAGAAGAGAGTAGAATGAAGGAAAGAGAGGATATAGGAGAAAGAAGGAAACAGAGAAGACAAAAGGTGGAAGGAAGGGTGGAGAGAATATAGTAGAATGAAGAAAAGAAAGGAGAGTAGGTAGAAGGAAGGGTGAGAAGAGAAGATAGTAAAATGAATGAAGATAGGAGAGTATATGGATAGAAGGGTGGGAAGCGAAGATAGGAAAATTAAAGAAAAATAATAAATTGGGTGAAACGAAAGTCAGGAAGTGTAGCTAAAGGTAGCGCCAGCGAACTTGACAATAATCTTGAAACGAAAGGCAAGAGGAACGTTGAAGTGTAGCTAAAGGTAGCGCCAGCGAACTTGACAATAATCTTGACCCCTTAACTTCTTATAACTCGAAATGAATGAACGCAATCGGGCTGACGTTTCAATCATTTGGGAAGAGTCCACAAGGAAATAAGTGTGGGTATTTACAGCCAGTCTACTCTAGGCCCTTTTTAGTAATAAGAAGTTAAGGGGTCAAGATTATTGTCCAGTTCGTTGGCGCTACCTATAGGAGATGGAAGGAATGGGGAGCCATGGTTAGACACTTGATGTTATGGTATCTTCACTTAGATTATATATTAAAAACCCCAACTATTGTCTTTCAGCTCACAAACTGTATATATCATTTCATGAAGTTATTAGTAGACATTTGAATTAGCCCAAGCTTTCACGGGTTTCACCTTTGTATATGCTGAACTATGAACATTAAACTATGATAATATAATTTCATACCGAAGCTACATAAGTCAAGGCATAGGGATGAGACACGTATGACGATAATTATTTTCAGTTGTGTGTACTGTATTTTAATGTTGTTATATAGTTATTGCAATGCTAACTACGAATACAATAGAATATACACTACAAAAAATAAGAAACTGAATGTTCTATGACAATATTACACTATGTGAGAGCAGTAAGTGTATTATTAGTATTAGTAATGTAATTTTGATAACTACAAAACTGGTTACTCATTAGCTCTCGCAACTATAACGGCGCGTACACTAGACTGTTTTAGCATTCTTGTCCGCATTTCTTAGATATTTGTCAAGGCAATTTACGGAGATGAAGCATTTGTTTTCGTTTCATCTAAATAATTAACATATACAGTATATATAAATAGTTAATATAATGTTGCTTCAGTGAAATGTATTTTTCATGCAAAGTTAATTACTTAATATGCATCGCTCGTTCAAACACGGGCATTATGAAAACCACATGACTGAACTTACTGTACATTATTCAACGCTCACCATTTTACAACCTAGTTATTTTAATAGGAAATACTCATATGGTCGATCTCATTAATTGCGCATCGTAAAATAGTTATTAATTCAATTGGATACGTATCGCTCACTGCTACTACCCTATAATTTCGGCTGATTTTTCAATCATCATAAAATATATACAAAACAAAATTATGTTAAAAACCTCTTTCTCTCTCTCTCTCTCTCTTACTCTATTATTTATAACTGTGTATAATGGTTACTTATGAATAATAATGTAACATACGGTATATAAGATATACTGTCGAAATCAACCCTTGAATCATCATGCTATGTTTTAGTTATTCACTTGGGTACGATGGATTAAAAATGTTTAATACTCTTATACTGGCGCTCAAGTGTAAGCTTGTATATTTTATGTATATCTATTAAATATTCTGTGCTTCAATAAATATCAAAAGATCTGAAGATGTCAGTACGTTCATCCAATGCTGACACACACACACACACACACACACACACACACACACACACACACACACATATATATATATATATATACTGTATATACTTGCCATGTGAGAGAATAACCATTTCGCTTTTCACTTTCAATTTCATTCCTCATAACATCAGAGTGGAGAGCCTTTCACGACCTCAGGCCAGAGAAAGGACATTTGGCAGTTTATACTCGGACATAGCAATGACACAGACAGACAGACAGACAGACGGACAGACACTCATATGTACAGATAGACAAGCACGAGAGGTAGCCAAACCAAGAGGAACGCAGCCAAACTGACAAACACACAGACAAAAGCTAGACTGAGATTGTTACCGAACATCATAAAGGCTCGGATAACACAATCAGCAAAGGAGATGGTCTAGTTTACAGCCACGCTTACACGCCTTATTGAACGCCAGAGAATGACAGTAATCTTACACAATCGCTGTTATTCATATTTTGTTACTCATCTTTTGTTAATCATTTGTTATATGATGTTTGTCTTCTTAATTTGTTGATATTCATCTTTTGTTATTTATAATATGTTATTCATCTTTTGTTATTCATCTTGTTATCTATCTTTTGTTATTAATTTTTCGTTATTTATCTTATGATACATTATTATACAGTACAGTATATCCCGCTTAGAGACCCTACAGTAAGAGAGACCATTCCTCTATTAATTGGCCTCCATTTGAGTGCCATACTGATCGACCAATGGGGTAAGTGTGCCTGGAATTAAGGGGAAAGTAGTTGCTTTTCTGGACCTCCTTCTCCCCCATGTTTAACCCCAATAGTTTTGAGATTTTAAGATGTTCGTTTAATTAGTTTGGTGATTTTGAGACCTTCCGCCCCATTTCTTCGTCGATAGTAAGACCTTTCGTGCCATTTGGGTGTCAATATTGTCCTGACGAGCGATAGCGAGCCTGTAATTTTAGGAGGAATAGGCTTTCGGCCGGGACATTCTTCTACCGAAAACTGTACACATTTATCATGAAAGGGGGTCTAGGGGTGTTTTTTCAAGCTTCATTGAGGTCTAGCGAAGAAACTACAAAAATTATCATATATGTAAATAAATAAACACACAAATACCCCCTACCCCCTTAAGGCTTTCCAGTGTTAACCCCTTGAGCATTATGACAGTTTATTATGGCTATCATAATAATTCTATTTCTGGTTTTGCAGAATTAGTATTGGAAGAGGAAACTATGCATCCTGAACCAGTATTGTCTAATGTTTAATATGGGCGTGGATATATTTGAGTGTAAACAGAGACAAACAACACCTCCTCCTCCTATTCATTTCACTACACTATGCAAGCACACCACACTTCCTTTCAATTACCCCCCCCCCCAAAAAAAAATAAATAAAAAAAATAAAAATAAAAAAATAAACATAAAAATAAAGACAAATTAAATTAAATAAATAAATAAATAAATATAAAACACTAATAATATTAATAATATATAAATACACAAATAAATAAAATATAATATGGCGATTGTCAATCTTTCAACTTTATGGGAGACACTTGTTACACGCAGCTTTGCCTTTTGTCTCTCATACATTAAATAAATAAATACAAAAAAGACACCAGTGGCACCAATATGGAGGAGTTTGTCCGACCTGTGTTACAATAGGGTCTGTAATCCAGTCAGGCATTCCGACCATTAATTCCAGGATTCCTTCCCTCAGTAGAATTGACACGGTGGCGATCTCGGTGGACAATTTTAACCCATACAGTACCAGAGACGTCCTTTTCATCATTCTTTGGCAACTATTAGACGATTTTATTTAGCTTGGGAAGGACTTTTAGCAATATTAAGGCTTCACACTATCTCAACCAACCCGTTTAACTGCCACATATCCTTCCTAAGCTGCATAATATCGTCTAAATATAGCTAGAGTAAAATATAACAAACGTCGCTGGTACTCAAAGGGTTAAGGCATATTATAATGATTTGTATTTGTTTATTTTATTATTATTTTTGTTTGTAATTAATTTGTTCCGTAGACATCCATCAAGTTTAATAAAACACCCCCAAAACATCCCATCGAGATAAATGTGTACATTATTCGGTAGAAATAGCATATGACTCCTAAATTACAGGCTCGCTATCGCTCGCCAGGAACAAATCGACACTTAAATGGCATGTAAGGTCTGAAAAGTTACAAAGAAATGGGGCTACAATCTCGCAGGACACTTTCATCTAGCCAATACGTCGGGGGTTCTTTTTTATGGGAGAGGATGTCTGTCAGAGAGCCTCGGCCGAATCCCTGTTTTTATTACACCTATGATTATGATTGGTGCTTCTGAATGCTTGTGTGCTTGTTTTTTTGTGGGCGAACTGTTATATGTATTTTTGTAGGCGAACTGTTATATGTATTTTGTAGGCGAACTGTTATATGTATTTTTGTGGGCGAACTGTTATATGTATTTTGTGGGCGAACTGTTATATGTATTTTTGTAGGCGAACTGTTATATGTATTTTGTGGGCGAACTGTTATATGTATTTTTGTAGGCGAACTGTTATATGTATTTTTGTGGGCGAACTGTTATATGTATTTTTGTGGGCGAACTGTTATATGTATTTTTGTGGGCGAACTGTTATATGTATTTTTGTAGGCGAACTGTTATATGTATTTTGTGGGCGAACTGTTATATGTGTTTTCTCCTGTCACCTCTTTTTCCTTTCTTGTGTCTCTTGCTGATCCTCTCTACCTCTTGTGGAGTAAGGGCTGGCTACTGACTGATTGACTGACATGATTATAAAAAGTTGTATCCCTATTATCATAAACTACGATACGGATTACGTATATGAAGAAGGACGAATGTACGCTATTACATACGATTATAAATTTATTCTAGTTAACCCCATCAGCAACACGACGCCAATTGAACCTTATATAGTGGCTGATAATAGAGTTATGGGGTTTAAGAATGACCTATGTTATTCAGATAGTTTATTGACATAGTATAAACAACTTTAATACCTAAATGGAGATTATAAGCTAAAGAAAATTGATTAATGGTAACCAGAATAAGACAAATAATAATTCATCGTGTTGAAAGGGTTAACTTTGACCCATGTAAATATATCCCCGGATAAGCAAATTATGAACAGCTTAGTAAGGCTCTCCCTTATCAATAAAATGACTGAAGATTGCAGTAAACAATCTAATGTTATCGCAATGGTTGTATATTGACGCCGACGAAACCATATTATGGAGAAACTTATATATATTTATTTATTTATTTATATAATTTCCTCTCTAGGCCTTCTCAAGCTTGAAAAAACACAACCTCCCCCCCCCCCATCCCCGATCCCCCTTCGGTATATACAATGTATTTCCTAATTTTAAGCAGCATCCCGTGAATTACAGCATATTATTTAGGCCACCACCAACATATAATACATACATACTGTGTGGGCTGGCTTCATTAGTCCGCCTGAAACTAAAAAATAATGTATCAATAAGCATACCCTATATTGTTTGCCGTTAATTACATTAACAGGTGCGGTGGTGGGTGGGCAAAAATGGGGATCAAGCAAGTTTGTGACCTCAATAATTACATGTTTTGGTAAACGAATTATATAGCGGATTTTTTTTATAATGCCCTGAAGCTGACAAACAAGTCCAGATATACACATTAAAGTATTTAACTAATATATATATATATATATATATATATATATATATATATATATATATATATATATATATATATATATATATATATATATAGGCCTATATACATGCTACAATCAATACATTCCCCCTCGTTGTCAGAATAATATCGCACTAACTATATTTACTATTTTGATCATCGCAGTCAAACATGATCTGAGCGACCTACCTAGCCAAAAATAATCTGTGTGCGTGAGCCCTTTAAATCTCCCCCCTTTCGCTCCCCGCCATCCGCGAGCGAGCGTCTTTCCAGCACCCCTCATTCACTTTCCCTTTTTGTTCCGCCCTACCTTATTGACGCGTACTTATAGCTTTCGTTCACCCTGCCCGAAACTTATTCAGAATAATTCACAGTAGATACTCAACTCTCATATATATTATTATCAAGGGTGTCATCTATGTGTATGTTTTGTCTGATTATTATTGCATACTTTCATTATAATATTATCCTTTGATGTATGCTCATTGTATGTTCTTACATGTTACATGTGATACATGTTAGTAATTGATTGCTGACTATTCTTTATAGTAGTGCAGTAATCATCCATCCACACTTCAGGCCTATTTCTATGTGTAAAGTACCTGTCATTTGTGTATGTCAATGCCTATATATTTCTTCTATCTATCTATTGCCTGACGCCGTGATCCCCGAAGAGGTGGCCACGAACGAACCGCCCCCATGCACCTCTGTCCCCAGTCAGTCGACGCCCCTCCCCCCAACCAGCACCGTCTTCGTTCATGTACTTCCTCACTCCATCCTTCCACCTCTCATTCGGTCTACCTCTCCCTCTCTGTCCCTCCACCTCGCTCTCGTACACCCTCTTAGTCATTCTCTCGCTTTCCATACGTTCCATATGGCCGAACCATCTCAAGTTGTTCCTTTTCACACTTTCCAGCACATCTACCTCCACACCACACATCCTTCTTACTTCCTCATTAGTCTGTCTATCCCTCCATGTAACTCCGCACGCTCTCCTTAAGTAATTCATTTCCACTGCTCTCACTCTTGGTCCGAGTCTCTCAACCAACGTCTATGCTTCGCTTCCGTAAGTCAGTGTCGGGATTACCACACTGTCATGCAAGGACTTCTTCACTTCCATACTGACCACCCTATTTCTTGTTACTGCTTTTAGCGTTCCTACAACCCTCTTCCCCTGTTGTACCCTCTCCCGCACTTCTTCATCCATAGTCCCATCTTTACTCAACACACTGCCCAGATACTTAAAAGAGTTGACGATCTCCATAGCCTGACCGTTCAGCTTCACCTCACACTCTGTGACTTCACCCCTTTCGAAGACCATAACCTTGCTCTTCCCCGCATTTACCTTCAAAAATCCATTTTTCGCACACTGTTCCAAACTCATTTACCAGACCCTGCAACTCCCATTCATTATCACTCATCAGAACTGTATCATCCGCAAACAGCAGTTTAGGTAGCTTCCACTCAATTCCCCCCCTTTTCAGCGATACACCAACATACACTGCTCTTGATAGTATTTCTTTCATGACTCCATCCATATATACAGTAAACAACCACGGGGACATCACACACCCCTGTTTCAAACCAACATTCAGGTCAAAGGACTTGCTACTTTTTTATAATAGTCAAGGAGTATATACTCATATCTATATACCCATTGAATAAATAAGAGTGTATAATTACCTGTGTGTATTTATTGTGTTCATCTTAACCTAATTGAGTACCGTACCTAATTTGTGAATAAGAACGTGTTTGACGTGACCCTGTTGAGAGAATATTGAGTCTAAAAGTCCATAGTTGGATTTGAGTAAAGACCAAGAACTAAGCTAGGTTGTATTATAACCCGGCATAACAATATATATATACAGTATATATATATATATATGTATATATACAATATATATATATTTATATATATATATAGATAGATACAGATATATATGTATAATTATATACAATATATATATATTTATATATATATATAGATTGATACAGATATATATATATATATATACTGTATACAGACATATATACACACACACACACAGTAAATACTAATGTATTATATAAGTATCATTATAAACTATTATTCGATAATACTAAGTAGGCCTATATAGAGTCACACATATATAAAAAATACAGCCAGACAGTTGACTGATGAAAATTAATTACCGGTACAGGTTGAAACGAAGCATAATGATAATCTGATTGCATCATTTACTTAATCAACTGTATCATTACAATGATGCTCGTATCCAGGTTAATTACAATTCATCTCCCTAATGGCATAGGCTATAGATTGATTCATTTGCCTTCGTTATGGCAGTCTGTTGTTCATTATAATTCTGCAAAAGAATATTAAGGGGAGATGGGTCGATTTTCTGGTCCCCTTTCTTCCTCATGTTTAGCCCAATTAGTTTTCAGATTTGATGACGTTCGGCTCATTAGTTTGGAGATGTTAAGGCCTTTTGCCTCATTTCTTTGTCAATATTAAGACTTTTCGTGTCATTTAGGTGTCGATTTTTTCCTGGCGAGCGATAGCGAGCATGTAATTTAAGAGGCACCTTCGGCCGGGACATTTTCCTATCGAAAAATGTACAAATTTATCTTGAAGGAGGGTGTTGGGGTTGGGTTTTTTGTAAGCTTGATGGAGATCTAGGGAGGAAACTAAAACAAAAAATACTAATAAAAATATATATAAATGAGCAAATATATACGCCGATCCCCCCTAAAGCACACATTAATTATAGTTTATTCACAATAATTAACTCATGACAAGCGATGGGGGAACATGACAATTTAACTTATACGTTGTGGAAAGCCCATTGAGATACTTGGATGAATAACTAGTAGAGGAGTTAACCCCTTCAGTATTTGAGGACGCATTTATTTATTATATCTCCTTCATAAGATGAATGAAATCGCGTATTAAATTACTGAATATAATTAAGAAAAAGACAATAAATCGTTCTCCGTAGTGCATCAAGTAGAATAGTTCCTTTATCTGTTCAGCTGGAGTCCCTCAAGACACCAACTTTACCGCCAGGACAAAGCATTAGACAACTCGGGGAAACTATCGGCCGCTCTCAACTCCCAAAACTTTAATGGAGGAGAAAACTAAACCGACCAGTACCTTTCCGAGGAGATCCAGGCGCCTTCAGTGTGGTACTGTACCTTTAAGGGGAGTCACCTGTTTTTGTTCTGTCCTTTTCTATCTTTCTCTGGCTTGTATCCATTTGGCCCCATTCAGCCTACTGTTTTAAGACGTTTATCCCCATCCAGGTGTCAATTTTTTACTAGTGAGCGGTAGCGAGCCAGCATATTTTTTATTTTTGTTTGACAGCAGGCTAAATTTGTACATTTTTCGATAGAAAAATTTCTCCGGCGAAGCTGGATCTCTTCATATAATGCTGGCTCGCTATCGCTCGCCAGGAAGAAATCGACACCTAGATGGGGATAAACGTCTTAAAATAGTTGGCTGAATGGGGCCGAATGGTTACAACCAGAGAAAGAGAGAAAAGGACAGAAATAAAAAAAAGCAGGTCACCCCCCTTAAGTGTGGTGGTGGTGGTGGTTGGGGGGGGGGGGTGTTCTACCAATATATGCACAACATTATCTGAAAGGGGGTACCGGTAATTGGGGGTACCGGTAATTGGGGGTACCGGTAATTGGGGATATATTTGTTAAAGATTGATAGAGTTCTAGCAAGGGACTCGGATGAATAACTAAATACATGAATTAATATAAATACACTCAAATAAACAGCTCCCCTTAAGAAAACCTACTAAAGCATGGTTCACACATACACGAGTGTGAGTGCGAGTTGCCAAGAGTGTTGACTCTTGGCGACTCGCGCAAAAATAACCGCGAGTGAGCAAATTTTCATGAGTCACCAATAGAGTCCACTAAGAGTACCTAAGAGTCACCACGAGTGACCTGCGAGGGGTGAAAATTTGAATTTTAACGGTCATTTTCGGATTAGGAGATACGAGTCACCACGAGTAAGACACGAGTCACTACGAGTTGCTGAGAGTACGACACGAGTCACTGAGAGTTGGAACATTGCGTTGAGAGTATGCCGGGAATGCCATTGTCTATCTATCTATCTATTGCCGGACGCGTATAGGCCTACTCCCCTTAACACATTACGAGCGGTTGGGTCGGTAACTTCTATTACCAGCCATGCGGGTGATTTTACCCTAAATGGGGTTGTTTCTGTGCTCTTTTTCATGCATAAACAAGACCCAGAGCGTAATACAAGTATCTATTCCTGAAAGGGCGTAAACAGAGCTTTCCAATGACATCCGAACCATCCTTCTACGACCACTGGTTCTCTTGCAACGATCGTGCAACACGATTGCAAAAATCCTAAAAATAAGGTAATTTCCTTACATAATTCCCTGTGTAGCGAGTGAGAGAGGGTGGAGGAGGGTGTAATAAATTTCAATCGACCCACGGCGGTGGTCGCGAGCGGTCAGGAGGGAATCTATGCTCCTCGCACCGCTCAGCTCTCTCTCACAGCACATTACGTGCTCAAAATTGCACTCGACATCTGTCAAGGCCCGCATATGGGCACGTTTTCTTTAACTCGACATATGTTGCGCGCCGATGGTTAAGGATTAATGAGGGTGGCCATACACAGAAGGCCCCCAAGTGGACCTATCACCTGTAAGAGGGACAACCCCTGCCAGTTTACTGAAGGACTTAGAGGATTGCCACTCAATTAAGGACCCGTCTGATTCTGAGGCCCTCTATGTATCTTCTTAGCACTATTTTTCTATAGTGGTGTTCAGCTAGTTCATCCACTAACCTGCTTCACCCTTATGTAAGCAGTACCGATTTGTATCAGGTTTACTCCCTTAGACAGGTTGCTGACCAAGGCTGACAAGTCGCATCCACCCGGATTTTTATAAGGTTGTCTCCCCTAGATGGGTTGCCGACCAAGCCTGACGAGTCTGTTTTAACGTTCGTCTGCCAACAGTACCAGCTGTTGAAAAATATATTATTTATTATGGTAGACTAGTTGTGTGAGAGTATAATAATGCCTATAGTCGGTTATATTTATTATGGTAGACTAGTTGTGTGAGAGTATAATAATGCCTATAGTCGGTTATATTTCAGCTGATGGTAAATTGAATTCCTTAGCAACTGATTTCTCAATACCTAATGGAGAAATATGAATCTACTATGTTTTGCGTCGTACTAATGCCAAGTTTTCATAATTAACAATACACTTCGCTACAAAATCTACGTAACAGCTGAGTAACCAGGACAGTACACAACAATTTACCATCGGCTGGAAAAAAACAGACCTTAGTATTCCGACAGAGATGAACACCCGAAAGGATAGCTTAAGCTCTGAACTCTGAAGCATGTGGACTATACTAAGACATTGTATTGTGTCGTCTGTGTTCGATACTGATGCAAATGGCTGCTACGCTATTTATGCTCTTGATTGTATAGTTGGCCAAATAAGCTGTGTCGCCGCTGTCATTAAGTTTTGTTCGTTGTATAGGCTACTGTATTAATGTCTGTCAGTTGTTTAATTGGGTGTGTAAAGATAGGAACATGTTTGTATATCTCACTCGAAACTATGAATTAATGCTTAGATAGGCCTAGTGCTGATACCAATTATTGATCGAAATATACT
>CM064567.1:17152989-17211093 GCA_032716605.1 Paralithodes platypus
CATACCCGCCATTGGTTGTATATAACATACCCGCCATTGGTTGTATATAACATACCCGCCATTGGCTGTATATAACATACCCGCCATTGGCTGTATATAACATACCCGCCATTGGCTGTATATAACATACCCGCCATTGGCTGTATATAACATACCCGCCATTGGCTGTATATAACATACCCGCCATTGGCTGTATATAACATACCCGCCATTGGCTGTATATAACATACCCGCCATTGGCTGTATATAACATACCCGCCATTGGCTGTATATAACATACCCGCCATTGGCTGTATATAACATACCCGCCATTGGCTGTATATAACATACCCGCCATTGGCTGTATATAACATACCCGCCATTGGTTGTATATAACATACCCGCCATTGGCTGTATATAACATACCCGCCATTGGCTGTATATAACATACCCGCCATTGGCTGTATATAACATACCCGCCATTGGCTGTATATAACATACCCGCCATTGGCTGTATATAACATACCCGCCATTGGTTGTATATAACATACCCGCCATTGGCTGTATATAACATACCCGCCATTGGCTGTATATAACATACCCGCCATTGGTTGTATAACATACCCGCCATTGGCTGTATATAACATACCCGCCATTGGCTGTATATAACATACCCGCCATTGGCTGTATATAACATACCCGCCATTGGTTGTATATAACATACCCGCCATTGGCTGTATATAACATACCCGCCATTGGTTGTATATAACATACCCGCCATTGGCTGTATATAACATACCTCCATTGGCTGTATATAACATACCCGCCATTGGCTGTATATAACATACCCGCCATTGGCTGTATATAACATACCCGCCATTGGCTGTATATAACATACCCGCCATTGGCTGTATATAACATACCCGCCATTGGCTGTATATAACATACCCGCCATTGGCTGTATATAACATACCCGCCATTGGCTGTATATAACATACCCGCCATTGGCTGTATATAACATACCCGCCATTGGCTCCCCCACATGAAACTGCAAGGCACTGAAAGAGAATGCTAGACAAAAGACCTTTAAACCATTAGGCCCTGGGAACAAAAGACCCAAACTCAAGAAACTCAATACAACAACAGGGCAAATAAAACTAATTTGTTTTATCTTGTATTCTAAAATATGCCTACGTAAGTAATTCTGTTGATTCTCTTATGCTTAATTTAAATGTACGCAACTTTTTGCTTAACCCTTAGAAGATACCCTGACGCATTTCTTTTATGTTTTCTGGCTATTGTTAGACGATTTTAATTAGGTCAGGAAAGTCATAATTATGAAAAAAAAAAAAAAAAAAAAAAAAAAAAATCATATGCCTATGTGGCCTCCCCTGGGTACTGTCCTGATCAATTGGTGCCTATAATCTCCCCAATGTGAAACAGTGTGTAAAAAGATAAATGTTTATGTTTTACTCCAAATCTGTTTCGTATATGATACGGAATAGTCGAGTATGGTGCCGATATTTGTTCAGAGGAAACGTTCTGTCTCCACCTCTAAAGGTATGCACAACAGTGCTGCCTGGACATAACACTATCAAACACTTTGTTAGACTTCGTAGATGAAATACTCGTCTGTGTGTGTGTGTATGTGTGTGAGAGAGAGAAAGAGAGCATACTTTCACATTTGCTCATGAAAATTTGTGTGAGTACCGAAGTGTGTGTATTTTTGTGTCCGTGCTTGTGTGTGAATACGCACTAGGGATGTGTATAAGTGTATGTACGCAGGCATTCATGTAGGTTCCGTGTGCGTGTATGAGTGTATGTGTGCGCAGGCATGTATGTAGGTTCCGTGTGCATGTGTGGGCAGACATTTATGAAAGGTCCGTTTATGTGTGTGCAAGATTTTATGTAGGTTTCGTGTGCGTGTGTGAGTGTATGTGTGTGCAAGCTGTTATGTAGGTTCCGTGTGCGTGTGTGAGTGTATGTGTGTGCAGGCATTTATGTAGGTTCGTGTGCGTGTATGAAAGTTTGTGTGTGCAGGCATTTATGTAGGTTCTGTGTGGAAGCATCTATGTAGGTATCGTGTGCGTGTATACGTAACATTTTTGTAACATTTTTGTACGTTCCGTGTGTGTATGTAATTGTCCTTTTCTCTCCGTTGGCATTTCAAATTTTGTGTTTACGTTCTCCCAAATAATCCGAATTCCGTGTTTACGTTCTCCCAAATATTGTGTTCCGTGATTGTGTCGGTGTGAATAGAATTGAATTGAATCAAGTTTATTTGCTCAGATTTTTACAAAAAGTATGGAGTGTGAATGTATGATTACCGGGTGGTGGTGTGGTGGTTGTGGTAATTGTGATGGTGATGTGGTGGTTGTGGTTATAATGGTTGTTGGTGTGGTGGCTGTGGTGATGGTGATGGTGGTGTTGTGGTTGTGGTACAGTCGGATACCATAGTCTCTAGCCCACTCATAAGAATTAGTGGACCTCTATGTTTTTCTTTATGTAAATAAAACTATCTGGGTTAATGTGTGGATAGAACTTGCTTTTCATTAAAGAGTATATATAATTTTGTAGTTGATTTATAGACAATTGTATTCATAAATTCGTTTACGGAGATATACTTCCATAATTAGAAATACTGTAGGTGAAGTCGATTAATTTGTATGAGTGGGCTAGATACTGTGGTATCCGACTGTACCTTTGTGGTAGTGGTACTGTGGTGGTCGTGGTGATAGTTATGTGGTGTTGTGGTTGTGGTACTTTTGGGGTTGTGGTGGTGAATTAGTGGTTGTGGTTGAGATGGTGGTTGTGGTGTGGTACTGTGGTGGTTGTGGTTCTCGTAGTGGAGGTTGTGGGCTTGGAGGTGGTGGTTGTAATGATGATGGTGGCTTTGGGTTTGGAGGTGGTGATTATAGTTGTGGTTGTGGTTGTGATGATGGTTGAAGTTGTGATGGTGTATGTGGTGGTTTGGTTGTGGGTGTGGAGGTGGTGGTTGTGGTACTGTGGTGGTTGTGGTTGTGGTGGTAGGGTTTTGATTCTCAACATATTTTCTCACTTGATCTTTCTATATGCCGGTACCGTATATTTGCCTCTCTTTTCTGTCATTCATTTGGTATATTTTATATAACTAAGTTTTATGAATTGTAATGTTACTGTTGCATCCACATTTCATTTTAATGTTTTTGTTATCAATGTACTATATAGCCTCTCTCTCTCTCTCTCTCTCTCTCTCTCTCTCTCTCTCTCTCTCTCTCTCTCTCTCTCTCTCTCTCTCTCTCTCTCTCTCTCTCTCTCTCTTTCGACACAGACACGTACACATCCAAATATATGTCTACACCCTTTTCCCTGGTCAAATTCAATTTCTCCCACCTTCTCCTCCAAACACATTTCCAATTCAATTTAGTCTATCTATCTACCTCGATATATATATATATATATATATATATATATATATATATATATATATATATATATATATATATATATATATTTAATACTAGTGATGTTAATATCAATGGTATGACAAACCCTTAGTTAATATTCATTCTAGACATTATTTAGCGTAGAATATATAGGTCCTTATTTCTCGTCCATATAGTATTAATGTTTTACCCTATACAATTACTACTCTCTTGCCTGGGGCCAGCTTTAATAATACATCAAAGGTACAGTTAAGAGGAAGGTAAATGAATTATCTGTAAGGAAATGTGTCGACTAGATTGTAATATGGATATCATTATGAGTGAGTGAGAAAACGAAGGAGTGGGAGAAGAATATGAGTGATTGATAGAGAAATGTGAGTGAGTGTGAGAAAATAAATGAGTGAGTGGAGAATATGATTGAGTAAGCAAATGAAGGAGTGAGAACAGAATATACGTGTGTGAGAGTAAATTGTGAGTGAGTGAAGGAATATGAGTGGTAAAATGAATTTGTGATTGGAGCATATGAATGAGTACCGGTAAGCAATTTTTGTTTTTCTTTCTATGTGATTGAGGGAGGCAAAAGGCATAACTGCCTATAGCGAGTGCCTCCCCCATAGTTGAAAGAGTGACAGGGCCAAAATCAAGGGACGTTCGAGGCAAAATGCCTGAACACACGGAGTTTGAAGCAATTTAAGTCATAGGAAGAGGGAAAGACTGATTCTGGGAGAGAGTTCCAGAGCTCAGCTGTTGAGTAGAAGAAAGTTTGAGAGTAGCGTTTCACTCTCGGGTTGGAGAGTTGCACAGAGTAGGGGTGGGATTGAGTTGCAAGACGGGTAACACGTGCCCTATGTAAAGGAGGTGGTATACACTGGGAAAGCTCTGAGGAACACTGATTATTATAGTAGCGATAGAATAGCGAGAGAGATGCAATCGTTGTTGCGGCGGAGAGAGAGAGATTGCAGAGAGTTGGTGAGTGGACGGGAGTTAATGATACGAAAGGCCTTCCTTTCAACTTTGTCTAGGAGAGCGGTGTGAGAGGAACCTCCCCACACATGTGAACAATACTCAATACAAGGACGCACTATGGCCCTGTACAGAGCAAGAAGCTATGCATGAGAAAAGAACCCCCTAAGGCGGTTGAGCACACCCAGCCTCTGGGAGGATGCCTTAGCAAGACTGGTAATAAGGTCCTTCCAACTGAGAGCAGAAGAAAAAGAGACACCAAGATTATTGAGAGAAGATGAAGGATTGATTTTTGTATTGTTGAAGAATAAGAACAATTGGGTTTTGGAAGCATTAAAGGTAACAAGGTTTTCTCTGCCCCAATTGGAGATAGTATTTGGATCAGAATTTAAGAGTTCTATGGCTTCATTATGTTTGTCGTTGAGGCATTGCTGGCTGGGGCGTTCTGAAAAACTAATGGAGTAGTGTAAGGTTGAGTCGTCTGCGTCTGCGTATGAATGGATGGGAATTGAGGTACAGTTGAGGAGATCATTTATAAAAATTAGAAAGAGAATAGGAGATAGGACAGAGCCCTGAGGAACACCGGAGTTTATAGGGTGAGGAAGTGAATATAAATGAGTGAGCAAAGAAAATGAGCGAGTGAGAGTGAATAATTCTGCAATAGAAAGATTCGAGTTACACCAGCAACATGAACATAACACATATGAACACATTTAAACAGAAACTGCTTGAAAATATTATGACTGTCCTTCAAAACCTATCTGATGAAATGTTTTAGAGATTTTCCCTTCCGTCAGCTGTACTGTGTGTGTGTGTGTGTGTGTGTGTGTATGTGTGTGTGCGCTATTAGGCATTAGAGAGTACTTTATTAATCTATTAGTGTTCATGTATATATATATATATATATATATATATATATTGGGGTGAACAATAATACAACGACAACATTGCGTTTCCTGATTAACAAGAGTGCTTTTGGTTATATTAGGTAGGCTAGATGAGAGCTAAGGCACATGTCAATAGTTATCAATAAAAAGTTCAAAATAAGAACGTACCGTACACGTAAATATGTATGAATTTGATTTTGTTGCACTTCAGGAGAATTTATGTATTTGTATATTAATTTATGTAGTTATTGTTATATAGTTTCCTCCCTAGACCTCCATCAAGCTCTTTGGCCGGCTCCTCCTAAATTGCAGGCTCGCTATCGATCACCAGGTAAAAATCGACAATTAATATTGGCGTGCAGAAAAAAAGTTGGAGAAACCACCCACCTAACCAAAAATGCACATGCACAAGCACACGAACATACACACACACACACATTGTTACGATCGGGTCTCGTATAAATCAGTGGCTCTTATACATTGGACTAGACTGGCATAAATGCAACAACGGAAACGCTAGATCCAACCCCTGATATATAATCCCGTCGAACAAAGAACACACATACCCTCCAGTAATACCCTATGCAATAGCGGGGTATCTTAACTCTCAGTATCTATGTGCTTCTACTATAGGCTGATATTCTCTGAAACAGCCTATTACCTATAACATATGGTTGCTTAGTTATGGTACACAAGGAAAAGATAGTTAACTTAATTAAATCACAAGAGTGATCTAATGCAAACAAGAAGAAGGTTTACTTAACGTTACTTTAATCAATAATATCTGTCACTCCTTTATGAAAGAAAGTGTTGTAAAGTCCTCAAGCACTGAACAAGGAATCTTCTGAATAATGTATGATGCTACTAAGAAGAACGTATCGGAAATGGAACCACAAAATAGCAGGAGGCAGGACAATGCACGTGTAGGCTAAATACACAAAAAGGCTGGACATATAATGTTATTGGACACCAGAATATTATAAGCGGTGCAACTGTAATAATGCTCGCCACGAAAAAGTAGTACTCCTATTAACAAAACCGGTCTATGCTGGTTGTGTCTCTCTACAGCAACCTAGACCTCAAAATGCTTGTGTAAAAATAATGGATATGCATAAAAGAGTATATGATCTAATCCAGCTAATGTCTACCCGGGTTAATAAAGTCTAGCTGGGATGCGCAAAGGTACAGAATTCTGGTGGAGCAAGGCAGCTCCTAGCCTAGTGTGGACCTTGGGTCTGTGCGGCCTGATTACGTTAATATGAAGGGGTGCTCTCTTGAGGATTCTCGATCACAAGTATCGAGTATCCTCCTGGCGGCCCTCAAAAGTAAAAGCAAATAGAGTTAGAACAGTGTTGGGTGGATTAGGCAAGCAGCCCTCACGCACTACACAGTCTAAACTCCAAGGTACACAGACAAAAGATCCACCCAGGTAACCCACATAATCCGTAGTGTCGTGTAGCTCAAAAGTAGCCTACACACATTGAAAACACCAACAGCAAGGTACCTGATCCCTAGTCTAGCATTATTTAACCCTGTAGAAACATTAGTGATTGATGGAGACAGTCTGAGCAATACAATCTCCCAAAAAGACAATGACTATCTTCAACCTTAATCTAGTACATAAGAAATGTGAGATCCAGCATATAATACAGTCTGGCCACCAATTCAAGGTGTGGATGCAGAGAACCAGAGGAGGATTGATATTAATAAAAGGTGAGGAAGTAGTGGAAATGATAGAGGCAGTAGGAGAGAAAGATTCTAAGACAAGAGTGTGGGACAGTTCAAGGGAGATGCTTAGAGTATGCTGTCTGGGAAGGATCTGACAAGGATATTCCCATGGACCTCCTGGCTGGAGTCCCAGTTCGCAAGAATGGCACGAGGGTGCGCGACAGTCGCCCAGTAAGCAGCTGCGTAGTAGGCAGTGTTAGGCCGGAGGCAACGAATCCTGCGAGGCCTATGTAAGGGGGCCAGCCACGCGCCACACTCACTACCAAGTCACACCACCTTGTCTCTCTCTCTCTCCCCCTCCCGCTCGCCTTCCCATCATTCAACTACTTAACACAATACTTTCAATTGACTAAATAAAATAGAAAGGATTGTGACAGACGAAAATAAAGAACAGTTCTGAACTGTCTGCAACACAAGCTTTCTCGAGAAGGAAAGTACACAATGATAGGTAGACAGTAGCTATATTCTCTACCCTGGCGTGTCCTAGCGAGTAAGCCTTCTGGGGGAAGCGGTGAGCGTCACACCCCACCCAAGATTTTTAAGAGGCTCCAACTATGAGCTCTAAATCTGACATGCAGAACCCATACAAAATTCGCCACTCCTAGCCACCCAGCGACAATGAAATGTAAAGCACAGTTCTCATCAAAATAACACATTATAAAAATTAACAACCCTTCCCAACACAATAGATTAAATTACATAGTTATGCTCATAAGAGCGAGCTTCACTAACCCAGCCTTCTGAGAGGAGTACAACTCAGAATTTCTGTTATAACATACTTAAACAAATTTAACTATCAAAGAAAGAGTTTTTATAGGATTTTTATATTTTTAATATGTTTATGGCGGCTGCACTACAGGGGCAAGCCTAGTTTTTACTTCTATACCAACACAGCAACTCCTACTTTACGACCCAATATGCTGGGCTACACACGCGAGCCAACAAGCACCAGACGTAAACATACTAATCAAACCAAAGTAGGAGGCTACCCTTATGATCTACCCCGGGTCTTCCACCCTCGATAAGCAATCTGCAATCACATTCTCAGAACCGGCAATATGGCGTATGTCTAGGTTGTATTCCTGCAACATTAATGACCACCTGGTCAGCCTCATATTCCGGTTATGGAATTGATTCAGGAACTTGAGGGGGTGATGGTCGGTGTAGATCACCACAACTGGTCCATAGGCTGGAACATACACCTCAAAGTGCCTGAGCGCTAGCACAATCGCCAGCAGTTCCTTCTCAACTACTGAATAGTTCTACGCCGAGTTGAACTTTTTTGAGAAGAAACTGACTGGGTCCTCCAGCCCATCTTTGTCTGATTGCATCAGAACGGCACCAGCCCCCACACCACTGGCATCAGTTGCCAGCTGGAATGGTCGGCTAAAGTCCGGGGTCCTGAGGATTGGGTGAGTACACAACAGGTGTTTTACTAGAAAAAAAGCCCTCTCACACTCAGGCGCCCACTTAAACTTTCTATCTTTGGCCAATAGGTCCGTCAGAGGAGCCAGCACAGTAGAATAGTCCTTTATAAAGCGGCGGTAGTAACCAACATTGCCCAAAAACCTCATGATCTGCTTCTTGGTGGACGGCCTGGGGAAGTGGTTAATAGCTAATATCTTGATCTGTGGGGGGCATACCTGGCCCAAACCCACCATGAACCCCAGATACTGCACGGTAGCCCGCACAAAATCACACTTTCCCAGGTTGACCACCAAGTTTGCCTCGCTTAATTTCTTAAATAGGGATTCTACATGTTCACAGTGGCTCTTGAAATTGTCATCGTAGATAATGACGTCGTCCAGGTACACGGTACAGTTCGGAATGTCAGCCACCAACTCGTTCATCAAGCTTTGGAAGGTTGCTGGTGCGTTCTTTAGACCGTACGGCATGACATTACAACGATATGTAGCACCATCCACCACAAAACCACACACCTCTTTCGCCCGTTCAGACAAAGGCACCTGCCAGTAACCTTTTACCAGGTCCACCTTGGTCAAGAACTTGGCCCTGCCAATCTTGTCTACACAGTCATCGACCCGGGGAAGAGGATATGGGTTGGTGGGAGTCAAGCCGTTTAGCCTGCGGTAATCAACACAGAAGCGCACCTTGCCATCCGGCTTTGGTTGCAGCGTTACGGGAGATGTCCACTTTACCGCCCCCTTCTCGATCAGTCCCTGTTGCAACATATACTCCAACTCCGCCCGGAGGGCCGGAAGTTTAATAGGGGGCACCCTATAGGGCACTGATTTGAAGGGTGGGTGGTCTCCGACGTCAACGTCGTGCACCTCATGAGTAGTGAGGCCTGGGTGTTCCGCAAATACAGTAGGGTATAAACAGAATAGGCGCTCGATAGCCACACGCTGTTGCTCAGGTAGGTGTTGCAAAGCCTCATGAGCCGCCTGTCTCGTGTTTCCCGCCCACTGATCTGCAGAAACATGATAATCCCAGTTGTCATCCACCTGCGCATGACTGTCCCGTTCTCCTTCTCCACCTTGACTGCTGAAAGTCATCATGGGGACAGTGAGAGGCTCAGGTGGGCGCCTCACATACTCCTTCATCAGGTTGACATGACATAACTGATTCCTCTTACGCCTGTCTGGAGTGGCCACCAGGTAATCTAAGTCCGAGAGCTTCTCTGCTACCCTATAAGGACCAGCGTACTTTGCGGATAAGGGGTGACCTACAAGAGGGAGTAGTATCAACACCTCCTGACCCACGTGAAACTCCCTGAGTTTCACTTTGTGGTCGTACCTGTCCTTCATGAGGGCCTGAGAGCCTACCAGATTGCGGCCAGCCAACTCCAGACTACGCAACATTCGTTCTCTACTCTCAAGGACATACTTAAGCATAGAACATGGTTTAGCGGTGCCTTCCCATATCTCCTTTACCATGTGGAGAGGCCCTCTGACGCGGTGTCCAAACACAAGCTCATTAGGGCTAAACCCCAAACTCTCCCCAGGTACCTCTCGTGCAGCGAATAACACATACGGCAGGCCAAGATCCCAGTCCTTGCCGTTCTCAAGACAATAGTAGCGAAGCATGCTTTTTAGAGTGGAATGCCACCTCTCTAACACCCTTTGACTCTCTGGATGATAAGCAGATGACACTACAGTGACTATCCCGTGCTGCTTCATTGTCTGAACGAACAAGTTGGAGGTGAAATTCGATCCTTGGTCTGACTGTATCTCCTGCGGGTATCCGTACCGGGAGAAGTATAATAGCAAGTTACGGACCACCGTCTTCGCCAAACCATTTCTCATCGGGTATGCGTCTGGGTACCGAGTTGCTACGTCCATGACTGTCAAGAGATATTTATTTCCGGCACTTGTGGGGGGGAGGGGGCCAACCATGTCGACTACTACTTTACTAAAGGGAGGCCCGCTGACAGGAATTGGGTGTAACGGAGCCTTTGGGATGCACTGGTTAGGTTTCCCGACCTTTTGGCACACACTGCACATTGCCACCCATGACACCACTTGTGCTCTCAAACCAGGCCACCAAAACAGTTTCCCCAAAGCCGCCACCGTCTTACGGACACCCAAGTGTCCCGCCAGCGGTACATCATGAGCCAACCTTAGTAGGCTATCCCTGCATACCCTCGGTACGACCAGCTGGTCTACCACTCCTGACCCACCCTCCCAACTTCTCTGCGGGTCTTGGAATCGCCGATACAAGATGCCATCAATGAAAAAAATATCTCCAGACTTTGCATCCCTGTCCTCTTCGAGTTCGACAGCACCGTTACTACACTTTAGAACCTCCGGGTCTTCTAGCTGCAATTTGCGAATCTCTGAGGGAGCTAGCCTGTCTAAGTGTTTGCGAAACAACTCATGCCCTCCTCCAACATCGAACTTTGCATCCCGTTGCTCTCTCCGTGTATACCGTTGCTGCCTCTGAGTCTCTTTAAGCCCTGCCTCTACACTCTCAGTGACAGGTGGTGGTGCTTCTCCAGACTCTAATAACGGTGCTAATTCTGAGTCCCCGAGAAGCGCTGCTGGTACTAGACTCTCCACCGTATCAGCTTTCAGCACCTTCTCGTGACCGTTCCTCCGCTTATTTGAAGACTGTTGGTTAGGCTGTGACTCCCTGGATGCGAGAGATCTGGTTACAACACACGCCATTGGCTGCACCTGACACTTCTCAACCCACTCCTGTTCCTCCCTATTCACGTCGGCCGGCTCCTCGGCATCAACTAAGGGTGAAACCTTAGAAGCAGGCACCGCAAAGTCATTGCCGAGAAGGAGGTCGACGCCCCCAACAGGCAATTTATCCACGATTCCCACATCCAGTACGCGAGTCACACCGTCAACTTCAAGCTCCATTCTAATAAGCGGGTATGACCTAGTTGCATTAACTCCCTGCACCACAACTACCCGCGCCGCGTTTATGGGTCTACCGGTGAAATTCTTCAAGAGTGTCTGAGAGGCACCTGTGTCACGCAAAAGCTGTACCCCGTGCTTCTTGCCCCCCCACTTCATGCAGCCATGCCCTCTATGGTCGCAAAAGGCATCGCGGACAGGGTTCGAGCCTTCCGGATCCTTCTTCACTGGCGGTGCTCCATCCTCTGATCTTATGCCTCCAGCAAACACAGAAGACTTCTGGAACACCCCAATGCTGCGAGCCAATGACACAGCCGCCGTGGGAGGTCTGCTCGGACAAGCTTTTGCCATGTGCCCCTCTTTGTGACAGTGATAACACTCAAATTTGCCCTTGGACTTATACTGAGGTGTAAAAGTCCCCTGACCCTTCTTAAACGGGGCGGTGCTAGGTTTGTGATCAGTCTTGGTGTCATTGCTTTTAAATTTATGTGTGTCCATATTCCGGGGAGGGGGAGGGTAACGCTCCTTAACGCCTACATCGTTTCTCTGTGCAGAGCCGCACCCCCGAATTAGTGACAACCGAAGATCAGCCATCTCTGCTGCTTCTACGAGAGTTCTTGGGTTCTTCTCTTTAAGGTTTAAAGTCAAATCGCCACCCGTACACTTATAAAACTGCTCTAGAAGCATCAACTGTTTCATCTCATCAAACATAGTTGTCTTCTCTGATCTGAGCCAGTTTCCCATAGCGTCGGACAGGTCCCGGGCGTGCTCCAAGAAGGTACTGTCTCGCCCCTTAGTCACACCCCGGAACTTTAACCTATATGTCTCGGGTTGTAGCTCGTTTGCCCGCAGGACAGCCTCCTTGAGCTCCTCATAAATAACGCAGGACTCCAAAGGCAGTGCATCATAAGCCTTGAGCCCCTTACCTACGAGTCTAGAGGACACAAGGGCCGCCCACTTAACTTCAGGCCACTGATGCTCCCGGCACTTCTTCTCAAATCTATTGAAAAACTCCGTGACGCCAGACTCGTCAAATACAGGGACCAGTTTGAGAAGGTGCGACAGAGACTGATCATGCGCACGGTTTCCAGTACCGAGTCGCTGTCCCGTCGTCTCAACACGAGACTTCTCTAAATCCATGTCGGCACAGTATCTTGTAGATTCTAGTTCAGTCCTAAGCTCAGCTTCCCTCGTCTGTTACTGCATCCTAGCCAGCTCTTTTCTCTCTTCTATCTTAGCTAGCTCTATCTGCTGTTGACTCTGATGTTGCATCTTTGCCATCTCGAGTTGAAAGAGCATCTCCGGGATCAAACCTTGAGGAGGAGGAGGAGATGCAATGAAGTTAGAAATACCCTGTGATCCCCCCAGGGGCAAACCACCCTGCCAGTCAATACCCACCTGCGGAAGCGTGCTCGGGATCGGTACTCCAATAGGAGGATTGGGAGTCGAGTGAAGGGGAAGCTCGGCCAAAGGGCTCTGAGCACTCACCCTACCTCGTACGCCAGTCACCCAACCCAGCACACACGTCATCAGGTCATCCTTGGTCATGCCACTAGTACATACATGACCGATAGCTGCGGCTAAGCACTGGATACCGTATCGATTCATACCCACCAACCGGTCGGAAGTAACAGGCCATTGTAAAAAATTCCTTGCATCCTCCTCACTGTTCACCAAGTTAACAACCTGCCCATGCTGCTGCTCCTCAGCTTCTACATCACGTACTGTGTCTTCATCCTGCACTGATCCGCTATAAGACATGATGCTCACTGAAGATTTTTCACTTTGATACACAAAAAAGAAGTACCCCAAACTCTTATACCACAATATTCACAATAAAAAATTCTCGGAGACAGCTTAAGTGCTATATTACTTTGCTAAAAAAATAATTCTTGCATGTCCTCAAAAATATTCCACAAAATCAACAAGTGTTCACTGCCTAAACTGTGAGAAAAATCTGCACAATAACCTGCAATTATATGTCAGTTCACCAAATCCTGGCGAGGTCGCCATTTGTTACGATCGGGTATTGTATAAATCAGTGGCTCTTATACATTGGACTAGACTGGCATAAATGCAACAACGGAAACGCTAGATCCAACCCCTGATATATAATCCCGTCGAACAAAGAACACACATACCCTCCAGAGTTATATCTGCGATAGCGGGGTATCTTAACTCTCAGTATCTATGTGCTTCTACTATAGGCTGATGTTCTCTGAAACAGCCTATTACCTATAACATATGGTTGCTTAATTATGGTACACAAGGAAAAGATAGTTAACTTAATTAAATCACAAGAGTGATCTAATGCAAACAAGAAGGTTTACTTAACGTTACTTTAATCAATAATATCTGTCACTCCTTTATGAAAGAAAGTGTTGTAAAGTCCTCAAGCACCGAACAAGGAATCTTCTGAATAATGTCGGATGCTACTAAGAAGAACGTATCGGAAATGGAACCACAAAATAGCAGGAGGCAGGATAATGCACGTGTAGGCTAAATACACAAAAAGGCTGGACATATAATGTTATTGGACACAACAATATTATAAGCGGTGCAACTGTAATAATGCTCGCCATGAAAAAGTAGTACTCCTATTAACAAAACCGGTCTATGCTGGTTGTGTCTCTCTACAGCAACCTAGACCTCAAAATGCTTGTGTAAAAATAATGGGTATGCATAAAAGAGTATATGATCTAATCCAGCTAATGTCTACCCGGGTTAATAAAGTCTAGCTGGGATGCGCAAAGGTACAGAATTCTGGTGGAGCAAGGCAGCTCCTAGCCTAGTGTGGACCTTGGGTCTGTGCGGCCTGATTACGTTAATATGAAGGGGTGCTCTCTTTAGGATTTTCGATCACAAGTATCGAGTATCCTCCTGGCGACCCTCAAAAGTAAAAGCAAATAGAGTTAGAACAGTGTTGGGTAGATTAGGCAAGCAGCCCTCATGCACTACACAGTCTAAACTCCAAGGTACACGGACAAAAGATCCACCCAGGTAACCCACAGAATCCGTAGTGTCGTGTAGCTCAAAAGTAGCCTACACACATTGAAAACACCAACAGCAAGGTACCTGATCCCTAGTCTAGCATTATTTAACCCTGTAGAAACATTAGTGATTGATGGAGACAGTCTGAGCAATACAATCTCCCAAAAAGACAATGACTATCTTCAACCTTAATCTAGTACATAAGAAATGTGAGATCCAGCATATAATACAGTCTGGCCACCAATTCAAGGTGTGGATGCAGAGAACCAGAGGGGGATTGATATTTATAAAAGGTGAGGAAGTAGTGGAAATGATAGAGGCAGTAGGAGAGAAAGATTCTAAGACAAGAGTGTGGGACAGTTCAAGGGAGATGCTTAGAGTATGCTGTCTGGGAAGGATCTGACAAGGATATTCCCATGGACCTCCTGGCTGGAGTCCCAGTTCGCAAGAATGGCACGAGGGCGCGCGACAGTCGCCCAGTAAGCAGCCGCGTAGTAGGCAGTGTTAGGCAGGAGGCAACGAATCCCGCGAGTCCTATGTAAGGGGGCCAGCCACGCGCCACACTCACTACCAAGTCACACCACCTTGTCTCTCTCTCTCTCCCTCTCCCGCTCGCCTTCCCATCATTCAACTACTTAACACAATACTTTCAATTGACTAAATAAAATAGAAAGGATTGTGACAGACGAAAATAAAGAACAGTTCTGAACTGTCTGCAACACAAGCTTTCTCGAGAAGGAAAGTACACAATGATAGGTAGACTGTAGCTATATTCTCTGCCCTGGCGAGGCCTAGCGAGTAAGCCATGCGGTTCTGGGGGAAGCGGTGAGCGTCACAACATGCACACGAACATCCCCCCCCCCCCCCCTCCCACATAAGAAAATGCAGACACCCACACATACGAGCATACACCTACACACACACACACACGAAAATACAACCACACACCCACCCACTCACAAACACACACACACTCTCACACCTACACACACATGAGCCTCTGACATTCCAGAAGATATTTCACGGATTCTGGTGTTGTTGTTGTGAGATGAAAGTGGGTCTCAGGCGTCTGACAATAACCCTGCTGCGGCTCCTGGCGTTGGGGGGAAGTATTCATTGCTAATTTTAGACGTTCATACAAGGTGTCAAACTGGAGCAATTTGTATGAGAATTAATATAAGACAATTAACATGAAAGAGCATTGTTTTAGCCATTTTATCACTTCCAAAGACGCCATTTGAACTGTAAACCATAATATTATCTTTACATATACAATAATAAAGATTACACAATAATGGACTCGGCTTTCGTTTGACATCCTGCAACGGTTCATATTTACTTGTAGCCTACAGGTCTTGTTGTTATTATATTATCCATAGTATTATCTATTATATATGTATGTACTCTGTTGTTGTTTTTCATTAGGGTTAGAGGAGGAAAAGGGAGCTAAATGGGGAAGAATGACAAGGCAATTTTTTTTTTTTTCAAACAGTAAATCGATTTCATATTTACTTGTACAGCTCTTGTTACTATTCATTATTTCTGTTATTATCTATTATAAATTTATGTTCTCTGTTGCTGTTATTCATCAAGATTAGAGGAGGAAAATGGAACTATACTGGGAAGAAAGACAAGGCGAAAAATACATCGATCTATTTGTGAATAATAAATACATGTTTTGCAGTTGCGAAGTACCAATACTATTCACATGGTTTATTGAGAATTATCTACCCGTTTGAGTACTAGAGATAGACGATAAATTAAAAATAATCGTGTAATGGTAACCAGAATAAGACGATAATACGTTATCATGCTGATAGGGTTCAATCATATTGGAAGTGATAAATCCATTAAAAACTACCAATAGAAGTAGAAGTGCTTTGTTTCTTAGTTATGTTTAAACCTGTATGCCTTCCAGTGCGCGTGTATTATATGCAACCGAAATGTAGAGTTTGTACACATGGTGGTCTAGCTTAGCCTAACTTAACCTAGCCCAATGTATCATAATCCTAACCTAGACTCACAATAACTCCCTCTGTGGGTGGGTATTGGCTAATAATATTATGAACGGGTGTACGCGAAATGTAGAGACCTGCCCCGCCATGCCGGCAGCATTCAAAAACTGTGGACAGAGGCAAAAAAAAAGAAAATCTCACAAAACTAGAAAAAAAAGAGCTCGATCACATATTTGCAACGTCAATAGGGGGGGAGGGGGCGTTATAAAAGGTCATCTGCCCGAACTATCACCAGACTTGACCAGCATACTCGACCCCTCAGCACCTGAACATTAATTAATAAATGGGTAGAAATGAAACAAGTTATTTTTGCTTACTTTAATATTTTGTCATGAATTCCTTGGCATTAATGATCATCTGCCGTCGACCAGGCATGGCATCTGGCAGAGTTTTTTTTCAAGTATTCTTGGGACATATTTTTAGCTTACACCATAGCCTACGTCCCTGATCTTGGTGAGGCGTGGCACTGATGCTGTCTTTTTCTTTTAGCTTGATAATTTATTCAGGCATTTTCTATTGGGTTCCTGTCAGGGCTATTCCCAGGCCACTCTAGCACTTTTTTTTTTTTTTTTTTTTTTTTTTGTCTGAGAAACTTAACCCTCCCAGCTCCGGCAACTTAAATATGTAACTTATGGTAAGACCTTCTCTAAATTTGCCATGAAATACCAGGCTGGGCGAGTTTTCGAAGCCTTGTGTTTTTCTGTATTTTCATCCACCAGAATGCTGTTTATTGTGATGTATCATATGGCAATGGAAAGAGGAATATTTATAGTACATGATAACAAAAAAAAAAAATCTAAATAAATCGAAATATGAAAGTGTAAATGAATCCGGAATACAATTAGTTCCCATGCAATTGTCTTCACACCGTCTTATCTCTAAAATGTGAGTGATGACCATCTATTTTTTGTTTGCTCAAATAATAGTATTTTTTCTCCTCTTTCCAAATCTGAAAACAGAAATTGTTTATCTTCAATAGTTCTCAAGCAGTGACCGAAAAAAAATATATATATGATTTTGATTGATATGGTTTATAACATTTTCGATTTATTTCGTTGTTACGAAGTGTATGGTCTTAAATTTAGGCTGTATGAATACGGCAAATAATGCTGATGAGTATAAAAAACTAGAAGTTCCTAGGACAAATACTTTTTGCGCTATGAATATTTGAAATGAAGAGCCAAAATGCGAATATTTACGCTTCACCCGTCTCTGTTCCGCCGACGCTAGCCGGGTTCCGAGCTGTTCCCCATCTCGTCGTTGCGTTATTTGCTTGGATACGTATATAACTGTATATATCACCGGAATTGGAAAATTGTGCTCTTTCTAATGGTGAAAACCAAAATAATATAGCGTAATTGGTTCGCGAGCTATGCGCAATTGTTTCCATGCATTGTTATTATTATGTAAATATATGAGAATGTTTATACAGTTGTATATCTTTGCCACAATGTACAACACTTTTATATAAATATATAAATATATATATATATATATACAAGGTGTCAAACAAAATATAATGAATGGTAACAAAAATATGTGTGTGTGTGTGTAGGTATCTATATATACTGTATATATATATATATATATATATATATATATATATATATATATATATATATATATATATATATATATATATTGTTACATCCTGGGATATATAAACACTGGGCTCTTTCTATTGGACTAGGTATGCGGCAACAAGCAACAACGGAAAACGCTAGATCCAACCCTTATCTATAAACCCAGGCAACAAACCACCCAAAACTGAGGCTAAACCGTCAAGAGTCCTGCCTGGACAACGAGGTATCCTATGACTCGGTTACAGGGTGCACGCACTATAGACTGCTGATAGTCAAGCAGGCTATATAAAAGATCACACAATTAAGTTGACTTAAAGCTTCAAGGAAAAGATAGATAACGGAATTAAATTGCAGAAACAATTTAATAACAAACTAGAAGAAAGTACATTTAACGTTACGTTAATTAATACAACTAATCACCCCTGCGTGAAAGAAGGTGAAAGCAAACAGTCCTCAAAACATCGTACAGGTAGACAAGATGCAGGTTTCTAAACTGCATGCGGCTACTGTAGGATCTGATGCTTAGCAAAGAAAGTAAGTTACGGATTTAGAGAACTCTTAACTAATAAGCAGGAATAAATACTAGTGATAGGACCTACAGTGTATGATGGCATAGGTATAATTAAATAAAGGCAGCAACTCGCAACATAACCACATACAGGTGTGCTTCTCACTCTTAGTCAGGCAAGCCTGCTCGGACAGAGTCTCTAAGCCACACCCTGACTCACAATGCTAACAAAGACGGTAAACTGTGGCACAATAACAAGCATACAGATATAATAAACCGCTAGATGTTAATCTGCCAGGTGGCAGAGGTCTAGCCGGAAGGATATAGGCTTCGGATACCCGGGCTGAGCCACCTGCTCTAGCCTAGGGACGTTCCCAAGTCTGTGCGCCAAATTACTCTAATTGAAAGGGTGCTCTCTTGAGAGACTCAGATCCCAAGTATCTGACTCTCTTCTGGTGACCCTAAAACAAACGCAAGACGTGCTAGGGCAGTGCTGAGTGGACTAGGCAAGGGCCCTCACACAACACAAACACTAGACACACAGGCACACAGACAAGAAAATGCCCCCAGACTCCCACGGGTATCCTAGTAAAGTAGTGCAGGTCCACAGGACTCGCACCTGCAGACTTTACTTAAAGAATCGCAAAAAACCTCCCCTCCGGTCTAGCCTCTGCTCACCTGCCACAAGAACACACTAGCAAGCATGAAACCACCAAATATGAGACAACAAAAAAGCTTCCTAGGTCTCATTAACAATTACATCTCTGCATAAGGCCCAAATCCTATCTAATTATCTGAGAGCTCGTCGTTAATACAATAATAGATATAAGGTCTATCAAGGGGATGGGATAATTAAATAGATGGTGAAGTAGTGGAAAGAAGGTATACAAAGTAAGAGAGAAAGTTTCTAAGTGGGGTTGAGAGGAATAGATATCAAGGGGGTCCGAAGGGTACGACAGTGAGGTGAGCTCTGAGTCTTGAATCTGTCTGGACCCCACCCTAGGCATGCAAAATACATCCCATGCTGTTGGCAACACTCAACACAGTTGCCGGGTCAAAATCCTCTACCCCTTGCGTGAGTCGAAACTAAGCCTAACATTGCGATCAAACGGCACCATCAGGCTCGTCCCAAGCTAGTCTCTCCGCGCACGCGCAAAGCAACGTCCACCAACCGGTCTCTCTCTCCCGCTCGTCTCCTCCCACTCTCACTAGACTTACATCTTATATATTATAATGAAACAATCAACTATCGAGAATAAAATATACTAAGATGTGTTGGTTAAGAATAAGGGCAGCTTCAAGCTGTGAAACAACATAAGAATATCCCAGACATTAGTTACATTGTCGTAGGATATATACTAAGGAAAGGCCGGCCCGCCGGCTGCCGCCAGCCGGTTCCTAAACGGCTAGGCAGCCGACACTCGCACATGCCCGCACGTGGCTACTATGCAGGAGCGTCACAATATATATATATATATATAAATATATGTACAGTATACATACAAGGTGTCATAAATATATATATATATATTTATGTGGTATATATATATAAAATAAATAAAATAAAAATATAAATAAAATGAAATAAATAATAAAAAATAAATAACAACAGTAATAAATCAAATAAATAAATATATAAATAAAATAAAAATATAATAATAATATAAATACTCGATTATGGGCCTTGGGCTTGCTCGGGACCTTGGGGCTGATCCGCTAGATACCCTGGGCAACAGGAATGAAAAAAAAAAAAAAATATATATATATATATATATAGTATATATATATATTTTTTTTTCTTTAATACCTACGAGGTTGAAAGAAATGGCAATTTCTGCGTTGGAAATTTTATTATTCAAAGTTTCCAGGTCTCTGATGAGTTTTTGCCGGGTGGCAGGAAGTAGATGAATGAGATGAGCAAAATTCATGGTGGTACAGGGTTACATTAATGTACATGATGATACAGGATATATGACGGACGCGTTTCACTGGACAACCAGCATTATCAAGTAAGGATAGAATGATATAAAAGGTAAACAGGAAGGGTATATATAGAGGGTGGAGGATCAGAGGAGGCGAAAATCAGGGGGCAAAAGTCTGCAATTGGTGGAGGGGTATTCTAGGAGGGAGAAAGAGAGAACCGCTTCACGCATGCGCACTGGATGCGGGAAGGTGGTGGTCGGTTGGCGGGGTCGAAGCTGATTGGCTGCGTGTCGAGGGGCGTGGCCTAAGTTGCGTAGTACGTGTGGCGCCGGCAGAAGACGAAGCTGAAGGAGGTAGCGCGGGGGGCTGCGTCAAGGGCACCGGGGGGCGAGGGGGGGCGTTAGGTCCTGTAGGAAAGTGCCTATTGGCAGAAGGAAGGATCTGAAGGTCCAGAGTTTGGTTGTTGATGTTGGGATGTAAGGCTTGGATATATAATGCTTCGAGTATAGGTAATCTCCTTGGGTCACTTTCTTTATCGAGTATGGTGGTGTGTTTCTCTAACTCGTTGCGTGTGAGGTGAGGGTGGTTAGGGGTGAGATAGTGGCCTTTGATGGCTCCAGCCTGAAGGTGAAGAGTTAACCGACGTGAAAGACGAGTCTGCGTTCATACCAATATACTGTAGGAATGAGGTCCCCAGTCCTCATAATTACAGGTATGTTGGTAAATGACGTGATCGTCGGTCATCGGGCTCTTTATCTTGGTGGAAGCTGGTTTATTGCGGAGAACGAGGTTGGAGGTCTTGGGGGATTTTTAATAAATTATTAATTTGATTTTGTTTTACGGGTTGGTTGGGTGGACATGCTTGGAGATTATTTCTTTTAAGACGGCTCGTCATTTTTGTGTTCAGAGGACATAAAATTGCGGTAGAAGATCTTAATTTCATTGGGGGGATCAATGTTGGGAGGGCTTTGGGTGTACCATTTTTCAAGATGGTGGTTGATGGTGCTGGAGATGTCGGAGTTGGAGTATCCGTTATTCACTAAAACTTGGGATAGTCTTTCTAGTTCCTGGTGGGTGTCGGCCCAGGTAGAGCAGTGCGTGAGGGCTCTCCTTACATAAGCGGAGATGGAGGATAGAAGATAACGGCGGGGGCATTCACTATCGCCGTTGAGGCATTGTCAATGCCTTGTCAAGGCATTGTCATTGACAATGCCTGAACAATGCTGAACAAATGCGTTCGTTCGTGTGGCTTCGCCTTAAGAGGAGGTTTTTAGTTTGTTCCCTAGATCTCCATCAAGTTTAAAATTACACCTCCTAGACCCCCTTTCAAGATTAATTTGTGCATTTTTCGGTAGAAAAATGTACCGGCCAAAAGCCGGTTCCCTCTTAATTACAGGCTCGCTATCGCTCGCCAGGAAAAAATCGACACCTAATTGGCACGAAAGGTATTAAAATTGACAGAAATGGGGCAAAAAGTTTTTAAAATCGTCAAACTAATGGGGCGAACGTCGTAAAACTTCAAAAGCAATGGGGCTAAACATGAGGGAGAAAGGGGTCCAGAAAAAAAATCCCTCGAGTGGAAATCTCCCCTTAACGCAGGTACCATCCTAAATATCTCACTTGTAAATTTTCCAGAAGACTTGCTCGACAGGCATCCGAAGCTGCCAGTTACATTATACTTGCAAACGAACGGCTCAAAGCTGCCGTTTTGTCTGACAGATTTAGTCTCCTGATAAACTGACTCTTGTATAGATGCTTACGTTTTAGGTGTGGTGTCCCGAGTTCAAATCCCAGGAGGACCATACGCTTTCATTAGTTTATTCAAGTGCATTGGGGTTTGTAATTGATGATTAATGTTAAGAACGGGGTGTTACTTTATATAATTGCTCTTTCCTCTCACTAAAACATTAGGCTGTGCATTTGGGTCTAAGTACTTGATTAGATTAATATCCTAAATTCGAAAATGGATATTAATCGTGATCGTGTACACAGCTTACAACTGTGTTATTGGTGTAATGGTTTAGAACTTTAGATGCTTATGTTCTGGGTGTGGTGCCCCGAGTTCGATTCCCGGAAGGACCATGTGCTTTCATTAATTTCTTCAAGTGCATTGGGGTTTGTAGTTGATGATTAATGTTAAGAACGGGGTGTTACTTAATACTACCAGAACAAAAATATTTTCAACATTGCAGGTTTAAGTCAGTTTAGGTGTGTATTTGTTTTTTCCAGCCTGATCGTTAGACAAATCGACACGAGAGAGAGAGAGAGAGAGACCTAGATACACCCACACATGACAGACATGCATACAAGCTTGAAACCTGATCACACAAAGGTGGTTGTGGACACAGAAAGGGTTATCTTCAATTCAACACAAGTTATGGTAAATTCCCTGGCTCCAGAGTACCACATTACCACCTCCAGGGATATTATGAGCTTGCTGGGAACAAAACACTGCTATCAACTACAGGGCCGAACATCCTTACTGGCGCCCCGGGCTATATTGTCAACAACCTTGATGTGATGCTGGAAAGCGTAACAGATTAATGACTCGATACACTTTCCAGCAAAAATTACATTCTCTGACCAACACATCAGCCACAGAATGAAGATGATGGGCGTCACCACCTAACCACGTCCATCTTCGTTGGTGGAGGTAAAACTTAGAATATGTTCGTATTACATAATCAATGCCAACTACTCAAAATAAATATATTTCCCAATGTGATTCACCTTCCATGGTGTGTGTATGTACTAAACGTGTGCCTAAAATAGCTCTTGTAATAACTGTGTTGGTGGTGTAATGGTTTAGATGCTTATGTTCTGGGTGTGGTGTCCCGAGTTCGAATCCCGGGAGGACCATATGCTTTCATTAGTTTATTCAAGTGCATTAGGGTTTGTAGTTGATGATTAATGTTAAGAACGGGGTGTTACTTAATACTACCAGAACAAAAATATTTTCAACATTGCAGGTTTAAGTCAGTTTAGGTGTGTATTTGTTTTTCCAGGATATCTGTTAGCAAAGAGGCTTAACACATTCGCCCACACAAACCAAAAGAGCACCAACTTCCAAACATAAAATACTGTATTTGTTTTGTATTATGATGTAATCATTTATATTACAGTATATTTGCACAATTGTTTTTGTTATTATATGTAATTAATTAAAGCTATATTATCATATATATATATAATCACAACTGAAAAGGCTCCATATACTGATTATGTAAATAAAATCGTCTAATGATAGCCAGATTAAAATGTCAAAACGCGTCATGATCCTCAAGGGGTTAAACGTAGATACATAACTTTTATTTATCAACACAATTTTTCTATTCAGGTATGAGGAGGGCTCTATACCCTATTCCAAATTAGTAGGCCAAAAACTCTGGAACATTAACCTCACAAGCTCACAAAGCATGAGTAATCATCAAAATATTTCTACCATTTGGGATAAAACAGCCAGGGAATAGGTGTGGAAAATTACAGCCCATTCGTTCTAGCCCTTTTTGAGTTACAGAGGTTAGGGTTCACGAATTCTGGAGTAGCCTACTAATTTGGAACAGGGTATAGATAATTTGACGATTGTATACAGCTTAGGAAGAAGATGTGGTAATTAAAAGGGTAAAGACTGTCTCAATTATCCATAATTATACCCTTCCTTATCTAAATACAATCGTCTAATGATAGCCAGAAAACAGTCAAAACGCGTCATAATCCTCAAGGGGAGGGGAACAGGGTGTTAGATCACAGGGATAGTGCCTTTGAAAAACGTGCTTTTTAGTTGTCTAAATCATATAAATATATTTAAAATCTGGCAAATTACATTTGCAGAAGTAACAATACTCTGCTCCTACTGCCAAAGTTTTATTCACGAAATCGAATATTCACAATGTTAATTAATACTTTCTTAATACAGTTTCTTATCGCGTGGGTCAATCATTCCACGTACCGTAATAAATGCATTTATAGTGTTTATTCTGTGATTATAGTCAATTTGTTAGCGCTGTAAGGCGATTCTCACTGGGATGACACTTGGTTATTGCCAACTTAGCATATTTTCAGCCATATCTAGCGGTAGTATCCTGGTTTAATAAGTTCCATTAATTTTTGGGATAATGTTATAATTGTTTCTTCATAAGAGTGTTCCTTTCCTATTAAAATACAATTCGAATTTTAGTACACATTGTATATAGTTAAGCGATGTGCTCCATGTAGCATGACTAGATTGTTAACTGTCGTTCTGCCCATAGAGTAAGAATGGGAGAGAGGAGTCTTGGAAAATCAGCGTGTTAATAGTAGTTGGCCATTATTTATAGATTTGGCTGGAACCCTGCACTAGATGGCGGTAGCACATAGCTCCTCCCTATCGTGGGAAAATGCTTCTGTCCGAATCTGTCGTCAGTTTATTGACAGTTCCTTTCCCTTGGCTGCAATGGTGTACACGTGTCTCGTGTAGAGTCTGTAGAAACACATGTAACTTGTTTGCTATCACCATATCAGCCATAGTCATTATGGATACAATGATTTAAGAGTAGGCTACACTGATATGCAAAAGCACTCCAAAGTATTGCCTACACCGAAATGTGAACAATACTACATTAACCCCTTCTGTACCGTCGACGTATGTTATATTTTATTCTAGCAATATGTAGACGATTTGATACAGCTTAGAAAGGATCTGTGGTAGTTAAAAGGGTTGATTGAAATAGTTCGAAGCCTTATAATTGCTAAAGATCCTTCCTATAGTGAATGCAATCGATTAGTAGAAGCCAGAATGAAAACAAAAGACGTCGTCGGTATAGAAGGGGTTAATTACATAGCTTACCAAGCTGAACCAAGCCTCCGTGATGATGTAAGGAGGCTGTGGTTGACCTTGAGAATAAGGATATGGTTTGCAATGGATCATGAAGGCTGTTGATGATTATTTGATATTGACTGTAAATTTATTAACAATGAATGTATATGAATAACAATAATCTCAATTGAAGAAAAGTATTTACATTGTAATATAAGTTACTAACTTGGAAGTACACAGTCACACTCAAACTTTGGTCAAACATAAATGATAGGCCTATACAGTATATATATATACACATAGAAAGAGAGAGAGAGAGAGAGAGAGAGAGAGAGAGAGAGAGAGAGAGAGAGAAAAGTAGTGTACATATAATACAAAAAACAAAAACAAAAAGAATGGAGGGTACATCCGTAGATTTAATCGCATTGAGTAGTTCTGGAATCCTGCAATAGATGGTGCTGAAGAAAAAAATCGAAAAAGGGTAACTGGCAACGTTTCAAGGCACCTTTTTATTAATAGAATACATAGGAAGACTTCTCCTCCTATTCTTACTCTATGGTTCTGCCGCGTGGGCGGGGCCTGCAACACGAACCCGACCCTGGAAAGATCAGTCGAGATTCAGAGGTTGTAGTGTAGGGTTATCGTTTCATTAACTCACATATCCAGACCGCAATCATGCGGCGCCACAACGGAATACACAAGTGTTATTAAGACGAAAACTGTTGAATGAACGGAGCCAACAGCCATCCACATAGAAAAGAAAAGAAGAAATGGTCAAGAAACGAGTAGAAGCCAGACATACAAGACAAGGGCTTAGGCTACCACTAGTGACAGAACTGCCAGTTCAGGCGTACCTCCTCCCATAACCTCTCCAAGCAAATCGTGCACACGTGTCAGATCAAGGTGGTCTATGGTCTAGTCGGTTTTATTTCAACTGATGGAATATTGAATTCCTTAGCAACTAATGTATCGTTAGTTAATGGAAATATAACAAACTGTTGTGTCTACATTATAATTATTTATGCTAAGTTTTCTTGGTCAATATACAGGAGGCGCTACAATATTGGTAAAAAATTAAGCTCAATAGCATGTGATTAAGCGATTTTTCTCCAAATTGTTGATGTAGGTGTCATTCCCGGGAAACTAACATAATACATATTATATGGATATTTACGTTTTAAGGGTTTGTTTACACTTCTTCTTTTTCGTCTTCATCTGGGAGACTTCTTTTTCGTGACTGTCAGTCAACAACTGAGACATCTGGTGGCGAATGCAATGAACTATACTGGTGGCGTCATAGCCAAAGTAATCACCCTACCTAATTCATGCCAAGAGTACTCGAGTTCACTGACACGTGATGTCTATCGACCAATCAGGTGATGCCATGATTTGGAAAACAGGTGGCCCAGGATATAAGCTGTCAGTTTGACTCTGGCCAGCTTGTGTAGAGGGTGTGAGCCGATCAAAGCTTTTTCCACCGTCTTTAAAAACACTGAGGCTGCTAAGACCTTTTCGCCTTCCAATAAGTGTAAACTGTCCAAAGTGCAATAACCAGTGTTCCAAATACAGCTGGCGAGGACAGCTGGTTTTGAAATGCACATACACTTGTTTTACATGGAAAAATTCGAAACAAAAATCCACCAGCTGTTGACCAAGATGAGTGGTGATCGAGCCTCCAGCGGCCAGCCAGGCAGCCAGGCAGCCCAGTACCTCCTCTGTTCATTAAGGTTAGTTGGTTGGTTGGGACAACATAAAGGAGCCGGACCACAGCTAGCTAGGGAATCTTAATGGGTCATCGCAAAGTAACAAAGTAAAAGATTTTTTCGCATAGGATTAAACTGGCATGCAAGGGCTAGTTGGTTACCATACTGATGTTTTGGACCGACAGTTAGCCCATCGATCTTTTTAGGCCTAATAGGTCCGGTAGAGCATAGGCTATACATCATTGCTATATATGTCATTAAGAGCTGAAATGTATTATAAGGGAGAACAAAAATAAAATAAAATACATAGGCCTACTGTAAAACAATAAGTTTTTCAGCCAGTACCCAACCAGCGGAGGTGTGGGGGCGGCAGCCCCCACCAATAATACTAGGTTAGGTTAGGTAAGGTTGTAAGGTTAGGCAAGGTTGTAAGGTTAGGCTAATGTTAACCCCATTCTTACTAGGTTAGGTTAGGTTAGGTAAGGTTGTTAGGTTAGGCTAATGTTAACCCCATTCTTACTAGGTTAGGTTAGGTAAGGTTGTTAGGTTAGGCTAGGCTAATGTTAACCCCATTCTTACTAGGTTAGGTTAGGTTAGGCTAATGTTAACCCCATTCTTACTAGGTTAGGTTAGGTAAGGTTGTTAGGTTAGGCTAATGTTAACCCCATTCTTACTAGGTTAGGTTAGGTAAGGTTGTTAGGTTAGGCTAATGTTAACCCCATTCTTACTAGGTTAGGTTAGGTAAGGTTGTTAGGTTAGGCTAATGTTAACCCCATTCTTACTAGGTTAGGTTAGGTAAGGTTGTTAGGTTAGGCTAATGTTAACCCCATTCTTACTAGGTTAGGTTAGGTAAGGTTGTTAGGTTAGGCTAATGTTAACCCCATTCTTACTAGGTTAGGTTAGGTAAGGTTGTTAGGTTAGGCTAATGTTAACCCCATTCTTAGTAGGTTAGGTTAGGTAAGGTTGTTAGGTTAGGCTAATGTTAACCTTATGAAAACCCAAACAAAGATTTTATTAGGGTTACTGTGTAATTTTAACATGAACATTAGTAAAATCCGAGCCAAGTTTCGTCAAAACTTGGCTCGTGTTTTCTAAATGTCGGGTTATATGGGTATGGAAATTTACAAAAACCGAGCCAACATGTTAATAAGGTTACTGTGTTATTTTCATTTTTAAATTAGTTAAATCCGAGCCAAGTTTCGTCAAAACTTGGCTCGGGTTTTCAAAAAGTCGGGTTTTATGGGTCTGGAAATTGACAAAACCCGAGCCAATAATTTACCAAGGTTACTGTATTTTTTTCATTTTTACATTTGTTAAATCCGAGCCAAGTTTCGTCAAAACTTGGCTCGGGTTTTCAAAAAATCGGGTTTTATGGGTCTGGAAATTGAACAAACCCGAGCCAAATTTGGGTTACAAATGTGTATTATCGTGTTCTATAGTGTTCTATACGCTTTTTACCCCTCAATTTCCCTGATCTTCATAGCCCTCCCCACTATCGGGGGGCGTGTCTTTAGATTGATGGATAATGGGTAAATGCTTAATTCCCATTCAATGTCATCACTAGATACGACTAAAACACCAAAAACAAAATCAAAATACCAAAAAAAATACCTGAAAAACACATTGTTGCGTCTCCTGTATATTAACCGTTTTCTTAATCACTTTATTCAAAACACAATTTTCATACCAGAGAAATAAAGATGTGAACGTTGCATTTTATCATCAACTGGAAAAAGCAAGAATAAAAGGAGACTAGGCTATAGTGCAATACAAAGACTATAGTGCAATACATAGGAAGCGGTTATTAAAAAAAAAAGCAAGACGCTGACCGTGACGCCGGTAATAGTCAAATCTGGTGATGGGTGTAGACAGATTCATCAAGCTAATCAAAAAATAGTTATGTAATATAACCAATATATGTTTTTTACTTATCAAGGTCTGAATTGTGAATCATATGATTGATACAAATTACAATAGCATTGGGAACTGGGAAAAATGTAATTATGTTGCTCATGACCGTGAAATCTATAACATTTGGAAGAAAAAGACAT
The DNA here is from genome assembly GCA_032716605.1 of Paralithodes platypus. Classification (NCBI taxonomy): domain Eukaryota; kingdom Metazoa; phylum Arthropoda; class Malacostraca; order Decapoda; family Lithodidae; genus Paralithodes; species Paralithodes platypus. The sequence goes on from CM064567.1 coordinate 17,181,866, forward strand.
CATCCCCTTTTATTACAAACTATGCGTGTACGATAAAGGGTCCGGTATAGCCTAGCCTATAGAGCTTGCAGACACCGTGGGGATTTTTTGGTAGCCTATTCCAGCAATGACCAGTAAGACATGATAAATAATATTATATAGAAAATATAATAAGTGTGGCCACAAAATCCGCTAATGAACATCTCTGTACAGTTACCCAGAAGATTATACGGTACGGTACTTCTGAGAAGGAACTTCAGAGAATAGCCTACCAGATGCTGATGAAATTCTTGACAATGAAGTCTCATCTGAAGGTATGTATTGATAGTATAAATTCTGTATATATATATATATATATACATATGCTAGGCCTATATTAGACTAAACTTATGTATATACATGGGTGGGGCAGTAGAATGATTCAGTACTGTGTGGATACTTTCATCATTGTTTTTTGTATGTTTGCCTTATTTTGCAGTTATAGAAATAGATAATTATTAGCCAAGTCGATGAAGCCCCAGCGATGAGGCTATAGAACCATAAATTTATTTAGTGTCAAAGACCCTTCTCCTTTAGTTTTCTATAGGCCTAAGAAGTTTTCTGGACACATTTTAAAAAAGGGTAAGATTTTACGGTTTGACAGTTACAAGCCCCATCGATGTTTGTGTAGCCTATAGGTATGTTATATAATAGTCTTCAGTCCTATATATGTCCTTCCCGTCGCAAATGTATTATAAGGGAGATATAGGGTAAAACACAGAGTCTTCACTGCATAATGACAAGTCCTGTTTTACGGGATTTCTGCTTTATAGATTTTTGTTTTCCCTCCTACCTTACTCGGGGGACCTTACAGTTGCGCGATCCAGTGCTGCTTTGGTAATTGCGTACATTTTAGGTTAGTTTCTATTCACGTATTACTTTTAGGTTAGGGTAGGTTAGGGTAGGTTAGGTTAAGTTTCTTAGGTAGCCTATAGGTATGTTATATAATAGTCTTCAGTCCTATATATGTCCTTCCCTTCGCAAATGTATTATAAGGGAGATATAGGGTAAAACACAGAGTCTTGTCTGCATAATGACAAGTCCTGTTTTACGGGATTTCTGCTTTAGGTTAGGTTAGGTTTGGTTTCTTAGTTAGGTTCATGACAAGGTATCAGCTTGTAGGTATGGGATAAACTAGGGACACATACTAGCTGGTAGGTAAGGGTTATTCTTGTAGCCAACGTTCTACGTTAGGTTACTGTGTTTTTTTACTTCAAAAAATCGCTAAACCCGAGCCAAGTTTTGGCAAATGTTGGCTCGGGTTTTCAAATTTTGGGGTTTAGGCCTAATGGGTTTCAAAAATCATGAAAACTCGAGCCAACTCTCAAAATTCAATTACTGTTTTTTTTTACTTTGAAAAATGCCAAAAGCCGAGCCAAATTTTTTTCCCAATTTTGGGGTTTTTGTACTCTGAAAAATTCCCAAATCCGAGCCAACTTTTGCCAAACTTGGCTCGGATTTTCACATTTTAACGTTTTCTTACTTTTCTATATTATATTTTCAGAGTTTTTCCCATATTACCCCTATTTTTCCCCTTTTACCCCGCAATTTCCCTGATCTTCATAGCCCTCCCCACTAGTGGGGGCCGTGTTTTTAGATTTTTTGATAATGGGTAAATACTCATTTGCGACAGTCCTTGGTATAAAACAACACTGTATATCAAAGAAAAAATGCAAAAAACAAACCAACACATGCTAAAACTCGTGACTGTCACACCGTATCAATTTACCTTAAAAAGTTATCCATATTGTCATTAGGCTAACCATTGAAATATTAATGGGGCACATTACACAAAACGTTAAAGCACTTTGACGAGCGTTTTGAGAGTGAGGGGCAGCACTTGTAGCCATCCTTGATTCCTTTGTCCTAACTTGGTGGCTGAGCTCTGACTCCAAGGCTCAACTTTTTGTTTGCATTTTGAAATATAGGAGTAATTATAGGGAATAGGCTCGCACCCTTATTGTTCATATTTTTTTCTTCAGATGTTGAGAAATGGGTGTCTTCGTGGTCTTAGTTATAATTCCAATGTGGGATACACGATGGGTTGAGGGGGGCCCTCCACCCCCCCAACCCCACCATGAATTATTGAAATCGTCATATATGTTGCCAGCAGGGGGTAAATATCGATTATACTGCATAAAGAAGGCGTTTGTAAACAGTGAGGATGTCCGAAAGAGCTCTGTGATTATATACCGGCACCGGCAAATGTAGTACGGTACCAGGTAACATTAGGCTAGTCCGCATCAGAAGCACTACCAGTACACTTATAATTAATAGCCTTACTACCATATAAATAGAAAAACAGAGGGAAGGCAACCAAATGTGAAATAATGAATAGGCCTACTGGTACCGGTACGCAATTCTAAATATTTTTGTTTATGCGTATGGCGGAGACAGAAGGCAAAGCTGCATGTAACACACACACACACCGATTAGCCTACAATTATTATTATTATTATTATTATTATTATTATTATTATTCCTACCGGTGTCATTATTATCACTATTATTACACACGCACACAGACACATACTGGATAGATAGATAGGTAGATAGATAGAGACATATAGACATATAGACAGATAGATAGACAGACACAGATAGATATACCGATCCATTAGTGGTGAGGAAGGAGAGAGGGGTACACACAATAAGAACAATGGACAAGGGTCGGCGTGAAGGGAAGGGGAGGGGAGGGAGTTTTATTGAATTTAGGTAAAAATGGCACAGGTAAAAATGGCACGGGTAAAAATGGCACGGTAAACATGGCACGGGTAAAAATGGCACAAGGGAAAAAATAGGAAAAAATGGAACATAATGTTTTATTTCAACTTTTAAAAACTAAAGCTTAAAATCTTATATTGACCAAGTCCACATAATGTTTTATTTCAACTTTTAAAAACTAAAGCTTAAAATCTTATATTGTTACCAAGTCCACATAACACTTGATCAAGGGTTTTCCTTCCTTCTGTGTAGTCTTTGCATAAATTCTTCAGTCTTTGTTGTAGATCAACATATACCTTTTTTTTGTTTTCTTCCTGGGTGGTTCACCAACTGAGTCCCTTGCAATAACTGCACTCACAACTGCCTCTTCCTTTTGAAGCATTCGTATAAGTTTCCAGATAGATGGGTGCTGGTAGCCAACAAGATGGTAAAATTTGTTGTTCCAGCCTTCACATAGGTTGTTGGTCCTGGGACAGTCAGTCATTCATGGTAGCTTTGTGTATGTTCCAAAGTTCAGGAGGAAATCTTGCTGGAATGCGCCGAAGGTTAACTGCTGGAATGCCTGGCTGCTGGTTGCGTCTTCTCTGAACATATGTACCAGAAACATAGGTTTGGTCAAAGTACTCTAACAGGGGATCTGCCTCTTCAGGACATCTAGCCTTCAGTAGCTGCATTCCCGCTGGAACATCTTCAACTGGTATAAATGCCAGCGAGTCAATCTGTCCACTGCTGATGGCTTGGATGACCGCCTGCTCGAAGTCAACAATTATGGTTGTTGGATCTGGGTAGAGCTCAATCTCATGACAGTGATCCATGACTGCTTGTAGCAGTATTTCATATGTATCTTGTGTTTTGGTCTGCAGACAAGCAAAAGCAGTAGAAGCTGCAGTATTACCGATTGGAACTCTTATTACATAAACACATCTCCATCTGATAGTAGTTGATCTTGTAATCTGTTTTGTATACATATATCCACGGAAGCAGATCTTCTCTTTTCCTTTATTGCTCTGTATAATTTCGATGATAGGTAGAGCCACTGAGATCGATGATGTGTACTTGACTGCTACAACAACTTGTCTGTGGTTGTGTAGTGAGAAATGCAGAATGTAAACAATGAGCTTGCTTCGAGACAAACTCATGCATCATCATGAAACAATGAGCTTGCTTCGAGACAAACTGAGCTTGCTTCGAGACAAACTCATGAATCATCATGAAACAATGAGCTTGCTTCGAGACAAACTCATGAATCATCATGAAACAATGAGCTTGTTTCGAGACAAACTGAGCTTGCTTCGAGACAAACTCATGAATCATCATGAACTCTTCAATATATTGTTGTGCCATTTTTTCCTACTTTTTCACTTGTGCCATTTTTACCTGTGTCCTTTTTACCCATGCCATTTTTACCCGTGCCATTTTTACCGTTCACCAGTTTTATTATACCACCGATATTGCACAGTTCACCCTCATAATTATCAACACCAATTCTCATATTATTAACTACCATTCTCATATAATATCCTACATAAGAACATAAGAAAATGGGAGTCTGCAAAAAGCCGATCGGCCCATACAAGGCAGATCCCTGTCACACCCAACCACAATTACAAGGCCCAATTATAGGCCCAACTCACTAATACCTTGAGTATGGTACTGACCCCACCAAAACGGTCAGAGATTAACACAAGATAACGGGGTCTGCTGAGCGCCGATTGGCCCACACCTGGTAGATCCCCCTCACACCCAACCCATCTCGTCCATATGCCTATCTAATTTTATCTTAAAGCTCTCTATCGTTCTTGATCCCACTATATCACTTGGTAGCCTATTCCACCCATCTACAACTCTGTTACCAAACCAATATTTGCCTATATCTTTTCTGAAACGAAATTTATCTAATTTATAACCATTTGTTCGAGTTCTTTCGCTATCACTGAGCTTCAGTACATTTGTCATGTCTCCTTTATTTACCCCACTGAACCACATGAATACTTCTATCATATCCCCTCTAACTCTGCGTCTTTCTAACGAATGAAAGCCTAATTTGTTCAACCTTTCTTCATATGGTAGATTTCTAATATTATGAATAATTTTTGTCATTCTTCGCTGTACTCCCTCCAAGGAATCTATATCCATTCTGTAATAAGGACACCAAAATTGGACAGCATAATCCATATGAGGTCTCACTAATGACAAGTAAAGTTTCAAGATAACATCGGCAGTTCTGTTACTCACACTCCTTGAGATGAACCCCAGAATCCTGTTTGCCTTGTTACGTACGCTTATACACTGTTTTCTAGGTTTCAAATCGCTGCTAACTAACCCCCAAATCTTTCTCGCAGCCTGAGTTTTCTAATTCAGCATTAGCTAGTTTATATTTTGCATTAGTATTCGTCTTCCCTATCTTTAATACCTTGCATTTGTCAATGTTAAAATTCATCTGCCACTTTACTGACCATTCGTGTAAGGTATCTAGATCCCTTTGGAGGCACTCTATGTCGCTATCTGAATCTATTGGTCTCCCTATTTGGTATCGTCTGCGAATTTACTTATCCTACTAGTTATACCTAAATCAAGGTCATTTATGTATATGATAAAAAACAGAGGACCCAATGCAGATCCCTGGGGGACACCATTCTTGACTGATCCCCACTCTGACTTAGTACCATTTATGCTGACTCTGCTTCCTACCAATTAGCCATGACCTAATCCATCCTAACAACGCCCCACCTATTCCATGCGCCTCAACCTTTCTCATCAATCTCTCATGAGGGACTCTGTCTAAAGCTTTACGGTACTGAAATCTAAATATATAATACCATATGATTTGTCATTATCTACTGCTTCATATACCTCTGAGAAAAAGCTAAGCAAATTAGTAAGGCAACAACGTCCCTGAGTGAATCCATGCTGAGAAGAATTGATTAAGTTAAATGTTTCTAAGTGGTTTCTCATTTTCCTAGCAATAATTGACTCTAGTAGCTTTCCTATGATTGAAGTGAGACTAATGGGACGATAATTTGATGCTATGGATTTATCACCTTTTTTGAAGATCGGAACTACATTTCCAAGCTTCCAAGCTTCTGGAACTATACCTGTTTCTAATGACTTGTTAAAAATAAATGTTAATGGGTAACTTAACTCATCTCTGCATTCTTTTAATACTCTAGCATATACCTCATCAGGACCAGGTGATTTCTGAGGCTTCAGTCCGTCAATTTCCTTAAGCACATCATTTCTACTTATAGTAACCGTACTTAACCTATTTTCTATACTATCTCTATATACCTTACTGACTTCTGGAATCTGTGCCAAATTTTCATTTGTGAAAACGGATAGAAACTGACTATTTAATGTACTGCACATGTCTAAATCATTTTCTGTCATTTCTCCTATCGAAGTTTTAAGGGGGCCTATTACATTTCTAACTTTAGATTTATATAGTTGGTAAAAAGCTTTAGGGTTATTTTTTGAGTCGTTGGCTATCCTTATTTCATAATTTCTTTTTGCTGTCCTAATTTCCATTTTGACCTGTCTTGATAGAGTCTGATAGTAAATAAGTAGGTGAGTTTCGCCTTTCTTAATTTTTCTATATATTCCTTTCCTTTTTACTATAAGATCTATTAGTTTATTATTCATCCATTTTGGTTGGTTCTGTATTGATCTAAATCTTCTTTTGGGGATATATTTATTTTGTGCATTGTGAAGTGAAGAAATAAACTGTTCATATGTAGCTGTCAAGCTTAACTCTGGCTTATCCTGACTTAATTGTTTAATAATAGGGTCCACCCTTAAGGCTCTTCTTATCCCACCATAATCGGCTTTTCTGAAATCGGGGATAAGTGACGGATTCTTTTTAGCATTTCCTGTCCATTGTATATTAAAATAAATAGATTTGTGATCACTATTTCCTAGTTGGTCCCCTATCTCAACATTATTTATCATATGTTCATTATTACTGAGAACTAAATCAAGGATATTATTACCTCTAGTCGGCGAGTCAATGAATTGAAATATAAAATTATCTTGTACCGCCTCAATAAACTCCTCAGAATCTGAGTCGCCGATCTGATGCTGCCAATATATCTTCGGAAAATTAAAATCCCCCATAATGCACACATTGCTAAACCTTGATGCTATTTTCACTTCCTGCCATAAAGATTTACCTTCATTTCTACTCATATTTGGTGGTCTATAAATTACTCCAATAACTATGGTCTCGCTACCTTCGCTAACCTCTACCCAAACACTTTCGTTATCATTATTTAGCCTAATACCTGATTTAGTACAGCATTTTAATGAACTCCTGACAAACACTGCTATACCGCCGCCCCTCCTACTTGTTCGGTCATATTTAAACAAACTATATCCTGGTATATCAAATTCTGCTAAAAAATGCTTGGATTCTGTATTAATCCATGTTTCAGCAAGCGCTATTATGTCTATATTTTCATTGCTAACAAGTGCTCTAAGTTCGTCCATTTGATTACATAAACTCCTACAGTTTGTGTACTATAATCTCAATGTATTTCTTTTACTGGTGTCTGGTGGACCTTCTTTTCTTCTATTAGTATCTATTTGACTGTTGTTATTATCTTGTACTAAGGTAGATATTGTACCACTATTTATATGACTAACTTCTATTACTGCATTGTCACCTTTTGTTTCACTGTTATTAATAACATCTAATTTCCTTTCCTGACTATTTTTTCTATCACCTAATTTATTTTGTTTTCTTTTGATGGGGCATTTCCAATTTAAAACCCCACCTCAACTGCTCTATCAACTAACTTTCCTAGCATCCCTATCCCTTTCCTACTTAAATGCACCCCGTCCCTTGCGTACAAGCTATCGTTACCGTAGTAGAGGCTCCAGTTGTCTATGAATGGTAATGACAACTCTTTGCACAGCTTTGCCAGCCAGCAATTAAAACCAATTGCTCTGGACAACCATTCACGTCTGACACCTCTTACTAGAAGGCAAGATAGAGCAAGCAATGGGAATCCCACCCTTCATCCTAATCTTATCTAATCTTATAGGTTACCGGTATATTGGATAATTTACATATTAATTTAACAATATTATCTGTGTTGCCATATTTAGGTATTGTTGTAGGCTATATATATATTCAGCAGAACAAATGCAAATGGATACCGTACCATGTTGTAATGGTACGGTAGCTTCTTCGGTATGATGAGATCTTATTATACCGGTAGTAGTTTTAAATAATTACACGCTTGTGGCCATATGTTTAGTCAAACGTTTGCATTATGGGGGGGGGGGGATGGGCGTATTTATTTGCTTAATTATGCATCTTATATATTTGTTAGTATCCTCCCTAGACCGCCATTACTTCATCACCGTACTTGATTACCGGTACTCCAGTCGTTTGTTTAGTTAGGCTACAGAGGTCAGGGGTTACAATTTCTGGTCACCTATATTGAGCTGGGTACGGTATAGGCCTAGGTGGTTAGCGTGTCATGGGTCCGTTACTGATCCTAGTGTTGGCCGCCCTCCATAATATATACACCGAACCACCTTCTGCTCCTCAGTGCGGTATGGTACCGTACTAGATAACCATTCACACGTTCATGGGCTACATTATAGACAATACTTACAGTCATAATAAATTACCCGGTATACAATTTCATGTGTGTGGCCGTGTGTGTATGTGTGCGCGCGTTTATATATTATGTATTACCAAACGAGTACATTATTTAGCCTACTATTTCTGGTTTCGGTAGTGAAAACGTGCATGCCCGAGAGGCAATATATAAATCATTCAATACCGGTACCCTTGGCCACCAAAAGTTCAGAAAAATATAAAAGGAGTTTATATGTTGCCCAAGGTTTGTGAATACTGGCTAAATTAACATGCTGGAATTTACATAATATCATAAAGGACACCCTAGTTAAGCCCTGTACAGGTGTATTAGATATATCTATACACAGGTCGGGTGGGAGAGAGAGAAAATATACTGGCAGCACTGGTCTACTGTTCTGCTGTGATGTAGGAGGCAATTTGGTGGAAGAGAGAGATAGTGAGAGAGAGTGTGTGTGTGTGTGTATTTGACATTTCATAGTAGCTTAACGACCAAACAATTCTAAAACAAAGCCACTTCCATCATCCCCAGTCGTACCGTACGGTAATTATTTTAAGGAGCTTTACCCATTCAGTAGGCTACCGGTGACGATCCCTATATTATATTATGACAACTATTAGCCGATTTTATTCAATTTAACACCTAACGAGCGGCCTAGGCGGTAATTTATATGTACTGCCCAGGGGGGTGTTTTTACCCTAAATAGGGTTGTTTCCGTGATCATTTTCATGCCTAAATAAGACCCAGAGCGTAAAACAAGTATCTATCCCTGAAAGGGCATAAACAGAGCTTTCGAATGACACCCCAACCATCCTTGTACGACCGCTAGTTTTCTTGCAATGATCGCGCAACACGAGTGCAAAAAACATGTAATTAGGTAGTTTCCCTACATAATTCCCTGTGTAGCGAGTGCGTGAAGGTGGGGGAGGGTGGAATTCATGTCAGTAGGTCCGCCGCGGTGGTCTGGAGCAGTCATACGCTTGCTACTCTCCTGCCACCACTTATCTCTCTCTCAGCAACATTACGTGCTGAAAATGGCACACGACATAAGTTGTGAACCACCACTTAGTCCAAATTTCTTTCACACGACATAAGTTGCACGCCACTAATAAAGGGTTGAAAAGGGCCTCCAGCAATAAACAGACTTTAACCTATCTCACTTAAATCTTTGTACTACCGCAAATCCTTCTTAAGCTACACAAAATCGTGTACAAAACATAAGAAAATGGGAGTCTGCAGAAAGCCGATTGGCCTAAGCAAGGCAGATCCCGGTCCCACACAACCCCAATTACAAAGCCCAATTATAGGCTCAACACTCTAATACCCTGAGGATCATCTTACCAAAACGGTTAGAGATTAACACAGGATTACGGGGTCTGCAGAGCGCTGATTGGCCCAACCCGGCTGATCCCCCTTCACACCCAACCCTTCTCGTCCATATGCTTATTCAATTTTATCTTAAAGCTCCCTACCGTTTTTGATCCCACTATAGCACTTGGTAGTCCATTCCACCCATCTACAACTCTGTTACCAAACCAATATTTGCCTATATCTTTTCTGAAACAAAATTTATCTAATTTGAAACCATTGGTACGAGTTCTTATGCTATCACTGAGCTTTAGTACATATTTTGTCATGTCCCCTTTGTTAATCCCACTAACCCACTTGAACACCTCTATCATATCCCCTCTAACTCTGTGTCTCTCTAACGAATGTAAATCTAATTTCTTCAACCTTTCTTCACACGGAAGATTTCTAATATTATGAATCATTTTTGTCATTCTACGCTGTACTCTCTCCAATGAATCTATGTCCATTCTGTAATAAGGACACCAAAATTGGACAGCATACCGGTAATCCATATGGGGTCTCACTAATGACAAGTAAAGTTTTAAGATAACATCAGCAGTTCTGTTACTCACACTCCTAGAGATGAACCCGAGAATCCTGTTTGCCTTATTACGAACGCTTATACACTGTTTTCTAGGCTGCAAATCATTGCTAACAAACACACCTAGATCTTTCTCGCAGTCTGAATTTTCTAATTCTAAATTAGCTAGTTTATATTTAACATTTGTTTGCATCTTCCCTATCTTTAATACCTTGCATTTGTCAATGTTAAACTTCATCTGCCAATTTACTGACCATTCATGTAAGGTATCTAGATCCCTTTGGAGGCACTCTATATCGCTATCTGAATCAATTAATCATATAACTATAGTGAAATTAAAAAGACTTCGCCGGTACAGCAGGAGCTTAAGGTGGGTAGTATATACTTGTTTTTTGGTCTATATACTTTTTCATTAATTTATTTTTGAGTTTCCTCGCCAGACCTCCATCAAGCTTAAATAAAGACCCCCTAGACCCCCTTTCAAGATAAATGTGTACATTTTTCGGTAGAAAACAAAAGAAGGCCGGTTCTTTCTAAAATTACAGGCTCGCTATCGCTCTCCAGGAAAACATCGACAGCTAAGTGGCACGAAAGTTATAAATATTGACAAAGTAATGAGGCGAAAGGTCTCATAATCGCCAAATGAACAGAACGAACGTCTTAAAACCTAAAAAATAATATGCTAAACATGAGAGAGAATGGGGTCCAGAAAGAATGACTACCTCCCCCTTAAGCTCTCGTCTGTTCATTAGCGTAAAAGTGCTCCAGCAAGAGATGAAAGGCCAGGTGTGTTCGCAAGGCCAGGTAATTTGATTAGGCTTGAAAGGTGTCGGTGTAGCCCAGAGTGTGATAATTAATGTCTACCTTGACGTAACCACTTTGATTACACTCTGAAGCGAAAGGTTGGTTATATAATTCTTAAAACAATGCTATCACTTTAGTAAGGGTGACGTTTTTTATTGGATTTCACCTACATTTAGACGATTTTATAAAGCTTAGGAAGGATATGATACCGATTATTACTGGTACGGTACCTTAACCCCTTATTGGCGGCGCACGACATATGTCGAGTGAAATAAATTTGGACTATGTGGCGGTGCACGACATCTGTCGAGCACCATTTTCAGCACGTAATGTTGCTGAGAGAGAGAGCTGAGCGGTGGGACGAGCGTAGTAACCATATGACCGGTCCCCACCACCGCGGTGGACATACTGAACTGTATCCCACCCTTCTCCCCCTCTTCTGCCTCACTGCACAGGGAATTATGTAAGGAAATTGCCTTGTTTCAGGGTTTTTGCACTCGTGTTGTGGCGATCGTTGCAAGAGAACCAGTGGTCGTACAGGGATGGTTCAGGTGTCATTGGAAAGCTCTGTTTACGCCCTTTCAGGGATAGATACTTGTTTTATGCTCTGGGTCTTATTTAGGCATGAAAATGAGCACGGAAACAACCCTATTTAGGGTTAAAAAAAAAACCCGCTGGGCGCTACGGTCAAATAGACCACCTAGCCCGCTAAATAAGGGTTAAAGGAATTATTGAGATGCCTGTAACCTTCCAATGGGTAAACGTTCTTCCTCAGTCAGTCAGTCAGTAGCCAGCCCTTACTCCGACAAGGGGCAGGGACGTACCGGTACTTCTTAACCTGAATAAATGCGTCTAATAGTTGCCAGATTATTATGAAAATAATTTAACCGGTACCGGTACTGAATGGGTTATGGAACTTATGGTTCAAGTGCGTCTTAACCCTTTGGCTGCGGGCTGTTTTGGGCTATTTAGGGCATATTCAGGCACTCCTGAATGATAAATCAAGCATCTGCATTAAATGAAGTGTATTCTGTCGAAAACTAGGCGAAAATAGCTTAAAAATGACACCAGAACGGACCGTATACGTGGTCTGGTTCACCCGCAGTGATCCCAGTGAAACGCGGGAACCCCGCTATTATGTAACACTCGCTTGCTTGGCTACACTGATGAGAGAGACAGAGAGAGACTCGCCCGCCACACAGCTTAGCTCAGTGAGCCGCTCGGTGCTCTGAGGGTCGGAGGTGGGCCCCTCACGCTCCCACCCACTGACACTCTATTCTTACGTTTTTTACAGGCTTTTAAAGCCTGGAAATTGCTGTAACTTGCCAAAACATTCCAGAACGTCACCCGTAGCGAATGGGTTAAGGGGAGGCAGTTTTTTTTTCTCGAATACTCCTCCTCCCTCATGTTTAGCCCTATTAGTTATGAGAATTCAAGACATTCGCCCCATTAGTTTGGCGATTTTCAGACCTTTTTCCCCATTCATTTGCCAATATTAATACCTTTCGTGCCATTTAGGTGTCGATTTGTTTTCTGGCAAGCGATAGCGAGCCTGTATATGAAGAGAAATCGGCCTTCGGCCGGGACAGTGTTCTACCGAAAAATTTACAAATTTATATCGAAGGTGGGTCTTGTGGGTGATTTGTTTAAGTTTAATAGAGGTTTAGAGAGCAAGTTAAACCCCCTCCTTAAACCATTGAGCCGAACCAGTAAATTATGCTGCACAATACCGTCCTGAGCTCCTAACATAAACAATCACACAATATACACAAACAGAACTACTCATTCGCAGGTTGTCAAACCGGAGCAATTTTCTTTGAAGACTTGAATGAATTTGAGGAGGACTACAAAAACATTAACATATGAAATGTAATTGTTTTGGCCATATTATCACATCCAAAGGCATAATTTGAAATACCGGTATAAACCATAATATTAACTTTGCATATACAATATTAAGACTAAAAAGAATGAACTCAGCTTCCGTTTGAGACCCAGCTGCTCATTCGTATGGACTGTCGTGGACAAGAGTTTATGGACAGTTTTTTGGAAGAACATTAACGCACAGAGGCGAATTTGTTAACTGTTTGAGCCTCATAGAACAAGCTATTTGAATTCACTGTTATTTATTTATGTGTTTTCCTTCCTCTATTTATTGTCTCAACTCCTTGGGGATCTGAAACGGATTTATTACCTTATTTTTAAAGGATATCTAGGAATCAAAGGGGTAAACACTATCTCAATTAACTTTAGCTCCGGCAAGTTCAACCTAAGCTGAATGAAATCGTCTAATGCTAGCAATAATATGCTGTCAAAAGACTTCATGATCCTCTAAGGGGGTAGCCTAAAAGACAAAATAGTTGGTTGGAGGTGGCAGCTACACATTCATGACAAACCGCACCAGATGATTCTCTTGGCCACGACTATCCACAAACATTCCTAACATACCGGTACTGTGTAACTGTAGGCTACACGTGAGAGAGACCGCGCGCGCGCGCGCGCGCGCACACACACACACACACACACACACACACACACACACACACACATACACACACACACACACATACACACACACACACACACACACACACACACACACACACACACACACACACACTATTAAGGGGAGGTTTTTAGTTTGTTTTCTACTCTTCCAGCAATCTTTAAATTTCACCCCCTTGACCCTCTTTCAAGATAAATTTGTACATTTTTCGGTAGAAAAAATGTCCCGGCTGAAAGCCGGTTCCTCTTATATTACAGGCTCGCTATCGCTCGCTAGGATAAAATCGACACCTATGTGGCACGAAAGGTCTTAAAATTGACAGAAATGGGTCGAAAGTTCTTAAAATCGTCAAAATAATGGGGCGAACGTCTTAAAATTAGAAAAGCAATGGGGCTAAACACGAGGGAGAAAGAAGAAGTAAAGAAAAAATCCCTCAAGTGGAAATCCCCCCTTAAATTAAGTTAAGGGGAGGTATTTAGTTTGTTCCCTAGACCTCCATCAAGCTTAAAATTACACCCCCTTGAGTCCCTTTCAAGATAAATTTGTAAATTTTTCGGTAGAAAAATGTCCCGGCCGAAGGCCGGTTTCTCTTAAATTACAGGCTCGCTATCGCTCGCCAGGATAAAATAGACACCTGAATTGCACGAAAGGTCTTAATATGGGGTGAAAGTTCTTAAAATCGCTAAACTAATGGGGCAAACGTTTATAATATCAAAAGCAATGGGGCTAAACATGAGGGAGAAAGGGGTCAAGAAAAAAATCCCTTAAAGAACATACAGATACAAGCACCTTTTCACACACTTATGGGTTGCGTAAAAATAGCTAATCCCGCGATTCTGCCGTTTTTCCACTACGCGTCCAAGTTTTAAGGGGAGATGGGCATAGCTTATTTATTTCCTCATCTATGTATGTTTTAAGGGGGGATGGGCATAGCTTATTTATTTCCTCATCTATGTATGTTTTAAGGGGGGATGGGCATAGCTTATTTATTTCCTCATCTATGTATGTTTTAAGGGGGGATGGGCATAGCTTATTTATTTCCTCATCTATGTATGTTTTAAGGGGGGATGGGCATAGCTTATTTATTTCCTCATCTATGTATGTTTTAAGGGGGGATGGGCATAGCTTATTTATTTCCTCATCTATGTATGTTTTAAGGGGGGATGGGCATAGCTTATTTATTTCCACATCTATGTATGTTTTAAGGGGGGATGGGCATAGCTTATTTATTTCCACATCTATGTATGTTTTAAGGGGGGATGGGCATAGCTTATTTATTTCCTCATCTATGTATGTTTTTTGTATTTTTTTTAGTTTCATCCCTAGACCTCCATCAAGCTTAGAAAGACACTCCCCATGACTCTCCTTCAAGATTAATTTGTACATATTTTCGTTAGAAAAATGTCCGGTTCCTATTAAATTACAGGCTCGCTATCGCTCGCCAAGAAAGAAAATCGATACCGGTACGGTACCTAAATGACATGCAAAGTTAATATTGAAAAACAAAACAAAATAATGGGGCAAAAGGTTTTAAAATGGCCAAACTAATAGCTTCAAACGTCAAAAAATCTGAAAACCTAATGGGGCTAAGCATGAAGGAGAAGGGAGACCAGAAAAACTACCCATCTCTCCTTAATACCCTCCAACGCAATAGGCTATACAAAGAAGAAAACAAGACAAGCCTCGCCACAGCTCTATGTCAGGGAGACTACCGGTAATTTGAGGGACACAATGTAGAGTCAACATTCCAGCTGGCCCAGGGCATTATAATATTAATTATTTAATTTATTATTTCACTCCCAACACCAAACACCTCCCAAAGAAATTAATGAAAGCGTTTTGATCTTCCCGGGATTCGAGCCTGGGTTACCACATACAGATCTTAAACACTAGCCTATAGCCATTACACCATCAAGACAGTTAAAAGTTAAGTACTTGACTACGATTATATATCCATAAACAATACGTGTGTAAGGACTACTTAGTACCGGTACCGTACCTCCACTGCACCTGACAAATTAAGGAGCTAATTGGAGATCTTAAACAATGGATTATTATACCACGTTTTGATAGTTTTATTCTGGCTATCATTAGACGATTTTATATTGCTTAGGAAGGATCTGTGGGAATTAAAAAGGGTTAAAGACTATCTCAATATACCCTTCCTAATCTGAATACAATCGTTTAATAATAGCCAGAAAACAAAAGAAATACGTCATCGTATCTTGAAAGCAGTGTTAAATGGTAAACTATTACCTTAATCTAGTAAGTCACTGAATAATAATGGAATAGTTTAATAGTTATATCGTTCGTTTTAAATGCGATTAAATGTACTTGATCTCAAACCAAACTCCCACCCCAGAAAACCTAAGCACCGCATTTCTATATAATTTAGACTCGCGGACTCCAAATTCCTGGACAAAAATCGTAGCTGTCAGTCAGATAAAGTGATGGAGATGACAGCCGGTGATAGGAAAGCTGGCAAATACTCAGTGATTGAAGCTCTGATGAAAGGCATCATTGATTTCCTGACCGGAGTTTTATTAGTAATTTGGCCTGATTACAGTATATCCGGCCGCGATCATTGAAGACCATTGAACGTATATATATATATATATATATATATATATATATATATATATATATATATATATATATATATATATATATATATATATATATATATATATATATATATATATATATATATATATATATATATATATATATATATATATATATATATATATATATATATATATATATATATATATATATATACGGTATATATATTGTCACAATGACCAGGGTCTTTTAGGAGTACCGGTAGCTAGACTCGAGTGGCACCAGATTTATGAAAGCAGCTGTGCCAAGTCTATTAGAAAGACCTGGTATTGTGAGTTTCACTCCGATGCCCTTCCAAATGCACATGACTAGTTTTGCCGTATCTCTAAGCGTTTTTGTCTCCATAAACATTTGTGTAGAATGAGCCAATAGAGTGTACTAGATTCGTATATGAATTTTTTTTTTAGTGGCAATGTTGTAATTTGCAAGCTGGAGGTAAGTTGGGGAGGGAGGAACATTGCTCTCGTCTCGGGAGGGGGGGAGGGGGCGGCGAGTTTGCCAGCCCCGCGAGTTTCATTTAATTATGTGACCATTGCAAGTTTAGTTGTGTTGCAATATCAAGATGTACTTTATTTTATCTGCCACACTGTTTTAGTCAATATGTTAACACAGGAATATGTTAGTATAAGTTATTCTCGTGAAGTGTCTTAGTGTTATCATATAGTGTGGTGATATATTGCAACCCTTTAGTTTGAGCCTGGCTCCCACTAGCTTCGCCAGGGCCAGGCCTCATCATTCTCTCGTAGGCGGCCAGACTAGATAGTTGGTGTCCCCTCTCTCTTGTGACCCATCAGTCTGCCCCTTTTGTTTGTCCTTCCTTGCATAATAGTAACGTAACATAATTAACAGAGAATCCTAGACATTCATTTCTTCTCTTAATTATCCTTTTCCCTCTGATCACATTTTATTATAATTCTCTTTGTTTTATACATTCTGTACCTCCGGTGGCTAACTTCGGAATCCGTGATAGGGAGGAGCTGGGAGGCTTGCCGGGGTCCTTACTAATAAGCACTGTTACCGTAATCCCATAGACAGTCCACACACACACACATCCATACCCCTACATATTTTCCCCTGTGTTTGTGCTTAGGACCTGGTAACAACCTTGACGGTTCTGCCCCACCAATTGTTTGTTCCCTATCTCGGGTTTCGAACCGAGGCAACGGAGTGTTTAATATTAATTAGGAATCCAGCTTCAGTCTGGCCCCCCCCCCCATTAGTTAAGTGAGTGTGGGAGGTGGACTCTAAGAGTTCATTGTTTCGGGTGGTACCGTATCTCACTGGGGGGCCCAGGTTGAAGTCCGGATATATTGGTGTGATATTAGAGGTGGTCAGGGCAACCTGCTTCTACTAATATCACCCCGAGGTTAGTAGTCATATTAGGACACTGCCTTGTATTGTTAGTTCATTATATGTATGCAATATTATTATGTGCAACTCTCTTGGGTTGAGAGTGGATTACCGTTGGCTGGTTTGCGCACGGTTTAGTACTGGTCGAGGGCGTGCATAGCCTGTTATGCTCGAAGTACACCTGCACTCTTGTTTCTTTGATGTCTGCTGGTAGCCTATATGTATTTAACTGTTTTGATTATCCAACCCAGCATTGCTAATCCCGGTGTTGGTTTCGAGTTCTCGTAGCTAGTAAGTTACATGAGTATTTCTGTTCTACTTATTATTCAGAATAGGAGCAGGGCAGTGTGCATCTTAAGCCCTGAGAAGAGCCTGGAAGCGTTAATAGTGCTCTTACATGTTGCGTCGTGGTGTTGTTTGGTAGCGAGACAAGGTGCATTTGCAGTAGTAATTATTTTCGTATACCGTCTCTAAGCAACTGAGGTCCAGATTCGTAACAGTGGCAACCTTGCCTAGGATAATCAGAATAGTACCAGCAGTATTAATAAGATTTATTTTGATCAGAGGATTTATTTTTAGAATAGAAGTCTAGCATTTATATTTTACTATGTCTGAACAACAAGCAAGATAGGAGGGGGAGAGTGTCGTGCCGTTGCATATCACCAGTGAGGAGGATGCGAGAGTGTTCCTTCGGAGTTCTCCAGAATGGGCACAGATGCAGTTGAGAAGGGTGGAGGAATTGAGGTTGATAGCATCAGTGTTTGGAGTAGAGGGGTCTCTTCTTACCACGGGGGAAGCATGTCAGCAGTATATATGGCAGTATTATTATGATGTTCGAGAGGAGGCTGAGCCAACAACTGTGCCAGCAGGAGGCTATATCACACCTGCACGCTCTCCGCCGCGCACACCCAGTCCTTTTAATGATAGCATAAGTCTTCCCAGTTGACATTGGTCCTACTGTTATTCCCCCGTTGTTGCCTGACGTGCCCCTTTGTGTGCCCCAACTTACTCAACCCAATTTTTATCCTTTACACTCTACTCCTGCCGCTGGCTGGGCGGCACAGAACCAGGTTACACCTCCCCCCATTTATCCCAGCCGGACTTTCTACGATTCAGCCACGTTACTGTCCTGCTTATGTTCCTACACCACCCCCTACTTTTGCCTCGGTAGGGCTAACGAGTGATGCTCTAGTGCAACTTGAGTTGAAGAGATTGAAAAATGGCAGGAGAAAAGAGAAGAGAAAGAGAGAGAGATGAAGGAGAGGTTAGAAACACAGATAATGACAATAGAGTTACAAAGAACCAAATTGAGGTAGACGGGGGTAGGTACACAAGGGGACAAGTTGGCACGGTACACAGGGAGGAATCTAGCGAGTTAAAGTTGTCTCGTAGCCTGAAGCTCGTTCCCGTATTTGCCGTGGAAAAAGTCACTGAATGGTTCCAGCGATTTGAAAAGAAAGCACGGAAGTTCGAGTGGCCACGGGAACGCTGGGCGGCATTGGTGACAAATGTTCTCAAGGGAAAAGTGCTCGAGGCATATGATAGGATGTCAGTGGAGGAGTTAGCAGAGTATGATAATTTAAAGCAGGCTATCCTTAAAGGTGGTGGGGCATACAAAATTAAAATAAATTTATAATGTATTTAAAGAGATGTTTAGATCTCCAGTAATCAACCTGACTACTCCTTTATCAAAACTAATCTTCAATATTAGAGAACAAATCAAAAATAGATATTGAATTGCGACCCCTTGCAACTAGTACTCACGTGAGGATGTGACGTAGGCCCAGGCCAATATTGGGAAGTACCGTAAACATCAGCAAGTATAGCAACAATGGTAAATAGGTGTGCTGTTTTCGGTGTAGCAACATCCCTGGACCAAACATAGCACTACACAAGTTTCCAAGTGATCCATACCATTGTAACAAATGGGTGAAGTTTATACAGAGAACCAGAGTGTGGGAGGCAAAGCCCAAAATAAGCTTCATATGCAATGGACAATTTCGTGATGAATGCTTTGAGAATAAAGTGCGGTGGAGTATGAGTATGGCTAGATGCTTATACCTAAAAGCTGATGCCATACCCACAATTTACCCTGCAGGTACATGTACTAAAAGTGTCCCTACAGTGTCATTATAGCAGAGACCAGCTGCAAGGAAGCGTCAAGTCCAAGAAGTGAGGGATAGTTTTTTGGGGTGGGGAAATTTCCCTGTACAGCATTGGGTACATCTTTCCATAAAGTACGGTAGGCTACCGGGCATTAGCGAATTATGATATTTTAGATAGCCTAGCTAACTAGCTTAGTGACAGAAGTAGAATTAGCCTAGGCTAGTAAGATCAGAAATTAAGGAAAATTTGCATGTAGGCCGGTAGGCCCTAGTCTAGGCCTAAGTGCTTGCCAATTTCAGGAGTCAGGAGAGTGGATAATATGGGCTAACTTAAGCCTAGCCAAAATTATACAGTCAGCGTCGATGGATATAGGCCTAACCTAGGCTAAAGAAATTTATTGGCTGAAATTCAACTACTAGCAACTAGGCTAACAAAAAAACAAAAAAAAATGAGTGGCGCAAACATTGTTGGGAAGGATATGTAGTGACCAGGCGTACGGTCATCATGTTTACATAAGTCGATCGCCGCGGTTAAGTTCCCGTCTATTTTTACGGCGATTTTTTTCTGTTATTTGCACCCTGTTGGCAATGTATATGATGATGACAATAAGTCATGGAGGCGTGAGGGGCGGGCTTTCATTATTGTATCCAAATGCAGTCAAAATAAACTGGGACATGATCGCTAGCGTCCGCCGCGGCTCCGAGTAGTGTAATAGGCTAGGCCTACATTCGTGTCAGTGATGTTTCTAAGAGTAAATAAATATCACCAAAAGCTGTGATTGTCCTAAATATTACAGACCCCAACAAATTGTCATAAAGTAATCACTGATAAATATATTAGGCTATACCCGGTAGGCTATATAGCCTAATCTATAAGCTATGAAAATCGGGAAAACACTTCTTTAATCACAGTCTATGACGTGGGACCACACAATTATATAATAGAGGTTTATAATTACCATTCAGTGGCCTGCATATTCAGACGCTGTTGATTTGGTGCCACCTCGGGTACAAGTACAGCTGCAGCTGCTTCTCCCTCCTCTCCTGCTGCTGGATCTCTTCCTACAGGTTCATACATATAAGCCTGGACACCACCAATATTCATCACTTGAGGTTCTTCGCCATAATCACGGTTATCACCCTCAGTATTGGCAAACAAATCGGAACTACTGACACTATCCTCCATTTCCACCTGTCAGAAGAGCTTGTTGTGTTGCTGGGCATACGTCATCAGAGCGCTTAAACTCCGAATCCAGAAAGTGTCACCCATATCCTATTTTGGCCATTATATAAATAATTAAGCCATTGTAGCAGAAAATATTGCACCAAAAGCTATAGTGCACACTGCCGGTAATGATTGTGAGGAAAATAATAGCATGCACAACCTTTAAGGCTTATGAACTCAGACCAGAAGCCATCGCCTTAAATTTCGTAATGCAAGGAAGAAGCCTAATCATACCCATCTTGAGTTTGCTAAGTACCTCCGTGATTGTTTGTCTGTTCTGTGATTGCTTTTGAGTGAAAATTTAACCAATTTAAATGAAGGCAGTTGAGCTTTCCTGCTATAACACTTTACCAACAATGTCGACAAAGAGATTTGCCAAAAGATCCGTGAGAAACGCCCCGGCAAGCTGTCTGATGCTGCTGTGTGGGCTGACGATCGAGTGTTGGCAACCAAGGATTTTACTGATCGTGACAGATATGACCCTCCCCCCCCCACGACTGCACGTGACGAATAGTACCGAGCAGGTGGAAGCGGAGGGTACAGTAATAGTGGCCCTGGTCCCACACGTAATAATAACGGTGGAGACAAACAAAAATCACCAAATTCAGCCCGACCTGATTCCAGTGTTGTTAGGTGTTATGGGTGTAAACAGACCGGACATATTAAACCAAACTGTCCCCAGGCAAAGTCTTCTGCAGCGCTTGCTAAACCTGTGTCGTTAGTGGTTGGTATCCAGGGAGGAGGGGATGAATCTTTGTTACCGTGGTTGGAGGCAGACCGAAGGGTGAAGCATGGGGTGCCAACGGCTGTGGCACAGCCTGCCCCCGACAAAGTGTCTCAACTAGGTACCATTGCAGGTCCAGAAGCCTCACTCGCTTGGTGCCAGGCTTTCGTTCATGAGGGTGAAGTAGAGCTGTGTGGGAAGGTGTATCCAGTCAAGGTTCTTAGGGATTCGGGAGCTAAGCAGTCCATGTGTTTGAACTTGACGGGAAGCCGATAAAATCTGACGAGTTTGTGTTATGTCGAGGTGTAAACACTGAGGCCTGTTATAGCCTCGTTCCTGTTCATCTTAGGTGTCCTGTAGTCACGGCGACGGTGAAGGTAGCAGTCGTGGACTCATTACCTGTGGAGGGGATTGATTTTCTGCTTGGAGGAGATATGGCAGGGAGTAGAGTCTTTCCACCTCTGGTAGTGGTGTCGGAGCAGGTACAGCCGGAAGAGAGGAACAAGGAGGCTAAGAAGCTGCCTCCCGATTTGTTTACAGTGTGTGCGGGCATGAGATCTATGGCCCAGGTTGCACAGCCGGAGGAATTGTTTGGGGAGGAGATAGATCTGATCGAGGGTATGTACAGTACTGAATCTGCATCACCCATAGATTCGACTGATCTGCAGGGTGCCGAGGGTGTGCAGGACGAGGAGGAAGGCTCAACGGAAAGCTCCTCACTCGTTTCGCCCGGTGCCAGAGGTGATACTCATGAAGGGATGCGATCGGGTCCCTTACGGGAGGACCCGGTTGATCCTTGTATCATCGAATCAGACCGACTTGGACGCTATACCTAATTGACTTACCACCGTGGCACCGGGGGAGATTGGTTGAGGGCGCCGACAGAGTGATGCATCATTAACACACTTGGTTTCCAAGGTCGGGGAGAGTAACTACAGACAGACATAAGAACCCATCAGCTCTGCCATATAACATGGTGAAGAGGTAGTTGTCGTGCGGGCGGCGGGCACCACAGGCTATGTCCACCTAAAGGGGCTAAAACCGAGAGAGTTCCCCTGGGCGCCGATCAGTCACCTGCTGTGCTGTCAACGGGGAGTTGTTCTGAGGCAGTTTGTGCTACTGTATCCGCTCAGAAACGGGTCAGTAGAGAAAGTTGAGGTCAGAATACGGTCAAGTGTCCTTGCCTATGTTTATTGACTGGAGATTTTTGGAGTCGGAGGTCCAGGGTGAGCCCGGGCCTGTGGATGGTGGTTGGATAACCCCGGGTCCCGGGTGCTAGCGGTTCATGCACGGTGGGAACACCAGGCAAGGCTCCTGCAGTGCCCTCTCAACCCCCCGCAGCACTCTCCCACAATTCTCCGGTCCCAGGGACCAGGATGCCGTGTCCTCGTTGGCCCTGTCCTGGTTGTAGAAGGCATGAAGGAGGAGCAGGAGGAGGAGAGTGAGCTTTTCCCAGGTGAGGCTGTGCCGGCTGGGGACATGGGCAAAAGAGAACGGGTGACCTGGCCCTGCGGGAGAAATTGACCCATTTACCCCTCCCGGAAAGGGGTTGAAGAGATGTTTACTACCTTGTGGGCTTATTCCACACGTGTTCGGGGATGCACCATGGGTTTGACATTTTGGGCGGTGCATGACATCGATGTGGGGGAGAAATAAGCCTATAAAATGACCACCTTATATAGAGTCTAATCCACAGAAGCAGCTCGCTTCCTTGACGCTGAGCTGAGGTATATGGTTTGACAAGGGCCTCAAGCAAGAAAGGCTGGAGTGAATGGTCAAGAAGTAACTCGGCAGCCTAAGCCTGATGGTGAAGAATCGCTTATGTGTCGAATTGTTCGCAAAGTAAATTTAACTCTCCAAAGGACATACCTACCCGTTTACCGAGAGTTGATGACTCGGTAGACAAGATGTGGGGCAGCCACGTTTTCATCACAAAAGTGGACGTAGTTAAAAGGCTATTGGCAAGTCCCACTAACAGAATCGTGCCAAGAAAAATCACTAGTTTTGTTGGGGTGGGTGGATGGGAGTCGTATCAGTGCCAGGTAATGCCTCTGGCTTGAAGAATGTTCCAGACACATTTCAGCGGTTAATGGACAAATGGACAGCGGTTGTGCATGATGTCACCAATTGTTTAGTCTACATAAGATGATTGTTGTTGTTTACGACACAAATTGGATCGAAAATTTGGCCAATGTGGGTGATGCTTTTCCGGACAGTTGTCTACGAGGCTGGTTTAGGGGTCAACTGGGCACAAAAGTGCGAGTTTCATGCAGGCTCGGGTGGCAATATCTGGGGGCTAGTGTTGTTGGCCACGGACAGGTCTGTCCCCCTCGGGCGAAGGTGGGAGGCTATCCAGAGTTTCCGAAGCCCCTCATAATAAGAAAGGCGTGCTGCAAAGTTTCTTTGGCATGATAGGCTATTATCGCCGGTTTATCAAGAGATATTACACCGTGCTGGCCCCATTGACCAATTTTGCTACAAAAGAACAAACCATTTAAATGGACAACAGAGTGTGAGCAGGCTGTCAAAGATGTCAAAGGCCTCATCTGTTGCCATCCTAGATTACGTGTCACCAGATTTCAACAGGCCTTTCGTCTTGGCAGTAGACGCGAGCGATATGGGTGCCGGGCTCTCGCTCTGTGTTGATGCAAGAGGCGTGAGATGATGTTTGAGGGGGCACCCCGTTTCTTACTTTTCGAAAAAAGTTCAACCGAGCACAAAAGAATTAGTCTGTGATGCGCAAAAAGGGGAATTGGTAGCTATTATTTTGAGTTTACAAAATTCGCTGTTTATTTGCCACCCTACTGGGCCAGTGCTCAGAATCTACTCTGCACAATCATTCCCCTGCAGTTTTTCAATAGGCTCAAGGACAAAAAAAGAGACTTACTCGCTGGAGTTTGAGTGTTGCAAGAATATCATTCTCGATGTTAGGCTCATCCGTGGTGTTGATAATGTCCTGGCAGACTGTCATTGTCCCGTGGTTCCTCTGAGGAATGAGAGGAGAGCAACGAGGCTATTTAGTAAGTTAAGTCATATTTACTCATGTTAAAAAAAAAAATTATAAAATGTAAAAATACAAAAAGGAGGTCCAATGTAAATATTTTGCAGTTGTAAACTAATGATGAAAGTTTTGTTTAAAAGCTCCAAAAGTTTCCCCCCCTGTTTGAGGGTTGTCACAATAACCAGGGTCTTTTATTTTTTTGGAGTAGCTAGACTCGAGTTTGGGGGGGGCGCCAACAGTATGAACGCAGCACTGTGCCAAGTCTATTAGAAAGACTCTGTGTATTGTGAGTGTCACTCCGACTACCCTTCCAATTGCACATGACTAGTTTTGAGTACCTCTAAGCGTTTTTGCTCTCAATAAACATTTGTGTAGAATGGAGCCAAATAGACGGTACTAGTTTTCGTAGATGAAGTTTTTATTTTAGTGGGACATGTAATTTGCAAGCTGGAGGTAAGTTGGGGAGGGCGGAAGATTGCTCGAGTCTCGGGAGGGGGGGAGCGGGCGGAGAGTTGGCCTAGCCCCCACGAGTTTCATTTAATTATGTGAACATTGCAAGTTTAGTTGGGTTGCAATATCAAGAATATACTTTATTTGACCCTGCCATGCTGTTTTAGGCCGTATGTTAACACAGGAATACGTTAGTGTAAGTTATTCTTGTGAAGTGTCTTAGGGTTATCATATTGTGTGGTGATATATTGCAACTCTTTAGTTTGAGCCTGGCTCCCGCTAGCTTCGCCAGGGCCAGAGGGCCTCATCATTCCTCTCGTAGGCCGCCAGACTAGAGAGTTGGTGTCCCCTCTCTCTTGTGACCCATCCGTCTGCCCCTTTTGTTTGTCCTTGCTTGCTATAATAGTAACGTAAAAGTAATTAAAAGAGAATCCTGGACATTAATTTCTTCTTTTAATTATCCTTTTCCTCTGGTATCAGCATTTTATTATAATTCCCTTTGTTTTATACATTCTGTACCTCCAGTGGCTAACTTCGGAATCCGGGATATGGAGGAGCTGGAAGGCTTGCGGGCGTCCTTACTAATAAGCAATGTTAATACCATAGACAGTCCACACACACACAAACCAACATCCCATAACCCGACATATTTTTTCCCGTTTGTGTGCTTAGGACCCGGTAAAACCTTGACGGTTCTGCCCCAGCAATTGTTTGTTCCCTATCTCGGGTTTCGGAACTGAGGCAACGGAGTGTGTAATATTAAATTAGGAATCCAGCTTCAGGACGGACCCCCCCCCCCCATAGATAAGCGAGTGTGGGAGGTGGGACTCTAAGAGTTCATTGTTTTCGGGCTGTTATCTCACTGGGGGAGGCCCAGGGTTGAAGTCGGATATATTGGTGTGGCTATTAGAGGTGGTCAGGGCAACCTGCTTCTACTAATATCACCCCGCGGTTAGTAGTTCATATTAGGACACTGCCTTGTATTGTTAGTTCCTATATGTATGCAATATTATTATGTGCAACTCTCTGGGGTTGAGAGTGGATTACCGTTGGCTGGTTTGCGCACGGTTTAGTACTGTCGAGGGCGTGCTATAGCCTGTTCTGCGCGAAGTTACAACGGCACGTCTTGTTTCTTTGATGTCTGCTGGTAGCATATATGTATTTAACTGTTTTGATTATCCAAATAGCATTGCTAATCCCGGGGATGAGTTTCGAGTTTCTCGTAGGCTAGGTAAGTTACATGAGTATTTCGGTTCTACTTATTTCAGAATAGGAGCAGGGCAGTGTGCACCTGAAGCCCTGAGAAGAGACAAGGTTGCATTTGCAGTCGTAGTAATTATTTTCGTATACCGTCTCTAAACAACTGAAGTCCAGATTCGTACACCATATATATATATATATATATATACTGATTTACTATCTATATATATCATAGACTATATATCTATATATATATATCTTGTTACCTTTATACCTAGCATGAAACTCCATTTTGAAAAAGTCGCAGTAAAATGTCTGGATTGGAGACGCGTCTCACATAAGTTGCATTTCATTCCAAGGAAGTTCATGATATTTCTTTCCGTGGAGATGAATTTTACTCAATTAGGAAAACCAACGGAAGAGCGTCTTGTGGTGACCACCAGTCGTAAAAACTGGCCACATAGTCGCAGGGCCTGAGGACAAGCGGTAAATTTAAATAAATAAATGAATATCTAAATACGCTTGTTATACTATATGTTTTTTAATTTTATTGTTAACGTTTTACTATCGAACCACTTACATTCAACTACAGGCATGTGAAGGTATTTTTGATAATAGGTATTGATACCGGATACCGCGTACCTTAACATCTTGTAAGGGAAAGAGTGACAGAGTTTGAAATATCATCCTGATACCTGATATAGTGACACACACAACACACACACACACACACGCACACGCACACGAAGGCAAATAGCCTACACACAACCAATTGCAATTTCACTTTCCTGGAACTAATTAATAAGGTATCAACTTCATTTAACATTATAATCAAGGAACAACTCGCACGATATAATTGAAAGTGCTTCAAGCGCGGAACACACGCAGTCACACACACACACACATAACCTACACATACACGAACGTAAATACCTCTTCCTATTTTCTGAATGTTGTATCATTATTTAGGCTATATAACATCATGAATACCTGGTATATTTTCGAGATATAGGTCCGTACCGGTACGGCATCGGCTAAGTTAAGTATCCAAAGCTGTATATAACCCATGTAGGCTATGCAGTCGGCCCATATTATTTATTGCAAAGAGCTAGACGAGAGTTGAGAGTGAGAGGTGAGAGAGGAGTAAGAGTGAGGTGGTACTGTATAATGTTATGGTGTTGGACCAGAGACTAACAGAGGGGCTATACATTTATGATCCCACATCAAGAATTCAAACATGGACCTTTCCGGTTTCAAACACAGCCAAAGATAGAAAGAATGTTTTGTAGAGTTCTGGACCTTCTCTTTATTTCCATTAAGGGGGTAGTTAATCGCTTTTTATGGATCCCCTTCTCTCATGTTTAGCATATTAGTGTTGAGGTTTTAAGATTTTCGTGCCGATAGTTTGTCAATTTTATGTTCTTTCGCCCCATTTCTTTATCAATGTTAAGATCTTTTGTGCCCTTAGGTTGGCGATTTTTTCCTGGCTAGCGAAAGCGAGCCTGTAATTTTAGAAGTAACCGGCCCTACCGAAAAATGTACAAATTGATCTTGAAAGGGAGTCTAGGGGGTGCTATTTTAAGCTTGATGGAGGTCTAGCGAGCAAACTAAAAAAATAAATAAATTAATATATAGACCAAAAATCAAGCACTACCCCCTTAACCTATTCAGTTACTTGTTCTACTTCCTCACAATATTTATGCTACGTCCCCTTAACACGTGGGAACGGACGGAGAACACTCATTAACCCATGTGGAGCCCCGGCTAGCGTTTGTAATGTTTGTTTTCCCCAGAACCCGGTTTCCGGTTTTCAAATGTTTTTTTTTATTCCAGAAACAATAGCGAATGGGTTAGGAATGAAGGAAAAAAAAACCACGAAAAACCGCTCAAAAAGCTTAAAGAATGGTCCTACAGAGCCCCCGAAAACGTATTTTACAAGAGTAAAAAATTGAAGGCGAATTACCCCAAAAAACAGGTTATGTGACGCGCTCACGCGACACGCACGTGGACTTTGAGAGTTTTCAACCATCTGAAACGGTTGCGTGGGATGGTACACAGTTCACATAAAAATCTGAGCCCTCGCGAGTGGCTTAAACCGGTGGTTACGGTCGGGCATGAGCAAAGCAGCAATTAGGGTGACTCCGTCAGACGGCGTCGCTGGGGATGTGCGTTACATACATCGCCGACGCGTCAGACGCATCCATGGGGCTGTACGGGTTAAGAGGTTTTGGTGGGCGAGTGCGAGGAACAGTGGTGGGCCACGATTTCCGCTAATCAGCTAACAGCTAATAGCGAAGCTAAATATTTTGGTAGCTGGTTAGCTTTTAAGCGAACTTTGAAAAATCGTTAGCGGACCGATTGGCTTCCGATAAATTTACTACGCGAAACTGTAAGGAAGCTAATCAGCTAATATGCAATAGTAGCTGGTAAAAACAAGTGTATTGGTCAAAAACGTTGGAAAACTTTAAAATGTACAACATATTTATGTATGTAATTGCAACATTGAAACATGGCGGTATTACACTAACAATATCACGTCACATTCACATGTACAGTACACAAGACAAGACTCATGAGTCATGTGATGACGTGAACATCACAAAGTGTCGTGAGACTAGCGCCCGAATGGAGAAATTCGCCTACAGAAAAACTAACATTGTTACATTGTTCAAAATGTGACAATAGATCTATTTGGGTTTATATTTGTATTTATTTATTGTTATATACGTTCCGTATTAGAAAGGTAATTTGGTTCACAGGAAAACCACACTGTTAACACAGTCTCAAAGCATGCATTTTAGTTAATTGTTTGATTACCAATGATTAATCTAGCCGTCTATCTATTGCTCAGGGCCCAAATTACCCACTTTTCCTAGTGTAAATTTTAAGTTTCCTCTATTGTATTATTTGTTGTTTGTTATTTTCTGGGGGGTGGCAGACTAAAGACAAGACACAAGAACAGGGAAAACACAAACACAAGACAAAACAACGAACACACACAG
>CM064567.1:17211193-17261193 GCA_032716605.1 Paralithodes platypus
ACTGTGTTATTTTCATTTTTAAATTACATAAATCCGAGCCAAGTTTCGTCAAAACTTGGCTCGGGGTTTCAAAAAGTCGGGTTTTATGGGTCTGGAAATTGACAAAACCCGAGCCAATAATTTACCAAGGTTACTGTATTTTTTTCATTTTTACATTTGTTAAATCCGAGCCAAGTTTCGTCAAAACTTGGCTCGGGTTTTCAAAAAATCGGGTTTTATGGGTCTGGAAATTGAACAAACCCGAGCCAAATTTGGGTTACAAATGTGTATTATCGTGTTCTATAGTGTTCTATACGCTTTTTACCCCTCAATTTCCCTGATCTTCATAGCCCTCCCCACTATCGGGGGGGGCGTGTCTTTAGATTGATGGATAATGGGTAAATGCTTAATTCCCATTCAATGTCATCACTAGATACGACTAAAACACCAAAAACAAAATCAAAATACCAAAAAAATACCTGAAAAACACATTGTTGCGTCTCCTGTATATTAACCGTTTTCTTAATAACTTTATTCAAAACACAATTTTCATACCAGAGAAATAAAGATGTGAACGTTGCATTTTATCATCAACTGGAAAAAGCAAGAATAAAAGGAGACTAGGCTATAGTGCAATACAAAGACTATAGTGCAATACATAGGAAGCGGTTATTAAAAAAAAAAGCAAGACGTTGACCGTGACGCCGGTAATAGTCAAATCTGGTGATGGGTGTAGACAGATTCACCAAGCTAATCAAAAAATAGTTATGTAATATAACCAATATATGTTTTTTATTTATCAAGGTCTGAATTGTGAATCATATGATTGATACAAATTACAATAGCATTGGGAACTGGGAAAAATGTAATTATGTTGCTCATGACCGTGAAATCTATAACATTTGGAAGAAAAAGACATCATCCCCTTTTATTACATACTATGCGTGTACGATAAAGGGTCCGGTATAGCCTAGCCTATAGAGCTTGCAGACACCGTGGGGATTTTTTTGTAGCCTATTCCAGCAATGACCAGTAAGACATGATAAATAATATTATATAGAAAATATAATAAGTGTGGCCACAAAATCCGCTAATGAACATCTCTGTACAGTTACCGTACCCAGAAGATTATACGGTACGGTACTTCTGAGAAGGAACTTCAGAGAATAGCCTACCAGATGCTGATGAAATTCTTGACAATGAAGTCTCATCTGAAGGTATGTATTGATAGTATAAATTCTGTGTATATAAATATATATATATATATATATACATATGCTAGGCCTATATTAGACTAAACTTATGTATATACATGGGTGGGGCAGTAGAATGATTCAGTACTGTGTGGATACTTTCATCATTGCTTTTTGTATGTTTGCCTTATTTTGCAGTTATAGAAATAGACAATTATTAGCCAAGTCGATGAAGCCCCAGCGATGAGGCTATAGAACCATAAATTTATTTAGTGTCAAAGACCCTTCTCCTTTAGTTTTCTATAGGCCTAGGCTACAAAGAAGTTTTCTGGACACATTTTTAAAAAGGGTAAGATTTTACGGTTTGACAGTTACAAGCCCCATCGATGTTTGTGTAGGTATGTTATATAATAGTCTTTAGTCCTATATATGTCCTTCCCGTCGCAAATGTATTATAAGGGAGATATAGGGTAGGCTAAAACACAGAGTCTTCACTGCATAATGACAAGTCCTGTTTTACGGGATTTCTGCTTTATAGATTTTTGTTTTCCCTCCTACCTTACTCGGGGGACCTTACAGTTGCGCGATCCAGTGCTGCTTTGGTAATTGCGTACATTTTAGGTTAGTTTCTATTCACGTATTACTTTTAGGTTAGGGTAGTTAGGGTAGGTTAGGTTAAGTTTCTTAGGTAGCCTATAGGTATGTTATATAATAGTCTTCAGTCCTATATATGTCCTTCCCTTCGCAAATGTATTATAAGGGAGATAGGGTAAAACACAGAGTCTTGTCTGCATAATGACAAGTCCTGTTTTACGGGATTTCTGCTTTAGGTTAGGTTAGGTTTGGTTTCTTAGTTAGGTTCATGACAAGGTATCAGCTTGGTTAGGTATGGGATAAAACTAGGGACACATACTAGCTGGTAGGTAAGGGTTATTCTTGTAGCCAACGTTCTACGTTAGGTTACTGTGTTTTTTTACTTCAAAAAATCGCTAAACCCGAGCCAAGTTTTGGCAAATGTTGGCTCGGGTTTTCAAATTTTGGGGTTTAGGCCTAATGGGTTTCAAAAATCATGAAAACTCGAGCCAACTCTCAAAATTCAATTACTGTTATTTTTTTACTTTGAAAAATGCCAAAAGCCGAGCCAACTTGTTTTCCCAATTTTGGGGTTTTTGTACTCTGAAAAATTCCCAAATCCGAGCCAACTTTTGCCAAACTTGGCTCGGATTTTCACATTTTAACGTTTTCTTACTTTTCTATATTATATTTTCAGAGTTCTTCCCATATTACCCCTATTTTTCCCCTTTTACCCCGCAATTTCCCTGATCTTCATAGCCCTCCCCACTAGTGGGGGCCGTGTTTTTAGATTTTTTGATAATGGGTAAATACTCATTTGCGACAGTCCTTGGTATAAAACAACACTGTATATCAAAGAAAAAATGCAAAAAACAAACCAACACATGCTAAAACTCGTGACTGTCACACCGTATCAATTTACCTTAAAAAGTTATCCATATTGTCATTAGGCTAACCATTGAAATATTAATGGGGCACATTACACAAAACGTTAAAGCACTTTGACGAGCGTTTTGAGAGTGAGGGGCAGCACTTGTAGCCATCCTTGATTCCTTTGTCCTAACTTGGTGGCTGAGCTCTGACTCCAAGGCTCAACTTTTTGTTTGCATTTTGAAATATAGGAGTAATTATAGGGAATAGGCTCGCACCCTTATTGTTCATATTTGTTTCTTCAGATGTTGAGAAATGGGTGTCTTCGTGGTCTTAGTTATAATTCCAATGTGGGATACACGATGGGTTGAGGGGGGCCCTCCATCCCCCCAACCCCACCATGAATTATTGAAATCGTCATATATGTTGCCAGCAGGGGGTAAATATCGATTATACTGCATAAAGAAGGCGTTTGTAAACAGTGAGGATGTCCGAAAGAGCTCTGTGATTATATACCGGCATCGGCAAATGTAGTACGGTACCAGGTAACATTAGGCTAGTCCGCATCAGAAGCACTACCAGTACACTTATAATTAATAGCCTTACTACCATATAAATAGAAAAACAGAGGGAAGGCAACCAAATGTGAAATAATGAATAGGCCTACTGGTACCGGTACGCAATTCTAAATATTTTTGTTTATGCGTATGGCGGAGACAGAAGGCAAAGCTGCATGTAACACACACACACACCGATTAGCCTACAATTATTATTATTATTATTATTATTATTATTATTATTATTATTATTCCTACCGGTGTCATTATTATCACTATTATTACACACGCACACAGACACATACTGGATAGATAGATAGGTAGATAGATAGATAGAGACATATAGACAGATAGATAGACAGACACAGATAGATATACCGATCCATTAGTGGTGAGGAAGGAGAGAGGGGTACACACAATAAGAACAATGGACAAGGGTCGGCGTGAAGGGAAGGGGAGGGAGTTTTATTGAATTTAGGTAAAAATGGCACAGGTAAAAATGGCACGGGTAAAAATGGCACGGTAAACATGGCACGGGTAAAAATGGCACGGGTAAAAATGGCACAAGGGAAAAAATAGGAAAAAATGGAACATAATGTTTTATTTCAACTTTTAAAAACTAAAGCTTAAAATCTTATATTGACCAAGTCCACATAATGTTTTATTTCAACTTTTAAAAACTAAAGCTTAAAATCTTATATTGTTACCAAGTCCACATAACACTTGATCAAGGGTTTTCCTTCCTTCTGTGTAGTCTTTGCATAAATTCTTCAGTCTTTGTTGTAGATCAACATATACCTTTTTTTTGTTTTCTTCCTGGGTGGTTCACCAACTGAGTCCCTTGCAATAACTGCACTCACAACTACCTCTTCCTTTTGAAGCATTCGTATAAGTTTCCAGATAGATGGGTGCTGGTAGCCAACAAGATGGTAAAATTTGTTGTTCCAGCCTTCACATAGGTTGTTGTTGGTCCTGGGACAGTCAGTCATTCATGGTAGCTTTGTGTATGTTCCAAAGTTCAGGAGGAAATCTTGCTGGAATGCGCCGAAGGTTAACTGCTGGAATGCCTGGCTGCTGGTTGCGTCTTCTCTGAACATATGTACCAGAAACATAGGTTTGGTCAAAGTACTCTAACAGGGGATCTGCCTCTTCAGGACATCTAGCCTTCAGTAGCTGCATTCCCGCTGGAACATCTTCAACTGGTATAAATGCCAGCGAGTCAATATGTCCACTGCTGATGGCTTGGATGACCGCCTGCTCGAAGTCAACAATTATGGTTGTTGGGTCTGGGTAGAGCTCAATCTCATGACAGTGATCCATGACTGCTTGTAGCAGTATTTCATATGTATCTTGTGTTTTGGTCTGCAGACAAGCAAAAGCAGTAGAAGCTGCAGTATTACCGATTGGAACTCTTATTACATAAACACATCTCCATCTGATAGTAGTTGATCTTGTAATCTGTTTTGTATACATATATCCATGGAAGCAGATCTTCTCTTTTCCTTTATTGCTCTGTATAATTTCGATGATAGGTAGAGCCACTGAGATCGATGATGTGTACTTGACTGCTACAACAACTTGTCTGTGGTTGTGTAGTGAGAAATGCAGAATGTAAACAATGAGCTTGCTTCGAGACAAACTCATGAATCATCATGAAACAATGAGCTTGCTTCGAGACAAACTGAGCTTGCTTCGAGACAAACTCATGAATCATCATGAAACAATGAGCTTGCTTCGAGACAAACTCATGAATCATCATGAAACAATGAGCTTGTTTCGAGACAAACTGAGCTTGCTTCGAGACAAACTCATGAATCATCATGAACTCTTCAATATATTGTTGTGCCATTTTTTCCTACTTTTCACTTGTGCCATTTTTACCTGTGTCCTTTTTACCCATGCCATTTTTACCCGTGCCATTTTTACCGTTCACCAGTTTATTATACCACCGATATTGCACAGTTCACCCTCATAATTATCAACACCAATTCTCATATTATTAACTACCATTCTCATATAATATCCTACATAAGAACATAAGAAAATGGGAGTCTGCAAAAAGCCGATCGGCCCATACAAGGCAGATCCCTGTCACACCCAACCACAATTACAAGGCCCAATTATAGGCCCAACTCACTAATACCTTGAGTATGGTACTGACCCCACCAAAACGGTCAGAGATTAACACAAGATAACGGGGTCTGCTGAGCGCCGATTGGCCCACACCTGGTAGATCCCCCTCACACCCAACCCATCTCGTCCATATGCCTATCTAATTTTATCTTAAAGCTCTCTATCGTTCTTGATCCCACTATATCACTTGGTAGCCTATTCCACCCATCTACAACTCTGTTACCAAACCAATATTTGCCTATATCTTTTCTGAAACGAAATTTATCTAATTTATAACCATTTGTTCGAGTTCTTTCGCTATCACTGAGCTTCAGTACATTTGTCATGTCTCCTTTATTTACCCCACTGAACCACATGAATACTTCTATCATATCCCCTCTAACTCTGCGTCTTTCTAACGAATGAAAGCCTAATTTGTTCAACCTTTCTTCATATGGTAGATTTCTAATATTATGAATAATTTTTGTCATTCTTCGCTGTACTCCCTCCAAGGAATCTATATCCATTCTGTAATAAGGACACCAAAATTGGACAGCATAATCCATATGAGGTCTCACTAATGACAAGTAAAGTTTCAAGATAACATCGGCAGTTCTGTTACTCACACTCCTTGAGATGAACCCCAGAATCCTGTTTGCCTTGTTACGTACGCTTATACACTGTTTTCTAGGTTTCAAATCGCTGCTAACTAACCCCCAAATCTTTCTCGCAGCCTGAGTTTTCTAATTCAGCATTAGCTAGTTTATATTTTGCATTAGTATTCGTCTTCCCTATCTTTAATACCTTGCATTTGTCAATGTTAAAATTCATCTGCCACTTTACTGACCATTCGTGTAAGGTATCTAGATCCCTTTGGAGGCACTCTATGTCGCTATCTGAATCTATTGGTCTCCCTATTTGGTATCGTCTGCGAATTTACTTATCCTACTAGTTATACCTAAATCAAGGTCATTTATGTATATGATAAAAACAGAGGACCCAATGCAGATCCCTGGGGGACACCATTCTTGACTGATCCCCACTCTGACTTAGTACCATTTATGCTGACTCTGCTTCCTACCAATTAGCCATGACCTAATCCATCCTAACAACGCCCCACCTATTCCATGCGCCTCAACCTTTCTCATCAATCTCTCATGAGGGACTCTGTCTAAAGCTTTACGGTACTGAAATCTAAATATATAATACCATATGATTTGTCATTATCTACTGCTTCATATACCTCTGAGAAAAAGCTAAGCAAATTAGTAAGGCAACAACGTCCCTGAGTGAATCCATGCTGAGAAGAATTGATTAAGTTAAATGTTTCTAAGTGGTTTCTCATTTTCCTAGCAATAATTGACTCTAGTAGCTTTCCTATGATTGAAGTGAGACTAATGGGACGATAATTTGATGCTATGGATTTATCACCTTTTTTGAAGATCGGAACTACATTTCCAAGCTTCCAAGCTTCTGGAACTATACCTGTTTCTAATGACTTGTTAAAAATAAATGTTAATGGGTAACTTAACTCATCTCTGCATTCTTTTAATACTCTAGCATATACCTCATCAGGACCAGGTGATTTCTGAGGCTTCAGTCCGTCAATTTCCTTAAGCACATCATTTCTACTTATAGTAACCGTACTTAACCTATTTTCTATACTATCTCTATATACCTTACTGACTTCTGGAATCTGTGCCAAATTTTCATTTGTGAAAACGGATAGAAACTGACTATTTAATGTACTGCACATGTCTAAATCATTTTCTGTCATTTCTCCTATCGAAGTTTTAAGGGGGCCTATTACATTTCTAACTTTAGATTTATATAGTTGGTAAAAAGCTTTAGGGTTATTTTTTGAGTCGTTGGCTATCCTTATTTCATAATTTCTTTTTGCTGTCCTAATTTCCATTTTGACCTGTCTTGATAGAGTCTGATAGTAAATAAGTAGGTGAGTTTCGCCTTTCTTAATTTTTCTATATATTCCTTTCCTTTTTACTATAAGATCTATTAGTTTATTATTCATCCATTTTGGTTGGTTCTGTATCGATCTAAATCTTCTTTTGGGGATATATTTATTTTGTGCATTGTGAAGTGAAGAAATAAACTGTTCATATGTAGCTGTCAAGCTTAACTCTGGCTTATCCTGACTTAATTGTTTAATAATAGGGTCCACCCTTAAGGCTCTTCTTATCCCACCATAATCGGCTTTTCTGAAATCGGGGATAAGTGACGGATTCTTTTTAGCATTTCCTGTCCATTGTATATTAAAATAAATAGATTTGTGATCACTATTTCCTAGTTGGTCCCCTATCTCAACATTATTTATCATATGTTCATTATTACTGAGAACTAAATCAAGGATATTATTACCTCTAGTCGGCGAGTCAATGAATTGAAATATAAAATTATCTTGTACCGCCTCAATAAACTCCTCAGAATCTGAGTCGCCGATCTGATGCTGCCAATATATCTTCGGAAAATTAAAATCCCCCATAATGCACACATTGCTAAACCTTGATGCTATTTTCACTTCCTGCCATAAAGATTTACCTTCATTTCTACTCATATTTGGTGGTCTATAAATTACTCCAATAACTATGGTCTCGCTACCTTCGCTAACCTCTACCCAAACACTTTCGTTATCATTATTTAGCCTAATACCTGATTTAGTACAGCATTTTAATGAACTCCTGACAAACACTGCTATACCGCCGCCCCTCCTACTTGTTCGGTCATATTTAAACAAACTATATCCTGGTATATCAAATTCTGCTAAAAAATGCTTGGATTCTGTATTAATCCATGTTTCAGCAAGCGCTATTATGTCTATATTTTCATTGCTAACAAGTGCTCTAAGTTCGTCCATTTGATTACATAAACTCCTACAGTTTGTGTACTATAATCTCAATGTATTTCTTTTACTGGTGTCTGGTGGACCTTCTTTTCTTCTATTAGTATCTATTTGACTGTTGTTATTATCTTGTACTAAGGTAGATATTGTACCACTATTTATATGACTAACTTCTATTACTGCATTGTCACCTTTTGTTTCACTGTTATTAATAACATCTAATTTCCTTTCCTGACTATTTTTTCTATCACCTAATTTATTTTGTTTTCTTTTGATGGGGCATTTCCAATTTAAAACCCCACCTCAACTGCTCTATCAACTAACTTTCCTAGCATCCCTATCCCTTTCCTACTTAAATGCACCCCGTCCCTTGCGTACAAGCTATCGTTACCGTAGTAGAGGCTCCAGTTGTCTATGAATGGTAATGACAACTCTTTGCACAGCTTTGCCAGCCAGCAATTAAAACCAATTGCTCTGGACAACCATTCACGTCTGACACCTCTTACTAGAAGGCAAGATAGAGCAAGCAATGGGAATCCCACCCTTCATCCTAATCTTATCTAATCTTATAGGTTACCGGTATATTGGATAATTTACATATTAATTTAACAATATTATCTGTGTTGCCATATTTAGGTATTGTTGTAGGCTATATATATATTCAGCAGAACAAATGCAAATGGATACCGTACCATGTTGTAATGGTACGGTAGCTTCTTCGGTATGATGAGATCTTATTATACCGGTAGTAGTTTTAAATAATTACACGCTTGTGGCCATATGTTTAGTCAAACGTTTGCATTATGGGGGGGGGGGGGGGATGGGCGTATTTATTTGCTTAATTATGCATCTTATATATTTGTTAGTATCCTCCCTAGACCGCCATTACTTCATCACCGTACTTGATTACCGGTACTCCAGTCGTTTGTTTAGTTAGGCTACAGAGGTCAGGGGTTACAATTTCTGGTCACCTATATTGAGCTGGGTACGGTATAGGCCTAGGTGGTTAGCGTGTCATGGGTCCGTTACTGATCCTAGTGTTGGCCGCCCTCCATAATATATACACCGAACCACCTTCTGCTCCTCAGTGCGGTATGGTACCGTACTAGATAACCATTCACACGTTCATGGGCTACATTATAGACAATACTTACAGTCATAATAAATTACCCGGTATACAATTTCATGTGTGTGGCCGTGTGTGTATGTGTGCGCGCGTTTATATATTATGTATTACCAAACGAGTACATTATTTAGCCTACTATTTCTGGTTTCGGTAGTGAAAACGTGCATGCCCCGAGAGGCAATATATAAATCATTCAATACCGGTACCCTTGGCCACCAAAAGTTCAGAAAAATATAAAAGGAGTTTATATGTTGCCCAAGGTTTGTGAATACTGGCTAAATTAACATGCTGGAATTTACATAATATCATAAAGGACACCCTAGTTAAGCCCTGTACAGGTGTATTAGATATATCTATACACAGGTCGGGTGGGAGAGAGAGAAAATATACTGGCAGCACTGGTCTACTGTTCTGCTGTGATGTAGGAGGCAATTTGGTGGAAGAGAGAGATAGTGAGAGAGAGTGTGTGTGTGTGTGTATTTGACATTTCATAGTAGCTTAACGACCAAACAATTCTAAAACAAAGCCACTTCCATCATCCCCAGTCGTACCGTACGGTAATTATTTTAAGGAGCTTTACCCATTCAGTAGGCTACCGGTGACGATCCCTATATTATATTATGACAACTATTAGCCGATTTTATTCAATTTAACACCTAACGAGCGGCCTAGGCGGTAATTTATATGTACTGCCCAGGGGGGTGTTTTTACCCTAAATAGGGTTGTTTCCGTGATCATTTTCATGCCTAAATAAGACCCAGAGCGTAAAACAAGTATCTATCCCTGAAAGGGCATAAACAGAGCTTTCGAATGACACCCCAACCATCCTTGTACGACCGCTAGTTTTCTTGCAATGATCGCGCAACACGAGTGCAAAAAACATGTAATTAGGTAGTTTCCCTACATAATTCCCTGTGTAGCGAGTGCGTGAAGGTGGGGGAGGGTGGAATTCATGTCAGTAGGTCCGCCGCGGTGGTCTGGAGCAGTCATACGCTTGCTACTCTCCTGCCACCACTTATCTCTCTCTCAGCAACATTACGTGCTGAAAATGGCACACGACATAAGTTGTGAACCACCACTTAGTCCAAATTTCTTTCACACGACATAAGTTGCACGCCACTAATAAAGGGTTGAAAAGGGCCTCCAGCAATAAACAGACTTTAACCTATCTCACTTAAATCTTTGTACTACCGCAAATCCTTCTTAAGCTACACAAAATCGTGTACAAAACATAAGAAAATGGGAGTCTGCAGAAAGCCGATTGGCCTAAGCAAGGCAGATCCCGGTCCCACACAACCCCAATTACAAAGCCCAATTATAGGCTCAACACTCTAATACCCTGAGGATCATCTTACCAAAACGGTTAGAGATTAACACAGGATTACGGGGTCTGCAGAGCGCTGATTGGCCCAACCCGGCTGATCCCCCTTCACACCCAACCCTTCTCGTCCATATGCTTATTCAATTTTATCTTAAAGCTCCCTACCGTTTTTGATCCCACTATAGCACTTGGTAGTCCATTCCACCCATCTACAACTCTGTTACCAAACCAATATTTGCCTATATCTTTTCTGAAACAAAATTTATCTAATTTGAAACCATTGGTACGAGTTCTTATGCTATCACTGAGCTTTAGTACATATTTTGTCATGTCCCCTTTGTTAATCCCACTAACCCACTTGAACACCTCTATCATATCCCCTCTAACTCTGTGTCTCTCTAACGAATGTAAATCTAATTTCTTCAACCTTTCTTCACACGGAAGATTTCTAATATTATGAATCATTTTTGTCATTCTACGCTGTACTCTCTCCAATGAATCTATGTCCATTCTGTAATAAGGACACCAAAATTGGACAGCATACCGGTAATCCATATGGGGTCTCACTAATGACAAGTAAAGTTTTAAGATAACATCAGCAGTTCTGTTACTCACACTCCTAGAGATGAACCCGAGAATCCTGTTTGCCTTATTACGAACGCTTATACACTGTTTTCTAGGCTGAAAATCATTGCTAACAAACACACCTAGATCTTTCTCGCAGTCTGAATTTTCTAATTCTAAATTAGCTAGTTTATATTTAACATTTGTTTGCATCTTCCCTATCTTTAATACCTTGCATTTGTCAATGTTAAACTTCATCTGCCAATTTACTGACCATTCATGTAAGGTATCTAGATCCCTTTGGAGGCACTCTATATCGCTATCTGAATCAATTAATCATATAACTATAGTGAAATTAAAAGACTTCGCCGGTACAGCAGGAGCTTAAGGTGGGTAGTATATACTTGTTTTTTGGTCTATATACTTTTTCATTAATTTATTTTTGAGTTTCCTCGCCAGACCTCCATCAAGCTTAAATAAAGACCCCCTAGACCCCCTTTCAAGATAAATGTGTACATTTTTCGGTAGAAAACAAAAGAAGGCCGGTTCTTTCTAAAATTACAGGCTCGCTATCGCTCTCCAGGAAAACATCGACAGCTAAGTGGCACGAAAGTTATAAATATTGACAAAGTAATGAGGCGAAAGGTCTCATAATCGCCAAATGAACAGAACGAACGTCTTAAAACCTAAAAAATAATATGCTAAACATGAGAGAGAATGGGGTCCAGAAAGAATGACTACCTCCCCCTTAAGCTCTCGTCTGTTCATTAGCGTAAAAGTGCTCCAGCAAGAGATGAAAGGCCAGGTGTGTTCGCAAGGCCAGGTAATTTGATTAGGCTTGAAAGGTGTCGGTGTAGCCCAGAGTGTGATAATTAATGTCTACCTTGACGTAACCACTTTGATTACACTCTGAAGCGAAAGGTTGGTTATATAATTCTTAAAACAATGCTATCACTTTAGTAAGGGTGACGTTTTTTATTGGATTTCACCTACATTTAGACGATTTTATAAAGCTTAGGAAGGATATGATACCGATTATTACTGGTACGGTACCTTAACCCCTTATTGGCGGCGCACGACATATGTCGAGTGAAATAAATTTGGACTATGTGGCGGTGCACGACATCTGTCGAGCACCATTTTCAGCACGTAATGTTGCTGAGAGAGAGAGCTGAGCGGTGGGACGAGCGTAGTAACCATATGACCGGTCCCCACCACCGCGGTGGACATACTGAACTGTATCCCACCCTTCTCCCCCTCTTCTGCCTCACTGCACAGGGAATTATGTAAGGAAATTGCCTTGTTTCAGGGTTTTTGCACTCGTGTTGTGCGATCGTTGCAAGAGAACCAGTGGTCGTACAGGGATGGTTCAGGTGTCATTGGAAAGCTCTGTTTACGCCCTTTCAGGGATAGATACTTGTTTTATGCTCTGGGTCTTATTTAGGCATGAAAATGAGCACGGAAACAACCCTATTTAGGTTAAAAAAAAACTGCTGGGCGCTACGGTCAAATAGACCACCTAGCCCGCTAAATAAGGGTTAAAGGAATTATTGAGATGCCTGTAACCTTCCAATGGGTAAACGTTCTTCCTCAGTCAGTCAGTCAGTAGCCAGCCCTTACTCCGACAAGGGGCAGGGACGTACCGGTACTTCTTAACCTGAATAAATGCGTCTAATAGTTGCCAGATTATTATGAAAATAATTTAACCGGTACCGGTACTGAATGGGTTATGGAACTTATGGTTCAAGTGCGTCTTAACCCTTTGGCTGCGGGCTGTTTTGGGCTATTTAGGGCATATTCAGGCACTCCTGAATGATAAATCAAGCATCTGCATTAAATGAAGTGTATTCTGTCGAAAACTAGGCGAAAATAGCTTAAAAATGACACCAGAACGGACCGTATACGTGGTCTGGTTCACCCGCAGTGATCCCAGTGAAACGCGGGAACCCCGCTATTATGTAACACTCGCTTGCTTGGCTACACTGATGAGAGAGACAGAGAGAGACTCGCCCGCCACACAGCTTAGCTCAGTGAGCCGCTCGGTGCTCTGAGGGTCGGAGGTGGGCCCCTCACGCTCCCACCCACTGACACTCTATTCTTACGTTTTTTACAGGCTTTTAAAGCCTGGAAATTGCTGTAACTTGCCAAAACATTCCAGAACGTCACCCGTAGCGAATGGGTTAAGGGGAGGCAGTTTTTTTTTCTCGAGTACTCCTCCTCCCTCATGTTTAGCCCTATTAGTTATGAGAATTCAAGACATTCGCCCCATTAGTTTGGCGATTTTCAGACCTTTTTCCCCATTCATTTGCCAATATTAATACCTTTCGTGCCATTTAGGTGTCGATTTGTTTTCTGGCAAGCGATAGCGAGCCTGTATATGAAGAGAAATCGGCCTTCGGCCGGGACAGTGTTCTACCGAAAAATTTACAAATTTATATCGAAGGTGGGTCTTGTGGGTGATTTGTTTAAGTTTAATAGAGGTTTAGAGAGCAAGTTAAACCCCCTCCTTAAACCATTGAGCCGAACCAGTAAATTATGCTGCACAATACCGTCTGAGCTCCTAACATAAACAATCACACAATATACACAAACAGAACTACTCATTCGCAGGTTGTCAAACCGGAGCAATTTTCTTTGAAGACTTGAATGAATTTGAGGAGGACTACAAAAACATTAACATATGAAATGTAATTGTTTTGGCCATATTATCACATCCAAAGGCATAATTTGAAATACCGGTATAAACCATAATATTAACTTTGCATATACAATATTAAGACTAAAAAGAATGAACTCAGCTTCCGTTTGAGACCCAGCTGCTCATTCGTATGGACTGTCGTGGACAAGAGTTTATGGACAGTTTTTGGAAGAACATTAACGCACAGAGGCGAATTTGTTAACTGTTTGAGCCTCATAGAACAAGCTATTTGAATTCACTGTTATTTATTTATGTGTTTTCCTTCCTCTATTTATTGTCTCAACTCCTTGGGGATCTGAAACGGATTTATTACCTTATTTTTAAAGGATATCTAGGAATCAAAGGGGTAAACACTATCTCAATTAACTTTAGCTCCGGCAAGTTCAACCTAAGCTGAATGAAATCGTCTAATGCTAGCAATAATATGCTGTCAAAAGACTTCATGATCCTCTAAGGGGGTAGCCTAAAAGACAAAATAGTTGGTTGGAGGTGGCAGCTACACATTCATGACAAACCGCACCAGATGATTCTCTTGGCCACGACTATCCACAAACATTCCTAACATACCGGTACTGTGTAACTGTAGGCTACACGTGAGAGAGACCGCGCGCGCGCGCGCGCGCGCACACACACACACACACACACACACACACACACACACACACACACATACACACACACACACACATACACACACACACACACACACACACACACACACACACACACACACTATTAAGGGGAGGTTTTTAGTTTGTTTTCTACTCTTCCAGCAATCTTTAAATTTCACCCCCTTGACCCTCTTTCAAGATAAATTTGTACATTTTTCGGTAGAAAAATGTCCCGGCTGAAAGCCGGTTCCTCTTATATTACAGGCTCGCTATCGCTCGCTAGGATAAAATCGACACCTATGTGGCACGAAAGGTCTTAAAATTGACAGAAATGGGTCGAAAGTTCTTAAAATCGTCAAAATAATGGGGCGAACGTCTTAAAATTAGAAAAGCAATGGGGCTAAACACGAGGGAGAAAGAAGTAAAGAAAAAATCCCTCAAGTGGAAATCCCCCCTTAAATTAAGTTAAGGGGAGGTATTTAGTTTGTTCCCTAGACCTCCATCAAGCTTAAAATTACACCCCCTTGAGTCCCTTTCAAGATAAATTTGTAAATTTTTCGGTAGAAAAATGTCCCGGCCGAAGGCCGGTTTCTCTTAAATTACAGGCTCGCTATCGCTCGCCAGGATAAAATAGACACCTGAATTGCACGAAAGGTCTTAATATGGGGTGAAAGTTCTTAAAATCGCTAAACTAATGGGGCAAACGTTTTATAATATCAAAAGCAATGGGGCTAAACATGAGGGAGAAAGGGGTCAAGAAAAAAATCCCTTAAAGAACATACAGATACAAGCACCTTTTCACACACTTATGGGTTGCGTAAAAATAGCTAATCCCGCGATTCTGCCGTTTTTCCACTACGCGTCCAAGTTTTAAGGGGGGATGGGCATAGCTTATTTATTTCCTCATCTATGTATGTTTTAAGGGGGGATGGGCATAGCTTATTTATTTCCTCATCTATGTATGTTTTAAGGGGGGATGGGCATAGCTTATTTATTTCCTCATCTATGTATGTTTTAAGGGGGGATGGGCATAGCTTATTTATTTCCTCATCTATGTATGTTTTAAGGGGGGATGGGCATAGCTTATTTATTTCCTCATCTATGTATGTTTTAAGGGGGGATGGGCATAGCTTATTTATTTCCTCA
Source organism: Paralithodes platypus (assembly GCA_032716605.1). NCBI lineage: Eukaryota > Metazoa > Arthropoda > Malacostraca > Decapoda > Lithodidae > Paralithodes > Paralithodes platypus. Next base: position 17,226,801 of record CM064567.1, read on the forward strand.
TCTATGTATGTTTTAAGGGGGGATGGGCATAGCTTATTTATTTCCACATCTATGTATGTTTTAAGGGGGGATGGGCATAGCTTATTTATTTCCACATCTATGTATGTTTTAAGGGGGGATGGGCATAGCTTATTTATTTCCTCATCTATGTATGTTTTTTGTATTTTTTTTAGTTTCATCCCTAGACCTCCATCAAGCTTAGAAAGACACTCCCCATGACTCTCCTTCAAGATTAATTTGTACATATTTTCGTTAGAAAAATGTCCGGTTCCTATTAAATTACAGGCTCGCTATCGCTCGCCAAGAAAGAAAATCGATACCGGTACGGTACCTAAATGACATGCAAAGTTAATATTGAAAAACAAAACAAAATAATGGGGCAAAAGGTTTTAAAATCGCCAAACTAATAGCTCAAACGTCATAAAATCTGAAAACTAATGGGTCTAAGCATGAGGGAGAAGGGAGACCAGAAAAACTACCCATCTCTCCTTAATACCCTCCAACGCAATAGGCTATACAAAGAAGAAAACAAGACAAGCCTCGCCACAGCTCTATGTCAGGGAGACTACCGGTAATTTGAGGGACACAATGTAGAGTCAACATTCCAGCTGGCCCAGGGCATTATAATATTAATTATTTAATTTATTATTTCACTCCCAACACCAAACACCTCCCAAAGAAATTAATGAAAGCGTTTGATCTTCCCGGGATTCGAGCCTGGGTTACCACATACAGATCTTAAACACTAGCCTATAGCCATTACACCATCAAGACAGTTAAAAGTTAAGTACTTGACTACGATTATATATCCATAAACAATACGTGTGTAAGGACTACTTAGTACCGGTACCGTACCTCCACTGCACCTGACAAATTAAGGAGCTAATTGGAGATCTTAAACAATGGATTATTATACCACGTTTTGATAGTTTATTCTGGCTATCATTAGACGATTTTATATTGCTTAGGAAGGATCTGTGGGAATTAAAAAGGGTTAAAGACTATCTCAATATACCCTTCCTAATCTGAATACAATCGTTTAATAATAGCCAGAAAACAAAAGAAATACGTCATCGTATCTTGAAAGCAGTGTTAAATGGTAAACTATTACCTTAATCTAGTAAGTCACTGAATAATAATGGAATAGTTTAATAGTTATATCGTTCGTTTTAAATGCGATTAAATGTACTTGATCTCAAACCAAACTCCCACCCCAGAAAACCTAAGCACCGCATTTCTATATAATTTAGACTCGCGGACTCCAAATTCCTGGACAAAAATCGTAGCTGTCAGTCAGATAAAGTGATGGAGATGACAGCCGGTGATAGGAAAGCTTGGCAAATACTCAGTGATTGAAGCTCTGATGAAAGGCATCATTGATTTCCTGACCGGAGTTTTATTAGTAATTTGGCCTGATTACAGTATATCCGGCCGCGATCATTGAAGACCATTGAACGTATATATATATATATATATATATATATATATATATATATATATATATATATATATATATATATATATATATATATATATATATATATATACATATATATATATATATATATATATATATATATATATATATATATATATATATATATATATATATATATATATATATATATATATATACGGTTATATATTGTCACAATGACCAGGGTCTTTTAGGAGTACCGGTAGCTAGACTCGAGTGGCACCAGATTTATGAAAGCAGCTGTGCCAAGTCTATTAGAAAGACCTGGTATTGTGAGTTTCACTCCGATGCCCTTCCAAATGCACATGACTAGTTTTGCCGTATCTCTAAGCGTTTTTGTCTCCATAAACATTTGTGTAGAATGAGCCAATAGAGTGTACTAGATTCGTATATGAATTTTTTTTTTAGTGGCAATGTTGTAATTTGCAAGCTGGAGGTAAGTTGGGGAGGGAGGAACATTGCTCTCGTCTCGGGAGGGGGGGAGGGGGCGGCGAGTTTGCCAGCCCCGCGAGTTTCATTTAATTATGTGACCATTGCAAGTTTAGTTGTGTTGCAATATCAAGATGTACTTTATTTTATCTGCCACACTGTTTTAGTCAATATGTTAACACAGGAATATGTTAGTATAAGTTATTCTCGTGAAGTGTCTTAGTGTTATCATATAGTGTGGTGATATATTGCAACCCTTTAGTTTGAGCCTGGCTCCCACTAGCTTCGCCAGGGCCAGGCCTCATCATTCTCTCGTAGGCGGCCAGACTAGATAGTTGGTGTCCCCTCTCTCTTGTGACCCATCAGTCTGCCCCTTTTGTTTGTCCTTCCTTGCATAATAGTAACGTAACATAATTAACAGAGAATCCTAGACATTCATTTCTTCTCTTAATTATCCTTTTCCTCTGATCAGCATTTTATTATAATTCTCTTTGTTTTATACATTCTGTACCTCCGGTGGCTAACTTCGGAATCCGTGATAGGGAGGAGCTGGGAGGCTTGCCGGGGTCCTTACTAATAAGCACTGTTACCGTAATCCCATAGACAGTCCACACACACACACATCCATACCCCTACATATTTTCCCCTGTGTTTGTGCTTAGGACCTGGTAACAACCTTGACGGTTCTGCCCCACCAATTGTTTGTTCCCTATCTCGGGTTTCGAACCGAGGCAACGGAGTGTTTAATATTAATTAGGAATCCAGCTTCAGTCTGGCCCCCCCCCCCCATTAGTTAAGTGAGTGTGGGAGGTGGACTCTAAGAGTTCATTGTTTCGGGTGGTACCGTATCTCACTGGGGGGCCCAGGTTGAAGTCGGATATATTGGTGTGATATTAGAGGTGGTCAGGGCAACCTGCTTCTACTAATATCACCCCGAGGTTAGTAGTCATATTAGGACACTGCCTTGTATTGTTAGTTCATTATATGTATGCAATATTATTATGTGCAACTCTCTTGGGTTGAGAGTGGATTACCGTTGGCTGGTTTGCGCACGGTTTAGTACTGTCGAGGGCGTGCATAGCCTGTTATGCTCGAAGTACACCTGCACTCTTGTTTCTTTGATGTCTGCTGGTAGCCTATATGTATTTAACTGTTTTGATTATCCAACCCAGCATTGCTAATCCCGGTGTTGGTTTCGAGTTCTCGTAGCTAGTAAGTTACATGAGTATTTCTGTTCTACTTATTATTCAGAATAGGAGCAGGGCAGTGTGCATCTTAAGCCCTGAGAAGAGCCTGGAAGCGTTAATAGTGCTCTTACATGTTGCGTCGTGGTGTTGTTTGGTAGCGAGACAAGGTGCATTTGCAGTAGTAATTATTTTCGTATACCGTCTCTAAGCAACTGAGGTCCAGATTCGTAACAGTGGCAACCTTGCCTAGGATAATCAGAATAGTACCAGCAGTATTAATAAGATTTATTTTGATCAGAGGATTTATTTTTAGAATAGATGTCTAGCATTTATATTTTACTATGTCTGAACAACAAGCAAGAGAGGAGGGGGAGAGTGTCGTGCCGTTGCATATCACCAGTGAGGAGGATGCGAGAGTGTTCCTTCGGAGTTCTCCAGAATGGGCACAGATGCAGTTGAGAAGGGTGGAGGAATTGAGGTTGATAGCATCAGTGTTGGGAGTAGAGGGGTCTCTTCTTACCACGGGGGAAGCATGTCAGCAGTATATATGGCAGTATTATTATGATGTTCGAGAGGAGGCTGAGCCAACAACTGTGCCAGCAGGAGGCTATATCACACCTGCACGCTCTCCGCCGCGCACACCCAGTCCTTTTAATGATAGCATAAAGTCTTCCCAGTTGACATGTCCTACTGTTATTCCCCCGTTGTTGCCTGACGTGCCCCTTTGTGTGCCCCAACTTACTCAACCCAATTTTTATCCTTTACACTCTACTCCTGCCGCTGGCTGGGCGGCACAGAACCAGGTTACACCTCTCCCCCCATTTATCCCAGCCGGACTTTCTACGATTCAGCCACGTTACTGTCCTGCTTATGTTCCTACACCACCCCCTACTTTTGCCTCGGTAGGGCTAACGAGTGATGCTCTAGTACAACTTGAGTTGAAGAGATTGAAAATGCAGGAGAAAAGAGAAGAGAAAGAGAGAGAGATGAAGGAGAGGTTAGAAACACAGAGAATGACAATAGAGTTACAAAGAACCAAAATTGAGGTAGACGGGGGTAGGTACACAAGGGGACAAGTTGGCACGGTACACAGGGAGGAATCTAGCGAGTTAAAGTTGTCTCGTAGCCTGAAGCTCGTTCCCGTTTTTGACGAGGAAAAAGTCACTGAATGGTTCCAGCGATTTGAAAAGAAAGCACGGAAGTTCGAGTGGCCACGGGAACGCTGGGCGGCATTGGTGACAAATGTTCTCAAGGGAAAAGTGCTCGAGGCATATGATAGGATGTCAGTGGAGGACTTAGCAGAGTATGATAATTTAAAGCAGGCTATCCTTAAAGGTGGTGGGGCATACAAAATTAAAATAAATTTATAATGTATTTAAAGAGATGTTTAGATCTCCAGTAATCAACCTGACTACTCCTTTATCAAAACTAATCTTCAATATTAGAGAACAAATCAAAAATAGATATTGAATTGCGACCCCTTGCAACTAGTACTCACGTGAGGATGTGACGTAGGCCCAGGCCAATATTTGGGAAGTACCGTAAACATCAGCAAGTATAGCAACAATGGTAAATAGGTGTGCTGTTTTCGGGTGTAGCAACATCCCTGGACCAAACATAGCACTACACAAGTTTCCAAGTGATCCATACCATTGTAACAAATGGGTGAAGTTTATACAGAGAACCAGAGTGTGGGAGGCAAAGCCCAAAATAAGCTTCATATGCAATGGACAATTTCGTGATGAATGCTTTGAGAATAAAGTGCGGTGGAGTATGGGTATGGCTAGATGCTTATACCTAAAAGCTGATGCCATACCCACAATTTACCCTGCAGGTACATGTACTAAAAGTGTCCCTACAGTGTCATTATAGCAGAGACCAGCTGCAAGGAAGCGTCAAGTCCAAGAAGTGAGGGATAGTTTTTTGGGGTGGGGAAATTTCCCTGTACAGCATTGGGTACATCTTTCCATAAAGTACGGTAGGCTACCGGGCATTAGCGAATTATGATATTTTAGATAGCCTAGCTAACTAGCTTAGTGACAGAAGTAGAATTAGCCTAGGCTAGTAAGATCAGAAATTAAGGAAAATTTGCATGTAGGCCGGTAGGCCCTAGTCTAGGCCTAAGTGCTTGCCAATTTCAGGAGTCAGGAGAGTGGATAATATGGGCTAACTTAAGCCTAGCCAAAATTATACAGTCAGCGTCGATGGATATAGGCCTAACCTAGGCTAAAGAAATTTATTGGCTGAAATTCAACTACTAGCAACTAGGCTAACAAAAAAACCAAAAAAACAATGAGTGGCGCAAACATTGTTGGGAAGGATATGTAGTGACCAGGCGTACGGTCATCATGTTTACATAAGTCGATCGCCGCGGTTAAGTTCCCGTCTATTTTTACGGCGATTTTTTTCTGTTATTTGCACCCTATTGGCAATGTATATGATGATGACAATAAGTCATGGAGGCGTGAGGGGCGGGCTTTCATTATTGTATCCAAATGCAGTCAAAATAAACTGGGACATGATCGCTAGCGTCCGCCGCGGCTCCGAGTAGTGTAATAGGCTAGGCCTACATTTGTGTCAGTGAATGTTTCTAAGAGTAAATAAATATCACCAAAAGCTGTGATTGTCCTAAATATTACAGACACCAACAAATTGTTGTCATAAAGTAAACACTGATAAATATATTAGGCTATACCCGGTAGGCTATAGCCTAATCTATAAGCTATAAAAATCGGGAAAACACTTCTTTAATCACAGTCTATGACGTGGGACCACACAATTATATAATAGAGGTTTATAATTACCATTCAGTGGCCTGCATATTCAGACGCTGTTGATTTGGTGCCACCTCGGGTACAAGTACAGCTGCAGCTGCTTCTCCCTCCTCTCCTGCTGCTGGATCTCTTCCTACAGGTTCATACATATAAGCCTGGACACCACCAATATTCATCACTTGAGGTTCTTCGCCATAATCACGGTTATCACCCTCAGTATTGGCAAACAAATCGGAACTACTGACACTATCCTCCATTTCCACCTGTCAGAAGAGCTTGTTGTGTTGCTGGGCATACGTCATCAGAGCGCTTAAACTCCGAATCCAGAAAAGTGTCACCCATATCCTATTTTGGCCATTATATAAATAATTAAGCCATTGTAGCAGAAAATATTGCACCAAAAGCTATAGTGCACACTGCCGGTAATGATTGTGGAGGAAAATAATAGCATGCACACCCACCTTTAAGGCTTATGAACTCAGACCAGAAGCCTATCGCCTTAAATTTCGTAATGCAAGGAAGAAGCCTAATCATACTCATGTTGAGTTTGCTAAGTACCTCCATGATTGTTTGTCTCATTGGCTTTTGAGTGAAAATTTAACCAATTTAAATGAGGCAGTTGAGCTTTTCCTGCTAGAACACTTTACCAACAATGTCGACAAATAGATTTGCCAAAAGATCCGTGAGAAGCGCTCTGGCAAGCTGTCTGATGCTGCCGTGTGGGCTGACGATCGAGTGTTGGCAACCAAGGGTTTTACTGATCGTGCCAGATATGCCCCCCCCCCCCCCCACGACTGCACGTGACGAGAAGTACCGAGCAGGTGGAAGCGGAGGGTACAGTAATAGTGGCCCTGGTCCCACACGTACTAATAACGGTGGAGACAAACAAAAATCACAAAATTCAGCCCGACCTGATTCCAGTGTTGTTAGGTGTTATGGGTGTAAACAGACCGGACATATTAAACCAAACTGTCCCCAGGCAAAGTCTTCTGCAGCGCTTGCTAAACCTGTGTCGTTAGTGGTTGGTATCCAGGGAGGAGGGGATGAATCTTTGTTACCGTGGTTGGAGGCAGACCGAAGGGTGAAGCATGGGGTGCCAACGGCTGTGGCACAGCCTGCCCCCGACAAAGTGTCTCAACTAGGTACCATTGCAGGTCCAGAAGCCTCACTCGCTTGGTGCCAGGCTTTCGTTCATGAGGGTGAAGTAGAGCTGTGTGGGAAGGTGTATCCAGTCAAGGTTCTTAGGGATTCGGGAGCTAAGCAGTCCATGTGTTTGAACTTGACGGGAAGCCGATAAAATCTGACGAGTTTGTGTTATGTCGAGGTGTAAACACTGAGGCCTGTTATAGCCTCGTTCCTGTTCATCTTAGGTGTCCTGTAGTCACGGCGACGGTGAAGGTAGCAGTCGTGGACTCATTACCTGTGGAGGGGATTGATTTTCTGCTTGGAGGAGATATGGCAGGGAGTAGAGTCTTTCCACCTCTGGTAGTGGTGTCGGAGCAGGTACAGCCGGAAGAGAGGAACAAGGAGGCTAAGAAGCTGCCTCCCGATTTGTTTACAGTGTGTGCGGGCATGAGATCTATGGCCCAGGTTGCACAGCCGGAGGAATTGTTTGGGGAGGAGATAGATCTGATCGAGGGTATGTACAGTACTGAATCTGCATCACCCATAGATTCGACTGATCTGCAGGGTGCCGAGGGTGTGCAGGACGAGGAGGAAGGCTCAACGGAAAGCTCCTCACTCGTTTCGCCCGGTGCCAGAGGTGATACTCATGAAGGGAGCGATCGGGTCCCTACGGGAGGACCGGTTGATCCTGTATCATCGAATCAGACCGACTTGGACGCTATACCTAATCTTACCACCGTGGCACCGGGGGAGATTGGTGAGGCGCCGCAGAGTGATGCATCATTAACACACTTGTTTTCCAAGGTCGGGGAGAGTACTCCAGACAGACATAAGACCCATCAGCTCTGCCATATTAACATGTTGAAGAGGTAGTGTCGTGCGGCGGGCACACAGGCTATGTCACCTAAAGGGGCTAACCGAGAGAGTTGCCTGGGCGCCGATCAGTCACCTGCTGGTGTTAACGGGGAGTTGTCTGAGGCAGTTTGTGCTACTGTATCCGCTCAGAACGGGTCAGTAGAGAAAGTTGAGTCAGATACGGTCAATGTCTTGCCTATGTTATTGACTGGAGAGTTGGAGTCGGAGGTGCAGGGTGAGCCCGGGCCTGGTGGATGGTGGTTGGATAACCCGGGTCCCGGGGCTAGCGGTTCATGCACTGTGGGAACACCAGGCAAGGCTCCTGCAGTGCCTCTCAACCCCCCTCTGCACTCTCCCCAATTCTCCGGTCCCAGGGACCAGGATGCCGTGTCTCGTTGCCCTGTCCTGGTTGTAGAAGGCATGAAGGAGGAGCAGGAGGAGGAGAGTGAGCTTTTCCCAGGTGAGGCTGTGCCGGCTGGGACATGGGCAGAGAACGGGTACCTGGCCCTGCGGGAGAAATTGACCCATTTACCTCCGGAAAGGGTTGAAGAGATGTTTACTACCTTGTGGGCTTATCCACACGTGTTCGGGGATGCACATGGTTTGACATTTTGGGCAGTGCATGACATCGATGTGGGGGAGAATAAGCCTATAAAATGACCACCTTATAGAGTTAATCCACAGAAGCAGCTCGCTCTTGACGCTGAGCTGAGGTATATGGTTGACAAGGGCCTCATCAAGAAAGGCTGGAGTGAATGGTCAAGCCCAGTAACTCTGCAGCCTAAGCCTGATGGGAAGATCCGCTTCTGTGTCGATTTTCGCAAAGTAAATTTACTCTCCAAGACATACCTACCCTTTACCGAGAGTTGATGACTCGGTAGACAAGATTGGGGCAGCCACGTTCATCACAAAAGTGGACTTCGTTAAAGGCTATTGGCAAGTCCCACTAACAGAACGTGCCAAGAAAATCACTAGTTTTGTGGTGGGTGGAGGAGTGTATCAGTGCCAGGTAATGCCTTACGGCTTGAAGAATGCTCCCGCCACATTTCAGCGGTTAATGGACATAATGGACAGGGTTGTGCATGATGTCCCCAATTGTTTAGTCTACATAGATGATGTTGTTGTTTACGACACAAATTGGACCGACCATTTGGCCAATGTGGGTGAGCTTTTCCGGAAGTTGTCTGAGGCTGGTTTAGTGGTCAACCTGGCAAAGTGCGAGTTCATGCAGGCTCGGGTGCAATATCTGGGATATGTTGTTGGCCACGGCCAGGTCTGTCCCCCTCGGGCGAAGGTGGAGGCTATCCAGAGTTTCCGAGCACCTCATAATAAGAAAGGCGTGCAACGTTTCTTTGGCATGATAGGCTATTATCGCCGGTTTATCAAGAGATATTCCACCGTGCTTGCCCCATTGACAAATTTGCTACAAAAGAACAAACCATTTAAATGGACAACAGAGTGTGAGCAGGCTTTCAAAGATGTCAAAAGCCTCCTCTGTTGCCATCCTATATTACGTGTCCCAGATTTCAACAGGCCTTTCGTCTTGGCAGTAGACGCGAGCGATATGGGTGCCGGCTCTGTGTTGATGCAAGAGTTCGGAGATGATGTTGAGCACCCCGTTTCCTACTTTTCGAAAAAGTTTAACCGAGCACAAAAGAATTATTCTGTGATCGAAAGGGAGTTGGTAGCTATTATTTTGAGTTTACACAAATTCGCTGTTTATTTGCCACCCTATGGGCCCGTGCTCAGAATCTACTCTGACCATCATCCCCTGCAGTTTCTTAATAGGCTCAAGGACAAAAACCAGAGACTTACTCGCTGGAGTTTGATGTTGCAAGAATATCATCTCCATGTTAGGCACATCCGTGGTGTTGATAATGTCCTGGCAGACTGTCTGTCCCGTGAGTCCTCTGAGGAATGATAGGAGAGCACGAGGCTATTTAGTAAGTAAGTCATATTTACTCATGTTAAAAAAAAAATTATAAAATGTAAAAATACAAAAGACTGTCAATGTAAATATTTTGCAGTTGTAAACTAATGATGAAAGTTTTGTTTCAAAGCTCCAAAAGTTTCCCCCCCTGTGTGAGGGTGTCACAATAACCAGGGTCTTTTAGGAGTAGCTAGACTCGAGTGGCGCCAAATTTATGAAAGCAGCTGTGCCAAGTCTATTAGAAAGACCTGGTATTGTGAGTTTCACTCCGATACCCTTCCAATTGCACATGACTAGTTTTGTCGTACCTCTAAGCGTTTTTGTCTCAATAAACATTTGTGTAGAATGAGCCAATAGACTGTTACTAGTTTCGTATATGAAGTTTTTATTTTAGTGGAAATGTAATTTGCAAGCTGGAGGTAAGTTGGGGAGGGAGGAATATTGCTCGAGTCTCGGGAGGGGGCGGAGAGTTGGCCAGCCCCACGAGTTTCATTTAATTATGTGACCATTGCAAGTTTAGTTGTGTTGCAATATCAAGATGTACTTTATTTGACCTGCCATGCTGTTTTAGTCAGTATGTTAACACAGGAATACGTTAGTGTAAGTTATTCTTGTGAAGTGTCTTAGTGTTATCATATTGTGTGGTGATATATTGCAACTCTTTAGTTTGAGCCTGGCTCCCGCTAGCTTCGCCAGGGCCAGGCCTCATCATTCTCTCGTAGGCCGCCAGACTAGATAGTTGGTGTCCCCTCTCTCTTGTGACCCATCAGTCTGCCCCTTTTGTTTGTCCTTGCTTGCATAATAGTAACGTAACGTAATTAACAGAGAATCCTAGACATTAATTTCTTCTTTTAATTATCCTTTTCCTCTGATCAGCATTTTATTATAATTCCCTTTGTTTTATACATTCTGTACCTCCAGTGGCTAACTTCGGAATCCGTGATATGGAGGAGCTGGAAGGCTTGCCGGGGTCCTTACTAATAAGCACTGTTAATCCCATAGACAGTCCACACACACACACACACACATCCATACCCCTACATATTTTTCCCCGTGTTTGTGCTTAGGACCCGGTAACAACCTTGACGGTTCTGCCCCAGCAATTGTTGTTCCCTATCTCGGTTTCGGACTGAGGCAACGGAGTGTTTAATATTAATTAGGAATCCAGCTTCAGTCTGGACCCCCCTCCCCCCCATAGATAAGCGAGTGTGGGAGGTGGACTCTAAGAGTTCATTGTTTCGGGCAGTATCTCACTGGGGGGCCCAGGTTGAAGTCGGATATATTGGTGTGATATTAGAGGTGGTCAGGGCAACCTGCTTCTACTAATATCACCCCGAGGTTAGTAGTCATATTAGGACACTGCCTTGTATTGTTAGTTCATTATATGTATGCAATATTATTATGTGCAACTCTCTTGGGTTGAGAGTGGATTACCGTTGGCTGGTTTGCGCACGGTTTAGTACTGTCGAGGGCGTGCATAGCCTGTTATGCTCGAAGTACACCTGCACTCTTGTTTCTTTGATGTCTGCTGGTAGCCTATATGTATTTAACTGTTTTGATTATCCAACCTAGCATTGCTAATCCCGGTGATGGTTTCGAGTTCTCGTAGCTAGTAAGTTACATGAGTATTTCTGTTCTACTTATTATTCAGAATAGGAGCAGGGCAGTGTGCACCTGAAGCCCTGAGAAGAGACAAGGTGCATTTGCAGTAGTAATTATTTTCGTATACCGTCTCTAAACAACTGAAGTCCAGATTCGTAACAATATATATATATATATATATATATATATATATATATATATATATATATATATATATATATATATATATCTTGTTACCTTTATACCTAGCATGAAACTCCATTTTGAAAAGTCGCAGTAAAATGTCTGGATTGGAGACTCGTCTCACATAAGTTCATTTCATTCCAAGGAAGTTCATGATATTTCTTTCCGTGGAGATGAATTTACTCAATTAGAAACCCAACGGAAGAGCTTCTTGTGGTGACCACCAGTCGTAAAACTGGCACATAGTCGCAGGGCCCTAGGACAAGCGGTAATTTAATAAATACATGAATATCTAAATACGCTTGTTATACTATATGTTTTTTAATTTTATTGTTAACGTTTTACTATCGAACCACTTACATTCAACTACAGGCATGTGAATGTATTTGATAATATATTGATACCGGTACCGGTACCTAACATCTTGTAAGTGAAAGTGACAGAGTTTGAAATATCATCCTGATACCTGATATAGTGACACACACACACACACACACACACACGCACACGCACACGAACGCACATAGCCTACCCACAACCAATTGCAATTTCACTTTCCTGGAACTAATTAATAAGTTATCAACTTCATTTAACATTATAATCAAGGACAACTCGCACGATATAATTGAAAGTGCTCAAGCGCGAACACACGCAGTCACACACACACACACATACATACACATACACGAACGTAAATACCTCTTCCTATTTTCTGAATGTTGTATCATTATTTAGGCTATATAACATCATGATTACCCGGTATATTTTAGAGATATAGGTCCGTACCGGTACGGCATCGGCAAGTTAAGTATCCAAAGCTTTATATAACCCATGTAGGCTATGCAGTAGGCCTATATTATTTATTGAAAAGAGATAGAGAGAGTGAGAGTGAGAGGTGAGAGAGAGTAAGAGTGAGGTGGTACTGTATAATGTATGGTGTTGGACCAGAGACTACAGAGTGGCTATACATTTATGATCACACTACTGAATTCAACATGGACCTTCGTCAACACAGCCAAAGATAGAAGAATGTTTGTAGAGTTCTTGACCTTCTCTTCTTTCCATTAAGGGGGTAGTACTCGCTTTTTATGGATCCCCTTCTCTCATGTTTTGCATATTAGTTTTGAGGTTTTAAGATTTTCGTGCCGATAGTTTGTCAATTTTATGATCTTTCGCCCCATTTCTTCATCAATGTTAAGATCTTTTGTGCCATTTAGGTGTCGATTTTTTCCTGGCTAGCGAAAGCGAGCCTGTAATTTTAGAAGTAACCGGCCCTACCGAAAAATGTACAAATATATCTTGAAAGGGAGTCTAGGGGGTGCTATTTTAAGCTTGATGGAGGTCTAGCGAGCAAACTAAAAAAATTAATTAATTAATATATAGACCAAAAACCAAGCACTACCTCCTTAACCTATTCAGTTACTTGTTCTACTTCCTCACAATATTTATGCTACGTCCCTTAACCCGGGAACGGCGAGAACACTCTTAACCCATGGAGCCCCGGCTAGTTTTGTAATGTTTGTTCACCAGAACCCGGCCGGTTTTCAAAAAATTGTTTTATTCCAGAAACAATAGCGAATGTGTTAGGAATGAAGGAAAAACCACGAAAAACTGCTCAAAAAGCTTAAAGAATGGTCCTACAGAGCCCCCGAAACGTATTTTACAAGAGTAAAAAATTGAAGGCAATTACCCAAAAAAAACAGGTTATTGCGCGCTCACGCGCACGCACGCGCACGCACGTGGACTTTGAGAGTTTTCAACCATCGGCACGGTTGCGTGGGATACGTACACAGTTCCCATACAAATCTGAGCCCTCTCGAGTGGCTACACCTGTGGTTACGGTCGGAGCAATTAGGGTGACTCGTCAGACGCGTCGCTGGGGCTGTGCGTTACATACATCGCCGACGCGTCAGACGCATCACTGGGGCTGTACGGGTTAAGAGGTTTTGGTGGGCAAGGGCGAGGACCAGTGGTGGGCACGATTTCCGCTAATCAGCTAACAGCTAATAGCGAAGCTAAATATTTTGTTAGCTGGTTAGCTTTTAAGCTAACTTTGAAAATCGTTAGCGGACCGATTAGCTTCCGATAAATTTACTACCGCTAACTGTAAGGCAGCTAATCAGCTAATATGCATTAGCTGGTAAAAAAGTGTATTGGTCAAAAACGTTTGCAAACTTTAAAATTACACATATTTATGTATGTAATTGCAACATTGAAACAGGCGGTATTACACTAACAATATCACGTCACATTCACATGTACAGTACACAATACAAGACTCATGAGTCATGTTATGACGTGAACATCACAACGTGTCGTGAGCCTAGCGCCGACTTGAGAAATTCGCTACAGAAAAACTTACATTTACATTTTCAAAATGATACCATAGATCTATTTGGGTTTATATTTGTATTTATTTATTGTTATATAAGTTCCTATATTAGAAAGTAAATTTGTTTCCCAGGCAACCACACTGTTACCACAGTCTCAAATGCATTTTAGTTAATTGTTGATTAACAATGATTAATCTAGCCATCTATCTATATGCTCAGGCCCAATCCCCACTTTTCCTATTTTTAATTTTTATTTTCCTCTATTTTATTATTTTTGTTGTTTGTATTTTCTTGGGGGTGGCCGACTCAAGACAGAACAAGAACAGGGAAAAGACAAAACAACGAACACACACAGACAAAACACAAAATTCACACACATCTACTGTAGGTCAACCAGGAGAATACCCAGACACCAGGGTCACCAAGGTCGCTCCAGCACTCCCCCGGCCCCCGACCACCCGGAGAGGCTCCGATCTCGGCAGGCAGACATGCAGCGGAGCAAAAGCCACAAGCCCGTGCACCACACTTCCAGGCGCACCCTTCATATTAATCGTCTCCCCGGGCCAGGCGCCTGATGGACTATTATCTAGTCCAACTTGCGCCCAACCCCTTCCCCCAAATGACCACGTGTTCAATCAACTATTCACAAGCATTCTCCATTCATTCCTGTTTATTTCCACTTCCTTTGCCTGATCTATAGTCATTTCTCTATCATCCAAAGCTTGTCTTACACAGTCTCTCCATCTCAATGGGGGTCTTCCTGGCCTTCTATCTCCCCTTGTATCTGACTCATATATTCTCTTTGTAAGCCTTTCATCTCCCATTCGTTCAACATGACCATACCAGCTCAGCACCCTTCTGTCCACTCTGGCTGACAAATGTTCCTGATGCCCCACTCTCCTATGTATCTCTTCATTCCTCAATCCGTCTCTACGGGTAACTCCACAAATACTCCTCAAGCAGCTCATCTCCATCATATCCAGCTTTCTTCTCTCCTTTTTCTTCAGAGCCGATGTCTCAGCCCCATACATCACTGTTGGCACAATAATTCCTTGATACATTGCACTTTTTACTTTCATTCCGAGATTTCTCGTCTTCCACATACTTCCCATTGCTCCGAAAACCTTCCTTCCTTCACACACTCTCTGTTTTACCTCCATTTCCATACCTCCACTCCTGCTTATCAATCCTCCTAGATATTTAAAACACTCTACTTGTTCCAATATTTCCCCATCCAGCCTCACATCTAGATTCACCCTACGATTACCCCTATTACACACCATTACTTTACTTTTATTGACGTTCACCTTCAGTTTCCTCCTCCCACAAACCACTCCAAACTCTTTGACTACCCGCTGCAATTTCTCCTCAGAATCTGCCACCAACGCTGTGTCATCAGCGAACAGCAACTGATTCAACTCCCAATCTCTACCATTCTTTCCTACTAAACCCAATCCTCTTCCCACAGTTCTCATTTTCACCTCCCTCACCACACCATCCATAAACATATTAAACAGTCATGGTGACAATACACAACTCTGTCGCAAACCTACCTTTACCTCAAACCATTTACTCAACTCGCCATTTTCTACTGTAACACATGCTCTGCTCCCTTCATAAAAACTTAACTTCTTCCAACAAATTTCCTCCAATTTCATAAATCCTTAACACCTTCCACATTGCTTCACGACAATGATTAATACCTAGATTATTATAGCTATTAACTCCTTCAGCACCATGATGTAATTTGTATTATATTCTCGTTATCAATAGATGATTTTCTTTAGCCTATGATCTACTTCTAAGATATAAAACTTAACTTTAGGGGTTAAGCTTATTGATTTTGTTCTACTGTCTATGCCTATCTAAGTTTTCTAACTCAACAACAACAAATGTTTTCGACAGAAGTGTCGTTACATAGCTCATTATGACTCATGAGTAATAAGTCATAATCATAAATAATCAATCATAATATTATTACTATATTTGTGTCATTATTTACTATACAGTATAGTGATATCTTATTGTTCTTATGATATTGCATACAGACACTGTTGTACATAACTCATGAGAGAAAATTATATTTTAATTTTAGCTTACAAATGTTACAAACATTTTATGAATGGAGGATGCCTTTAGGCACATGGACCTTTTTGTTTTATCTGTGTTTTTCCTTCCTCCGTTCATTGTCTCTTTAAAAAAAAAAAAAAAAATACCGGTTCTCGCTAATATATTGAATTTAATTTTGATGAACAGTGTCCGTAAATATTGTGATACAGTAGTAATACTGAACAGTCTTGTATTAATGTATGAAAATAAATTTGATTGTAATCTAATGTTTATTTCATTTGTTCATTTAATGATTTATGTACAAAAGGATGCACATGCACATTCATTAATCATCTGATCTTCGCATTCTATGTTCTTCTAGTCTGTGTTTTGAAAAGTTATGTCTAAGCAATAAACTACAAATACAACCTAATGCATATCATAGTTTTAGCTCTCTAGGTTGTGTTTAAGGGTTTAAGAGGGAAAAATCAAACCAATGCTAAATTCATATGATAAAAGTTAGCTGTTATCGTTAGCTTCCACTAATTTCTTTAGCAATTTAGCGATTCAGCGTTATCGAAGCTAACGTTTTAAGTTAGCTGATTATCGGTTATCTCAGCTAACTTTTCGGTTAGCTGTGCCCACCACTGGCGAGGACCCTCTTAAGAGGTACCGGTAAGGCCTAAAAAAAAACTTATAAAAGGCCCCAGTAGCACTTAAAACAAGTGAAATGGTTATTAATTGAGATAATTCCCCTCCATACCTCCTATCACTACTCCACATCTGTCATAATCCTCTCCTTCCCCCCCCCCTCCTTCAATTATCACTTATTTTCCCTGTTATTCCCTTATTCATTGGTATATTTTCGTGTAAACATCTCCAAACCGATCCTAGGCTGTGGTCTTGTGTGTGTCTATGCGTGGGAAAGAGAGAGAGAGAGAGAAGAGAGAGACAGGCCTCAGTCACTCTCCAGGCTTCGAGAGAGGAGGGTGTGGGCCTCCCCTGTCTCTCGCCTCATGAATGAACGCTCGGCAATAATTCGCGATTTTCACTATCCAAACAATATTCCCACTTGTTTGATTGTTGTTACATGTTACTATCTTCATATTGAAAGTAAAATAGGCGCATATGAATAATTAATAACGATATTTATCGTAAAATGACTATTATAGGCGGGAATGGAGCTTAATATTGCCGCCCAGAAGTGTGGTGTTCACTACACCCTGCGCGCGCTCGCCGGGTTAAGGCAGTGTCACACGAACTCTGGCAATTGACGATGAGCAACTTCTTTTCTCGTATGTATGTATGTAGGCTATGCATGTACCGGTACTCAGGCCCATTCCCCATTTTTTTTTTCTAGGGGTGGCCGACTCGAGACAGAGCCCGAATAGGGACGACACAACACAACAGAAAACAATAAACACAAAACAAATCCACACACATTTCGTACCGGTACTAATTTGCGGTTTTTTCGCATTGGCATCGGCAACTAAATTGAAGGTAGATTATGTAAAGTACCAGTACCGGGTAGTTTAATTCTTATGGAACTTGAACGTTAAACCGGCCAGACTATAATTACCAGTAAAAAATTATGGAAAATTGCTTGTGTGACACCGCCTTTATTCTGTGATTTCGATTAACCCTTTCAAAATACAGTAACGCATTAATTTTGTTCTGTATTATGTCTATTAATAGGCCTAAACGATTTCATTCATTTTAGGAAGGGTACGGTATATGGAAGTCTATATTAGTTTATATAGGTTTTACCCCTTTGATTCCCACAGATCCTTCCGAAACTGTCTTAAAATCGTCTTATGATAACCAAAATATACTGTCAAAATGCGTCATAAAATCCTAAAGAGGTTAACTTGTATATAGGCTAATCGGCAGACAAATGACACGCACAATCACTACAATAAACATTTGTAGGCCCATTTTCAATGGAAGTAATTACGAAACTACATTTAAGGGACCTATAGGCCTAACTTTTTTTTTTTTTTTTTTAAGTATTATTATTTGTTATTTAGTATTATTTATTTTTTAAGCTAGCGAGAAATTAACTCATCCCTATCATATGGGAGAATTTTAGTTTGCTCCCTAGACCTCTATCAAGCTTAAAAAAACAAAAACAAAACAAAAATCACAAGACCCCCTTCAAGATAAATTTGTAAACATTTTTGTAGAAATAATATAAGACGTTAGTTTAGTTTAGTACGGTATACATTATTTCAAATAATTGGAATTGTGTGTGTGTGTGTGTGTGTGTCTGGGAAGACAAAAAGTGTAACGTATTTTCGATTCTACAATTAATGACTCCTAACAAAGGAATAGTTTATATCTCGTGAAAAGGGGAGATCAATCGTATATAAGATAATGGAGATGGATATTATGATGGTGAACTCAGAACAGGGAGGGTGCTTGAGAGGAAGCGAGTATGCAATAGAAATTGTGTTTGCATATGAGTGAGTGTAATTATATGTTATGACTTCTCCCGGCGCTGATTGCAGAATTAATAATAGTGTTGTTCGATATTGCAAACAATCATTTTCCTTATTTCACTGGTCAGATAGTCTTCAAGTCCTTTCGCCCACATTTGCATTTGTTTCGCCCAATTTTGTCATTCCAGGTAAGGTTAAGTAAATTAGGATACCAGTAAAACGTTAGGTTAAATATGGTTGTGTAGCCTATGACTGTATCTGTCCCCCGGAATTTATCAAGCTCCTCCCATTGTTACTGTGACATTTACATATTGGATCCCTCAGAACCGTTTATTATATATCAATCAATGACACAGGAACTATATTTCTAACTTCTATCTATTCTTCACCTATTATTACACACCCCAATACCCTCCAAGTTCATCCTCCAATTAGTAAGTTAAGTCCATGGGTTAGTATCGGTCCTAAAATTTCACCGGGCCTGGACTCTGTCACTTGGAAATCATGAAGGTGGAACAGTGTAGTGGGAAACTGTGGAATGTGACAAAAAGCAGAGTGAATAAATATAAAATAGTAAGAGAGGTGTGGAAGGACTTTGAAGTGCCGAGAATAATGTATGGGATGGATGTGAGAGGGAGTACAGGGGGAAAAATAAATAGACTAGAGACGGGACAAAATAAAATAGGAAGAATGGGGTTGGGAGCAAGAAGGTGGACAGCAAATGAAGCAGTGAGAGGGGAGATGGGATGGAGTACGTTTGAGGAAAGAGTGGCGAAGGCAAAGTTGAGGTACAAGAGTAGGTTGGAGGAGATGGAGGATAATAGGTGGCCAAGGAGAGTGAATGAATGGGGGGACCCGGGGGAGGGGAAGAGTAGATGGGCAAAAGAGTGTAAGAGAAAACTGAAAAAAATAGGAGTGAAACAAAGAAGGGTGGGAGAGGAGTGGAGAGATGTAGGGAGTAATGCAGGACTAGGTCAGGGAAGGAGACTAGAGAAAGAGATAGGAACGAGAGTGAAGGAAGTAGGAAGACAGGAATGGAAGAGAAATATGGAGAAGAAAAGTACACTGATAAGATATAGAAGCAAGGGGAGACCGAGGAAAGAGGAGTTCTATGACGGAAGTTGGGGAGCAGAACTACTGTTTAAGGCTAGGGCAGGAGCATTAGAGACAAATAGGAGAACATGGAGGTGGAATGGGGGGGTGAAAGAGTGTCTGCAGTGTGAGGTGGGAGGGAGGAGAGTGGAGGAGACAATAGAACATATAGTGACAGAGTGCCAGGGGTATGCAGAGGAGAGAGATGGGTTGGAAAATGAGTTGAAACGGGTGGTAGGGGAGAGGGAATGGGAAGAACAGAAAGAGGAGGAGGATGAGGGTGTAAAATTTGTGTTAGGTCTCGGGACAGAAGAGGGGGTAGATGGGGAAATGGGGAAAAGAATGAAGGTAGTGAAAAGATTCCTGGAGCAGGTGTGGCAAAAGAGAAAACGGAATAGAATAGAGTAGGGTGAGGGGGGAGAAGGTGACCAGAGTTGGGGAGGAAGAAAAATGAGATTAAATAGGGGAGAGGGGAAAAGTTAAATTAAGGTAAGGAGAGAACAAGATATTGGGGGTGGAGGAGGGGGTAAATATGGAGAGGAGAGTTCTGCTTAAGCTATATACTTCAATTCTTTTTCTTTAACTATCCTTTCTACGACTACAATTTTCTAACTAATTCTTAATCTAGCTCTAGCTGTTTCTGGAGAGGTCACCGGTGCATAGGTGAGCTGACTTGGAAAGGGACAGCAATTCCACAAAAAGAAGAAGAAGAAGAAGAGGGTGTAAACACCAGAATGCAAATGAGAGGCATGATTATTAATGTTGTATGCCAGTTGATCTTTAAGGGGAGGCAGTTGTTTTTTCGAGTCCTCCTCCTCCTCCCTCATGTTTAGCCCTATTATTTATGAGATTTCATAACATTCGCCCCATTAGTTTGGCGATTTTCAGACCTTTTGTCCCATTTATTTGCCAATATTAAGACCTTTCGTGCCATTTAGGTGTCGATTTTTTCCAGGCGAGCGATAGCGAGCCTGTATTTGAAGAGGAATCAACCTTCGGCCGGGAAATTTTTCTACCGAAAAATGTACAAATTTATATCGAAGGGGGGTGTTGTGGGTGTTTTTTTTTAAGGTTGATAGAGGTTTAGAGAGCAAAATAAACCCCTTCCTTAAACCATTGAGCCGAACCAGTAAATTATGCTGCACAATACCGTCTGGGCTCCCTTAAGAACGTGATGTATGAAAGGCTGACCGGGCTAGCTCTATAGGAAAGGATATTTGGAATCTAGCATTTTGAGCCAGGCGAAACAGTAGAGCAATTATTCGGTCCTAGCAACACAAATACTTCATTAAACGCAGTGCAAAATGTTTATCCAATGTACCAGCATGATAAATTAGTGTAACCCGAAACAGTAGAGCAATTATACGGTCCTAGCAACACAAATACCGGTACTTCATTAACCCATACAGTACCGGTGACGTCCTTTTATTACCGTATATTGTGGCAACGAGTATACGATTTTATTCAGATTAGGAAGGACCTCTAGCAATACTAAGGCTTCAAACTATCCCAACCAACCCTTTCAACTACCGCAGATCCTTCCTAAGTTGCATAATATCGTCTAAATAAAGATAGAATAAAAGATAACTGACGTCGCTGGTACTCAAAGGGTTAAACACAGAGCAAAATGTTTATCCAATGCACCAGTACGGGCATGGTATGCTAAATTAGTGCCGCCCAGAGTACGGCGATACTTTCACTACGGCAACACAGATCCCATTAAGGGAGCCCACATCGCTTTTTTTTCTTTCTCTCCTTCTCTCTTTGGCTTTTATCCATTCGGCCCCATTCAGCCTACTGTTGTAAGACGTTTACCTCCATCCAGGTGTCAATATTTTCCTGGCAAGCGGTAGCGAGCCAGCATATATATTTTTTGTTTTGACAGCAAGCTAAATTTGTACATTTTTCAATAGACAAATGTCTCCGGCGAAGCCGGATTTCACCATACAATGCTGGCTCGTTATCGCTCGGCAGGAAGACATCGACATTTGGATGGGGATAAACGTCTTAAAACAGTTGGCTGAATGGGGCCGAATGGATACAAGCCAGGGAAAGAGAGAAAAGGAGAGAAAGATAAACAAAAAGCCGGTGACCCCCCTTAACTGATTAAAGGAGTTTGAAGCACCAGTAATAGTCGCTCAGAATTGACATTAGTCTAAATGAGGTCTATATCTCAAATGTACAGTCGGCCAAATAAGTAATGTCTCGGCAACAAGTATATTTTGGTCAATGATTGGCATGAGCAATATCTAAACTTGATTTATGAATTTCGAGTGAGATATACAAACATGCTCCTACACTTACCTACCGTACCCTAGTCAACATCTGGCAAACATTCATACAGCACAGAGCGAGCAATACGTAATGACAGCTGAGACATGACTTATTAGAGCTACCGTACAGTCTATTGATTAGGAATACATATATGTGACTTGCTAATAAAGCCTGCTCGATGGTAAGAACATTCCATGTTTAGCAACTCTGGCTGTTTACTGAATAACCGACTGGCTACCCGTAGATCTCTATGGTGGAATATTGATCAAACCTACAATAAATGAATGTGGAATACACACTTGAACTATCTCTCTCACTCACTTACTTTACTTACTCTCACTCACTCTCTCTCTCCGCCGCGTATGGGCCTTATCATTATGTATATATGGGCCCTTATTCATTATGTAAAGAGCACCATCAGGGTTGGGTTACCGTATATACAGTATATATATATATATAATATTCTAAACCGGTACCCTAAATCGTTAACACTATAAAATAATCTCTTAAGATGGTTCACTTTTAGGTCGATTTTGTTAATGTATTTATTAGTTTTCTAGTGTCTTCCCTAGACCTCCATCAAACTTAAAAAAACATCCATTAGATCCACCTTCTAGTTTAAGTAGTACATTTTTCGGTAGAACAATGTCCCGGCCAAAGGCCGATTCTTCCAAAAATTACTGGCTCACTATCGTTCGCCAGGACAAAATTCGACACCTAATTAGGACACAAGGTCGTAATATTGACGAAGAAATTGGGCGAAAGGTCTTAACATCGACAAACTAATGGGGCAAATATCTTAAAAGCTGACAAGTAATGGGGCTAAATATGAGGGAGAAGGGGGTCTAGAAAAACTCACCATCTCCCTTTAACCCTTTCAAGATACGATATCGCCTTTCTTTTATTTTTTTTTCTGGCTATTACTTGACGATTTTGTTCAGATTTGGAAGGGTTTATGGAAGTCAGAGGGTTAATTGAGATAGTCTTTACTCTTTCAACTCCTATAGATCCTTCCTAAGCTGTAACAAATCGTCTAATGGTACCGAAATAAACTGTTAAAACGCGTCATGATCCTCAGGGGGTTAATTAAAGAAGAGAGTGTGTCATGAGTCTTTTGTTCCATTATACCTTCACTTAACCATTCTCCCGTGATAAGATATTTACAGTTGAAGTTCTTTCGTAAAATATGAATATAATACTCCTTATAATTATTCGTGTTTTCTTACGTTTTTGCATTTTAAGCATTTGGATAACTTATTGAAAGTTGGGAAGTTTGGTGTTTGCATGTTTGGTCTTGATTCCCAGTTTTCTCTTGTATGTTTCACAACGAGCTTAGCAAACATTGCGAATATATTCCATTACCGGTATAACTTTGCAGCCTCTTTGCTCAGCTTTTAAGCCACCTGATATGGTTGGATACATTTTTGCATATAGATGTTCGATTTACATTTGAAGATTGTTTGTTTGAAACATCGAACAACAATATTATTCCTTCTGCAATCAGCGCCGGGAGAAGTCGTAACATAATTACACTACATTCTTGCAAGCACAATTTCTATCGCCAACTCACTTCCTCTCATGCTCCCTCCATGTTCTGAGTTCACCATCATAATATTCATCACCATTATCATATATACGTTTGATCTCCCCATTTCACGAGATTAAACTGTTCCTTTGTTCTGTGATGTATTAATTGAGAAATCGAAAAATACGTTATATATACTCAGTGTTTCAACAAAATATACATTACCGGTACAGCATAATTCCTCAACAATCTTCGCTTAGGATCTCTCGTCTTGGGTATATTGTGTTTATGTTATATATATATATATATATATATATAACGTATATATCGTACCGGTACTAATTAAACTATGTCATCAGAATAGGTTACTTGTAATATAAACATGTTTTAATTCACTTGAGACCACATAATTATCTTCCCCTGTTTCAAGGTTGTCTTTTGTCTCTCTCTGGCATTAATTAGTGAAGTGGTCTCCATAATTATGTGTCTGACTCTCATCTGCTGCCTCACTCATTATCTAGTCATTATTATTGTCTTAATTACCGTATATTAATCCTCGTTATCTTTCTTTCTGGATATCCCCTTGATATTTGAGTGAACTTTATTAAGTATAAGGACATACTTGTTTTTCCACATCATGTATTTATCCCATAGGCTAACTGTGGTTCATTGTATAGTTTTTTTTGTATAGTGTCCGAAGTAATCTTCCCGTCCGAAGTTACGTCATGTTACCGGTACCGGTATTAGGTTGTAATGGGTCCAATGGGAGATTATTTTAGAATAAGGAAGTCTTATTGGGATGTTGGGAAGAAGGGATCTGCCTCGTATGGGCCCACAGGCCTTTTGCAGATTTTTATATTTGTTATGTTCTTATGTATTTTCTTTCTAATCCCCCTCCCCCTTAGCAACTGATTTCTAGATACCGGTACCGGTACTTGATGGACAAATATGAATCTACTTTATATCAGCGTAGCATTAATGTCAGGTGTTCATAATTAACAACATATTTCGCTACAAAATCCAAGTAACCTAATAGATGAGTAACCAAGATAGTAACATGTCACTTTACCTTTAGCTGGACAATAATAGACTACAGACGTCCGAGTGTACAGTCACTCATAAAAAATCATGAACCTCAACCTTTTTCTAATTATGGAAGTATATCGCTGGAAACGAATGCATTAATTAAATTGTATAAAGACCTACATCACTTCAAAACATATGCCGTATTGAAAGCAAGTTCCATCCAAAAAAGCAATCTAGATAGTTAGGCTGTAATTGCTTAAAGAAAAACGTAAGGGGTCCACGAGTTTTTATAAGGGACTCTACGTGTGTATCGGTATATGTTACGATAGTTCCCAGAAACTCCTCCCTCCCTTTCACCTTCCTTCCTAACACTAACGCCTCACACTCTATAATGGTCAATATATACGCCATTGTGGCACGAAACGTTATCCAACATTTTTCTCACTCGCGCAGCCAACCAGAAAATAAAAAAAAAATCTTTTCTGTGAGGTTTGCGGGTGCGATTTGAAGCTTCTCGAGGCTTCACGCTCTCGGAAGATATTATTGACTTGGGTGATTGAAAATTCTTATGGCTTAGGCTATGTCAGAACTACGGATAGATCAGGGGGGTGATAGGAGCAGGTACAACTGCCTACAATTATTAGTGATACGGTATACAATTTCGTGAACAATTCAAACTCCCTGATAGATATATTTGCAACATTCCCTTAAAACACAGTAACCAAGTCGGTTCGTCTTAGTTATTTGTCACTGTTTTCAGTTCTGTTGTATACCGGTACCAGCTACTGTAGGCTAAATGTGCAAGCGATTGTACTGTACATCTACTCTCTATAGTGGTTAATTCCATAATGCATATAAAAGCCGTTTGATTTCTAAAGGTCAGTTCTAATTTTACAACTTAATCTCCACGTCTCCCTATTACGCTTCACCTCCCACTTCACACCAGCACTCCACACCTCATAGACCTAACACCAACACTACCTCCTGTTCTAGGCCTGTCATTCTACACTTCATCACTTCTTTACACCTCACCCCTACTCTAGACCTCACAAACACACCACCAAGCCAACCATACTTTGTCTCCACCTATTCACCACTCCACCCTACATCAGCACTCCACCACCCAAGACAACCTTCCTATCTGGGCCTGTCACTCCACACCTCACCTCACTTAGCACCTCACCATATTCCAAACTCCACACTTCTAGGCCTGTCACTCTAAAATATTACCTCCTCTACATCTCACCACCCCTCTACACCTCACCACCCCTCTACACCTCCCTAACACACCACCAATCCAACCCACCCTTGGTCTCCATCTCACCACTATTCCACCCTTCATAGGCACTACACTCACTACACCACCCTAGAGACGGTACCCTTCTTATCTGGGTCTGTCACTCAACACCTCACCTCCACTTTACACTTCACAACACTCCAAAGGCCTCTCTCTCTCCCTTTCTCGCTCTCTCTCTCTCTCTCTCTCTCTCGCACGCTCTCTCTCTCTCTCTCTCTCTCTCTCTGTCTCTGTCTCTCTCTCTCTCTCTCTCTCTCTCTCTCTCTCTCTCTCTCTCTCTCTCTCTCTCTCTCTCTCTCTCCTCTCTCTCTCTCTCTCTCTCACTCTTTCTCTCTCTCTCTCTCTCTCTCTCTCTCTCTCTCTCTCCTCTCTCTCTCCTCACCTCTCTCTCTCTCTCTCTCTCTCTCTCTCTCTCTCTCTCTCTCTCTCTCTCACACCTCTGTACCTGTCCCCCTAACATGTTGGTCTGGCGTAATAAGTTATAATTATATTAGTCTGCCAAGGCTGGGCGGAGGGGGAGACTTAAGGACACCAGAGGAAGGGCGTAATGGCTCCACAATATTCAGGCCCCTAGTTATAAGGAATTGTGAAGTCAAGGTTAAAACATGAAGAATTCATTATTGGAACGAATACCCGAACACTCTAAGTCTAATGCCTTCAACATACTTACTACCCACAATTATTACATTTCTTTCAATGGTAAACGAATTAAAGACAAACAAAGCATTTTGGTACTTTTGATACCTTTCCGTACCCATTACAAAAAACTACCCAGTGCACAATTTACTGCAACAGCAACACATGCATAACGATGTTAATATATTACTCCGCCACAATTCTAGGAACTGGGAGCACAATGAGATTAACATGAGTCAGGAAAGTATGATGCAAAACTGTTTAGGCCTAGTTGCATTTAATTATATTAAGAGGACGCAAGAATAGCAAGAAATGTAAAATGTGTAAATATAATTATATGTACGGTATTCTGAGAAGTGAGCAGGGTGTTAAACTGTTGCAATTTTGTTTGAAGACTTGAATGAATAGCCTATAAGAAGGAATACACAAACATACACATGAAATACCATTGTGTTGGCCATTGTACCACTTCAAAGATATAATTCGAATTGTAAACCATAATCTTTTCATATAGCCTAGATATATATATATATATATACAATAATAAAACAAAAAATAATGGACTGGGCTTTCGTTTGACACCCTGGAAGGAGCCATACTGTATCCTACCCTTTTCCATATATGTAGGCCAGAAATCTTGAACCCTAATATCTGTAACTCATAACGGGTGTGATCAAATGGGCTGTAAATTTCCACGAATATTCCCTGGTTGACCCTTCCCAACTAGTAATAATATTAGCTCCATTACTCTAGCCGTTTGTGAGTTATAGGGATTAATGTTAAAGAGTTTTGGCCTACTTATTTGGAACAGGGTATAGTAGATATCTCGACCATTGATCAGGAGGTTATACAGTAGTCGGAGTTTTGAAGAGGTGATTCCCCTGGTTCCCGGACATCTTAACCAGTAGACCATTTCAACCAGTAGCTCTCAACCAGTGCCAAATCAACCAAGACCAACCAAACCAGTGCCAACATATAGTAGGCCTACTAACCTAACCTAACCTAACCTAACCGTATTGGTTGATTTGGTACTGGTTGAGAGGTACTGGTTGAAATGGTCTACTGGTTGAGTTGTCCGGTCACCGATTCCCCTGTACCGTAGATCTAGAGTGTTCGACAAATCTGACTACACTAACACATCAATAAAATACGGTACCTTTATTATTATCATAGCAATTCACAGAACGGAAAATAGTAGGATATACTCTGACGATGGAATAATGTCATATCTCGTCCGACTATTGTATTATGTGTAGGCTATGTCGAGGTCTCTACTATACCTTGTTCCAAGTAAGTAGGCCAATACTCTTGAACATTGACCTTTATGACTTACAAACGACTAAAGTGATTGTGCTAATATTTTTACTATTTGGGAAGGGTCAGCCAGGGAATAGGTGTGGAAATTTACAGCCTATTTGCTCTAGCCCTTTTTGAGTTACAAAGGTTGGAGTTTACGATTTCCGGGCTACCTATTTGGAACAGAGTATAGTGTGGCTCGTTTCCCCAAATATCCTGCTTTTCTTATTTTATTTTTAATCGTAAGCTCCAAGAATTGATGACACGGATACGGTACGACTGAGTTAATTAAGATCAAAGCTACCAACGACAAGTAGATGCAGTCATCCATGTACCCTACTTGCGATCTAATTAACATGTTTTACACAACGATCACCATTCCGCCTCATTTATATACAATAAAATCCAACTTAACATAATTATCGGTATATAAGCTTATTTAATATAGGCTACTGGTAGGCTATTTAGAAATAGGCAAACCAAAATTATTGTATGTTTGTTTCATCAATGACGAATCGATACTTTAAAAATAAGACAAGCAATCTGTATTACCTTTTATATATACTGTATGTTATAGCTTTGAGTCTTTTATAACCAGCCTAATGAATGGGCTTAGAAGACGGCTAAAGATATTAACCCCTTCAGACTCATATGACGCAGAGGTTGCCAGATTAGCAATAAGAAATAAAGTTCTCTCACTCTTATAATTACCTCTCCAAAATTAGTTTTCTGCCCACAGCTAACTCAAAGACAACTACAGAGGTTGAAGTAACTAAACTAGAAGTTTCTAAATATCCCTGATGGTAACAAAGGCTTTAAAGTATCCCTAATAGGCTCAAAATTGCGTCATATATCGGAGAGGGACTTAACAGGTGCTTATAAAACAAAACTAATCTGCCAATAGCACACACCAACTCTATTTTTTATATTATACTTTTCAAATCAATTACACGTAATTTTCATTCCATTATAACAAAAACAAACTCCCACAGCCTCTTTATATAAACTGAAGAGAAAAAACAAACATATAAAATCATCAAACTAAAAGGACTAAACAATGGCTCAGGAGAGAATTTATACCACAAGAAAAATTATAATTAATCTGGCCCAACACACACATTAACTCTGTTGAAGAAATTAATTAAACTGCCAGTGACACCATATCAACACCCTCAGTCACCTATCTCTCTCTCTCTCTCTCTCTCTCTCTGACCTTACAAGCTCTTTAGGGGGTAGTGCTTGTTTTTTGGTCTATCGTATATATACTGTATATTAATTCATTTGTTTTTGAGTTTCCTCGCTAGACCTCCATCAAGTTTAAAAAAAAACACCCCCTAGACCCCCTTCAAGATAAATTTGTAAATTTTTCTATATCAAAATGTCCCGGCCAAAGGCCGACTACTCTTAAAATTACAGGCTCGCTAACGCTCGCCAGGAAAATATCGACACCTAAATGGCACGAAAGTTCTTAATATTGACAGCAAAATTGAGTGAAAAGTCTTAACATCGTTAAACTAATGGGGAGAACGTCTTACAATCTGAATACTAATGGAGCTAAACGTGAGCAAGAAAAGAGTTCTGAAAAGCGAATACCTCCCCCTTAACTCTGCACACCCGACGTCTTATCTGCCCCAGGCCTTCACTTGTGTTATATATATATATTTTTTTTTGGAGGCTGAACAAAATATATAGTAGGATTGCAAACGCTTTTTATGTTAGACGTTAAATGCTGTATATACACAATGTATGTTATCTGTTCATAAGTCATGTCACCTATATAGCCAAAACACTCCCCTCTGTCTTCAGTTTTCGTCTGCAATTTACCTGTGTGTTGCAGCATCCTCTTCTCTCTTCCCACCTCACCTGCCACCTGTCAATGTCAAAACCCTTCGTCACTTTCACCCATCAATCCAAATGCTCCCCTCCGCTTCCAATCCTTTTGCTCCAAGTTAAGATATCGTCTGTCAGTAAAAGTACCAGCTCTCTCTTCCCACCACCTGTCACCTGTCTGTACCAACATTCCTTGCTGCCTTTTCTACGCTGTCTTTACTCTTTTCACCATGCATTCAAATTTGTTCATACCTATCTCCTACTACATTTATCTCAGATTATTTTATAGATCATGGAATGTACCGTAGCCTATCACTTCAAACTTTCCCTTCATTTTTCACCCTTCACCCAACTGTCCACCTCATCTGACACCTTCCAGTTATAGTACTCATCTTCTCATATACTGTACCATACTGCGCCGTAAATCACTGTACAGTCATGAGCTATAATATCTGCACATCCATTTGAATCTTTGAATACTTAAAGCCTCTGGGATATAACAGAATTTTGGAGTGTCTATCTTGGGTTCGATACAGATTCATTGGGTGTGTAGGTATAATGGCTCATGACTGTAACTATCGAACCAAACACCCCCCTCCAACTATAATACTCCTCTCCTAATTGAGATGTAATTTTTTTGTAAAAGCAAATTTTTCCCTCTTTCCACCTCGCTCTACACCTCCTTAATGTAATAAATAACTGTCTTTATCATTACCTAGCCATCTTTCACTCGTCTTACTTATCACATTAAACACCCTCCTCTGCTTCCAATGATCGCCCTCCTACTCTTAAGTTTTCTCTCTCCACACTTCACCTCTGACCTACCTACCCTACACTGTAGTTCACCTTTACGGTCTTTACCTCACCATCCCTGACCTTAGCTGTGACCTACCTGACCCAACACTGGAGCTCACTTGTACCTCATATGTGACCTACCGACCCAACACTACATGTCACCTTTACTCAGTTGTGACCTATCAACCCAAAACTTCAGCTCACCTTTGCCTCACTATATCTGACTTCAACTGTGACCTACCTACCCGACACTATAGCTAACCTTTTCCTCAATTATGACCTAACTGACCCAACGCTACATATCACCTTAACTCGTTGTTACCTACCAACCCAAGATTTCAGCTCAAATTTACCCTAACATCTCTCACCTTACCTGTGATCTACTTGACCCAAAATTAGAGCTCGTCTTTACCTCACCATATCTCACCTCACTCACCACCATCTTCACAGTTCACCTCACTCCACCTCTCTCACCTGTTGGTTGTCTTACCAAGAGAGCCTCCTAGTCACTTAACGTAACATAAGGGAAATCTGTTCAGGGGGAGACAGTAGGCTACGAGCATGCTTGCGCTCTGCCTAGCCTTCTGGTACCTTTTATGCTGCTGCTAGACTTTATTAGTAATAAAGACAGCATTGTGTTTATTAACTTTAACTGCGTATGCTTTAGGAATTATTCACGTATTATTTTAGCCTAGGTTGATGCATAGTGCACAACCCAGTATGGCTGTTACTTTGGCTAAGGAAGTACTGTTTTGAGTGGCTATTATTGGTGCTGTCACAGAGTTGTTGAACTCCCTTGTTTTATATACAGTATATGTATCCTACTTATTGGTGTATTTAAGATACACGCTTTGGTGTCCTGCCCCTGCATTATTTCTGTTCTATATTCGACGAGCATCTTAGAGCATCAGACGTTTTCAGAAGATTCCATATCTGTTTGCTGTAGGACTAGACTTCCAGTGTTTTCATAGAGCATTGAAGAGTTTAGTGTTGAGTACAGACTCACACTAAAGTTAACGTAAGCATATACTCCTTTATTAAATCTTGTTATAGTTTATTTAAGCATTGTTATTACTTGAGAGCATTTTATTAACGTAAAGTACTCCTGTTGTGAGTAGGCTTTGCCGTCACAAGAAAGCCTTTGTAGAAGTGCACTAAAACCCAGTTAATTGATACCCCGTTGTCCAGTAGATTAACTCTGGAGGGTTTAAGTGTTTTGTTCACCGGCGTAATAGTTCGAGGGTTTGGAATTAGCGTACCGTTGTTGCAGATATAGCCTATCATCTAGTCCATTATTAAGTGCCCTTGTTTATTTCGTAGTGCCGGTCGTAACAAGGTCTAAATATTGACGAAGAAATGGGGCGAAAAGTCTAAAATCGACTAACTAATAGGGCAAACATCTTAACATCTGAAAACTAATGTGGCTAAACATGAGGGAGAAAGTGGTCAAGAAAACCGGCCCATCCCCCCTTAAACCATTGGGGGATTTTGGTAAAGCGTTTCTAGTGCAATGAGTTTTGTTCAATTTACTTAGTACATGAAGATTTACTTAGTACATGAAGATATTATACATTAAATGTTTTGCTCTCTTTACTTTATACTAGAAGATGATATGTATTCAGTTATGGATAGTACTTCGAGGTAATAGAGTTGAAAATATTATTTCAGTCAAATTTGTTTGATCCTGTGAAGACCATCAGACCAGATTATAACAATGGTGTTCGTGATACAGTTTCTCAATTTAGCATGCATACCGGTAATTATTATTGTCTTGTTTAGTCAATGCACGTGTTCATCTGAAAAGAAACTTACCGTACTTAGAGTAGATGAATTGTTTTCAGAATAAAAATATATTCTTGCTGTCCGTAGATTACATTAGTGTAACGAAAATGATACAAATAGCTGTTTCAATTATGTATATGTACCGGTACTAATTTAATCCTTACACGATACTATTACGTATATATTTTGTGTTTTCTGGCTGTTATTAGATTACTTTATCTAAATTAGGAAAGGTATATGGAAGTCAGAGGATTAATTGAGATTAGTTGAGTCTTTACCCTTTTAATTCCCACAGATTCATCATAAACTGTATAGATTCGTCTAATGGTAGCCAGAATAAACTTTCTAAATGCGTCATAATCTTCAAAGGATAAATAATATATATATAAATATATGTGTTGCACTGCATAAATAAATTGTAGGGCTTTTAGGCTGCAACGCAAAAAAAAAAAAAAAAAAAAACATACAATATACACCGTATATCTATTTCATGTAAAGAAAGACTAAAATGTTGAAAACGAATCCCACACAATAAAAATATGCTTTCAACCAGAATCTACATAACAAAGCTCCCCTTACAAAACACTGAATCATACACATATACCTCTAAACTAATTTGGCGTAGATTGCAGTGTTTCGTCTATATCTAATTATGGAAGCATACAGAGGTTAGGGGTCACGATTTCTGGACTACCTATTTGGAACAGGGTATAACACGAAGAGGGTGCGTGGATCAGATGTTTGCAGTAAGACAGTTATGCGAGAAGTATTTAGAGAAGCATAAAGGAGATATTTTGGGCTTTTATGGACTTGGAAAAAGCGTATGATCGTGTGGACCGTGAAGCAATGTGGAAGGTGTTAAGGATTTATGAAATAGGAGGACATTTGTTAGAAGCAGTTAAGAGTTTTTATGAAGGGAGCAGAGCATGTGTGAGAGTAGGAAATGGTGAGTTGAGTGAATGGTTTGAGGTAAAGGTAGGTTTGCGACAGGGTTGTGTAATGTCACCATGTCTGTTTAATATGTTTATGGATTGTGTGGTGAGGGAGGTGAAAAGGAGAACTATGGGAAGAGGATTGGGTTTAGTAGGAAAGAATGGTAGAGATTGGGAGTTGAATCAGTTGCTGTTCGCTGATGACACAGCATTGGTGGCGGATTCTGATGAGAAACTGCAGCGGGTAGTCAAAGAGTTTGGTGGTTTGTGGAAGGAGGAAACTGAAGGTGAACGTCAATAAAAGTAAAGTAATGGTGTGTAATAGGGGAGAGCATAGGGTGAATCTAGATGTGAGGCTGGATGGGGAAATATTGGAACAAGTAGAGTGTTTTAAATATCTAGGAGGAACGATAAGCAGGAGTGGAGGTATGGAAGTGGAGGTAAAACAGAGAGTGTGTGAAGGAAGGAAGGTTTTCGGAGCAATGGGAAGTATGTGGAAGACGAGAAATCTCGGAGTGAAAGTAAAAAGTGCACTGTAAGGAATTGTTGTGCCAACAGTGATGTATGGGGCTGAGACATGGGCTCTGAAGAAAAAGGAGAAAAGAGGGCTGGATGTGATGGAGATGAGCTGCTTGAGGAGTATGTGTGGAGTTACTTGTAGAGACAGATTGAGGAATGAAGAGATACGTAGGAGAGTGGGGCAGCAGGAACATTTGTCAGCCAGAGTGGACAGAAGGGTGCTGAGCTGGTATGGTCATGTTGAACGAATGGGAGATGAAAGTCTTACAAAGAAAATATGTGAGTCAGGTACAAGGGAAGATAGAAGGGCAGGAAGACCCCCATTGAGATGGAGAGACTGTGTAAGAAAGGCTTTGGATGATAGAGCAATAACTATAGATCAGGCAGGGGAAGTGGTGGTGGACAGGAGTGAATGGAGAATGCTTGTGAATAGTTGAGTGAACTCGTGGTCATTTGGAGTAAGGGGTCGGGCGCAAGTTGGACTAGATAATAGTCCATCAGGCGCCTGGCCCGGGGAGACGATTTATATGAAGGGTGCGCCTGGAAGTGTGGTGGGAGGGCTTGTGGCTTTGGCTCCGCTGCATGTCTGTCTGCCAAGATCGGAACCTCTCCGGGTGGTCGGGGGCCGGGGGAGTGCTGGAGCGACCTTGGTGACCCTGGTCTCTGGGTCTTCTCCTGGGTGACCTGGATGTGTGTGAGTTTGTGCTTTTTATCTGTGTTTATTTGTTGGTTTATGTTGTTTTTGTGTTTTCCCTGTTCTTGCTCTGTCTTGAGTCGGCTACCCCCAAAATGGGGATTGGGCCTGAGCATTTAGATAGATAGATAGATAACACGCATACCCTGATGGACAAATGGAAAGGCCACATGTATTTTTTTATTTCATTAATTGAGTTTAGAAGTAAAGTTGGTTAGTGAAAAAATATGAATTAATCACAGTAGGGGATGAGTGTGTGCGGCATCAACGCACATACAACATACGTATACACACAACATACAATTACACACAC
>CM064567.1:17266193-17395890 GCA_032716605.1 Paralithodes platypus
GAGGTGGGTACAAGTGAAATAATGTGGAAGAGGAGGGTACAAGTGGAATAATGTGGAAGAGGTGGGTACAAGTGGAATAATGTGGAAGCAGAGGGTACAAGTGGAATAATGTGGAAGAGGAGGGTACAAGTGGAATAATGTGGAAGAGGTGGGTACAAATGGAATAATGTGGAACAAGGTGGGTACAAGTGGAATAATGTGGAAGCAGAGAGTAAAAGTGGAATAATGTGGAAGCAGAGGGTATAAGTGGAATAATGTGGAAGAGGTGGGTACAAGTGGAATAATGTGGAAGCAGAGGGTACAAGTTGAATGATGTGGAAGAGGTGGGTACAAGTGGAATAATGTGGAAGAGGTGGGTACAAGTGGAATAATGTGGAAGAGGTGGGTACAAGTGGAATAATGTGGAAGAGGTGGATACAAGTGGAATAATGTGGAAGCAGAGGGTACAAGTGTAATAATGTGGAAGCAGAGGGTACAAGTGGAATAATGTGGAAGAGGTGGGTACACGTGGAATAATATGGAAAAGGTGGGTACAAATGGAATAATGTGGAAGCAGAGGGTACAAGTGGAATAATGTGGAAGAGGTGGGTACAAGTGGAATAATGTGGAAGCAGAGGGTACAAGTGGAATAATGTGGAAGAGGTGGGTACAAGTGGAATAATGTGGAAGCAGAGGGTACAAGTGGAATAATGTGGAAAAGGTGGGTACAAGGAGATGGCCGGGGAGAAATGCTTAGCTGGGATACTTACGGGAAGCTTATTTTTTTAGTTGGGGTAAACGTCTTACAATCTCAAAACTAATGGGGCCAAGCATAAGCGAGAAGGGGGAGTTCAGAAAATATACACTCCCTTCAGTGAAAATATACCCTTAAGGGGGGATGGGCGTATTTATTTGTTCATATATTTAGCTTCTTATTATTTATTTAGTTTCCTCCCTAGACCACCATCAAACATTGGAAAACATCCCGATAATGTCTACGAAGCAGGACAATAAGAGCCAAAAACTCAAACATCCTGTCTACTACAATTATGAGCACACACACACACACACACACACACACACACACACACACACACACACACACACACACACACACACACACACACACACACACACACACACACACACACACTCAGATTATCTCTCACTGAATCTAAGCCCATAAACCTTCATAGTTTCGTCGTCATATTCCATTTAAGCGGAGACTGAGAGAGAGTGCTTCATATACTGTATTGTGTTATTAATATGGATTATTAAACCCACATGACAGAAAACACATTGTATTGTTGTAAACTCCATTTTAGTATTAATGGCACTGGGATTAGTTACTTAAAATAGGACTTCGGAGGCTATCAACCCTTCTGGATTATTAAGCCAGCACACTGTAAGTCAAGAAAAGCATCAGGACTGGAGCCCATTTTCGAGAACTCCAGTCCCTTGGCACTGTGAATTTTACTACTCATAATATATATATATATATATGCATACGGATACCAAGAAAATTAAATTATTTCAGAACGCACACCAATGTGTTTATGCTTAAAGATGGTTATTGATTTTCCTACTATTTGTTTCCGTTGATTGTTGGATATTTTGTCTATTGTCGTTTTGTAGATAGTATCCTTTAGTAATATTACAGGTATTCTCTCTCTCTCTCTCTCTCTCTCTCTCTCTCTCTCTCTCTCTCTCTCTCTCTCTCTCTCTCTCTCTCTCTCTCTCTCTCTCTCTCTCTCTCTCTCAATGCCAATATATATATATAAATACAACTAACAACCCTCCCCTGATCGGCACCTGTGAAACATTTAAAATAGTAAAATACAGACAGGGAGAAAATGTAACAATATTAAGAGATACACAAAATACAGAAGAAAAAAGGTGATGGAAATTCGTCGGGAGGGGAGGGAACCAAAAAATGTCGGGAGGGGACATAATGAAAAACAAATATATATAAACAAAATAAAAATAAACACTGATAGCGGTGCGAAAGAATAAGACCAGTGGGGATGGATAAGGAAGAGAATGGCATCATAAATACCCAGAAAAGGGGTCAACAATAATTTATATTTCACCTGCATATTATGGCCACAATAAACTAGGTACCTGCACCCTGTGTAGGTTAAAAATTAGTCCGGCCGAAGGCCAATCCTTCCAAAATAACAGGCTAGCTTTCGCTCGCAAGGGAAAAATCGAAACTGAAATGGCACCAAAGGTCTTAATATTGATAAGTAAATGAGACGAAAAATCTTACAATCGCCCAACTATATTGGACAATTGTCTTAATATCTCAAAACTAATAGGGCTAAGCATGAGAGATAATAGAGTCCGGAATAACCGAAAATCTCCCCTCTGAGTAGGGTACAGAAAGAGTGTGATGTAAGTGGAAAAATACAAAGATCAAATTAACTGGTTCGTATTTATGGTTTGGCGGGAGGTAACAGAGATGAAATTAGAAAGAGAAGTGTGTGTGTGCGTGTGTGTATGAGTGTGTGTGTGTGTATGGTTGTGTGTGTTTATATGGTTGTGTATGTGTATGTGTGTATGGTTGAGTGTGTGTGTGTCTAGCATCAGTCAGAGAATAAACCACACTATAGCCCCTGTATACTAATTTATCTAACCCGGTGGGCTAACAAACTCATTGTTACCCGGATAATGAGGGTCCGAGGAGTGAGACGGTGAAGCTGGCTCACCGTGTTCAGCGGTAGAGGGTGCAGGCTCTCAGCCTATGCCCGAGAGGGAGTAGATGGAATGTCGAAAAGAAAAACAACCAACTACAGACTCATAGCACAACCAAAGATATACCAAAACAAGTACGAGAGCGAGAGAGAGAGAGAGAGAGAGAGAGAGAGAGAGTGAGAGAGAGAGAGAGAGAGAGAGAGAGAGAGAGAGTGTGAAAGTGAGAGAGTTACAGATACTCAGACCACACAGACCTTGCGGTCCCTAGTAGGTGGTCCGGCCTTAAAACTACTAGACAGTGACAGTATATTTTAGAAGAATAGGACAACAAAGTAGAAGAGAGAGAGAGAGAGAGAGAGAGAGAGAGAGAGAGAGGACACGAAAATTGAAGCTAGTGTTATATATAACATAATTTAGAGCAAGATTACAAATTTGTCCACACATATCACTTCTTTGAAATGTAGGAAATTTCATCAGAAGTCCGACTGCGCATTTTTTTTTTTTTTTTTTTTTTTGTATCGGGGTATTTCTACAATAAGGTAAAACCCAGTGAGGTACAGCTACTGACAAATGTTCGTGACCTCTTGCGATTTTCTTTATGCAATTATATATTTCAAATGTCGTTCAGATCTAATCAGCTACGGTATATATATATATATATATATATATATATATATATATATACTGTATATATATATAATATTTGCGATTGTCTGTCTGTCTGTTCTTTATGCATGGCCACATTTTTTAAGCTAGAGCGTTCATACTTGGTATGCATAGTAAGGGGGTCCCTAGGCAGGTTTTAGTGAAAAAATAGAATTCCCCAGGGTGAAAGGGACGGAGAAAATGGGCGCGAAATCGGAAAAAATTGCCGTTTGGGGCAGGAGGCCTCCGATCGAAAAGGTGTATGGAACGAAAGTTGTTCGCAGCCCCCCAAAAAGGGGGTAAGGATGAGGTCAGATCCAAAATCGGAGGTCATTTAGCGGCCGAAATCGAGGTCGCCGTTTAATAAGGCACAGGGAGGTCGAGGCCGGTGATTATGGTAGTAGTAGTATTGTGATGATTGTGGTAGTAGTGATTGATGATGGTGATTATGGTGGTAGTAGTGATGGTGATTATGGTGATTACCCGGGCAACGCCGGGTACCCCTGCTAGTATTAATATATAACTGATCTGAATTTAACATCTATCTAAACGAATATATGTGCATATACATAATCTCAAACAGCTTACGAACATTTGTTAGTAGCTGTACAATTTACCACTTTGCGAGTTTCGTTCTTTAAGGAAGTTAGAGTAATAAACATTGATGATAAGCCGAATTACCAGCTATGGTTATATATGGTTGTAGTACACTTATAAATGTACAAAATGTCAAAACGCGCCATGATCCTTAAGGGTGGATGGGCGTAATTATTATGCTTTTGTTTTAGTTTTTTTTATTATTATTATTGAAGTTTCCTCCCTAGACCGTCATCAAGCTTACAACAATAAATACATAAATATATAAATACAAATAGAAAAATACTTCACA
This sequence comes from Paralithodes platypus, assembly GCA_032716605.1. NCBI lineage: Eukaryota > Metazoa > Arthropoda > Malacostraca > Decapoda > Lithodidae > Paralithodes > Paralithodes platypus. Next base: position 17,270,401 of record CM064567.1, read on the forward strand.
CTGAATGTATAAATTTTTTGATAGAAAAATGTCCTTGCCTACTTCTATATTAGAGGCTTGCTATCGCTCGCCAGGAAAAAATCACCCATCATTTGCATGAAAGGTCTTAATATTGATAAAGAAATGGGGCAAAAAATCTTAAAATTGGCAAACTATTGGATAGAACGTCTTAAAATCTCAAAGGTAATGGGACTAAACATGAGGGAGAAAAAGCAACTACCTCCCCCTTAATCTGTATAATACATGTATCTAGTCTCTGCCTTTGTTTGTTCCTCCTAATTCTCCCTTTCTCTCTATCATCAATTAATGCACCCTCACTAATTAAGCAGAGGCAGTATAATTAATTACTGAACACCTTATACGGATAATTATAATATTCCTTGTTTAATTCTTATTATATTTTTTATACACATTGCCAGTACTTTATTATCAAATCTTATCATTATTATTTGCAGTCGCGGTAGTATTAGTATTAGTAGTAGTAGTAGTATCATTATGTAACTTTTATTATTATCATGATTACGGTAATTAAGAAACGCAATAAATTATTGGTCAACACACGAGTAGAGCAAAACGATCCCTGTATTATAATATTTGTTTAGGTATAATACGTTTGTTGCCCTGCCATTCAATAAATGCGAGCTTAACAGAATGAGTATTTACATAAAAATGTATCTTTATTGATACTTTCGAATGACGTTCTCTAATTAAAATAAGTATAATGCATTGCATTCGTAAAATGAAAAGTGCTTTGTTCCTTTCATCAATCATCAATGGATATATATATATATATATAATATATATATATATATGAAGGGATAGATGGATGGATAGATGGATAGATATATACTGTAGATAGATAGATAGATGTCTTGAATGTGATCGCCAGAAGATTTCTTTGGAAAGAAATTACCCTTTTGACAAAGGAGCCAACTATTATTAAATGTTATTATTAATGACTTAAAGTAACGGTAGTTATTATAGTGGAGCAAATAACTGCAAATTTCAGGAGAATCGTTCATTTCCGGAAACAAGCACCAAATTTGGCACACGTACTCCTTGGGGATTGCTCTTTTGATAAAACCCGTTAGCCACCTAAAAACTCAAGATGGCGGCCATTTTTCAAGATGGCCGCCATTGAATATACAGAAATATTGCATTTCGCAATAAAATCGCAAAGACTTGTCCTATTTGAATGATCTTGGTGTCAAATCATACATTTTTCACTATGTAGAATCCGAATTTGGAACCATGGACTTACGCACTAGCTTCCTTGTACCATAATATCAGTCCCGGAATCCTAATATTCTGCTAAATTAGAGATTCATGTTACGTCTGACTCGGCTAAAATGCATGGTAGTGTATATCGTAGTAGTGTTAGAGGTTTAGTATGTGTAGCATCTTCCTGTACAATGCTTCCAAACTGGACATGACACGATGCGGTGGGGGGGGACGTTGAGAGACTTGCAGCGGAAGGTGTAGAGTAGTAGCTCAACAGAGCGGATGTCAACGCTGTGACGTTAACCACTCCGTTAGAACCGCATGGCTTGTCCTACAGTGACTCGCTAGGATCGCCAGGGCAGTGGATGGGGCTACAGTTTATGTATTAGAGTGTGCTTTATTTCATATGAAAGCTCGTGTCATGGGCAGTCCAGAAAGGCTCTTTGTTTTCACCCATGTCAAGGCTTTATATATTTAATTGTAAAGTATATGTTTTATCATTAACTAGTAATGATGGGATCTGGGAGAGAGAGAGAGAGTAGAACAGAGTGAGAGGGAGCGCGCAGTGTTTTTGTCCCGCTCGATGACGTCACGGCTGGCTGCCTCGCGGGGGTTGGTGGAGAGAGGTCCTTACCATGCTGCTAGCTCCCTTGCTAGTGGCTAGAGGACTTGTAACCGGTTTTTTTCCCACGCGCCTCGAGCTAGTGCGAGTATATATACAGTTCCTCGCCACTCTCTCCCTCAGATCTGGTTTCTAGAACGCATCTATCTCATCCCTTGCTACCTGTCCCCTGTACCGCACCTGAGAATCTTTTCCTCTGCCTACCTCTCTCTTTTTTCATATCTTTCACCACCTTTTTATTAATATTATACCCCCTCTGGTTAACTCTGCAAAATCAGCTTCATGCTGGCCAGTTGTATTGTGCGTTAAGGTCTGATATAACCCATGTATGTTAGTTGTTAAGATAAGTGGATCACGAAGCATTGGTTGGCATTTATATTGTTTAAGTACCGCGTCCTATAATTATTAGTGTTCTGCTGGATTAGATAATGCTAGACTAGGAGTCTGATATTATAAGGTATTGTTTCCTATGAGTGCTGGCTTTAGGAAAAAGCTGCACGACATACCTGAGAACTGGAGTTGATTGAGTAAATTCTAGTCTGTGTGCCATTGAGAGTAGAGCATGCACGAGTGAGGGCTTTTTGCCTATACCATTCTGCACTGTTCTAAGCTCGTTGTTTGTCTTTGAGGTACGCCAGAACGCTTAATACTTCGGTATTAAGGTTTCTCAAGAGAGCTACCCTTCATTATAACGTAATATTTGACGCACAGACTTGAGATTTGCACTAGGCTATGCGGCATGCCATGCGCACCAGTATCTCGTATCATTGACTCTAGCTAGACTTTATCAGTCACAGTAGACATTAAGTATATTAAACCAATTACTCTTTTTATGCATACCATTTATGATTACACAAGCATTTCGCAGCCTAGTTTGATGTATGGAGACACAAACGACTTAGGCTCTTTTTGTTGATAGGAATACTGCATTGTCGTGGCGATTATTGTTGTAGCGTTTAGGATATTCTTGGCCCGACTGCATTATATTCTGCCTTTTTGTGTGCATAGCCTGCACGAGCATTGTTCCGCTGCCTGCTTTTTGGGTTCCATTTCCGATACGAGCATCTTTATAGCATTTAACATTTAAAGAAGATTCGTTGTTAGTGTTGAAGGACTTTAGTGCACTTTCTTTCATGCAGGAGTGCCTGACATTATTGATTAAAGTAACGTAAGCTGTAACTTCTCTTACCACCTTACTTTGCATACCATAACCAAGCACCTTCGGTTATAGGTAGTAATAGGCTGTTTTCACATAACATTAAGCCTAGAGTAGACGCACATTTATTGAGAGTTTGATAGCCTATTATTGCATATAGAACTCTGTAGAGTATTTGTGTTCTTTGTTCACTGGGAATATACATCAGAGGTTGGATCTAGCGCTTTCCGTTGTAGCATTTATGCCATTACTAGTCCAATGAATAAGAGCCCTGATATATTTGAACCCCAGTCGTAACAAATGGCGACCTTACCTAGGATTTGGTGAACCTACATTTATTAGCAGGGAACATTTGTTGTTTTGGAGAATATTTTGCGGGGATCAGCAAGAATAATTTTTTTTGCAACATAGTATAGCCCTTGAGTATTTCCGAGAATTTGTGTGTATATTGAGGTATAAGAGTTTGGGGTACTTCTTTTCTGAATATTGTGGTGAGAAATTTTGTGAGCATCATGTCTTATACCGGATCAGAGGAGAATGGAGACACAGTACGTAATGTCGAGACTGAGGAACAGCAGTATGGTGAAATGGTTAATCAGGGGGGGTTGCCCCTGGGGGGACCACCGGTAATTTTAAACCGTAACCGTGTTCCTGATCAGTCTGTCTCGCACTTATGGAAACTGGTTCCGGTGTTTGATGAGAGTGGGGTAACAGAATTTTTCGCACGCTTTGAGAAGAAGTGCCAGGAACACCAGTGGCCAGAGAATAAATGGGCAGCACTTGTATCCTCTAGATTAAGAGGCAAGGGTCTTAAAGCCTACGATGCGTTACCTTTGGAGTCATGTATTGTGTATGAGGATCTCAAGGAGGCTGTCCTGAGGGCTTACGAACTGCAACCAGAAACGTAACGTTTGAAGTTCCGGGGTGTAACTAAGGGAAGAGATAGCACCTTTTTGGAATACGCCCGGGACTTGTCCGATGCTATGGGGAACTGGCTCCGATCTGAGAAGGTCACAACATTTGATGAAATTAAGCAGTTAATGATGTTGGAGCAGTTCTTTAAGAGCACGGGCGGTGATCTAACTTTGAACTTAAAGGAGAAAAACCCAAGAACTCTAGTCGAAGCAGCAGAAATGGCTGATCGACGGCTGTCGTTGATTCGGGGTTGCGGGTCCTCACAGAAGTACGATGTAAGTGCTAAGGACCGTTATCCTCCCCCTCCCCGTAACAATGACACATTTAAACAGAAGAGCCATGAAACTAAAACTGAATCCCAACCTTACACCACACTGTATGTGAAAAGTCAGAGGCCTTTTACATCACAGTATAAGCCGAAACCGAAATTTATGTGTTTTAGTTGCCACCAGGAGGGTCATAAGGCAAATGAGTGCCCTAGTCGACCTCCTCCGGCAGCCGTGTCTTTTGCTCACGGCATTGGAGTGTTCAAGAGGACATCGGAGTTTGTTAGAGGCATTTCTTCCGAGGTAAATACACTGCCAGTGCAGAAGGATCCGGAAGGCTTATTCCCTGTCCGTGATGCCTTTAGTGACCACAGGGGACTCGGTTGTGTGGAGTGGGGGGGTAGAAGACATGAGGTGAGAATTTTGCGTGACACTGGGGCATCGCAAACACTGTTGAGAAATTTCACTGGTAAACCTGTCAATACGGCGCGGGTGGTTGTGGTTCAGGGAGTTAATGCAACAAGGTCATACCCGCTTGTAAGAATGAAGGTGGAAGTTGATGGGGGTGACTCGGGACCTGGATGTAGGAATTGTGGAGAAGTTACCTGTTGGGGGCGTCGACCTCCTTCTCGGCAACGACTTTGCGGGACCTACTTCTGAGGCTCCACCCTTGGTCGTTGCCGAGAAGCCGGCCGACGTGAGTAGGGAGGAGCAGGAGTGGGTTGAGAAGTGTCCGGGGCAGCCTATGGCGTGTGTTGTCACCGGAGATCCTGCATCCAGGGAGTCACATTCTGGTCAACAATCTTTAGATCAGCGGAGGAAGGGTACCGAGAAGGGGTTGAAAGTTGATGCGGTTGAGAGTTTAGTGTCAACGGACCTTCTCGGGGACTCATTATTAGGACCTCATTTCGAGTCTGGAGAAGACCCAGTAACTGTTCCTGAAGGGGCAGAGGATGGGCTTAAAAAGACGAAAGAGTTGAAGGAGGACAGTGATGCACAGTCGGGAGATGTAGCAACAAGGTACCCTGACGCGTACCCTATGAGAAATGGGTCGGCGAAGACGGTGGTCCGAAGCTTGCTAGTGTATTTTTCCCGGTATGGTTACCCGCAGGGGATTCAGTCAGTCCAGGGACCCAACTTCACTTCTAGCCTCTTGGTTCAAGCAATGCCGCAGCATGAGATTTTTGGGGTTGTGTCATCTGCGTATCATCCGGAGAGCCAGGGTGTGTTAGAGCGATGGCACTCAGCCTTGAAATCTGTGCTTCGTTGTTGTTGCTTTGAGAGTGGGAGGGATTGGGGTCTTGGCCTGCCATGTGTTTTGTTTGCTGTGTGGGAGGTACCTGGGGAGAGTTTGGGATTCAGCCCTAATGAGCTCGTCTTTGGACACCGTGTCAGAGGGCCTCTCCATATGGTTGAAGAAGTATGGGAGGGCGCAGAAAAACCTTGTTCTATGCTCAAGTGTGTCCTCAACAGTCGAGAACGGATGTTGCGCAGTCTGGAGTTGGCTGGCCGTAATTTGACTAGCTCTCAGGCCCTCAGGAAGGACAGGTACGACCTCAAGGTTGAACTCAGGGAGTATCACGTGGGTCAGGAGGTGTTGATTCTACTGTCCCTTGTAGGTCACCCCTTATCCGCGAAGTACGCTGGTCCTTATAGGGTGGTGGAGGAGCTATCAGACCTGGATTACTTGGTAGCCACTCCAGACAGACGGAAGCGCAATCAGTTATGTCATGTTAATCCCATGAAGGAGTATGGGAGGCACCCCCCTGAGCCTCTCACTGTGCCTGTGATGACGTTTAGCAGTCAAGGTGGAGAAGGAGAATGGGACAGTCAAGCTCAAGTGGAGGATAACTGGAAGGATAAGAAGTTCAAATGGGCGCCTGAGTGTGAGAAGGTGTTTAGGGAAGTAAAACACCTGTTGTGCACTCACCCGATCCTCAGGGCCCCTGACTTTAGCCTACCTTTCCAACTAGCAACGGAGGCTAGTGGTGTGGGGGCTGGTGCCGTCCTTATGCAAAAGGACGATGATGGGCTGGAACATCCTGTTAGTTTCTACTCGAAGAAGTTCAATTCAGCCCAAAAGAACTACTCTGTTGTCGAGAAAGAGCTGCTGGCAATTGTACTTGCACTGAGGCATTTCGAGGTCTATGTTCCAGCCTATGGTCCAGTCGTTGTAATTTACACAGATCATCACCCTCTCAAGTTTTTGAACCAGTTTCACAATCGGAATATGAGGCTGACCAGGTGGTCGCTAATGTTACAGGAATATAACCTGGACATACGCCATATTGCCGGTTGTGACAAAGTGATTGCAGATTGTCTTTCGAGGGTAGATGATCCTGGGTAGATTGACACACGGGTAGCCTCCTGCTTTAGTTTGAATGGTATTTTGCGCTTGGTGCTTGTTGGCTCGCGGTTGTAGCCCAGCGTATTGGGTCGTAAAGCAGGAGTTGAGCGTTTGGTATAGAAGAAAAAACTAGGCTTGCCCCTATTGTGCAGCCAAAATAAACAAATTATAAACATAAAGATCAAATAAAAAACTCTTTCTTTGATAGTTGAATTTTTTTAGTATGTTATAGCAGTAATTCTGAGTTGCACTCCTCTCAGAATGCTGGGCTAGAGAAGCTCGCTCTTGAGGAGCATAACTACATATAATTTAACCTGTGGTGTTGGGGAGGGTTATAATTTTGAAAAATGTTTTGTTGAAGAACTGTGCCAGATCTTTTACTGCCGCTGGGTGATGGGAAGTGGAGATATAGCATGGGTTCTAACCATCAGATTTTTGTGAGCCTTGGGGCCGCTGAGAAAAATCTTGGGGGGGGGGGTGTGACGTTAACCACTCCGATAGAACCGCATGGCTTTTCCTACAGTGACTCGCTAGGATCGCCAGGGCAGTGGATGGGGCTACAGTTTATGTATTAGAGTGTGCTTTATTTCATATGAAAGCTCGTGTCATGGGCAGTCCAGAAAGGCTCTTTGTTTTCACCCATGTCAAGGCTTTATATATTTAATTGTAAAGTATATGATTTATCATTAACTAGTAATGATGGGATCTGGGAGAGAGAGAGAGAGTAGAACAGAGTGAGAGGGAGCGCCCAGTGTTTTTGTCCCGCTCGATGACGTCACGGCTGGCTGCCTCGCGGGGGTTGGTGGAGAGAGGTCCTTACCATGCTGCTAGCTCCCTTGCTAGTGGCTAGAGGACTTGTAACCGCTTTTTTCCCACGCGCCTCGAGCTAGTGCGAGTATATATACAGTTCCTCGCCACTCTCTCCCTCAGATCTGGTTTCTAGAACGCATCTATCTCATCCCTTGCTACCTGTCCCCTGCTCCGCACCTGAGAATCTTTTCCTCCGCCTAACTCTCTCTTTTTTCATATCTTTCACCACCTTTTTATTAATATTATACCCCCTCTGGTTAACTCTGCAAAATCAGCTTCATGCTGGCCAGTTGTATTGTGCGTTAAGGTCTGATATAACCCATGTATGTTAGTTGTTAAGATAAGTGGATCACGAAGCATTGGTTGGCATTTATATTGTTTAAGTACCGCGTCCTATAATTATTAGTGTTCTGCTGGATTAGATAATGCTAGACTAGGAGTCTGATATTATAAGGTATTGTTTCCTATGAGTGCTGGCTTTAGGAAAAAGCTGCACGACATACCTGAGAACTGGAGTTGATTGAGTAAATTCTAGTCTGAGTGCCATTGAGAGTAGAGCATGCACGAGTGAGGGCTTTTTGCCTATACCATTCTGCACTGTTCTAAGCTCGTTGTTTGTCTTTGAGGTACGCCAGGAGAACGCTTAATACTTCGGTATTAAGGTTTCTCAAGAGAGCTACCCTTCATTATAACGTAATATTTGACGCACAGACTTGAGATTTGCACTAGGCTATGCGGCATGCCATGCGCACCAGTATCTCGTATCATTGACTCTAGCTAGACTTTATCAGTCACAGTAGACATTAAGTATATTAAACCAATTACTCTTTTTATGCATACCCATTTATGATTACACAAGCATTTCGCAGCCTAGTTTGATGTATGGAGACACAAACGACTTAGGCTCTTTATGTTGATAGGAATACTGCATTGTCGTGGCGATTATTATTGTTGTAGCGTTTAGGATATTCTTGGCCCCGACTGCATTATATATTCAGCCTTTTTGTGTGCATAGCCTGCACGAGCATTGTTCCGCTGCCTGCTTTTTGGGTTCCATTTCCGATACGAGCATCTTTATAGCATCTAACATTTAAAGAAGATTCCTTGTTAGTGTTGAAGGACTTTAGTGCACTTTCTTTCATGCAGGAGTGCCTGACATTTATTGATTAAAGTAACGTAAGCTGTAACTTCTCTTACATCCTTACTTTGCATACCATAACCAAGCACCTTCGGTTATAGGTAGTAATAGGCTGTTTTCACATAACATTAAGCCTAGAGTAGACGCACATTTATTGAGAGTTTGATAGCCTATTATTGCATATAGAACTCTGTAGAGTATTTGTGTTCTTTGTTCACTGGGAATATACATCAGAGGTTGGATCTAGCGCTTTCCGTTGTAGCATTTATGCCATTACTAGTCCAATGAATAAGAGCCCTGATATATTTGAACCCCAGTCGTAACAACGCACAGCCAGGGCACACTGGTGGCACCGCTGCTGTGAAACTCAGCATGGGGTTCAGTATCAGCTGAATAATTAGTTTAGTGTTGCTAAATAATTAGTTTAGTGTCCCAAATACTGTCTAATAAGCCCCGCATCAGTTATCTACTGTAGATTACATGTAGTTTAACATAGATGTTTAGTTAGATAGCCACGCCTGAATTGACAGGGTGTGTCAGCGCGGGAGAGCCGAGCCCACCATGCTTCACAGAAGAGAGGAAAGCCATTTGAGGTCAGCATTACATCACTTTTGCCTCTGCTGCGAGATCAGGCCCACTCGGTTGCTACAGTCAAGCATGTGATGGACAAGATCAAGGAGATAGTGGCATTTCTGAACCCCGGTCAGGTGCCAGTCATTGCGCTAACCAGCCAATATATGCAGTAGGCAAGCAGGTCCAGTGGCAATGGCCTGAAATCTACGGTGAGGACAAGTTCGTCATAATGTTCGGAGGCTTGCATATTGAGATGGCGGCACTGAAGTCCATTGGAACTCTACTCCAGGACAGTGGTTGGACAGGAGCCCTCTTGGAGGCAGGGATAGTATCTCCTGGGACAGCAGATTCATTTCTGACAGCTTCGAGCATCACTAGGACACGACAGATGCACCAGATAATAGCATGCAGTCTGTACAAGCTTCTGAAGGCAGCCCACACGGACTACTCGAAAGAGACAGATGAACAACCCGAAGAGGTGCCTAGCTTCGAAGATTGGTGTGAGCATCGCAAACTGCAAAGTCCCCAGTTTCATTTTTGGTATATGGTGCTCTCAATGGAACTGGTGATCCTCTTGTTGATCCGATCATTCAGGGAAGCCAACTTCTTCCTGTACTGTCAGTCACTGGCTGAGCTGATACCGTACTTCTTTGCCAACAAAAATGTAAACTATGCACGGTGGCTTCCGATCCACTACAGAGACATGGTGACCCTGGAACAGAATCATCCTCAGTTGGCTCAGGAGTTCCAGAGTGGAAACTTTGTTGTACACAAATCGAGCCGACAGTTCTCAGCAATGGCTATTGACCAAGCTCACGAGCAGGCCAACGCTGTCATCAAGGCAGACGGGGGTGTGATCGGCGTGCCTGAAGACCCATCAGCACTGAGAAGATGGATGATAGCTGGTCCTCAAGTCAGCCACTTGGTTGCACAGTATGAGGCAGCATGTGGGACCAAAGAGGGTACTGAACACACCAGCCACCATGAGGAGACAGAACGAGCACAAAGAGTGTTCCTTGAGAAAGTAGAAAAGCTCTCACAAGCCATGACAGATATGTGCAATCCTTTCCAGGAGGAGAGTCGGGACCTGCTTTCGCTTGATACAAAGGATATTGCTCACCACACTGCCGCCGAGCTGATTGGCACACACCTTGAGAAAGGCAAGGTCCGTTTCCAGGAGTTTATGAAGGGACTGGAAGGGGAAGAAGAATCCACCTTCTATGAACCAATCAAGAAGAACAGGGTTGACTTTTTCCGACAGGTACCAGCCTCTGTTGACTCTTCAAAGCAAAAAGTGCTGAAGGAAGACTGTCAACTGTTCTCCAAGCTGTTCATATCATGCCAGAGCAGAGAGTGTGACTTGAAGGAGTTCTTCCGTCATGAGAACCAGTCACATCCTGCTGCCCTCAGTGATGGTGGAAAGCTCCACACCTGTCAGAAATACCACCTCACTACCATTCTTCAGAGCCAAGTTACAACCCCTGAGGCAGAGCCAGACGCCGACACCATCATCATTGATGGTGCAGCGTTGGTGAACAGTCTGCCCCCACGGAGTTCAAAGACGTTCGAAGAGTACGCAATGCTCGATGTCCTTCCTAGAATACAAGCATACTCTACCAAGTACAAGAGAACAGACATTGTGTTTGATGTCTACCGGCCATCTAGTCTGAAAGCTGAAACTAGATCAAAGCGAGGACGCGGGGTGAGACGCAGGGTGACAGAGAAGGGCAAAATTCCCTCAAACTGGCGAAACTTCCTGAGAGAAAATGACAACAAAGCCGAGCTGTTCAACTTTCTGGCTGATAAGATTGCACGTGTGGCCACACCAAATGTGGTCATTGTGACCAAGGAAGAAGATGCTGTCAGCAACCGCACTATCAATCTGGCTGGGGTGGCACCGTGCAGTCATGAAGAAGCTGACACGTGGATCTTTGTGCATGCCAGGCATGCAACAGAAGCAGGCAGCAAAGTCATCATGGTCAAAGCCAGCGACACAGATGTTGTCGTCATCGCAGTCAGTGTTCTGCAGGCACTTCAGGAGCTAGGTCTGCAGCAGTTGTGGGTTGCCTTTGGCCAAGGACAGAACCTGAGGTGGGTTCCTGTACATGACTTGTGTTGCACTCTTGCAGAAAAGAGAAAAGAGATGCTCTTCTTCCATGCCTTCACTGGCTGCGATGTCGTTTCAGCATTCCGTGGCAAAGGGAAGAAGTCTGCTTGGCAAACCTGGGATGTTTGTGATGAGGCTTCCGGTGTCTTCGGCAAATTCAGCCAGTACCCACCGGTAGTTGATGATGAAGACCTGGAGACCTTGGAGAAGTTCGTGGTCATGATGTACGACAGATCCAGCACAGCTGAAGGTGTCGATGATGCGAAGTTGGACATCTTTGCTCGGAAGCAGAGGCCGTACGAAGCCATTCCTCCAACCCGAGCAGCACTGAAGCAGCATGTGAAGCGTGCTGCCTACCAGACGGGCTGCATCTGGAGTCAGTCAACAGTACGTCAACCAGAAATGCAGACTCCTGCCAACTGGGTGCTGGATCAAGAAAGGAGATCTGTGGCAGATCGTTTGGACAGAGCTCCCACCCATTGCAGAGAGTTGCCAGCAGCTGACCAAGTGTGGATGCAAGTCAGAATGCTGCGGTCGATGCAAATGCTACTGCTTTGGTCTGACCTGCACGGCACTGTGCAGCTGCAGATGCGAGGTTTAGAAGCGTTGTAGTATACTCATCCAGGCAGCAAGACAATAAGTGACAAACAAGTATAGGCCTACTGCCTACATGTACATCCAATAATATATCGGACTGATGGTGCCTATGATATGGGCACATTTTACCCTAATTATGATTCCGGGACTGATATTATGGTACAAGGAAGCTAGTGAGTAAGTCCATGGTTCCAAATTCGGATTCTACATAGTGAAAAATGTATGATTTGACACCAAGATCATTCAAATAGGACAAGTCTTTGCGATTTTATTGCGAAATGCAATGTTTCTGTTTATTCAATGGTGGACATCTTGAAAAATGGCCGCCATCTTGAATGTTTAGGTGGCTAACAGGTTTTATCAAAAGAGCAATCCCCAAGGAGTATGTGTGCCAATTTTGGTGCTTGTTTCCAGAAATGAACGATTATTCCAGTTATCTGCCCCACTATTAAGATGTATTAATATAACAAAGGCTGTAGACTGATGCATTATTTGCATTGTTTGTTCAGCCTCTGCTCTCCATTCCAGCATCTGAGTAATTAACTAGCTATGGCTAACTCAGAAGAATCCTGCAGCAGTCAGGGCACAAATAGAGTTCATCTTTATAGGATTTATTTCTACAATAATGAACCCTTTTTGTACCGGCGACGTCTTCTTATTTTTATCAGACTTATATTTAGACAATTTTATTCAGTTTAAGAAAGATCTGTCTTAAGCTCGAGTCACACATTCCCGTCCTGACCTCCCGTCCTCACCCGACCACCAAAAACTGTTGGACGGCATCAAACGGATGACCTTGTGTCCCGAGTGGGCCCGAGTGGCCACGTGTGGCTCTGATGCGCGACCTCAACACGTCACCTCCCCGGAAGACGGCGCATGCACGGTTAGTGGACGGAGATCTCAACACGTGACCGCCCCGGTAGACGGAGCATGGGCGGCGACTTGGTGCCACGACCTGTCCCTTTGGAAGGCGACCTAATAAGTCTGAATACGACCTGTCTGAGACGCACTGTGACGGCACTGCGACCAAAATATGATGGCCGCAGTGTCGTCGGCGATGGCCCCCATCATGCATATATATTGGGGCGTGGCACAGAGACACCTCAGTCTCAACCAGCCCACTGAGTGCCAGCCAATTTTGACGGTGTACTTTTTTTGGCTTAATCTATCAAGTTGGGAGAGAAAGGAAGGATAATGGTAAAAAAAGCACTTCTTGTCCATTTTCGCCAGAAATCAGGTCCCGATGGTCCCGAAAGTAGCTGAAAAGACACTATAGACTACAGAGACTTTCATGGTATCGGAATGTATGGGTAGGAGGGTCGTGGGAGGGTGGTTTGGGGGATGGTGGGGGGAAGGTAGAAGCGTAATTGACTCCTGTTACAAATATGAAGCCGATTGGTGAGGTAGTTTCGCCACCACGGATTTTCCTTTTTTTCCTTATCTTCGTACGGATACGCTGGAAGTGGGTGGTTGGAGGCGGTTGGGGGTGTGGTGGGGGGAAGGCAGAAGGGTAAGGGACTTGTCACACAAATATGGAACCAATTGGTGCAGTCGTTTCGCCGCCACAGATTTTCCTTTTTTTTCCTTCTGACGGGACAGACAGTCAGCGAGTGGGTGGGAGGAGGGATTTGGGATTTTTGTGGTGGGTAGCCAGAAGGGTAAGGTACATGTGGTAAAAATATGAAAGCCATAGGTGCAGTCGTTTCGCTGCTACGATTTGTTTTCGGCGAGGACATATATATACGTCCCTGGCACTCAGCGGGTTAAAATTGAAATTTTTCTACCAACAAATGTACAAATTAACAATTAACCCTACGAAGATGCAAGCCAACTGCATGCTACTATACAGTATTAATAAGGGCAGATTTCCACTTGAGGGATTTTTTATTTTGACGGCGGCTTGGGAACTGAGATAGGACCACACGCGGCTGGCTCTTTTATGGACGCTTGGTGGGCAGGGACTAGCGGGGACGCCGCGGGGTGATCACGTGAGGCGACGTTGGCACGTCGCAGTCTCAACTTTCAAATATTTTGGTCTGGGCATAGACTACGTCTGGTAGCGTCTAGGCGCCGCATAGATGCTTCTACACGGCGCCTATGCGCTGACCCGTCACGTGGGTGATCCGCAATTGAACCGAGTTTGACGGTTGGTCCGTTCTGATCCGTTTATTTTTGGTATGTCAAAAATGCACGGCTCCCTCGCCGCCGCGGCCCGTGCTGTGGCGTCACTGTACGTTCATGAACAGACCATACACGTTTAGGTCGGAGTCCTTGCACGATTGCATAAGTTTTCAGTGGTCGGGGGAGGACGGGAGGTCAGGACGGCAATGTGTGAACCGAGCTTTAGTAAACAAAAGGTTAAGTGAGATGGTTCGAAGCCTGTTAATTGCTGGAGGCCCTTTTTAAGCTGCATAGAATCGTCTAATAGTAACAAAAATAAATTAATAACACGTCGCCGGTAGAGAAGAGGTTAATTGTAACATATAATATATTATGGAGGCTATATTATATCAGATTCATTCCTCTATTGTTCTCCTATTTGTGTTATGCTTTGGCTCGTTAATTAGAATACTTATTATGTTTTGTTTATGTTACTAGTCTATATTATGTCGAGCTCTGTGGCCTACTTAATTGTTTGAGGATGTTGATGCGTTATAGCAGGTTTCTTCTGGTTATTAGAAGACGATTTTATGCAGTTTAGGAAAGACCTTATAATCAAAAGGGTAAAATCGATCTCAATTAACTTTTCGACTCACTCAAATTCCTCCTTTACCTTATACATTTGTTTAGCAATGGTTCCTTGGGGGTATTATTTAAGATTGATGGAGGTCTGTGGAACAAACCAAAAACCTCCCCTTAAGAATAGCATCACAAAATAGTAGCAAGAAAGAAACAACCTGCCCGAGAATAAATATATAGGCACTATTGACAGTACAATGGGAATACTGGGAGAGAGAAAAGGGAGGAACCACACAACAGAAGTGACAGACGGGGACTGGCGGGAGTGCAGGGAACGCGGAAGGGGAGATATGTGGCGCCCCCTGCTGAAGTGAGGCAAATGACGAATATAAAGAAATGAGAAAACAGCGTTTGAAAGTTCCCGCTCTCTCTCTCAACCCTCGTGACTTGCCTCCCTCCCACCACCAGGGAGGGAGGGAGGCAGGCACCGGTAAGGGGTCGGTTGCCTTGCTACGAACTGTCAAACGCTGTTTTCTCATAATACATAATAGAAATAATGTAAATAATGATATTAATAGTAATATTAACGTTTTGTGGTACAATTATTTATATAATTTATTATATTTTAATTTATTGTACCACAATGAAAATGTATTCACTTACTGTTGTTGGTTAGGAAGTCTGGGCGATGAGTGCAGTACAGAGATACTGGGAGATGAGTGCGGAGATACTGGGAGATGAGTGCGGAGATACTGCGAGATGCGTGCTGAGAGGCTGAGTGACGAGACTGATGTGACCCTGACCCTTCACTTAACCACATTATGTATAATAGGCACTTGAACTTATCGATAAACACTTTACCACATTATATGTAAAAATAATAACTGAATATACACTTGTGTTGGCTTCACACACTTATTTATATCGCACAAGGCACTTTCAATATTGATTATTCTTTGCTTATTATTATATTACCTTAAAACTAAATCAGTTTCTGTGTTCTTGTATATTTATTGATAATCAAAGAAGCCTCTCTCACCCTCGGCTTCCTCGTCATTATCTACATCACCCATCGGGTTAGGGTCATCAGCTACAGCCTCATCATCCGAATCTGAGTCATCACCATCAGACTCTGTCTCAGCCTCTTGAGTAACACCCAGTATACTGTCCCAGTACCTACGCCGGATGTAGGGTGGCACTAGGTCTCCCACAAGTACTTTTAGGTCCACCAACTTGGGTTTCGCCAGAGGGATGGGTTTGGTGTATTTCTGGGGAACATCATCGAGTGAGAGGTTGAAGGCTTTGTCTGCCCTCGGACCAGAACCTTTCACAATCCTCACAGATTCCCCCAAACCGTCTTCAATGGTGGCATAACTCGAGTCACAAGCGAAGCCAGACGGGATGGTGTGGGACAGACGGAAGTAGGTTGCATCTATGAACCTAATAGTGGTGGGGTTGCGTCGAGTACATAACTTCTTAAGGCAGTCATAATCTTTGAAGTCTGTTTGTTGCATTTTCACAACCTCAAAGGGGTTAGACCTCTCACCTCCAGTCTTCCGGTAAGTATGACCAGACCTGAAATAGACTTGATGAATTTCCTTGAATCTGCCAGAATGAATGAAGGAGAGGTAGTAGAGCAGCAGTGTAATGTTTTTGTTCTGCTCTGAACAGTTATCAGAGAACATGTATATCTCGTTGACTTCAGGAGGGACAAATATATCAATGAACTTCTTGATGCAACTGCAAATTTTGAGTGCCCCCCTCTTAGCTGTCACTTCATCCCAAATAAACATATGCCCCTTTCCAGTCTTATAGTTGTGAATGTTAAAATTATATGTCCACATTTTTCTTCTATAAAAGGCGATTCCTGTCGATATCTTGGGGGTTGGAAGTGCTTGCTGAAGGTCCATGCAGAGGACCATGGTAGTGTCGGGAGTGTCAGTGACAAGTTTCTTGGGGAGCTTGTATCCAACTTCAGCCTTGGCCAGGTGGAGAGATTGCCTCACCTCGATTGCCCTCTTCTCGGTCTCTGTCAGCAAAAAATCCTTACACTTATTGGCATACACGTCACAAGTTTTGCACGTATCTTGGCGTGGTTTGTACAGCTTAAGATTGGAAAAGTTGGCCTTCAGCACATCGTCATAATAGTGCCAAGTACAGGGCACCTCACTTGGGTACTTTTCTTCCAGCCACTCTTTATATAACTCATACATTTGGCGCTTGCTTAGCATATCAGTGTCTAAATAACGCACATCTGGGGAGTTTTTGCGAGAATAATGGCTGGTAATAGTAGGGAAACTTTTCACATGCTCTACTACTTTACGGTTACGTTCGTCCGCGACTTTACCGTGACTGCCAGGCTTGCCTCTACGATCAGATATGGGGACACTTGTGGAGGTCATGTTGTTCAAGGCACGATCCAATCGGGCTCTAGGGATACCATGAATGTTTGCAAATGCCTGCTTACATGCAGTGATAGGGATGTCATTGACGGTGACGTGATAATGCCGAGTGCAGCTTTTTTGTTTCTCCACATTCTCAGTTCGCCTCCGTTTCACAGCCTGGGATGTAGTCTGTTTTTGGATATAAACTGTCTGTGCATCCCAGCTGCCAGTCTTCCAAAAGTCTGTGAAAATGGACTGAATGTTCTGTTCACCCACAAGATCGTAACATTTCGCAGCACAGGTACAGGGAGGCCCCACTTTTCGCTGTGGCATTTTCCTCCCTGTATAAGCAGACGTATACTCAAGGCCCAAGTTCCTATTTGATTTTGCTGCATTTTTCTTCCACTTTCGTTTGTTTCTCGGCCTCTTTCGTACTCCAGAGGGTGACTGTATATCTGGTTGGTCACTTGCCTCCCCATCAGCCATGGTGGAGAATAATAGCACAGAAAAAAGCACAAAACAAGAACAAAATGTGGAAGGTATGCGCTTGATACGAGCTGGCGTGAAAACTGAGGAGGGTGGAGTGGGAGTGGTGGACGCTGATTGGCTGGCGAGCGATGACTCATCATCATGGCGCCCGCTGATTGGTGGCGGCTCTTGTCTCGGGGCTTTGACTCAGTTCAGCACTGACTTCTCAGTCGTGCGTTAGCTGGGTAAAAAATCCTGCAATAATTCTGGGAAAATCGTTCTTATAGACACTTCCATGTCGATTTGAGGCAAATGCTTCTTCCACAGGCTCAAGCATGCCTTTGCCTATCCGAGGCAAGTGCTAACTCAATTTCATCCGGCCCGTTGTTTGCCTCACTTCAGCAGGGGGCGCCACATATGTATTGCCTTATTTACTTATTTATTTATTTATTTATTACTTCTGTTTAGTTTCCTTCCTAGACTACCACCAACCTTGTAGAAATATCCCCAAGACCCACCTTCGAGTTATATTTGTGAATTTGTGTGAATGCCGGAAACCCGGTTCTTCCTTGATTGCAGGTAATTAACTTTCCCCAAGTAGGATTTTTCTTCTCATACACACACATACACATATATATATATATATATATATATATATATATATATATATATATATATATAAATAAAAGTGCAAGTATCGCCTCTCCGTGCACTTGAAGTATCGCCATCATTGTAAACTATAGCTAAAGATACTATACCCTATTCCAAATAGGTAGCCCAGAAATCGTGAACCTTAACCTCTGTAACTCAAAATGGTCTAGAGCAAGTGGGCTGTAAATTTCCACACCTATTCCCTGGCTGACCCATCCCAAATGGTACAAATATTTGCTCGATTACTCTAGTCGTTTGAGAGTTATTGAGGCTAATGTTCAAGAGCTTTGGCACACTTACTTGGAACAGGGTATCCCACACACCTCACGTCGTTCCCGACATACAAACCAGAGCCCTTCAATCTCACACCAAAGATGCAAGACCCCCCCCCCCCCTCCAACACACACACACACACACACACACACACACACACACACACAGAGCAGCACTCGGTATTTTCCCCCGCCCGCCGCCCGCCTGTCTTCCTATTGTTTACCGGGAACCACTTTGTATGTCTGTTTACCCCGGCACCAGCTGGCAAGACTATCAACAAAGAGTCTACGGAATGGAAAACTCCGTCTTTGGAAATGGTTGGCGTTTGGTAGCTCTCTAAGGACTTTTACATTGGGTAAAGGAGAGAGAGAGAGAGAGAGAGAGAGAGAGAGAGAGAGAGAGAGAGAGAGTGTGTGTGTGTGTGTGTTAGGAAAGAATGGGAATTGGGATGGAAGTAGGAAAACTGGAAGTGCAGTAACTAAGGTGAAAAATTATGGCTAGTGCCAAAAAATTAATAAGGATTTTTTGTTAAAGACCTCCGTCTACATATTGTGAAAAACTTGTTATCCTCTGGCAAATAGTGGGGGATAAGGACAATGAAACTGACTCTCTCTCTCTCCCTCCCTCATATATCTGTTAGAGCATTTCCTGTATTCCCCAGGAGACTGAGTGGATAATTGGAGAGGCTGGCATGGATTTAGGTAAGCTGCTTCTCTGGGGTCCTACTACTACTACTACTACTACTACTACTACTACTACTACTACTACTATTATTACTATTACTACTATTACTACTATTTCTACTACTACTACTTCTACTGCTACTACTATTATTATTACTACTACTATTACTACTACAACTACTACTACAATTTGTAGAAGACGCTTTTGCAAAATCAATCCTCGTTCCACTGTGCATGCAAAAATAATGTAATTAATTTGTCAGGTATCTCCATTGCTTGTTACTCGGTATTAAGGTTTGCGTCTCACGAGTACTAGTACAGGTTCTTCTTCAGCTGCACATAATCGTGTAAATATAGCTAGAATAAAGTAGAAAAGACGTCGTCGGTACAGAACGGGTTAACCACCAGAATTTTGGTTGGCTGAGTGGCGAGAGCTGCTTGCTGTGTGGTGGTTATCAGCTAACATCAAACATGGAGAGTCTTGCTTTGAGCAATCTCATAGCTATCCCTTTGCCACATGTCTCACTTATTGTACCGGTATAATTTACTGTCTTGATAGCGTAATGGTTAGTGCGCGGAATTTCAGTGCGAGTATCCTAGGTTCGAATCCTTGTATTCATTAGTTTCATTGATTTCATTAATTAGGTTTATTTGTAAGTTAATTGGTGGGTTGGTGATGATATGAAATTACATCATCTCTCTCGTTGTTTCCCTGGTGGTGGTGTGGACGACATAGTTGCTGCAGTTGACGAAGTATCAAAGCTGGCCCCTGCTAATACAATGTATGTCATCCACGTTGGATCCAACGATGTACAGCGAACCCGGTCGGAAGATTTGATTTTAAAGTACCAGCAGCTGATCAAGTCGTTTAAGGAGAAGTCATCAAGGATCATCGTCTCAGGAATCGTCCCTCGGCTCGGTGTAGAGAGCCGATTATACAACATAGCCACCAGCACAAATCGTTGTCTACCAAACCTCTGCAGGAAGGAGAACGTGGGTTTCGTCGACACCTGGGACAATTTCTACTATGATGACTATTTGTTTTCGGACGATGGAGTTTATCTGAACCAGGTGGGAGCAGCACGTTTTGGGCGTCTTCTCAACGATGCGGTGAAGGATTTTCGGAGAAGAAATCGACTCGGCCCAGGACAACCAGGAAGGAGGACCGAAGACAGCGAGGACGGCAACCTGCGAAGGAATTAAATGCTAATCCGTCAAGAACCGCGAATTTGGATAAAGCTCCACCAACACGACCCAAATTCAAAACCGCCAGGGATAACGACCGAGGACCGAGGACAGCCATGAATGTAAATGTAGATCCGACCAGAACCAAAAATTTGATTAAAGAACGTTCTGTGAGTTCTAAAACCGCAACTTTAAAGGTTTTCTATGCAAACGCTCGTAGCATACGCAATAAATTTTCAGATTTAGAGGAACTAGTGTTTACAGAAAATTATGATGTGATTGGTATAACTGAATCTTGGCTCAATACAGAAGATAGAGACTTTTTAGCAGAGTATTCACTTCCCGGTTATGTAATGTTTGAGAAAAGCCGAATAAATAAAAATGGAGGTGGCGTTTTATTTTATATCAAAGAAAGTCTTAACCCGACCCTCTTGTCAAAACCTCAAATTGTGAACGTCGACACATCTTTTGTGCTAATAAAGAATAATAAAGGTACAAAAATAATACTTGCATTAATATACAGACCTCCAGCTCAATCAGTGCAAACTGACTGAGAAATTTATGAACAAATTGCAGATGTAAGTAACTCACAAGATACGGTATTTTTTGGCGACTTTAATTTACCTGTGACCAAGTGGGGCGATACTCTTACTTCACACTCCGGACATGAATTGTATGCGAACTTGCAAGAGAGTTCACTCTATCAATTTGTTCGATCGCCGACCCGTGGTAATAACGTTCTTGACCTTGTACTTGCAACAAAAGAAGAATTAATAGAGAATTTGAATGTTGGTGATGAATTCAGTAACAGCGACCATCGTACAATAACTTTCACTTTATAGTTTACTAGTAACGAACCAAATAGCAGCATCGAAAAAGTCCCTAATTTCAAGAAAGCAAACTTTCATAAACTTAGAGGTATGTTTAAAGAAACTGACTGGAGCTTTGTAATTAACAATAACGACATAAATACATCTTGGGAATTATTCGAAACCACTTAACTAAAAGCAGTGCAGGACTGCATACCATCGAAAATACGGCATATAGGCCTTAATAATAAGCCCAAATGGTGGAATAAAGAGATTTCAAACTGTCTGCTTGCTAAAAAGTTTGCTAATGATAGATTAAAATCCTTACAAAATGACGAAGAGCGGGTGAAATTTGTAGAGCTACGACGCAAAGTCAAAAAGTTAATTAAGCAAAGTAAAAAGACCCTGGAGTTACATGTTGTGAATCAAAGTAAAACAAACCCGAAAGAATTCTATAGTTATATCAGAAAAAAAAAAGTAGTTACTTCAACTGTTGGACCGTCGATGAAAATTGAGAATACACCAAAGACGAAGTACAAATGAGTAATGCCCTCAATACCTTTTCTTTGCATCATTTTTTACAAAGGAAGACCTCAGTGATATCCCTACACCATCGCCGATTCAGATTGATAATTCAGATGTTCTAAGCAATATCACCGTTACAGAGAGAGACGTATTGAATTGTTTAGATAAACTCAAGGTAAATAAAACGCCTGGACCTGATACAATCTCACCTAGAGTCCTAAAGGAAGCTAAGGATGAGCTCTCCAAACCACTGACATTGCTATTCAATAAATCCTTGCAGTCTGGAACTATGCCTGATCAGTGGAAGCTAGCCAACATAACACCGATATTCAAAAAGGCAGCAAATCCCTACCCAGTAACTATCGTCCAATTAGCTTAACCTCAGTTGTATGTAAAATGGTAGAAACACTCATAAGAGACAGACTCGTAAATCACTTAGAGGAAAATAACATACTTAACACCTTACGAGCGGCCTATGCGGTTTATTTATATGTACCGCCCAGCGGGGTGTTTTTAGCCAAAATAGGGCTGTTTATGTGATCATTTTCATGCCTAAATAAGACCCAGAACGTAAAACAAGTACCTATCCCTGAAAGGGCATAAACAGAGCTTTCGAATGACACCATAACGATCCTTTTATGATGGCTAGTTTTCTTGCAATAACCGTGCAACGCGAGTGCAAAAAGCATGTAATTCGGTACTTTCCCCATATAATTCAGTATGTAGCGAGTGAGAGAGGGAGGAGGGAGCTGAGATTCGTGTCAGTAGGTTCGCCGCGGTGGTCTGGAGCAGTCATACGCTCGCTAGTCTCCTGCCACCACTTGTCTCTCTCTCTCAGCAACATTACGTGCTGAAATTGCCACTCGACCTATGTCGAGCGCCGCCACATAGTCCAGCTTTATTAAATACGACTTATGTGGTGAGCCGCTAATTAAGGGTTAAAGATACTCAACACGGCTTTCGTAAAAAACGTTCCTGTTTAACAAACCTCTTAGACTTCTTCCACGATATCTTCAACCTCTACGATGAGAGTAAAGCTGTAGATATTATATACCTTGATTTTCAAAAGGCCTTTGACAAAGTTCCCCACAAAAGTTTACTGCTAAAACTAAAAGCGCATGGAATACAAGATGGTGTGTTGAAATGGATAGAAAATTAGCTCAGCGACAGAAAGCAAAGAGTAGTCATAAATGGTAAGGCATCTAAATTGACCAATGTAAGTAGCGGGGTACCCCAGGGATCGGTACTAGGACCAATTCTCTTTCTAATTTACATCAACGACATAGATGAGGGTCTCACCTGTACAATCTCAAAATTTGCTGACGATTCAAAAATTGCAAATAGCGTTCTCTCAAAAGAACAAGTTGACGATATGCAACACAATCTAGATAAGTTGTCATGTTGGGCCCACATTTGGTAAATGAGTTTCAATGCGGATAAATGTAAAGTACTACATATCGGATACCAAAATGAGAAAGCAAACTATTTTATGAATGGCACTCAGCTTAAGAATATACACAGAGAAACCGATATGGGAGTAACAATATCGAGTACCGGTAACCTAAAACCGAGCCAACAATGTTCAGAAGTTGTTAAGAAGGCAAACAAAATAATTGGCTTTATAGGCAAGTCATTTGAGCATAAATCCAAAGACGTTATCCTAACCCTTTACAATTCCTTAGTCCGCCCTCTTCTGGAATACTGCGTTCAATCCTGGTGCCCTTATTACCAAAAAGATATAGACAAGCTAGAACGAGTTCAACGTAGAGTTACCAAAATGATACCTAGCCTAAAGAACAAACCATACGAGGAGCGTCTTAGAGAATTAAATATATTTCCTTTAACCCAGCGCAGATTAAGAGGCGACTTAATTCAAGTGTTCAAAATCATCAAAGGCATCGACAATATGAACTGTAGTAAGTACTTCACTATCGACCAATCTAATTACACGCGGGGAAACGATTGCAAAATTATTGGTAAATCTTTTAACTCACACGAAGCTAAGAATTTCTTCTTCAATCGAGTTGTCAACTTATGGAATGGGCTTCCCCGAGATGTCATAGACTGCAGCACCCTTGATTCATTTAAACTTCGCCTAGACAAATATCTCACATCAAACCCTCGACTGACTGCGTTTGTAAATGAATAACTATATTTTATCATCCCCTCAGTTACTAACCCATCTGTCCCCTACTAATTTCCTAATCCTGCCACGGACATTAGTTCCAGGGCAGTAGTTCCCTTTCCAATGTTCCCTTACCTACTCTAAACCACTGTTTGGACACTTGATCCTCAGTGTTTTGGAGGACAAGCAACCTAGAAGGGTCACTAGACCTGTTGTTGCTTGATTTCCTTTGTACTCCTTTGTACTTTGTACTCGTTCTCGTTTTCTTAGTTCCTCTTATATTGCTAGTCTTACTTTTGTTATTTAATTTCTTTAGCCACACACATAAAACCAGATAGCCTATACACACGGTACTTACGTGGGAAAACAACAAGTATTTAGTCCATATCTATGAGTTGGCTAGTATTCCCTTCTCCTCTTCGTCAGTCTCTCCTTCTTGCACAGCTTCCAATACTCAATATGGTTGGCCTTAATTTATTGACAAGTCCCCCTACTCCTCGGTGTTCTGTATCACCTTGGAATTGACCTGTTTCCCCATTCTACCTCATTCTCGTTGTTGGATCGTCCCTCGCTGCTCTCCTCTCGTTATGGTCGTGAACCTTCTCTTCCTTCCATGTAATGTTTATCTGTCCCATCGCCTCGCTCGACGCCCCTCCGTTTCTCAACATACATAGGGTACGCTCGTATTCATATTTTATTTTCCCTTAAGCTCGGTTCACACATACACGTTCTAACGTCCCGTCCGGCCCCGACCTTTTAATAAAAAGCGCCTAGGCGGCGTCCTTTTTATGCATGCATAAAATGGTCCGTGTGGGTCGAGGCAACTGCCAGAAAACGTGTTATGCCGGGACACCCACGGGACATACACGGACACACACAGAAGTTATTTTCTTGGTCGGGGACGGACGGGACGTTAGAACGTGTATGTGTGAACCGAGCTTTAGCCATTAGTTAATGGACGAAATTACTTGAAAAATGACTTTACCCTTAGAAATGGGAATGCTAATGTGTGTACTATCTATAAACAACACTCATTCCCAAAGTATTCGGTCGGGATCAAGCGCTTGGAAGGGAAAGAATTGTTTAAGAATACAAGCGAAAGGGTCGTGGGATCCATGGGTCTCTAGGGGGCCGTCCGTCTGAAGGGTAATCACCGAGCTACCACTCTCCAGACACCGACCCCAGAGAAAATGGAGAAGTTTGGTGGTGGGACTTGTGGAGCTCTAAGAACACTGATTACTGTAAGGGCAGTAGAAGTTTGAGAGAGATGTAACATTGCAGCGTGTAGGTAAAGGTTGTAGGGAATTAGTACGAGGAAGTGAGTTGATAAGACGAAATGCTTTTGACTTTTCCCTTCCGTGTATAGAACCATGCCTCGTTCGCTTAACCTACTGGATACATACACTACCGCTCTGACACTCCTAATTTTCAGTTAGGCTATTTGTTATGTTTATTTTAATATAAGTTAGAGTAAAATATAGACTAGGAAAATTTAGATTAGGCTGGGGTAGTTTGATTGATATACTGTATGTATTTGCTACAAGTTATGCTTTGAATAATCATACGAACATATCTAGCACTTTGAAATATATTCCTAGAGTCATAATGATAAGAGGGTCACATTGTCTCCTCCATTACCGCTGTGCTATGGGTCTGGCTTGATGAAGGGGATCTCACATTATGGGCGGAGCTGCACAACAGCCGCCTGTTTGGAGATGGGACTCGTCAGCCTGGTCGGCACCCATCATGGGGAGACAACCTTATACAGTATACATACATTCGGGTGGATGGGACTCGTTAGCCTTTGTCGACAACTTGTCTAGGGGAATAAATCTTATACAATATACCGAAGGGCGGCACGCTTATCGGTGCCACTTGCAAGTGGCAAACTCTACAATAGATGCAATAGATATAAGAGGCTATTGCTGTGGTGGAAGGTATAGGTGTTGGTATCATGGCGCAGAATTGTTATTGGACAGGATAAGGATGCTTGGTGTGTATCCAGGCAACTTTAAAGGCTCTGTAACCTTATATATAACTGTAAAGACAACTAAAGGCGATATTGAGGAGGGGGGACTGTGTCTGTTGATTGTTTCTGTGGTTGATGCAGTATAATTGTTACTGGTTGATGCAGTATAATTGTGACTGTGGTTGATGCAGTATAATTGTTACTGTGCTTGATGCAGTATAATTATGACTGGTTGATGCAATATAATTGTGACTATGGTTGATGCAGTATAATTGTTACTATGGTTGATGCAGTATAATTGTTACTGTGGTTGATGCAGTATAATTGTTACCGGTACTGTGGTTGATGCAGTATAATTATGACTGTGGTTGATGCAATATAATTGTGACTGTGGTTGATGCAGTATAATTGTGACTGTGGTTGATGCAGTATAATTGTGACTGTGGTTGATGCAGTATAATTGTGACTATGGTTGTTGCAGTATAATTGTTACTGTGGTTGATGCAGTATAATTGTGACTGTGGTTGATGCAGTATAATTGTTACTGTGGCTGATGCAGTATAATTGTGACTGTGGTTGATGCAGTATAATTGAGACTGTGGTTGATGCAGTATAATTGTTTCTGTGGTTGATGCAGTATAATTATTGTGACTGTGGTTGATGCAGTATATTTGTGACTGTGGTTGATGCAGTATAATCAACTCTGCGAAACAGAGTGGTATCGCGCACACAGATCCCGCCCGTATACTGTGCACCATAATTCAGCTTGTCTGTCGTCGTCGTCCGTCCGGTAACTCCTCCTAGACCGTTCAATGGATTTTCAACAAATTTCACAGGTATATACATTTGGTCAATGCAAAGGTCAGTCAAAAAGAAATATTAATTTAACCAAAGGGTTAAGGTCAAAGGTCAAGGTTAAAAATAAGATCAATATTTCATGTGTTTTAGTTTTTACTTGAATGTCTCAATTTTCACTATACAAGTTACTGGCACCCTCGATATCTTATTGACCAAATTTGAAATAAATATTCTAAAGGGTAAGGTCAAAGGTCAAAGGTCAAGGTTAAAGGTCAAAATAGGTTTTGTACTACTATTTCTTATAATAACTGTTAGATGCTCACTAGACTTACCATGAATATTCGGAATACCTAGGCCAAGGTCATACAATAAACTATTCAATTCCATATGAAAGGTCAAAGTCACAAATCAAGGTCAAATATAAGGTCAATATGCTAATTGCTTTACTTTTCATGCAAACTTCACAAACTTTGGTGAGATAGCTGCACTTTAAATGAAAAGGAAAATAAAACATTTTGAGAAACATATCATGAAGGTCAAGGTGAAGGTCAAAAGTCAAGGTCAACTATTCTATAAATATATATACAACTAACTGATGGGTTTTAATGAAATTAGTCATGCTTATTTGATTTTCCTGGGCAATTTCAATTTAAAAAAAAATACTCTTACATAAAGGTCAAGGTCGCAGGTCAAGGTAAAGGTCAACTTATGCTATATGTTTTTAGTTTTTATTCAAATGTCTTCATTTTCACTATACAAGGTACTGGTAACCTTGATATCGTATTGCTAAAATTTAGATAAATATACTAAAGGGTAAGGTCAAAGTTCAAGGTCAAAGGTCAACATAGGTTTTTTACTAGTATTTCTTATATTAACTCTTATATTCTCACTAGGCTTACCATGTATATTCGGAATACCTAGGCCAAGATCATACAGTAAACTATTCAATTCCATATGAAAGGTCAAGGTCACAGGTCAAGGTCAAATAAAAGGTCAATATATTTTCTTTACTTTTCATGCAAACTTCAAAAAATTTGGTGAGATAGTTGCACTTCAAGTGCAAAGGAAAAAAATAAATGTTGAGACATAAAGGTCAAGATAGAGGTCAAAGGTCAAGGTCAGCTATTCTATTAATATATATGAAACTAACTGATGGGTTTTAATGAAATTAGGCATGCTTATTTGATTTTCATGGGCAATGTCAATGCAAACAAAAATGTACTCTTACATAAAGGTCAAGGACACAGGCCAAGGTCAAAGGTCAACTTATTATTAATTAAAAAAAGATTACTCCATTTTTTAAAACTGTGTTATGGCTTATTACTTAAATCACATATATATCAAATTACACATAAATATTGTAAAAGTTAAGGTCAGAGGTCAAGGTCAAAATATGAGTATTTGTAATTTTCCCTAAACTTCTCCTTGACTGTTTATTGTATTGTCATCAAAGATTTAGGTTAAAGGTCAAGGTCAAAGAACAAAAGAAGAGTGTTAATTAGTTGTTTTAACTCTTCCTAGACTGTTTAACCCTTTGTGTACCGGTGACATATTTTGAATTGCATTCTAGCTATAATTAAACGATATTGTGGAGCTTATGAGGGATCTGTGGTAGTTGTTGTTCCCCAAGCTCCCTGGCCGAACAGCCCCAAGTCCCCGAGCAAGGCCAAGACCATAACCGAGCACCCCCACAGAACCCTCCCTGCCGACCACAATAAAGCCTGGGTGACCGAAGCCACTTCATGGCGGGGAGCTGAGGAGGGTGCGGAACCGCCCGGGAAACCAAAGCCCCACCCATGGCCCTGTGCCCCTCAGCAATTATGAAGAGAATGTTGAGGGGCATAGGAAAAATGTGACGCTTTGGCTTCCAATCTTGGTAGATTGGGAGGTCAATCCAGGGAAGAGACGCCGTCACTTGAGATCTAGAAAATATATAAGTAAAAGGAACAGTCAGAGTAAGCTATGGGTATGGCAGAGATCGCTCAGTTCTCACTCTGATAGACCAGCCCATCACCACATGACTAGAACCCAATCCTCTCAGCATCAGCTAGGAAAGGCCCTAGAAAGCCGTCTTTGGCGGGGGGATAGCTCCCCTATTTCAACCCCTTTCGGGGTTGGGCACCCGCTGTCTGTGGTAGTAAAAAGGGTTAGTTAAGATAGTTGAAAGCCTGCTAATTTTATGGAGGCCCTTCATAAACTAAATAAAATAGTCTTAATATTTAGTAAGAAATGAAACCGACAGAACTGTACTGAACGGGTTATGTATCATTACCAAATTTTGCTGGCAAATTCGGTTGGTCAATGCAATGATTGTCCAAATTTTGTGTTTTTGTTATTGCAAGGTCAAGGTGAATAGCGAAGGTCACAGATTATGGTCACTATTTCTTTCTTATATATATTTTAAATTTGAATTACACCATATTCAAAATTCAACAAAATAGTGTTACGCTGACCATATTATAGATAAATAGTCCAATGGTTAAAATTAAATGTGATCATATATGTAAATATATATAATTATTTACTCCCAAGCGGACATGAACTACCAAACAGTCAGCACGAGTGTCCATGCTTTAATCCACTGCACACAAGTATCCTCTATCATGCCGTGGTATAGTGGATTAAAGTATGGGCACATGTTCTGACTGTCGGTGGCTCAAGTCCGGCTGTGAGTATAAAAACATTTAGTAGCTTATGTATAGTTGCGATATATATACTGTATATAAACCGATTTTACCTAAGAGATTCAATACTACTTGCAGAATTCTAGGTCGCAGAGTTGCGTATGCATTTTTTGTTTTCGTAATGCGAAAACTGCACACCTAGTTTATTGTTACTGTGGTTGATGCAGTATAATTGTGACTGGTTGTTGCAATATAATGGTTGATGCAATATAATTGTTACTGTGGTTGATGCAGTATAATTGTTACTGTGGTTGATGCAGTATAATTGTTACTGTGGTTGATGCAGTATAATTGTGACTGGTTGATGCAGTATAATTGTGACTGGTTGATACAGTATAATTGTGACTGTGTTTGGTGCAGTATAATTGTGACTGGTTGATGCAGTATAATTGTGACTGTGTTTGGTGCAGTATAATTGTGACTGGTTGATGCAGTATAATTGTGACTGTGGTTGATGCAGTATAATTGTGACTGTGTTTGGTGCAGTATTATAGTGGTTGGTGCAGTATAATTGTGACTGTGTTTGGTGCAGTATTATAGTGGTTGATGCAGTATAATTGTGACTGGTTGATACAGTATAATTGTGACTGTGTTTGGTGCAGTATAATTGTGACTGGTTGATGCAGTATAATTGTGACTGTGTTTGGTGCAGTATAATTGTGACTGGTTGATGCAGTATAATTGTGACTGTGGCTGATGCAGTATAATTGTGACTGGTTGATGCAGTATAATTGTGACTGTGTTTGGTGCAGTATAATTGTGACTGGTTGATGCAGTATAATTGTGACTGTGGTTGATGCAGTATAATTGTGACTGTGTTTGGTGCAGTATTATAGTGTTTGGTGCAGTATGATAGTATCTCAAAGCATGTCCCCTCCGTGTAGCCTCTGCTGCAGTATGATAGTGTCTCAGAACATGTCCCCTTCGTCTAGCCCTTGTTCTATACTTCAGAACCACTGATCCATGATTCTTGTTGTTTTTTGTTGATGCTATTGTCGGTGTGGTTGTTAGTGATGTTGGTGGTAATGTTTGTGCAGGCAACGTATCCAAGCAAAAAGACTAATGATAAATAATAAATATAACGGCAAGGACGAATTGAAATTATACAACAATCCAAAAACAACTATAACACTAATAAGGCTGCGTCAGCAGGTGTGTTACCTCTGAATGATGGAGATCTATAACTAATGACAACAAACATCCAGAAGGAAAAAACAGTAGAAGAAATCATGATAGGTTGGCTACTGTTTTTGTGTCTGTTTCATAAACCTTGGGTAGCCTATCTAGTTTACCTGAATAACTCAACACACATCCAAGTAAATATAATTAATGCCTTCAATGAATAATAACCTCAACACATCGCAGTAATGCTTGCTGACTCTTACGTGACGTTGTTATTGATGTTTTGGTTGAGTGTTATCGGGTGCCCTTATTGTACTGTACCGGTATGTGTTGAGGTTTTGGTTGAGTGTTATCGGGTGCCCTTATTGTACTGTACCGGTATGTGTTGATGTTTTGGTTGAGTGATATCGGGTGCCCTTATTGTACTGTACCGGTATGTGTTGATGTTTTGGTTGAGTGATATCGGGTGCCCTTATTGTACTGTACCGGTATGTGTTGATGTTTTGGTTGAGTGATATCGGGTGCCCTTATTGTACTGTACCGGTATGTGTTGATGTTTTGGTTGAGTGTTATCGGGTGCCCTTATTGTACTGTACCGGTATGTGTTGATGTTTTGGTTGAGTGTTATCGGGTGCCCTTATTGTACTGTACCGGTATGTGTTGATGTTTTGGTTGAGTGTTATCGGGTGCCCTTATTGTACTGTACCGGTATGTGTTGATGAGGCACGTAAGGGTGCTGTGCCAGTCATCAATAACAATAAAGTACAATCATCAAATATACAATAGCTTTATATCCTCGCAGATTTAACTGAGCTAGTAGTATTTTAGTTTCCACCTTCTATGTATAATCGAACCTCAACCCTCTCAATACCAGAGCCGTCCTTTTAGCTATATTCTGGTTACTAGCAGACGATGTTATTCAGTTTACATAAGGTCTCCAGCATTTAACAAACTTGGAACTATCTCACTTAACCCTTTTTACTACCGTACCACAGATCCTTTCTTAAATGCACAAAATATCTAAATATAGCAAAAATACAATTTATTACAGAAGGAGTTACGGGGGAAATAGTAGCTTTTTTCCCTCATGTTTAGTCCCATTAGCTTTGGAATTTTAAGACGTTCATTCCATCAGTATGGCGATTTTAAGATCTTTCGCAACATTTCCATGTC
This sequence comes from Paralithodes platypus, assembly GCA_032716605.1. Lineage (NCBI taxonomy): Eukaryota > Metazoa > Arthropoda > Malacostraca > Decapoda > Lithodidae > Paralithodes > Paralithodes platypus. The sequence continues at coordinate 17,301,681 of CM064567.1, forward strand.
AATATATACAGTAGAGCTTTCGTGCCATTTCGATGTCGATTATATCCTTGCGAGCGATGGCGAGCTGGTAATTCTAAGAGGAATCGGTCTTCGGCCGGGACATTTTCTATCGAAAAATGTACAAATTTATCTTGAAGGGGGTTTTAGGAGGTGTTTTTTTAAGCCTGATGGAGCTCTAGCGATGTTACTAAAAAATACATAAATAAATATATTGACCAAACAATATCCACTACCCCCTTAATTAAGACAGATTATATTTATGTTTTGTTCTTTCTAAAGACTTCTTGGCCAAGCAGATTTACTGGCCGTGTTGGCCTTAATTTCTGAAGTGCCCGGTTTTTGTCCTCCGCGCGTGAAAAACTCCAAACTTTACCCAAACTTTCCTGCTCCCTCACTTTGTATTATTATTTTCCCCTAGCCCCTGCCTTTCCTCGCTCCAGGTTTTTTATGGTGAAATTCTATTATGATACAGCATGGAATACCGCCCCCCCTCTGTCACGCCAAGCCCCCCTCCCACAAAAAAATGAATACATAATGAAGAGGAGGCGGAGGGTAATGGCTGTTCACGATTTTCACTTTGACATTAATGGTTACCTGTTCCAAATGTATAACTCACAAACGACTAGAGTAATCAAGTTCTACCATTTGGGAAGGGTCAGCCAGGGAAGGAAATAAGTGTGGATTCCCAAATAGGTCGAAATGTATCTTCACACCCAATGTCTCTGTTCACCTAGTTGTAAATAAGATCCTTGGGGTAAATTTGCATATGTGACATTCCAACAGGGTGATTTACCCCTTGAGGATTATGACGTATTTTGACAGTAATTCTGGTTATTATTAGACGATTTTATTCGGACTAGGAAGGTATGTGGAAGTCAGAGGGTTAATGTAGATGATCGTGACCCTCTTAATCCCCACAGATCCTTCCCAAGCTGTATAACATCGTCTCATGATAGCCAGAATAGACTGTAAAAGATTCAAGGTATTACATTTGGTAACAATTGGATAGTATGTACTAGCCTTTGTGCACGAATCTGGATAACTCACGTGTATTATCCACCATAGTCCTCATTTTTCAAAGAAACAAAGAACGGTAAACGACAATACGTAACCAAAAATGTATTGATCTTTACGAGGCTGCCAGAAGCTAGTTTACCTATAGTCTATTCGCTGTAAGTAGGCGAGAAATCATGACCTCTAACCTCTGTAACTCAAATAGGGCTAAAGCAAATTGGCTGTAAATTTTCACATCTATTCCTTGACTGACCCTTCCCAAATGGTAGAAATATTAGCTCGATTACTTTAGTCGTTTTTGAGTTACAGATGATAGAATTCGTGATTTCTCGCCTACTTACAGCGAATAGACTATAGCCTATGTGAAAGAAAGACAGGGTAGTATTGTGCAAAAGGAAGTTATTTGGTTGTAAATGCAGTCAATCGGTGGTTATGAGCGATTTATATAATCTGCTCGATTATGAACATTTTAGACGGTACGACAAACAGCCAATGACATTAACCCCTTCTGTACCGACGACGTCTGTTCAATTATTTTCCAGCTACATTTAGACGATTTTATGAAGCTTAGGAAGGATGTATGGTAGTTAAAAGGAATAATTGAGATAGTTTGTATTCTTTTAATTGGTAGACATCCTTCCTAAGCTGAATAAAATAGTGTAATAATAGCCAACAAATAATGTAAAGGATGTCACCGGTACAGAAGAGGTTCATAGGTACGGTAGTCCATTGCATTAGCTAACCACCTAAGATGTTATTTTAAAACTCATATGAGAGAAAAGGTTTTCCAGTGGTCTTAAAATCTTCTCCCAAAGTATAATTTGAATTATATATTATGAAGTATTTGTTCTACCAAAAAATGCACAAATGTATCTCGAAGGGGGGTCTTGGGAGTATTTTTGAAGTTTGATGGAAGTCTAGGGAGGAAATTATATAAATACATTTATAACAACAAAATTAGGGCATTTTTGAAGTTTGATGGAGGTGTAGGGATGAAAATATATAACTAAATATATTTATACATATATAAAAACCTCCAGTCTATACTGATTCGCAGCGCCTATGATAAGAAGTGAGAATATAATAGACTTATGGACGGTTCATTAAACATCCGAGCGAGAAGAGGCTATCATCCATCTTAGCCTTCACGGGTAGTTAACTATCCCTGGAACAACAACACCACCACCCAGTATTGTGGAAGGGAGGCCAGATATTATAACGATCTATATATTTTGTTGATTGATCAGAAGATAGTGGGCTATACCCTCATAATTTGAGTTTTGAAGTGACTGTATGGAAGGTTGCTGGGGAAAACTATACTCGGTTTCATTTCAACTGGCGGTAAATTGAATCCCTTAGCAGCTGATTTCTTGATACGGAACTTAATGGAAAAATATGAAACTACTATGTCCCTGGATCATATTAAGACCAAGTTTATATAATTAGCACCAGATTTCACTCCAAAATTTTCCAAATAACTGAGAAATCTTGATGGGAACTTTGCAATTTACCGACAGTTAAAAAGAAACAGAGTATAGGCTAGTTGAACAGTGTAAGGTGGAGTCATCAGCATATGAGTGGATAGGACTAGATATAAACTTTAAAAGAACATTAATACATATTAAATATAGAACTGGAGACAGGACACACCCATGAGGAACACCAGAGTTGATAGGTTTAGGAAGTGACCACAACCGCAGCTATGGAAATTGGAGATAAAGACACAGCTAGACGAATAGAAACCGAAAGAAGGAAGTTTAGAAACAAGGGAATTGTGCCAGGCTCGATTGAAGGCTTTACATATGTGTAGCGCAATAGAAAATGTCTTGGCGGAGTTCCAAAATGAGGATGCTAGAGTTAGTAAGATAAGGAAGGAGATCGCCAGTAGAGTGACCTTTAAAGAAACTATACTGGCGGTTTGTTCTGTCTCTAAACCCTGCGCTATTTACATAGATTTTGTCCTCAACTGTATCAATCTATTTATCTTTCTCTCTATCTATCTATCTATTTATCTATCTAATCTATCTATCTATCTATCTATCTATGTCTGGCTGGCTGTCTGTCTGTCTGTGTGTGTATATATCTAGCTATCTACCTACCGGTATCTATCTATTTATCTGTGACGCTGCCTCCAGGTGTCCCTTACCATCATTGTATATCAGCGTGGTGTTCTCCCCCCATGTTATATTATTCCCCAAGACCCCTCCACCATCACCCCTAGTTCCATATTGTCCTTCAGGGCTCTCTTATTTCCCCGCGGACATACACACACATACAAACACCAAGAGTCAGAGGAGCTTATTGTTATTATTATTATTATTATATGAGATGCCGCAACTCTCCAACCAGGGTGCAGAAACACCATCAAGATGAATCCACACAAAACACCCGGAGGCACTGGAGAGAGAGTACGGCAACTTAGGAAAAAATAAAAACGTATACTGTATTATACTGTATACTGTACATATACACATATTAAACACATATAACATAATATGCAGTGGAGGATATCAAGTATAAATATAATACAATAAAATAGAATAAAATAACTTTAAAAATTAGAATTAATGCTGCAAAAAAGCATTAAGGGGAGATAGTCCGTTTGTCTGGCCCCTCTTCTCTCTCATGCTTAGCCCTATTTGGTTTCAGATTTTAAGACGTTCGGTTAATTACTTTGGCGATTTAAAGACCTTTCACCACTTTTCTGTGTCAATATTAAGACTTTTCGTGTCATTTAGGTGTCGATTTTTTCCTGGCGAGTGAAAGCGAGCCTGTACTTTAGGAGCAACCGGCCAGGACATTTTTCTACCGAAACATTTACAAATATATCTTGAAGGGGGATCCTGAGGTTGTTATTTTAAGTTTGATGGAGGTCTAGGGAGGAAACTAAAAAAATAACACATAAATTACAAAAATCAACCAAAAAATGAACCAATCCCCTCTAATTTGTGCAACCTGAATTTGTTAATTTATTCATACCGCGTCTTATCTAGTTGACTCCGAACATACAATACCACTCCAATGTCAGCTATTATTATTGATTTGTTACATTTATAATGATACAGACTAGAATGGAAAACATTATAATTGGTAGGCTTAGGTATGGTTAGACTAGGTTGACTAATAGTGGTGGTGTCATATGTAGGTATGGGCAAAACCAGGTTGTAGAAAATAAACAGCCAACTGGATTATGCTGCCTAGTCTCCCTCTGTGGTCCCTATTGATACTACTGTAGTGTACAGTCAACATCAACAGTTTTTCGAATAAAACAAATCCTAATCTGGACTATATAATCAGTTTTGGAGCAAGGTGTCGAAGCATGGTATCAATCTCAGAATTACTGGGGTTAAACATGATAGAGAAGGGGATCCAGAAAGCCCCCTCCTTAATTTCGACGGGAATTTGGAAATCTACCCGGTCATAAATACATCGAAAGTGGCTGATGTCATTCTATTAAAAGTTACTTCGAAAAGTTGACAAAATGAATATAAACACTTTTTAAGAATGAGCACTTTATTGACAACGTTTTGCAGATAGCTTCATCAGGTCACTAACCACTAACGTTGTCAATGTAGTACTCTTCCTCAAATTGTGTGTCTATGCATCATGTCAGTCTCTTATTAGATATGTTGGATGGGGTTATTAGATATATATCAAAAGGTAATGTGGTGTAACGTTTCCGAGAATTCTCTTTGCCGCAGCACACATCTACGTTCATATATATATGGTTTGCCAACTTCACAATTTACGTTTTAACGGAATTAAGCTGCCTAACATCATTTACCTCCAGCCTAATCGCCGACACTAGTGCAACAAATTCCCGAAATATTATTAGAAAACAAAAACTTACTCGTAGAAAAGTAACGGAAAAAGCTCTCCTGTGACGACGGATTATTTGCTTTGGCATTTTCCTTCAGCTTTAAATATTATACCGCCAACATTCTGCAACCAACATTCTTCACCAATCTACAATTTTGCAAAATGACCTTTGACAAGTTGACAGAATGAATAGAAACACCATTTGAGGAGGAGTACTATATTGATCACGTTTCGCAGATCTCTTCTTCACCTGAAGAAGTTATCTGCGAATTTTTTTCAATAAAGTGCTCCTCCACGAATGGTGTTTCTATTCACTTTCCAATGGTCTCTTGTGTCCGCGCCTCTTGACTCTGTTGCCACTTTTATATAAACACATCTGGATTCGCCTTGATTGATCTGAGCTATTTTTCTGGGTTCCCCTAACTTGGCCATGCATCTTTCATGTGAGGTACTGGCCCCCTCTACGGTTCCTGTATAACTTTAATGGCTTACAATGGAACTTTACTTTGTTCTTTCCCTTGTCCTTTGTAGTCCTGTATTGCTCTCTCTCTCTCTCTCTCTCTCTCTCTCTCTCTCTCTCTCTCTCTCTCTCTCTCTCTCTCCCTCTCTCTCTTTCTCTCTCCCTCTCTCTCTCTCTCTCTCTCTCTCTCTCTCTCTCTCTCTCTCTCTCTCTCTCTCTCTCTCTCTCTCTCTCTCTCTCTCTCTCTCATGTTTTGTTTATGAATTGAATAGTCTAGTTCTTAGTCTCAGTTTTGTACTATTAGCCAGCCGATCGACCATAAGCATACGGGGTACTCGTTTTGATTGTTGATAATGCAGTCGTTTAGTGTGAGAATCCAAAAGCTCACGATATAGGGACAAATCTTTAGACAATACCAAGAACACCCCTCCACCTTTTACTATTATTATTTGCTCTTTGTTTCCTCCTTCATTCCTCTCTAATTAATCTTAACCCCTTCACCACCATTACGTAGTTTTCATCCTATTCTGCCTAAGCTTGTTCTCAGTGTATATTATCGCCTCGCCTTTTTCCTTCCAACTCCTCTCTACCTCTCACCATCTTCTACCTCTTGTATGCCCTGTATCTCTTATCTATATCCCTCCTATTGTGACGTCTCCCAGCGTGGACAGAATCGCCTCTCGTTAGCCACTAGCGCTCGCCAGGGACATCGAAATGGGCTACAGTTACCGGTATCCGAGAATGTTATTCTTTCTTTCCTTGTAATCGCATTGTCACAGACAGTCCAGTGGTGGTCTTTGTTTTTGTCTGTGACAACGGGTTGTATTTTATATCAATAGTAGTGATGATAGTACCAGCGTAGGAATGAGAGAGACTTTCAGAGCGAGATGGTAGTGAGTGTCTGTAGGTGCGGGTACTTTGTCACGTGACACCTGCTGCCTTGTGACGTCTCGGCTCGTGATTGGCCGACCATCGCGCCTTTGCGGGCTCCTGTGTAACTTGCCTCCTGCATGAGGGTCCCCAGGAGCTGTCCTCATCAGGACAGGCTTGGCGCGCATGCTTCTAACATCCCCTTGCATACTCTCTCCCGATCACCCCCTTTATCACTGTTTCTCTCTCTGACCTTCTTCTTTTCCATTACTTCTCGCCTTTATTCAATTACTTATCCCCTTGGGTTCTGCATAAGGTTTCCATAGCCGGCCCATTGTATTGCATGCGCCGTCCTCAGAGATATTTACATGTACTTAGAATAGGTTTGAGGGTTCTTAGTTAGCATAGGTTAAGAACTTAGTGTGTCTCCATTATTGATTTAGTGTTTCTGCTCTTTTATTTAATGCTAGACTGGGATAAGGTAACTGTAGTCGTTGTCTTCGATGTGTGTACGGTTTGCTTATTCCTACACGACTTCGACCGGTCCTGTGGTAGCCTGTGTTGTCTTTTCGGTTGCGTCCTTTGCGAGTGCAGCATTGTGTTGACTGAGGGTTTTGGCCTGTACCAGTTCCACACTTTGCTGCCTCTTTGCTTGTCTTTAGAGGGTCGCCAGGATAGAACCAGATACTTGTGATCTGGATCTATCGAGAGAGCACCCTAGTCAATTAACGTAACTTAAAGGATGCAGTCTTAAGGACATCGCTAGGCTACGAGCCTGTCTTGCTCAACCCCAGTTCCTTACCTAGAGTATTCCAGCTAGACATTATTAATCGAGTAGACACTTATTAGTATTTAATATAAGCTCTTTGATATGTACGCATTATTATTCACAGCATTTATTAGTCTAGGTTGTTGTTGAGTCTCACAACCATAGCAGACTGTTTCGTTGATGAGGACGTACTTATTTTAGTGTCGAGCATTGCTACTGCTGCGCAATTATAGTATTCTCGTGTCAGTTAACATTATATGTCCTATCTTTTAGTGTATTCAATTTACACGTGTGGTGTCCTGCCTCCTGCCTTATATAGTTCAAGATTATATACGAGCATCTTATGAGCATCAGACTTTCTTCAGAAGTTTCCAGGTCTATGCTGTAGGGCTATACTTCACTTTCTTTCAGATAGGAGTGAAGAGTATATTGTAGTTTAGAGTAACTGTATTGAAGCATCTTTTTATTGTATTAAATCTTGCAGTGATTTAATTGATCTTTCCATAGGTTCCTTTTTATGCATTTTAACGTAACTTGCATCTTGTTTGTTATCAGGCTATACCAGTGTGGGTTAGCCTGAAGTAGAGTACATTTATGCCCAGTTAAGGATACCCCGCTATCGCAGATTAACTCTGGAGGGTATAAGTGTTTTGTTCGCTGGCATATAAGTTCGAGGGTTTGGATCTAGCGTACCATTGTTGCATAGTGCCCTATTACTAGTCCAATCTTTAAGTGCCCTTGTTTTATTCGTAGTCCCGGTCGTATCACTATCTAGTCTCAACTGTTCTCACTGTACCGCTACTGAGAAATGTTAGTGAGCTCTTGCGATTTCCTTTCTGCAATTCTATCCATATATATTGATGTTCAGATCAAATTAGCTATATACTAAGATATATACCGGTACCGTATATACAGTATATATATATATATTTATATATATATATATATATAATATGTATTTAGTAATATATACCTAATTAAATCTGAACATCAATCGAAATGGATATATTTGCATAAAGATTGTCGCAAGAGCTCACGAACATAATATGTCAGTAGCTGTACAATATCCCTTCGCCCCATTCCTTCCACTCTCCCTCAACCTCTCTTACTGTATTATATCTCCCCCCCTCCACCTCCTCTCTGTATAATAACCCCCTCCCCCCATTCCTTCCACTCTCCCTCAACCTCTCTTACTGTATTATATCTCCTCCCCTCCACCTCCTCTCTGTATAATAACCCCCTCCACCTCCTCTCTGTATAATAACCCCCTCCCCCCATTCCTTCCACTCTCCCTCAACCTCTCTTACTGTATTATAACTCTCCCTCCCTCCACCTCCTCTCTGTATAATACCCCCTCCCTCATTCCTTCCACTCTCCCTCAACCTCTCTTACTGTATTATATCTACCCCCCTCCACCTCCCCTCTGTATAATACCCCCCTTCCCCAGTTTGCATAGGGGAGGGGGCCCGAGGAGGAAGAGGAGGCGTCCGTAATTCTCGAGCACCCCCAAACTTAACACTTATTTTCCCCTCGTCCACCTGAAGTTAGGTCCTGGTATAAACTTGAGTGACCCCTGCCCCCTCTTCCCGCACTTGTCCTCTGTGCCCCCACCCCCCATCTCCTACCACTTCACCCCTCCCCACCCCCACCCGGAGGCGGATGTAACAATTAACTACGGTATGTTTTATATCGCCAGTGGGGGTGCTCTCAATCGTAACTTGGCTTTTATGTGCCGACAGCCTCGACCTAAATACTGCAGTGGTGTGCTATGCGTTTTTTGGAACTGGTATTTACTCCCGGTGTATTTCTAAATATTTGTATGTACCGTACCGCGAAATCGAATGTAATGTGCAATCTAGTTTTATCTTAATGCATTCGTGTATTGTGTGTGTGTGTTCTGTGTACGGTACCGTGAATCCGAAGTGCTGAAGTTTGTTTATGTATTTTGACACTCGTATAAGACTCGGATAAGACTGGTGGAACGAAAGCCACTGATTGATTATATATGTGTGAATGAAAGAATTAAGAAATCTGTGATGGATGCTAGGGTGTATAGGCGTATTGGAGGGGGTCTGTCTGATCATTATATAGTAATAGCTAAGGTTAGGATACACAAGAAGTGGGTGAGGAGAGCTGGAGGGAGGCAAGAGGAAGGTGGAATGGTGAGGAGGGTAGAGAGGCTACAGGAGGAGGAACTCAGGAAAGAGTACAGGAGAGCAGTAGAAAGACGACTAGGTGGGTTCGACCTGGAAGATATGGAGGAAGTGGAGGAGATAAGCAAGCTGTTTAAGGAAGAGATCTGTGCAGCATGTGAGGTGGTGTGTGGAGTGAGGATAAGAGGGAGGGGAGTGAAAGGTACAGCATTGGTGGACAGAAGAGGTAAAAATAGCTGTGGAAGACAAGAAGAAAGCGTATAGAGAGTGGTTGGGTAGTAGAGGGAATGAAGATTTGGAGAGGCAGAAACGAGCGAGGTATGTGGAGAGAAAGAGAGTGGTGAAGGAAAGCAAGAGAAGAGTAGATAAGGAATTTGGAAGGAATCTGAGTGTAAAATGGAGGGAGTGTAAGAAACTGTTCTGGAAAGAAGTCAAGAAAGTTAGGGAAGGTAGCAAGGGAAACAATAAGGGTGTGAAAGATAAGAATGGGAGAATGCTAGCCGAGAAGCAAGAGAGAGTCGAATGATGGAGGGAGTACTTCAATGAGTTGCTAAATGTAAGGAATGAAGAGCCAGCAAACATAGTTGGATATGGTATGGGAGGGAGAAGAGGAGAAGTAGGCGAGGAGGAGGTTAGAAGTGTGGGAAGCTATGAAAAGAGTGAAGTTGGGGAAAGCACCAGGAACAGATGGAGTGTGTGGGGAAATGTTGAGGTATGGTGGTGAGATAGTGATCGAATGGGTGTAGAAAATGAACAAACTAGCATGGGAGAAGGGGAATGCACCCGATGACTGGAAGACTGGCATAATAGTCCCTCTATATAAGGGCAAAGGGGAAAGAGGAGTGTGTGGTAACCACCAAGGAATATGTCTTTTAAGCGTAGTAGGGAAGGTGTACAGTAGGGTAGTGATTGAGAGAGTGAGAATGAGAACGGAGAAATGGATAGGCGACGAGCAGGGAGGTTTTAGGAAGGGAAGAGGATGTGTAGATCAGATTTTTACCCTGAATTGTGTTGTGGAAAAATATCTTGAGAAGCAACAAAAGGTGTATGTTGCCTTTATGGACTTGGAGAAGGCCTATGACAGAGTGGATAGAGAAGGCATGTGGAAAGTACTTAGAATATACGGAGTAGATGGCAAGTTGCTGAAAGCAGTGAAGAGCATGTATGAGGGTGCAAAGGTGGCAGTACGTGTGGAGAATGAGCAGAGCGAGTTCTTTGACCGGAGTGTTGGGTTGAAACATGCGTGTGTGAGGTCCCCGTGGATGTTTACTGTATATATGGATGGAGTCATGAAAGATATACTAGGAAGAGCAGTGGATGTTGGTGTATCGCTGAAAAGGGAGGGAAATGAGTGGAAGCTGCCTATACTGCTGTTTGCGGATGATACAGTTCTGATGAGCGATAATGAATGGGAGTTGCAGGGTTTGTTAAATGAGTTTGGAACAGTGTGCGAAAAAAGGAATTTGAAGGTAAATGCGGGGAAGAGCAAGCCTTGGGTGAAGTCACAGAGTGTGAAGTGAAGTTGAACGGTCAGGCTATGGAGACCGTCAGCTCGTTTAAGTATCTAGGCAGTGTGTTGAGTAAAGATGGGACTATGTATGAAGAAGTGCGGGAGAGGGTGCGACAGGGGAAGAGGGTTGTAGGAACGTTGAAAGCAGTACCGGTAACAAGAAATAGAGTGGTCAGTATGGAAGTGAAGAAGTCCTTGCATGACAGTGTGGTAATCCCGACACTAACTTACGGAAGCGAAGCTTGGACGTTCGGCAAGAGACTCAGACCAAGAGTGAGAGCGGTGGAAATGAGTTACTTGAGAAGTGCGTGCGGAGTTACATGGAGAGATAGACAGACGAATGAGAAAGTAAGAAGGAGGTGTGATGTGGAGGTAGATGTGCTGGAAAGTGTGAAAAGGAACAACTTGAGATGGTTCGGCCATATGGAACGTATGGGAAGCGAGAGAATGACTAAGAGGGTGTACGAGAGCGAGGTGGAAGGACAGAGGGAGAGGTGCACCGAGGGAAAAGTGGAAGGATGGAGTGAGGAAGTTTATGAATGAAGGCGGTGCTGGTTGGGAGGAGGGGCGTCGATTGACTGGGGACAGAGGTGCATGGGGGCGGTTTGTTCGTGGCCACCCCTTCGGTGATCACGGTGTCAGGCAATAGATAGATAGATAGATAGACACTCGTATTTACTTACATATTTTATTGTGTTTACTATTAGTATTTTAACCAATTCATTAGTACCGGTATATTCGTTCTGCCTTTGAGGTTAATTTGCCCACATTTATGATAGAAGAAAGACAAATATCATAATGATCTGCCCTCTCGATATTATTTGAACTCCTTCTGTACGTCTTATTTATTTGATTTCACTTACATTTAGACGATTTTATGTAGTAGCTTAGGAAGAATACATGGTTGCTGAAAAGATAATTGAGATAGTCTGTAGCCTTTTAATTGGTAGACGTCCTTCCTAAGCTGAATAAAATCATCTAATAGTTGCCAGAATATTAATAAAAGGAGTCTGTAGTCTTTTAATTGGTAGACGTCCTTCCTAAGCTGAAAAAAATAATCCAATAGTTGCACGAACATGATGAAAAGGAGTCCTTCTAAAATTAGAGGCTCACTATCGCTCGTCAGGAAAAAGTCGACACCTAAATGGCACGAAAGGTCTTAATATTGACAAAAATATAAGGGGAAAGGTCTCAAAATCACCAAATTAACGAAACGAACGTCTTAAAACCTCAAAACTATTATGCTAAAGATGAGGGAAAAGGGGGTCCAGAAAAAGCGAGTAGTACCCCCTTAACCTCTTTCACCACCATGACGCAATGTTCATCATATTCCGGTTACCATTAGACGACTTTCTTTAGTTTGTGATCTACCTCTTGGACTCAAAGGGGTAAAATACAATCTCAATAAACCCTCTGAGAACCATAGGTCCTTCTTAAACTTCATAAAATCGCCTAATGTTAGCCAGAATGAAAGGTAAAATGGCGTCATGGTGCTGAAGGGGTTTAACCTTTGAGGATCATGAAGCGTTTTGACAGTTTATTACGGCTATCATCAGACGATTATATACAGCTTAGGTAGGATCGGGGAATTCTAACCTTGTGAGCATCATGACGCGTTATGACAGTTTATTGCGGTATTCCTTAGTTGATTTGATACAGCTTCGGAAGGATCTGTGGGAAAAAGACTTTCTCTATTAACTCTCTGACTTCCATTTACCTTTCCTAGTTTGTCTTAAATCGTCTACTAATTGCCAGAATAAACTTTTAAAAGGGATCATAATCCTCAAAGATTTTATAAATTAGGAAATCCCAATAGACTATAGCCATTAGTGAAAGGACTACACTCAACTATTTCTCATAAGTACACTATAACCCCCTGGACCCATTAGGACCATCATAAGTGTAATTGGGCCTTTAATATAGAAAACCCTATTTGACTCCCCTTTCAAAACTGCTGGAAATAGACCGTTTTGGGAATTTCAATTGGTCCTGTTCCCTATACTATAGCCTAGGCCAAAATAAATTTCACTCTATACCAATGGAGCCTGTAATTTTTGAGGAACCGGCCATTTGCTACCGAAAATTGTATAAGTTTATCTCGAAGGGGGGTTTTGAGGATAATTTATTAAGCTTGATGGAAATCTAGGAAGCAAAGTAAAACAGTATATAATACATAAATGAATAAATAAATAAGTAAACAAATAAATAAACCCTACCCCTTCAAAGTTGACTGGACACAACTAACACTGTCTAGAAGAAAATTATTCAGCTTCACATGCTATAGTTTATCATTAAGGGTGTCATTGAACTATTGACTCCAGTCGGGCATGTTTAATTTTATTCTGGCTACTATTAGACGATTTTATTATGTTTAAAAAAGGCCTTTAGCAATTAACAGGCTTCGAACTATCTCACTTAACCCTTTGTACTACCACAGATCCTTCTTAAACTGTACAAAATCTTTAAAAATATGGCTAGAACATAGATAAAAAGATGTCGCCGGTACAGAAGGGGTCAACCTTTTGCCACATTTAATATTTATCTAAAACCTTATTTTATCTCCCGTTTGTATTAATTATTATTTAGTTTTCAATACCGGTAATTGTATTTTTTCGCCTTTTTATAATACATTAAAGTAGAATTTGATATATTTGTATATTATTTATCCCCGTGACTGTTGTAATCCCACGTGCATATAATTTGATTCCTCTTTGTGTGTACGTTAATCCTATATATCCACACGGTATCCAATTTAAGTAGTTTGTTGATCGTGTTCGATTAATATATATAGTACCGGTAATTATGTTAACCTTGATGATGCTATTGCGAATGTATGAGAGAGAGAGAGAGAGAGAGAGAGAGAGAGAGAGAGAGAGAGAGAGAGAGAGAGAGGAGAGGTGAGAGAAGTAGAGAGAGAGAGAGAGAGAGAGAGAGAGTACAAAGGAGGAGTACAAAGGAAATCAAGCAACAACAGGTCTAGTGACCCTTCTAGGTTGCTTGTCCTCCAAAACACTGAGGATCAAGTGTCCAAACAGTGGTTTAGAGTGGGTAAGGGAACATTGGAAAGGGAACTACTGCCCTGCCACTAACGTGGCAGGACTAGGAAGTTAGTAGGGGACATATGGGTTAGTAACTGAGGGGAGGATAGTGTTATTCATTTACAAACGCAGTCAGTCGCGGGTTTGATGCGAGATATTTGTCTAGGCGGAATTTAAATGAATCAACGGTGCTGCAGTCTATAACGTCTCGGGGAAGCCCATTCCACAAGTTGACAACTCGATTGAAGAAGAAATTCTTAGATTCGTGCGAGTTAAAAGATTTACCAATAATTTCTTGCAAACCGTTCCCCGCGTGTAATTAGATTGGCCGATAGTGAAAGTACTTACTACAGTTCATATTGTCGATGCCTTTGATGATTTTGAACACTTGAATTAAGTCGCCTCTTAATCTGCGCTGGGTTAAAGGAAATAGATTTAATTCTCTAAGACGCTCTTCGTATGGTTTGTTCTTTAGGCTAGGTATCATTTTGGTAACTCTACGTTGAACTCGTTCTAGCTTGTTTATATCTTTTTGGTAAAAGGGGCACCAGGATTGAACGCAGTATTCCAGAAGAGGGCGGACTAAGGAATTGTAAAGGGTTAGGATAACTTCTTTGGATTTATGCTCAAATGACCTGCCTATAAAGCCAATTATTTTGTTTGCCTTCTTAACAACTTCTGAACATTGTTGACTCGGTTTAGGTTACTCGATATTGTTACTCCCAGATCAGTTTCTCTGTTTACATTCTTAAGCTGAGTGCCATTCATCGAATAGTTTTGCTTTCTCATTTAGGTATCCGACATGTAGTACTTTACATTTATCCGCATTGAAACTCATTTGCCAAATTTGGGCCCAACATGACAATTTATCTAGATTGTGTTGCATATCGTCAACTTGTTCTTTTGAGAGTACGCTATTTGCAATTTTTGTATCGTCAGCAAATTTTGAGATTGTGCAGGTCGACCCCTCATCTATGTCGTTGATGTAAATTAGAAAGAGAATTGGTCCTAGTACCGATCCCTGGGGTACCCCGCTACTTACATTGGTCCATTTAGATGCCTTACCGTTTATGACTACCCTTTGCTTTCTGTTGCTGAGCCAATTTTCTATCCATTTCAAACACACCGTCTTGTATTCCATGCGCTTTTAGTTTTAGCAGTAAACGTTTGTGGGGAACTTTGTCAAAGGCCTTTTGAAAATCAAGGTATATAATATCTACAGCTTTACTCTCATCGTAGAGGTTGAGGATATCGTGGAAGAAGTCTAAGAGGTTTGTTAAACAGGAACGTTTTTTACGAAAGCCGTGTTGAGTATCTTTAAGTATGTTATTTTCCTCTAAGTGATTTACGAGTCTGTCTCGTATGACCGTTTCTAGCATTTTACATACAACTGAGGTTAAGCTAATTGGACGATAGTTACTGGGTAGGGATTTGCTGCCCAGAGAGAGAGAGAGAGAGAGAGAGAGAGAGAGAGAGAGCAAGAGAGCAGTACATACATTTTTCTGCACTCTCTCAGCGTCTCCCCCCCCCCCCCCCCCCCGCTTCTCCCCGTCAATCCATATCTTGGGCTCCACATGCATAGAGTCGTGTATAGGGAGAATTACCCCATACTTCCCTACAGTGCCTTCCATGTTGTATACCAGTTGTTATTATAAACACCATATACAGTACAACAAGATATAATTGATTACTCTACGACTTTGATTGGATTCGTGTATAGAGAGAATTATGTAACGCTTCTTTACAGTGCCCACCATGTTGTGTACCAGTTGTTATTATACATAACATATTATACAGTACCTACTGCCGGTTACAATAATAACTGATCCCACCACGACCTTCCCGGAAAAATTAATAATTAAAAGGGAACCCATTAAGAGGATGTTAAATTAACTTTGAAAAGCATATGAGAAGGAAACGTTAAACGTTGTCAATAAAGTGCTCCTCCTCATATGGTGTATATATTCACATTAAGACCACTTGTTTAAGAGATATTTTGTATATCTATATAATTATATATATTTATTTGTTTATATATTTATTTATTTATTTATTTACATATTTATTGCTTACATTTTTCCCTAGACCTTTATCAATCTTTAAACAAATACCTCCAAGACTCCCCTTTGAGATAGATTTGTGTAAATATCGGTCAGGCCGGTTCCTCTTAAATTGCAAATTCGCTTTCGCTCGCCAGGAACATATCGACACCTAAATGGCAGGAAAGGTCTTAACATTACCAGACTAATGGGCGATATCGGTATACTGTTTGTTTATTTATTCTTCTACTGTATTTCAATTTCAGTCTTTACCTTCTACTAATGACCAAACCATAAATCCCTCCCATGTATACCATCCCTAACTCTTCCATTTCCACTCCCTAATCCACCAATCCATCAATTATAGTTACTTTTCTAGCTTTTCTTTAAGGGGGGATGGTTCACTTTTTGGGCGATTTTTGCATGTATTCATTATTTTTCTAGTTTCCTCCCTAGACCTCCATCAAATAAAACAACAAAATCCATTAGATACCCCTTCTACAGTAGATTAATTTGTACATTTTTCGGTAGACAAATGGCCCGGCCGAAGGCCGGTTCTTCCAACATTACAGGCTCACTATCGTTCGCCAGGGAAAAAATCGACACCTAAATAGCACGAAAGGTCTAAATATTGACGAAGAAATTGGGCGAAAGGTCTTAAAATCGACTAACTAATGGGCCAAACATCTTAACATCTGAAGACTAATGGGGCTAAACATGAGGGAGAAAGTGGTCCAGAAAACCGGGCCATCCCTTCTTAACCATCCTGTCCTGTCCGGTTCTCCTCTATGATAATCAGACATGAATCCCGTAAATGAGCTTCACCAACCAGGCTGTCTGTCTGCACGGGTATATTAAGGGGAGACAGACCGTTTTTCTGGACCCCCTTCTTCTCCCTAATGTTTAGCCCCACTAGTTTTGAGATTTTAAGATGTTGGTTCCATTAGTTTGAGGAATGTATGACCTTTCACCCCATTTCTTTGTCGATATTAGGACCCTTCGTGCCATTTAGGTGTCGATTTTTTCCTGGCGAGCGAAAGCGAGCCTGTAATTTTAGGAGGAAGCCTTTTGCCGGGACATTTTTCTACTGAAAAATTTACAAATCTATCTTGAAGGGGGGTCTAAGGGGTGTTTTTCTAAGCTTGATGGAGGTCTAGGGAGGAAAAAAAAATATATATATATGAATAAATTAATTAATAGACCAAACAAACAGCCACTGTTTCCTTTAACTTATAAGGCCTCCTTGTAATTTACTTCGCAACTCTTAAGGGAGTCCACCTCGCTTTTTTTTCTCTTTCTCTCCCTCTCTCTTTGGCTTGTATCTATTCGGCCCCATTCAGCCTACTGTTTTAAGACGTTTACCCCCATCCAGGTGTCAATATTTTCCTGACGAGCGGTAGCGAGCCAGCATATATATATTTTTTGTTTTGACAGCAAGCTAAATTTGTAAATTTTTCGATAGAAAAATTTCTCCGGCAAAGCCGGATTTCTCCATACAATGCTGGCTCGCTATCGCTCGCCAGGAAGAAATCGACACCTGGATGGGGATAAACGTCTTAAAAGAGTAGGCTGAATGGGGCAGAATAGATGCAAGCCAGGGAAAGAGAGAAATGGAGATAAAGGTAAACAAAGCCGGTGACCCCCCTTAATAAGAGTTTTATCAAGTCATCATCATGGTATATCAATCTCATTCTATCGGCTTCAATGGCTATCTACATTCTCACACAATATGATCACTCACCGATCTTAACCCTTTATGTACTGGCGACTTTTTTGTTTATCTTATTGTAGCTACATTTAGACGATTTTGTGCAGTTTAAGCAGGATCTGTGGTAGTATAAAGTGTTAAATAAGATCATTCGAAGCCTGTTTATTGCTGGAGGCCCTTTGTAAACTGAATACAATTGTTTAGTAGTAGCCAGAATACAGTTAGAAGGCCGGCATCGGTACAGAAAGGGTTAATGAATATATAGCAACATAGAGATATGCAAAACAACACTCTGTGGACTCAAGTTAATTAACTCGGCGTATACATTTCGCGTCTAGCGTAAAAGTGTGTTTATAACCCTATTAACATTTGTCTCAGCTCCCCACGAAGAGTTAAACCACAAGTCAAGGCCCGCGGCAGATAAGGTGTCGGGTGTACCGTACTAAGTTGACAGTTTATGGTGAGTGTGTGTGTGTGTGTGTGTGTGTGTGTGTGTGTGTGTGTGTGTGTGTGTGTGTGTGTGTGTGTGTGTGTGTGTGTGTGTGTGTGTGTGTGTGTGTGTGTGTGTGTGTGTGTGTGTGTGTGTGTGTGTGTGTGTGTGTGTGTGTGTGTGTGGTGTGTGTGTGCGTGTGTGTATGTGTGTGTGTGTGTGTGTGTGTGTGTGTGTGTGTGTGTGTGTGTGTTCATCAGGCCGCAAACAACTTTTAAATCCTATATATTCGGTAATACCATAGCGCAAAGCGTCGTCTACAATCCAACTATATTGTAGAGTATGAGATTACTGGTAATTCTATTCCTCTGCTATGTCATATCAAATATAAAGATATGTACTGTCGAAACATTACAGTAACTGGGCTAAATTAATATCTTCACATTCTAAGAAAAAGAAAAAAACACACACAGGCAAACCTATATGCTAGAGCACACACACACACACAGAGACACACCCACACGCACGAACACGCACACACACACAAAGGCGCACACGGCAAAATAACTACGCCCACACCACTACAAGCACATACTCCGTCATCTTCAACACCGAAAATAATACCTTCCTAACCGCGCACACACAGCGACCACACTCGCTCACGCGCACACACACACACACCACTACAAGCACATACTCCGTCATCTTCAACACCGAAAATAATACCTTCCTAACCACGCACACATAGCGACCACACACACACACACACACACACACACACACACACACACACACACACACACACACACACACACACACACACACACACACACACACACACACACACACACACACACACACACACACACACACACACACACACACACACACACAAAGAACAAAGAACACATGGACGTACAGTTGCCCATATAAGTTATGTTGCTCGTAGTGATTTTATGTAAGAAAGTAAAATAGTGTGAATGAATTGCGAGTACGGTTCTTTTCATTATAATTTCGCTAATTATATGAGTTAATCACTGCATACGAAACTATGCTCGTGATTCAATCATGCGTATTATATTGCCATGTATAAGATCCTGCGGAGGAACAGAACTTATGTGGGTAGCTGTACACATACACACACACACACACACACACACACACACACACACACACACACACACACACATACACATACACATACACTACACAGTCAACACAACAATGGCTCACCGGGGTACCATGAAACACAATATTTTTCACACACATCTTTTACAAGCACGTCTCCTCCACAATATGCTTTCATTTACATGTTGTCATCGTCACTTGTATTATATAGTATTTGTACGGTATAGTGTAAGTCTTTGTGTGTGTGTATTGTCAGAAATTAATTAATGCAGTGTATTACTAAAACACATTTGTCAATATGCAAAGATTCTCGTTTAAGTGGGGATGGGCGTTGGTGTTTGTTTATGTATTCATCTTTACAATTTTTTTTTGTTTTTTTAGTTTACTCCCTAGACTTCCATCAAGCTTAAAAAAACAACCCAAGTCCCCCTTCAATATAAATTTGTACATTTTTCGATAGAAATATGTCCCGGCCGGAGGTTGGTTAAATTGCAAGAAAGGTCTCACTCCAGGTGCCATTGTTTCGCTCGTTAATTTTTTTATTTAATTTTATATTTTATTTTATTTTGTTTATTTTATTTATATATTATATTAATTATTATTAATTTTTGTTTGTTTTTGTTAGTATTATTTTTGATGATTTATTGTCCCGTTGGAACAAGCGTGGGCTGTCCTACATAATTAGTAAACGCACGTCATAGGCCGTAATTAACTTGGACCAGCTTCATATGGATTAATGTGCAGATTAAGTGACTGTATCTAATAATGCAAATCTGTGACTTAATGTCAAAGTAACAGGTCTGGACGCTGTTAATCAGACTAATTGTCTTTTACTGGACCGAAATGGCCAGTATCACCACAAAAGGAATTATAAACATTTAGGCCGTTCGTAATTCTCGTGGATGAGTTTGTGGGTTTGCGTCATCAAGGAGTATAAGTAGGCCACACGAGCCGCTACAGTTTGTGGGTTTGTGTCATCAAGGAGTATAAGTAGGCCACACGAGCCGCTACAGTTTGTGGGTTTGCGTCATCAAGGAGTATAAGTAGTCCACACGAGCCGCTACAGTTTGTGGGTTTGCGTCATCAAGGAGTATAAGTAGGCCACACGAGCCGCTACAGTTTGTGGGTTTGTGTCATCAAGGAGTATATGTAGGCCACACGAGCCGCTACAGTTTGTGGGTTTGTGTCATCAAGGAGTATAAGTAGGCCACACGAGCCGCTACAGTTTGTGGGTTTGTGTCATCAAGGAGTATAAGTAGGCCACACGAGCCGCTACAGTTTGTGGGTTTGTGTCATCAAGGAGTATATGTAGGCCACACGAGCCGCCGCTACAGTTTGAAGGATATTACTTAATCAATTACTTGTATTTGCATAATAATTTGTGCATTCATGAATCATATTTAATTATATTTTTTCACTGAGGTACAATTATGGCTCATATACAGTATGTACAGGATGGCGCAGAGTTCGGTTACCCACCTGCCAGACATGGACAACGCTGCCTCTCAGTATATTTGTATAGCTAATGGTAGTCAGCGTGAACAGCGTGAATAAACTGTGGGTGAAAATATCCAATCCTTCTCAAATTGGATTGAGCCCGACTCTGTGCGGGGCTGGCAAAAATGACGTGGGGTGCGAGTCTCCATCCGCTTTAAGGCACTGCTTGAAGAACAGTCAATGAATATAAAACAAGACCTTTATGTATTGTCATGTTACTGTGGGTCAGTGATTGGTGCACTATGTTCGTATTATGTTTTCTAGGTGTAGATAATGTTTGTTCAAATACGGAATTTACATTATTATTTATTTGTGTGGTTTGAGAATTAATGGACAATATGTCACACGTGCAAGTAGGGAGAGAGGAGTTGAAAAGAGGTAGGGATACAAGAGGGGAGGAAGAGAGGGGGGAAGGGGAAAGGATGAATGTAGAAAATAAAGAAGGAAAGATAGAAAGCCTGCGAGAGTGAAGTAAAGGTGATGGAAGGTGGAACAGAGAGATAGGAAAAGGGAGAGTTAGTTACTTACTTAAAATAAGACTACAGAGGCTATCAACCCTTGTGGAGTATTTAACCAGCACACTGTAAGTCAAGAATAGTGTTAGGACTGGAGCCCCTTTTCGAAAACCCTAGTCCCTTGAGCTGATGGATGGTGGAACAGAGAGATAGGTAAAAGGAGGAGAGAGGCAGGAACCATACCATCTTGTTCATAGAGTGTGAAGCCTCGGGACGCCTCACAGAAAACATAAATTTGGTGTTTTCTGGTTGGTTGAGGAAGGAAGATAAATGTTGGGTAACGTCTCGTGCCTCAATGGCTGATATATTGACCATCAGAAAGTGTGAGTCTTTGGTGTTAGGAAGGAAAGAGGGAAGAACGGAGAGAGGGAGGGGGGAGGTGTTTCAGGATGCTATTGAATCATACATGCACGGTCGCGCTAATAAGTCATGTCCCAGCTGTTATTACGTTTGGCTCGCTCTGCGCTGTATTAATTTCTGTCAGATGTTGAATACGGTGGGTAAGTGTAGGAATATGTTTGTATATTTCACTCGATATAAAGAAATGATGCTTAGATATTGCTGATGCCAAGTATTGATCAAAACATACTTGGTACCGAGACATCACTTATTAGCGCGGCTGTACAATCGCGGTTATTAAAAATACTGATACATGCATTTTCGAAGCTGTATTGAGTTGACTGGAGACTTATCAATTATTTACCTGATTTTTGTTCTCGGAGGTTCCTTTAAATATTTCGAGGCTTTAAAAGGCACAGGGGCTGTATAGAAATCTAGATTAAATATACAGTTGGCAGCAAATTCAACCCTCTAGATTCCTAAACTGGCAGCGGCGTTATGTGTAGTTAGTTTTAAGAGGATATGAGTCGTTTTTCTGGCCCCCTTCGTCGTCATGTTTAGCCCCATTAGTTTTCAAATGTTAAAGACAATTGGCCCATTAGTTTGGCGATTTGAAGACCTTTCGCCCCATTTCTTTGTCAATATTTAGACTTTTCGTGTCATTTAGGTGTCGATTTTTACCTTGCAAACGAAAGCGAGCCTGTAATTTAAGAGGAACCGGCCTTGGCTGGGACATTTTTCTCTCGAAAAATGTACACATTTATCTTCAAGGAGGATCTTGGGGTGTGTTTTATTAAGCTTAATGGAGGTCTGGGGAGGAAACTTAAAAATATAATATCAAAATATATAAAGGAGCAAATAAATAAGCCTAACTCCCCTTAATATTATAATCAGATTGTGTTGCTTCAACGCTAAAAACGTAAACCCGAGAAGTGTTTGGTCTGCTGCCTGAATGTTTGGCTATTAATATTAACACATACACACACACATACACACACACCCACATACAAAATAGAAAAAAACACACACACACGGCCACGAACACATACGCACACGGCCACGAGCACACAGACACATAAACACACATTCACACATCAACACACACGTTAGTCCACTTTCATCACCTCATCTTCCCCGAACACTCACACACCCTGCACTATAAAAATGATTGAAGAGCTAAATACAATTTACAAAAAATCAAAATCCCTCTCCAACCTGTATAAAACTGATTACCTTTTTTTCTCCAAGAATAAACTCTTCGGAGATTCGCTTTACAAAATTGGAAATCTTGTTACTGGATATTTTTTCTTTGGACTTGGAAGATAATGGTGAAGATGCGGTTTATGTTTGATGTTTCTTTACTGCTGATTAATATCGTTTGGCGGTAGAATAAAACTTAGAAGTGAGTTTTCGTTAAGGTGAAATGTTTTTGCTGTTTTATTTAGCTCTATCTAATTTTGTTTTCTCTCTATTTAACGTAAATCTATATTTATAATATATCTTATCTACAGTACCGGTATATCAGTCTGTCTATCTTATCCATCTATCTATGTATCTACCTTTATTGTTATGTACAATTTGCTTATAGTAACACATACATATATGTTTTCATTGTTCCGTTACCGTGTCAGCAACAATTTATTCGACCGCATTATAATGATAATAAGGGAGGGTGAGTATATTTATTTGCTTATTAATTTACTTTTTAATTTATTGTTTTAGATTCCTCCCTAGACCTCCATGAAGCTTAACACACATCCTCAACATTCCCCTTCTAGATAAATTTGTGCTTTTTTCGGTAGAATTCCTCCTAATTTACAGGCTCACTATAGCTCGCCAGGAAAGAAATAGACACGTAAGAGGCAAGAAAGGTCTTAACATTGACAAATAATAAGTGCGAAGAGTCTTAGAATCGCAAAACTAATGGGTCGAACGTCTTAAAGTCTGTAAAGTAATAAGGCTAAACATGAGGGAGAAAGGGGGCTAACAAAAATCAACCATCCCCCCAGCAGAGCGGCTACCAGAAAATCATAATATTATTCCTATTTTTCTTCCCGCGGCCCTAGCTCCTATTACCTGTATACAACATTAAGGTTATCTCTCTCTCTCTCTCTCTCTCTCTCTCTCTCTCTGTCTCTGTCTCTCTCTCTCTCTCTCTCTCTCTCTCTCTCTCTCTCTCTCTCTCTCTCTCTCTCTCTCTCTCTCTCTCTCTCTCTCTCTCTCTCTCTCTCTCTCTCTCTCTCTCTCTCTCTCTCTCTCTCTCTCTCTCTCTCTCCAAAATTCAATATCCTATAACATTTAAATTGACAATGTAGAAGTAGAAAAATTAATGGATTCAATTCGAGTACATCAATAGTATAAAATATGAACGGTAACCGGACAACTCAACCAGTAGACCATTTCAACCAGTAGCTCTCAACCAGTACCAAATCAACCAATACGGTTAGGTTAGGTTAGGTTAGGTTAGGTTAGTACTATATTTTGGCACTGGTTTGGTTGGTCTTGGTTGATTTGGCACTGATTGAGAGCTACTGGTTGAAATGGTCTACTGGTTGAGATGTCCGGGAACCTGTATGAACCTATACTCGTATGTAAATTATATTCTTGAAACACAAAATGAGACTTAAATTACTAGCCTAACTGGAACTGTCAACAAAATACGACACTTAGAATATTAAAGAAAGGTGAACAGTTAACTGTTGGTTTATTTACAATTTAGATGTATAAGTTGTTGATTATTGTAGCAAATTAATAGATAAGGAATCCGACCTTCTGAGGAACTGAACACTTAGATAAGTTGTCTGTGAACGTCTGAGATCCTTGACTATTGCAGTCTACGACCAACTGTTTTGACTGTTGCTTAACCCCTTCTGTACCGGCGACGTTTTTTTAATTATATTCTGGCTGCTATTAAAATATTGTATTCAGTTTAGAAAGGACTTCTAACAATTAACATACTTCGAACTATCTCACTTAATCATTTTTACTAGCACAGATCCTTCTTAAACTGCACAAAATCGTCTAAGTATAGCTAGAATAAAATTAAAAGACGTCGCTGGTACAGAAGGGGTTAACAATGTCGTAGAGTCCACCACAACCCAAACAATGTAATGTCCTCCAGTGTAGGCGTGTTTGTCCGAATAACTCAATTGTTGTCCCAAAGTCAACATGAACACAACAACCACTCCAGTTGCTTTCTGTGGCTGCCATTACATTTACAGGCACCAAATTCCAATACATATACATATATGGTAAATTTTTTAATGGCGAGCGATATCGAGCCTGTATTTTAAGGTGAATCGGTCTTCGGCCGGGACATTTTTATTTATCTTGAAGGAGTCATGGGCGGGTGTTTTTTTTTTAAAGTTTGATGGAGATTTAGGGAGGAAACTAAAAACATATTAAGCATATACATAAATGAGCAAATAAATACACCCATCCCCCCTTAATGATGCCAGAGCGAGACAAAAGATAACCTTGAAGCTGTGGGAGATATTATGTGGTTCTTATAGAGAAATAATACATTGTGGTATTATAAGGAATCTAATGAAGTTACAGCTGAGTGAGTAATGTGTGGGGGGTGATTAACCCACGGAGACAGTTGAGCACACCTAACCTCTGGAAATCTCTTTTATCAAGAGTGATGATATGGTCTTTCCAAGAAAGATCAGAGGAAAAATGAAACACCAAGACTTTTGAGAGAAGACGCAGGGTTGATTTGGGGTTTGTAGTAAGGTATAGCTATGAATAGCTTAACAGTATTGAACACTAATTGAATTGTAGGACAATGCAAGATTCTGTGTCCTCAAAAATGTACTTGCTATTAAAAGCTTATATTTGTAGAACGAACAACAGCTAGTGTGATCGTACAACCGGCCTTTCCTGGGCCAAATACATATGTATATTTTAATCAAAATATCATATCCAAGATACAATCACATTAAAATTAAAACAGAGATACCAAAAGAATATTGTGAATATGGTTGTATTGGTAATGTTGATAAATGTACAGTACAGTAATGTGTACCGGTATTTAGTAAAGACGCAGAGAATATCATGTCTTTCCATTTCGCAGTTATTGCACAAGAACAAAGGAGCAGTTTGATCTCGTGAAAAGGGGAGATCAAAGAGACAGATGATGATGTGGTTGATTATGATGATGATGATGTGGTTGATTATGATGATGATGATGGTGATGATGATGTGGTTGATTATGATGATGATGTGGTTGATTATGATGATGATGATGTGGTTGATTATGATGATGGTGATGATGATGATGTGGTTGATTATGATGATAATGTGGTTGATTATGATGATGGTGATGATGATGATGTGGTTGATTATGATGATAATGTGGTTGATTGTGATGATGGTGATGATGATGATGTGGTTGATTATGATGATAATGTGGTTGATGATGATGTGGTTGATTATGATGATGATGATGTGGTTGATTATGATGATGATGAAGATGATGATATATGATTATGATTATTATGATGATGTTGTTGATTATGATGGTGAAATCAGAACAGGAAGGGTGCATAAGAGGAAGCGAGTCAGCAATAAAAAGTGTGCGTCCTGATAATTGAGGGCAATCATGTTACGACTGCTCCCGGCGCTGTTTGCAGGAGGAATATTATTGTTTATCGATGTTGCAACCATTCATCTCCCTTATTAACTGTCTTGATAGCGTAATGGTTAGTGCGCGGAATTTCGGTGTGATTGTCCTAGGTTCGAATCCTTGGAGTACCACATGTATTCATTTGTTTCATAGATTTCTTAAATTAGGTTTATTTGTAAGTTAATGGTGGGTTGGTGATAATATGAATGTATTGGTCAGTTCGTCCAGGAGACAATTCGCCCATATTTCCGTTATTTCGCCTACTTTTTGAACGTTAGGTTATCTTCGGCTTTGTAAGAGTAGATTGTACAACTAAACTACGGTAGCTTATATTATGTTGGTTTAGGACTTAAGGGGGGAGGATTGTTTTTGGGCCTCCTTCTCCCTCATGTTTAGCCCCTTTGCTTTTGACATTTTTATACGTTCGCCCCATTAGTTTGGCGAATTTAAGACATTTCGGCTCTTTCTTTAGGCCTATCAATATTAAGACCTTTCGTATAATTTAGGCATCGATTTTTGTGCATGGCGAGTGATAGCAAGCCTGTAATATGATATTAACCGGACATCGGCCGTGGATTTTTTTTACCTAAAAATGTACAAATTTATCTTGATGGGGAGGTCTTGGGGGGGGGGGGGGTTAAAGTTTGATGGAGTTATAGGGAGGGAACTAAAAAAATAAATAAAAAAATAATAAAACAAAATATATATAAACAAATATATAGCTCAAGATCTATTGTATATAGACCTTGGAATAGCTTAAGTATGGGCTAGGTTATCAACTCTGCGAAGCAGAGTGGTATCACACACACAGATCCCGCCCGTATACTGTGCACCACAATTCAGCTTGTCCGTCATCGTCGTCGTCGTCGTCGTCGTCCGTCGTCCGTCGTCCGTCCGGAAACTCCTCCTAGACCGTTCAATGGATTTTCACCAAATTTCACAGGTATATTAATTTGGTCAATGCGAAGGTCAGTCAAAAAGACATTTTCAATTTAACCTAAAGGTTAAGGTCAAAGGTCAAGGTTCAAAATAAGGTCAATATTTCATGTGTCTTAGTTTTTCTAAAATTTCTTCATTTTCACTATACAAATTACTGGTAACCTCAATATCTTATTGACAACACTTTAAATAATTATTTTGAAGGGTAAGATCAAAGGTCAAGATCAAAGGTCAAAATATTTTGTTTACTAGCATTTCTTATATTAACTCAGATTTTCACTAGACTTACCATGATGTTCGGAATACTTAGGCCAAGGTCATACAAGGACCTATACAATTCTATAGTAAAGGTCAAGTTCACAGGTCATGGTCAAATAAAAGGTCAATATGCTAATTTCTTTACTTTTCATGCAAACTTCACAAACTCTGGTGATATACTGTAGTTGCACTTGAAATTAAAAGGATAAATAATACATTTTGAAACATATCATGAAGGTCAAGGTGAAGGTCAAAGGTCAAGGTCAACATCAACTATTCTATAAATGTATACGAAACTAACTGATGGATTTTAATGAAATTAGTCATCCTTATTTGATTTTCCTGGGCAATGTCAATGAACAGCAAAATGTACTGCGACATAAAGGTCAAGGTGAAAGGTCAACTTTTACTATTTATTTTACTTTTTACTCAAATGTCTTCATTTTCACAATACAAGTTACTGGTAACCTTGATATCGTATTGCCCAAATCTTAGATAAATATTTTAAATGGTAAGGTCAAAGTTCAAGGTCAAAGGTCAAAATCGTTTTTTTACTAGTATTTCTTATACTAACTGTTAGATTCTCACCAGGCTTACCATGTATATTCGGAATACCTAGGCCAAGGTCATGCAAGAAACTATTCAATTCCATATGAAAGGTCAAAGTCACAGGTCAAGGTCAAATAAAAGGTCAATATGCTATTTTCTTTACTTTTCATACAAACTTCACAACATTTGGTGAGATAGTTGCACTTTAAGTGAAAAGGAAAATAATAAATGTTGAGACATAAAGGTCAAGATAAAGATCAAAAGTCAAGGTCAACTATTCTATTAATATATATGAAACTAACTGATGGATTTTAATGAAATTGGTCATGCTTATTAGATTTTCATGGGCAATGTCAATGCAGACAAAAATGTACTCTTACATAAAGGTCAAGGTCACAGGTCAAGGTCAAAGTTCAACTTATAATATTTATTATAAAAGATTACTCAAATTTTGGAAAACTGGCTGTGTTATGGCTTGTTACTTAAATATATATATCAAATTTCACATAAATATTGTAATATATTATAATATAATACTTAAGGTCAAAGTCAAAGAACAAACGAAGAGTGTTAATAATTTTCTTTAAACTCTTACTAGACTGTTTAACCCTTTGTGTACCTGTGACGTCTTTTTTTATTTTAGTCTACCTATAATTAGACGATTTTGTGGAGCGTATGAAGGAACTGTGGTAGTAAAAAGGGTTAATTAAGATTGTTGAAAACCTGCTAATTTTATGGAGGCCCTTCATAAACTAAATAAAATGGTCTTAATATCCAGTATGAAATAAAACTAACAGAACTGTACTGAACGGGTTATGTATCATCACCAAATTTTGCTGGCAAATTCGGTTGGTCAATGCAACGATTTTCCAAAAAAAAAATTTTTGTTATTCAAAGGTCAAGGTGAATGGTCAAGGTCACAGATTATGGTCACTATTTCTTTCTTATATATATTCTAAATTTGAATTACACCACATTCAAAATGCTACAAAATAGTGTTACGCTGACCTTCTTATAGATAAATATTCCAATTGTTAAGATTCAATGCGATCATAAATGTAATTATATATATATATATATATATTCACTCCCAGGCGGACATGAACCACCAACAGTCAGGACAAGTGTCTATGCTTTAATCCACTGCACACAAGTATCCTCTATCACGCTGTGGTATAGTGGATTAAAGTATGGGCACTTGTTCTGACTGTCGGTGGTTAAAGTCCGGCTGTGAATATAAACACATTTAGTATATACAGGGTGTTTTAAAACAACACTGCCAGAGTATGATGACCACATTGATAAAAATATATAATACACATATTTCTATTCTATTTTTACCAAAAAATATATTGTAACGGAGATAAATGGTTATTTAGAAATGTAGCAAAACAGGGTTCTGAGCTCAGCACAAAACATATGATACATAATATGAATGATTACCAAGTAAAAAAGGTAAAGAGGAGATATCTAATGACCTAATCACATATGAATAATTACAAAATCAAAGTAACATAAAATTGGTAATGATATTTTGCAATTAGAAGAAAACTGCTAATTATTATAATCCAAGTAGCGTAAAAAGATATGCACCATTTGTAACGATGACCAAGAGGTAAAATAATGAATTTCAAGTCTGGGTCAGGTATCCGAACACTGCTATAGGTAATTTAATCGTTCGTGAAACTGTTTGAATGGGACAAAATGTTCCTGCACAATTTACTGTTTCAATACAAATACCTCATTACGTTACTATTATCACAGAGTACTAACGAAATATGTCTATCAGTTTTATGGTTGAAGTTTGACGATTTTACGTAGCTGTAGACATACAAGTATACGGTGTTCACTAATGAATTTAAAATCATCTAATGGTACCCAAAACAAACAATTTACGTCACTTGGACTTAACGAGTATAAAATAACAAAGGCAGAGACACACCTAAATAACGACAATCCATATTTATGTGATATTATAAGGTAAATAAAATCACTATGACAGAAGAAGATAGCACCATGGCCGAGCAGATAATTAAACACGAGAAGATTCGTTATGACTCCAAAGCTTCGAAGAAAAACTCGAACTGGGATGGGAGGCAAGAGGTAGGCTATTTTGGGGGGAGGGGGGACACTAGCCCGTGTTCGGATTATAGCTCATACCTGGGTGTCACTAATTAGTTTACTCTATGCGGTTTAAATCATTAATGGTATATTATTTTGCATTTTGTCCTTAGATAATCGTCTTCGTTATTGTATTTACTAATTAGCAGATGAGGTCTGGCAGTGTTGTTTTAAAACACCCTGTATATACCGATTTTACTTAAGAGATTTAATACTACTTGCAGAATTCTAGGTCGCAAAATTGCGTATGCATTTTTTATTTTTTATTTTTTATTTTTGTTAATGCGAAACTCTACACCTACTTTTTTTTACTTGAAATGTGTGTGAAATACAATGTGGGCAAAACGACTAGCGTTATAATGTCAATACATGCCATTACGCTAGACATCATATTCTTAATTATTCATCCCTATAGTAATGTATAGAACGAAAACTAAATTGTATTCAAGCTAACCTGACAGACATTGGTAACGCTGCCTTTCTATTATTGTGCATAGCCGATATTAAGGGGGCCCACCTCGTTATTTGTTTTTCTCTCTCTCTCTCTGGGTTTTATCCATTCGGCCCCATTCAGCCTACTGTTTTAAGACGTTAATCTCCATCGAGGTGTCGATTTTTCCTGGCGATCGGTGACAGGCCAGCATGTGTTTTAATGTTTTTGACAGCAGGCTAAATTTGTAAATTTTTCGTAGAAAAATGTCTCCTGCGAAGCCGGATTTCTCCATACAATACTGGCTCGCTATCGCTCGCCACGAAGAAATGGACACTTGTATGGGGATAAACGTCTTAAAACAGTAGGCTGAATGGGGCCGAATGGATATAAGTCTGAGAAAGAGAGAAAAGGAGATACAAAAAGCAGGTCACCCCCCTTAAGTAAAGGAGCAGCT
The DNA here is from genome assembly GCA_032716605.1 of Paralithodes platypus. Lineage (NCBI taxonomy): Eukaryota > Metazoa > Arthropoda > Malacostraca > Decapoda > Lithodidae > Paralithodes > Paralithodes platypus. The sequence goes on from CM064567.1 coordinate 17,332,351, forward strand.
TAAAAGGCAGAATAGGAAGTATAGTGATTGGAAGCATGCCAATGCAATAAATAAACTAATCTATGAATATTAGGCTTGCTTACGAACTCTTATACTGTTATATTAGTCAAATTAATGCAGAAAGAAAGTCCTGTTTTAGCAGAATGTTTAAGGGGGGGTGTTTAGTGCGTTTCCTAGACTTCCATCAAGCTTGAAATTATACCCCCTTGACCCCCTTTCAAGATAAATTTGTACATTTTTCGGTAGAAAAATGTCCCGGCCGACGGCCGGTTTCTCTTAAATTACAGGCTCACTATCGCTCGCCAGGAAGAAATCGACACCTAAAATCTTAAAAGTGACATAAATAGGGCGAAATTTCTTAAAATCGTCAAACTAATGGGGCGAACGTCTTAAAATCTCAAAATCAATTGGGCTAAACATGAGGGAGAAAGGGATCCAGAAAAAAATCTCTCAAGTGGAAATCTCCCCTTAACCGTTTGAGTACCAGTGACGTCGTTTTAACTTTATTCTGGGTACTATTAGATGATTGTATTCAGCTTAGGAAAGACCTCTAGCAATAATAAGGCTTCAAACTCTCTCAACCAACCCTTCTTGCTACCACAGATCCTTCCTAAGCTGCATAATATCGTCTAACTATAGCTAGATTCAAATATAACACACGTCGCTGGTACTAAAAGGGTTAAGTACAACATGTTTTCTTTGTGTTTTTACAGATGGAAGCAGTTACCATGGCCACTTTCTTTGGAGGTTATTCAACGCTTCATGAAGGTAAATACCCCGAGAACATTTATTATTGATATGCTGTTTTATCCCGCATTACAGGACAACAGTTATGCTGTTGTTGTCATGAGGATGTTTTGACAGTTTTAGATTATTCACAGAATATTCTACGGTCATTATAATAAGTATTTTATCAGCATTGTTATTTATATATTTCAGCCAAGCTCTCATATACCAATAACTTCACGGAAGTATGACATTCTTGCAAGCTTATAGTTAATGAAATACATACCACAAACATTCCTAAGCACCATATATTCCCATTTTTCCATTGGAACCTAAGGTGTTTTGTTTTGATAACATTTATGAAAAATAATGTTCCCAGGCTAATTTCATTAATATTATCGAAATCCATATTTGTCTATTTTGCACTGCAATCTAAGCTTATTATAACTGCGAAGTAATTATCCATAATCACCTACCGGTATATAATTGACCAGTTAAGAGTTTTGATCTATAAGGATTTTTCAAACTGTACGTCATTAAACCAAGGATATATACTGTATACCTGTTTATGTTGGATGGATATATGTTAATCTTAATATATTCACAGGCGCTTGAGAAGGCAATTTTACGCTTGTTCTTTATAGGCATTTAATATAATGAGTATATCCTTATAGAAAACGAGCGTTTACTTGCCTACTCAGTAGCCTGTGATTTATTGCAATGGTCCACAATTGTAATTTAGCTTTTCATTATTGTTATATATGGACGTCTAAAGCTACAACTTTTTTGCACAACCTTCCAAGTTAAGTAGCACATTGTTAGCTTGTGATTCGTATTAACCGTTTCAGTACCGGTGATGTCCTTTTCAATAATATATTCTGGCAAATAATGGACGATTTTATATAGCTTAGGAAGGCCATCTACCAATGATAAGCCTATGGACTATCTCAATTAATCCTTTTAGCTACCATAGGTCCTCCCTAAGAATAATATAAATCGTCTAAATCTCTGCCGCTGCTCTGGCCTCGCTCAAGGTAAAATGTTTTTAGAACCAGCAGGACTGTCATTTTCTCCCTCATGTTTAGCCCCATTAGTTATGAGATACGTTCACCTCCTTACTTTGACTATTTTAATACCTTTCGCCCTATTTCTTTGTCTAATATAAAGACCTTTCGTGCCATTTAGGTGTCGATTTTTTCCTGGCGAGCGGTAGTGAGCCTGTAATTTTTTCCTGGCGAGCGGTAGTGAGCCTGTAATTTAAGGAGGTATTGGCTTTTGGCCGGGACATTTTTCTACCGACTAATGCACACATTTTTTCATGAAGAGGGTCAAGAGGGTGTTTTTATAAGATTGATGCAGGTTTAGCGAGGAAACTATAATATAAATATATACAGTAAATAGACTAAAAAAGTAACGACCAAAAAAATACCAAAATGTTATGCACTGAGTTTTATGACCCGATTATATATATGTTCAGAGAGAGTGAGTATACAGAGCAAAACAGTACAACGGAGTACAAAGGAAAGCAAGCAGCAAAAGTTCTACTGATCCTCACGAGCCTGCTTGAAAGATAGATAGATAGATAGATAAGATAAAAATATATATAGAGAGTGAGTGTGTGAGTCAGACTGGGAGGTGGGGGGGGGGGATTTTATCTGAGATGTATGGGTGGAGGTATCCTATTATTCATCCTATTTTCACCTCAGCCCGTAAGCCAGACCCGGATATATGGAGCTAATGGCTGGACCATACCAATATATATATTTAACCCACACTTTTGTTCTACCTTGAGGAAGCACAATGCCTTGTATGGATAGGCAAATTGATTGATTGATAGTCATTTTTGTTATGTATGTATTTATGTATACTTATTTATGTGTGTGTATGACGCATCTCGTCTCTGTTTTCTGGCAATTATTGGTCGATATTATTCAGATTAGGAAGAGTACATGGAAGTTAGAGTGTTGATTGAGAGAGTTAATTCCCACAGATCCCTTCTAAGCTGTATATAATCGTCTAATGATAGCTAAAATACATTGTCGCAATGCGTCATAATCAGGTAAACATGATAATAACTTTACCACCTCGAGTATCGTTTTTGTTTTGCACTTCGCATGTATTTGGGTAAAACGGCAGCTTTGCATGCACAGTCCCACTCTGGATAAACACCATTAAAAGTGTCCTTCTTCTTGCGTTACTTTCAGTGAACCCCACGAAGAATGCTCCGAGTTGCTCGCCCACACACACACACTGAGAATTGCTTTAGGCACGACTCTGAGCATATTTAGGGGAGGTGTGGCGGAGTGGTCTTGCCACTGGACTGGTAATCCAATGGACCCGGGTTCGAATCCCAATATGTCAATGGGAGGATATTATTGGGATGGAATTTGTGCTATACCTAGTATCAGTGCATTACCACAACACACCGAAATGCCAAAAAATACCCTCATTGTTCCCTGATTAAATAGCATTGTATGAATATTCCCATATTCAAAAATATGCTACAGGTGGGCAATGCCTAGTGAGTTAATTGCTCAATAAGTGGCGTTCTGAAAGTGAGGGTCCGAGCCTGAGGGATGAGACTGTGAAGCACAGAGACGGAACAATATATATATATATATATATATATATATATATATATATAAATATATATTATATATATTATTCGGATGTTTATTTTTTTAGTATGATTCTACAAAATAAACTACCAAACAAAAAGAGTTTCCGCTTTGAAATACATTCTGGTTATTACTATAATGAATAATAGGCTTGACAAATTGAGCCTGGGAATTGTTTTATCGGTGACCTTTTGTTTCATTTGTTAAGACATCTCTAATTGGGTGGAACATGGAGAGGGAGGAGGGGGGGGGGGGGATGTTGACGAAGGAGGTGGTTGGGGGTGGTGGTAATTGCCTTATGTTAGGTCTGGGAAAAGTAGGGAGACTTTTAAGAGCGAAAGTCTTGTGTAGTTGTGGTTATATACACTGTATATATATATATATATATATATATATATATATATATATTACAAAGACAGAGAGAGAGAGAGTTGCATGATATTACCTTGTAGTGCGTGCGGGTTATTGAGGTTGACGTGTGAATGGGACTTGTCTAGGACGGGCAAGGATTGCATGAGGCTAACACGAGAATGGGTGCACAATTGTCGTAGATTTTGCTTGGACATACAGTAGGGATGCCTATGACCTGTCGGTATAATTCCTATGCTTCTGTAGTTATTTTTGTATCTTGAAACATGTATGTTCTTGAAGTGTGATTAATATAATTAGCTCATATGATGTGCATTAAAGCATAACAAATTTTGCAATTTGCATTCTCAATCACTTATGGGCACTTTTATTGTGCTTACATAAATTTTGGTCTTAGTGTTCAATATCGTGGAGGCAGCCATTTAGAAGTAGTGCGTCAAAGGTCAAAATCTCACGGTGCAAGAGCCACCATAGTAGGTAGCGGAAATCCGGCATGTTCAAGGTCTTCATTTTTGCTCTGCAAACAACTCTTGCCTTAGTGTTCAATGTCGTAGAGGCATCCGTTTATGAGAAGTAGTGCGTCAAAGGTTCCGGAGACAACAACACTCAGTGAAACGATCAACTTAGTGAGTGTAGTGGAAATCGGACAAGATCACTTTGTTCATTTTGACTCTGCAGACAAATATGGTCTTTGTGTTCAATGTCGTGGAGGCAACTACTTAGGAAGAGTAGTTCGTTAAACGTTCCGGAGGCCACAAAATAAAGTCAATTCAACAAAACAGTCCTTTCATTTGTGGACTCGGAAAATGTGGTGATGGTGTAGTCAGTGTATGTGGACAAAACAGTAGTATGAAAATGTAGGGTGCCAAGAGCAAAACACACCAGAAAAATAGTGAGAAATTAGTTACTATACTGTTTTTCTTTTCAGCTGACGATAAAATTAATATCTTAGCATCTAATTTATCGATACTTAATGGAAAATATGAAACTACTGTCTCTACATCATATTAAGACCAAACTTATATAATTAAGCACCATATTTCACTCCAATATCATACAAATAACTAATTAATCTTGATGGGATCTTTGTAATTTACCGTCAGCCAAGTGTAAAGACCGAAAAACTAATGTCAACAACTCGAAGGACAGTCAAGGTCAAAGGCAGACAGGAAAAATGATGCAAGCAACACAAATGACAGCAGGGGAGAGAGGCAGTCGTGCGAGGAACCAACACTAACAACTGGAAGAATAAAATACAACTCCGACAAAAGAGTGAGAGCGTGAGAGGGAGGCGAAAGAGAGGAAGAGACAGGGAGGGGTAAAGCTAAAGAGGCAGGAAGTGAGACAAGGACGAGAGGAAAATTTGAGAGAGGATATAAAACAGATGGGAAAAGGCAACACCGTGAAAAACAACAGGGAGAGAGAATGCGAACACTAAGGTAGGGATAGAGAGAGTCGAAAATTGACGTGAAAATAAACACAGCAAATGAAAACAGGTCAGACGTAAGAAACCTCGAGAGGCACTTGGGAGAGCGCATACCTCCGCCTATGTTGGCAGAGGTATGCGCTCTACAGATCGCCTTCAAAGTAGAAATACTTATTTCCTTGGCGCGTATCCTATCTGGCCACCAAATGTGGTGAAAATCGGTTCATAAATTTGTGAGCTGCCTACGCTGGCGGAGGTATGAGCTTTACTGATTACCTCTTAAATCGAATAATTTATTTCTTGGCTCATATCCTAGCAGCCTATCAAGTTTCATGATCATCAGTTCATACATTTTTGAGATATCCTGTTTACAGACAAGCAAACAGACATGAAATAAAATAACTTTCGCCCAAAGAAACACAGATGATGGGAAATGTAAGATCATGTAAAAGGAAAATTGAGGATACGTAGAACAACTAAATAAAAGGTAGCAAAGTAAAATACAACGATACAAAAAAGAGGCAATATGCAAGAGATGAGATAAACAAGAGGGGGAGGACATGGGAATATCCCTGGAATTATACATTATATACCGGTACCCAGTGAGGCAGAAAAATTGGGTAGATTACGAGGAGTTTCAGATGAAGGAGTATGAATAAGGGGAGTAGGTAGAGGAGGAAGAGAGGGAGGATGTGAAGAATAAGGAGAGGGGCGAGAGAAGGGGGATGGGTGTAGGAAAGGAAGAGGAGGAGAAGGAGGATGTGAAGTGTGAGGAGGAGAAGGAGGACGAGAAGGAGGACTATTTGGAAGCTGAGGGATCCACTTTTCACCTGACACACATACATACAAATAAGGAGTAAGCGAGGGCGGTGTTGGAGGCCAGCTGCGGGACTCCGAAAGGTTTTGTGTCACTATAATGAATAATCTAATTAATTAAGTTCATTCCCAATACCAAATGCCTCCCAATGAAATTAATGAAAGCATGTGATCTTCCCGGGATTCGAAGCTTGGTTACCAATTACCACATACAGATCCTAAACACTCTAACCATTACACCACCAAGGCAGTTAAAGGCAGTTACTGGATATCAATCTAAACATGTACTCAAACCCTACTGCAAGTGGATTAAAAATGAAAACTGAGGGTAAATCGGAAAGCATTGTAGTACTCAATTTGGTAAGTTTATAAGCATAAACATATGAGAAACGTATGGTGTTATGGGGTTCGATTTTGTGAAGTATGAATATTCATAGGTAGGCGAATTGAAATTTAATCTGAGGGAATGTCTTATCATCTCAAAATAATGAGGCTAAACATGAGGGAGAAGGCGGTCCAGAAAAATACAACTTTCCCTTAACTTTAGAAGATGTTTTGCAATTTTGGAGAGATGTATTGAAGTTTGAAAGTTCATGGAGGTATTATAATTGTTTTCCTTTTTTATATTCGTCTATCGTTCGCCAGAATAAAAGGAATAAGCCCTGATTGTTAGTGGAAGTCATGTTTTGTCCTGGCTAATTTTGTCTATCGTTAGCCAGAATAAGTAATAAGCCCTGATAGCAGTGAAGGTATTAGCGGTCATCATGTTGACAGGTGTACAGGGAGGGTGACAGCCAGAGAGGGCCATGGCCGGTACGAGGGTATTGTCTGCAACCAAAAGGAGCCATTCTTACATAAATAACAATAGTCAGAATTGGATTGCATATAATCTTGCTGGTACTGCCGAGTGGGAAGGAAGGGACGCGGAATTAATAAGCAGCTTGTCGAATATTCCTTCATCACCGCCCTGCTACTCCTGTTATGACCTTATGGACCCTTTGACAGTTGATATTTGATCGGAACAAAACAGCAGTGAGAGTATTCACAGGGAATAAATACTGCTTACTTATAAAATGTACATGATTTTTTTTGTTATATTAATTTACTTATTATGTTGATTTATGAAAAAACAAGCGTACTTTTTAATGAAAATCTGTCTTCGCTCGTACGCGTATTAGGGTGTATGTTAAAATGTGTGTTTCTGTGTATTATAATCATGATATCGGCAGTCAGCTTTCTGAAAATGTTGCTAATAGTTTTTTTGTTGTATAATAGCCAGAATTAACTACCGGAACGCGTCATAATCCTCAAGGGGTAAATATACGGTATACTAGAGGCCAAGAGTGGATACAGTTGGCCAAATAAGTCGTGTCTGCTGTCATTATGTTTTGCTCGCTGTATGCTGTATTTATGTCTGTCAGATGTTGAATATAGTGTGCAAAGGTAGAAACATGTTTGTATATCTCACTCGAAACGATGAATTAATGTTTTGATAGTGCTGATACCAATTATTGATCGAAATATACTTGGTGCCGCGAAATCACTTATTTTGCCGACTGTACAAGTGCACAAATGGAAAACTTGATGTCATTATTTGTTTTTAATATGGTACAAACAAGTCAGTCAATAATCATATTAGTAAGAATGTATGTAATCATAAGGAAATATACTAAGTAAATATGTAAACTAACGAATCTTCATATAATAATGCAGTAATTATAGGATACATTAAGTTCACCGAAATAACGACATGGGAAAACTTATACTGTGAAAGAAATGTGAAAAATTTAAATATATTAATTAAATGAATAACGAAGCCCACGGAAAAAGATTTGATAATTACTTAAAAGTATGAGAATAATACCAGATGCAGATGGTGAAGGTAAGAGGGGGAGAACGTTGGTAAATAAACAAGATCCAAGGAAGAGATTATTTTAAGAGGAAAAATTTAAAGAAAGAAGTTTGATAGTGTGATGAACAGCGATGAATTAAATAACGTGCTACTGATCACAGTAATGATACATAAAATACTGTGTGTGTTTGTGTGTGTGTGTGTGTTTGTGTGTTCAGTTGACACTATCTTATTACCTTTGTACCCAGCTTGAAATCGTTTTGGAAAAGTCGCTGTAAATTTTTGGGTGTAAGAGGATTGAAAAACTCGGCTGGAAATGTCATATAATTCCCAGGAAGTTAAGGGACCCCACCTCGCTGTTTTTCTCTTTCTCTCCCTCTCTCTTTGGCTTGTATCCATTCGGCCCCATTCTGCCTACTGTTTTAAGACATTTGCCCCCATCCAGGTGTCAATATTTTCCTGGCGAGCGGTAGCGAACCAGCATATATATATGTTTGTTTTGATAGCAAGCTAAATTTGTAAATTTTTCGATAGAAAAATTTCTCCGGCGAAGCCGGATTTCTCGCTATCGCTCGCCAGGAAGAATTCGACACCTGGATGGGAATAAACGTCTTAAAACAGTAGGCTGAATGGGGCCGAATGGATACAAGCCAGAGCAAGAGAGAAAAGGAGAGAAAGTTAAACAAAGCCGGTGACCCCCCTTAATTCCCAGGAAGTTAATGTGAAAGATTTGTCAGAGAATGGACAACTTTCCACCATGAAGCCATTTTGGAAGCTTAAGCTTAACCCCGTCTATACCGCAGACGTATCTTTTATAGTATTCTAGCTATATTTATACGATTTTGTGCAGTTTAAGAAGGATCTATGGTAGTAATAAGGGTTATGCGAGATAGTTAGAATCCTATTATATGCTGAAGGCCCTATATAAGCTGAATAAAATCGTGTAATAGTAGCAAATATATAATTAAAGAGACATCCCCGGTACAGAAGGGGTTAAACACAGGAATTAAAACTGTAAATACTCCGTTAATATAAATCATCTAATATATTAAGTTGAAGGCATGTTGAAGGTAGTTGAAGTTTAACATGAACGATTGCCAAATTGGTGTACAGTATGTTTGATCATTCTTGAGGTGCATAATCAATACTATTGTTTTTGTCTATAGATTTGTTTTTTATCTTACTGTGTGTGTGTTTTTTTTGTTTTATGTGTGTGTCTGTTTGTTTGCCTTAATGTATAACTGGATACTTACTGTATAACTGGAGACCTACTGTATAACTGGATACTTAATGTATAACTGGATACTTACTGCTGAGGAGACGTTTAGGTATAAAGAGTATTAGCGAGGTGATGCGTACAAGTAGACTGGGATGGTATGGACATGTGGAGAGAATGGATGAACAAAATTGGGTGAAAAAAAGAAGGTCTGTGATTGTGGAGGGAGCTGCACCAAGGGGTGGACCGAGGAAGACCTGGGATCGGACTATACTTGCCGATCTCAAATCCAAAAACTTGACATGTGATTCAGCCCTTAACAGGGTTGCCTGGAAGGGCGCCATTAGGACAAGAGACTGAAACTGCACGTATGTGTGGAGCACTCAGTCTTAAAATGTTATGTATGTATGTATGTAACTGGAGACTTACTGTATAACTGGAGACTTACTATACTGTATAACTGGAGACTTACTGTATAACTGGAAACTTACTGTATAACTGGAGACTTACTGTATAACTGGAGACTTACTGTATAACTGGAAACTTACTGTATAACTGGAGACTTACTGTATAACTGGAAACTTACTGTATAACTGGAGACTTACTGTATAACTGGAGACTTACTGTATAACTGGAAACTTACTGTATAACTGGAGACTTACTGTATAACTGGAAACTTACTGTATAACTGGAGACTTACTGTATAACTGGAGACTTACTGTATAACTGGAGACTTACTGTATAACTGGAGACTTACTGTATAACTGGAAACTTACTGTATAACTGGAGACTTACTGTATAACTGGAAACTTACTGTATAACTGGAGACTTACTGTATAACTGGAGACTTACTGTATAACTGGAAACTTACTGTATAACTGGAGACTTACTGTATAAATGAAAACTTACTGTATAACTGGAGACTTACTGTATAACTGGAGACTTACTGTATAACTGGAGACTTACTGTATAACTGGAGACTTACTGTATAACTGGAGACTTACTGTATAACTGGAGACTTACTGTATAACTGGAGACTTACTGTATAACTGGAGACTTACTGTATAACTGGAGACTTACTGTATAACTGGAGACTTACTGTATAACTGGAGACTTACTGTATAACTGGAGACTTACTGTATAACTGGAGACTTACTGTATAACTGGAGACTTACTGTATAACTGGAGACTTACTGTATAACTGGAGACTTACTGTATAACTGGAGACTTACTGTATAACTGAAGACTTACTGTATAACTGGAGACTTACTGTATAACTGGTGACTTATTGTATAACTGGAGACTTACTGTATAACTGGAGACTTGCTGTATAACTGGAGACTTACTGTATAACTGGAGACTTACTGTATAACTGGAGATTAACTGTAATGTATATCTTGTGACTTATTGTAGATTTGGAGACATTTTGTACATCTGGAGACTTTCTGTTCATTTGGAGATTGTGCTCCTTGAGACATACCGTCCATTATGAGATGTTCTGTGTATCTGGAGACATACCGTACATAATGAGATGTTCTGTGTATCTGGAGACATACCGTACATTGTGAGATGTTCTGTGTATCTGGAGACATACCGTCCATTATGAGATGTTCTGTGCATCTGGAGACATACCGTACATTATGAGATGTTCTGTGTATCTGGAGACATACCGTACATTATGAGATGTTCTGTGTATCTGGAGACATACCGTACATTGTAAGATGTTCTGTGTATCTGGAGACATACCGTACATTGTGAGATGTTCTGTGTATCTGGAGACATACCGTACATTATGAGATGTTCTGTGTATCTGGAGACATGCCGTACATTATGAGATGTTCTGTGTATCTGGAGACTTATCGTACATTATGAGATGTTCTGTGTATCTGGAGACATACCGTACATTTTGAGATGTTCTGTGTATCTAGAGACATACCGGTACCGTACATTGTGAGATGTTCTGTGTGTCTGGAGACATACCGGTACCGTACATTATGAGATGTTCTGTGTATCTGGAGACATACCGTACATTATGAGATGTTCTGTGTATCTGGAGACCTATCTTACATTATGAGATGTTCTGTGTATCTGGAGACATACCGTACATTGTGAGATGTTCTGTGTATCTGGAGACATACCGTACATTGTGAGATGTGCTGTGTATCTGGAGACATACTGTACATTATGAGATGTTCTGTGTGTCTGGAGACATACCGGTACCGTACATTATGAGATGTTCTGTGTATCTGGAGACATACCGTACATTATGAGATGTTCTGTGTATTTGGAGACATACCGTACATTGTAAGATGTTTGTGTATCTGGAGACATACCGTACATTGTGAGATGTTCTGTGTATCTGGAGACATACCGTACATTAGGAGATGTTCTGTGTATCTGGAGACATACCGTACATTATGAGATGTTCTGTGTATCTGGAGACATACCGTACATTATGAGATGTTCTGTGTATCTGGAGACATACCGTACATTATGAGATGTTCTGTGTATCTGGAGACATACCGTACATTATGAGATGTTCTGTGTATCTGGAGACCTATCGTACATTATGAGATGTTCTGTGTATCTGGACACACACACACACACACACACACACACACACACACACACACACACACACACACACACACACACACACACACACACACACACACCATGATCCATTCAGGTATATCAGGACCATACAATTGACCAAACTAGTGGTAATACCCATAGAGGGAGGTACTACATTATTTACTCTACTCTCAACTGTCCATGCTGTCTTGCTTTCCAATGTACCAGTACTGTACTTTATTTCGTCTGTTTGTCACACCAGTATCGAGATAAGTTATAATTATTGATAAACAAAAAGACATGCAGATGGCTTTTATTGTGGAATACGGAGATCTAGATTCCTATAATTATTCTGGAATGCAGTATGGTGTGTGTATGTGTGAGAGAGAGACAGAGAGAGAGAGAGAGAGAGAGAGAGAGAGAGAGAGAGAGAGAGAGAGAGAGAGAGAGAGAGAGAGAGTGTGTGTGTGTGTGTGTGTGTTTATATATGTGTTTTTCGTTCACCCTCGCCCTACACCTTACCAAGGAAGTAATCGTGTATTCCTGGATAAACCCAAAATTGGCTCCCCACCCTCCACACATCAGCCATCCCAAGTCCTTCATGTTAAGAGCCATCCACTTTTAGAGTATCATCATAGTTTTACGTCGGTCTCCAGGAAACATAAATTTTCTTTTTCAACCACGTCGTGTATTTCAAGCACTTTAGAAATAGTTTGACATATTAAGGCCACAGGAAACTTAAATGTAACAGATGGGCAAAAATACATGGAAATAAAAGGCAACATACTGTAGGAATCGTACATTTAACTTGGAGATATAATGTTAACGCAAACAAATATTACGCTCCCCAAATTATACTCAGGAGAAATATGCAGCACACAGTACGTATTCGCCTTCACTCTAGGACATAAATCGTAGCCTAAGTTTTGGAAGCTATCCTGAACTAAATCGAATCTTCTCATACAATCCTTACCTAACTAATATTTACATTTCGGGGGTTCGTTTATGTTGTTCGAGGATTCGCTATTGGTCAGGATGTGTGTCTTAGAGAGTGTAGATGAATATAATTTCTATACCGAAGACATTAAGGCAATACAAGAGGGATACATTCAATATAAAATGTATTAGGCTAACCCTTTCAGGATACCATGACGTATTATTTCATTCTATTTTACTATTATTCGACGATCTTATACAAATTAGGAAGGATCTGTTGGTATCAAAATGGTAAAGACTACTTCAATTAACCCTCTAACTTCTATAATACTCTTTCTAATCTGAAAAATCGTCTAATACTAGCCAGAAAATACAAATTAAATACGACATCGTATCATCTAAGGGTTAACAACACATTCTACTTCTTACAGTTATAGATGTACAGTATATGCAAACAGAGAGCAGAGCAAGGTATCCAACATAGTAAACATATAATAATAAACCATAAATCTGCCCAAGCCTTCCTATAGAGAACTCAGTAGTGCTCGGGTAAGAGTACTTTCTTTCAGCTGCCTCCTTCTAAACCCCCCTACCCCCCCCCCAACCGCTCCTCCAGCCACTCCCCAAAACACTCCCACACACACTTACCGTAAAACCTTCGACACATGAGCGTTTTTTGTAGTCCTTTTATTTCCCTGCAACTCTGGTCTTGAAGTTAGTAAATTCATATTGTTTAATATTTCAGCCAACCCTATTAATCTATCTTTAGTTTAGTTGTCGACACCATTACAAAAACTTTTCAAACTGTCATCAGGATGTTAATTGCAATCGAAACTTACCGTAAACAAAAATCTATCTATAATATCTATATATCTATTGCTGGACGCCTTGTTCCCCCTTAAGAGAGTGGCCATACACAAAACGCCCCCAAGTGGACCTGTCCCAAGTGAGAAGGACAACCCGTGCCAGTTTATTCAATGATTTACAGTACTGACCACTCAGTTTAGGGTCCGTCCGACTCAGAGGCCCTCTGTGTATCTTTGTAACCCTATTGTTCAACGGTGGTGGGTGGCTAGTCCATCCACCAACCTGCTTCACCTTTAGGTGAACAGTAAGAATTTGTATAAGGCTTACTCCCCTAGACGGGTTGCCGACCAAGGCTGACGATTCCCATCCACTTGTATTTTAATAAGGGTTTCTCCCCTAGATGGGTTGCCGGCCAAGGTTGATGAGTTCCATCCACCCAAAAAAAAAATTAATCCCCGTAAACAACATAAATGACGCCGCCCAAACCCATGCCTCTATCCAGCACCGCCCTTTAAGATTTATTCTGGCTACTATTTGACATTGTTTTCGGTTTAAAAAGGGCCTCCAGCAATCAGGAGGCTTCGAACTATATCACTTAACCGTTATTTATACTACAGATCTTATACAACACTAAATCGTCTAAATATAGCTAAAAAATAGTGAACAAGATGTTGCCGGTACAGAAGGGTTAAAAGGGATAGATAAACTGTTTCATAAAATATATTGTATATAAATCCAGCGGGCACTCATATTAAAAGTAAAAAAAAAACATTATTCTAACATGAAAAAGAAGTTTAACCCGTTCAGTACCAGCGACGGCACTGAACCGTCAGTAGATAAATCACTCCCCAGTCCCAGCGACGGAAGAGAGCCGTCAGTAATATTCTTTCCTTGTAACTGCCAGTATCAGGTAGTGCCTGGTACTACGACCGTTTGAGCACTGCTCTAGAGTTGGTTACACTTCTCAGCTTATATCCAAGCCTCTACAGGCTGGGAGAGTGATCAAGGGACTGGGGTTCTTGCAGAGGCTCCAGTCCTGACGCTATTCTTGACTTACAGGGTGCTGGTTTAATAATCCGATAGGGTTTATAGCCTCTGAAGTCCTATTTTAACTAACTAAATAACTGGGAGAGCCAGTATTCCTCCATCTTTTGAGGTGGGAGGTTGTTATAGCTTGCCATTTTGACCACATTGCTTGGGACTGGGGGGGACTTTTATTACTGTACCCTATGGTACAGTAGGGGTTAATATAAAAATGTGCCTCCTTACAATATTTACATAGGCTAGTTAAAGTCCCAAATGATTTGGGTGAAGGGGTCGGGCGCCAGTTGGACTAGATAATAGTCTGTCAGGCTCCTGGCCCGGGGAGCCGGTATATAAATTATGAAGGGTGCGCCTGGAGGTGTGGTGGGCGGGCTTGTGGTTTCGGCTCGCTGCATGTCTGCCTGATGAGACCGGAACCTCTCCGGGTGGTCGGGGGCCGGGGGAGTGCTGGAGGGACCTTGGTGATCCCTGGTCTCTGAGTCTTCTCCTGGGTGACCTAGATGCGTGTGAATTTGTGTTTTGTTTTTGTGTGTTCATTGTTTTCTGTTGTGTTGTGTTGTCCCTATTCCGGCTCTGTCTCGAGTCGGCCACACCCCAAACAAAAAAGGAAAAATGGGGAATGGGCCTGAGTAAATACATACATACAGTTAAAGTCCAGTTCACATTTGAAATCTTAACACTTTGGCTGCGGGCATATTTACGCCTATGTCCACCATGTTAGGGCTCATTCAGGCACTCCTGATTGATTAGGCAAGTGTCTGAATGAAAAGAAATTTATTCAGCCAAAAACTAGAAGAAAATAGCTTCAAAATTACACCAAAACGAGCTTCACCTGCACCGCTACCATAGACATTCGCTAAAATAAGCAATTATCGCTAATGTCGCGCTACATATGCCTTTGGCATCGCTGTATATCTCGCGAGACTCTGACTCAGAGCCTTCAGTGCCACGGCCGGCTGGCTGGAGGAAGGACGTGTGGTCTGCCGCTCTCCCGCTCCCTCGGACTCGATTCTACAGGCTTTAAAAGCCTGTAAATTGCTGTAAATTGCTGTGGCGTTCCAGAGCGGCTCCCGTCGGCAATGGGTTAAATTTGTTTTTTTGCATAGTTTTCGGACATAGTAACATTTCTCTACTATGCCCAGCTTTTAAGAGTATCTCGTGTTTTTTTTTTTTTTTTTTTTTTTTTTTCTAATGAACATGATGATATGGCCCAAGGCGATGAATGTTGTTTACTGTTGAAACAGTGCTGGGCTAACAGTCATTAAAAATGTTCAAGCAAATATATGTCAAGTATAATGAACTTAAATTCAGAGTCTTAAAATATTGTGTGACTGTTCCTGTCTGCAAGTATATTAATGTGGCCATTCTGCACTTGTCTCCCTTGACGCTTTTAATTATATTCCGTCTGTTAATATTTTCATTTACAGACTGAAAAGGTAAGAAGTTCATATTTGATTCAGTTAAATTATCATATATTTAAATTATCTGTCAAATATTCCTGCTCTTGCGTTACGAGTACCGGTAAATTATAATTTGTGCGTATATAACATTAGGTGGACAAAAATAGTTTGTTTTTATTTGTCTAAGTTCGTGATATAGTTTGATATATATCAGGAAAGTGTGCTAAATAAAGGAGTGAAAGTAAAATACAGCCAGACGACATATACCTTTTATAATACTAGAATACTTTCATTATTTATTGAAAGGCTACAGGAGCTGGTCCTTTGAAAGAAGTAGAGGGAATAATAGATGTACCGGTAGTCAAGTGAACAGAGAGAATAAATAGGTACCGTGATTCAGAAAATAAACAAGAAGCTCTTACTTGGAAGGACCATATTACCATTCTTGCTAAGGCAGCCTCCCAGAAGCTGGGTGTGCTCCACCGCCTCAATGGGCTCTTTACCCCTGCACAGCTTCTTGCTCTGCACAGGGGCACAGTGTGTCCTTGTATTGAGTATTGTTCACATGTGTGGGGAGGTTCCTCTCACACCGCACTCCTAGACAAAGTAGAAAGGAAACCCTTTCGTATCATTAACTCCCGCCCACTCACCAAGTCTCTGCAATCTTTCTCTCTTTGCTGCAATGTTACATTTATCTCGCTATTCTATCGCTACTATAATAATCAATGTTCCACCCCTACTCTGTGCAACTCTCCAACCCAAGAGTGAAACGTTATTCTCAGTCTTTCTTCTATTCAACTGCTGAGCTCTGGAACTCTCTCCTAGAATCAGTCTTTCCCTCTTCCTATGACTTAAATTGCTTCAAACTCCGTGTATCCTGGCATTTTGGATTGAACGTCCCTTGATTTTGGCTCTGTCACTCTTTCAACTCTGGGGGAGGCACTCGATACAGGCAGTTCTGCCTTTTGTCTCCCTTACTCAGTTAGAAGACAGTTTGATCAAATATTTAGGTTAAATTTGATATACCTATGGATGGTAAGGATATTACAATATTTAGTTATATATTTCCTTAGATTAAATAGTTTAGTGTAAATTATTAGACAATCTTCTATATATTTAATTATCCCTAGCTTTTGGTTCATATGTGTTTAATGTATTACATGTTCTATGTATTCCTCCTCTATTAATATCAATATTATCTTTTTCCGTAGTTCGCATTATTCGCTCGCGTCTCCATCGGAAAAAGTTTTATCGTTTTTCGGTCACTAACCTCTCGTCCCACCAGCTTCCCAATCTTATTTGCATCTCCTTTTTCCCTTTCCTCTCTTGCCTACTCCGTGTCTTCCTCTCCCTCCCCCCATCTCCCTCCATGCACGCCCTTCCCATCTCTCCCTCTCCTTCAATGCACACCCTTCCCATCTCTCTACCTACATCTCTCCCTCTCCTTCAATGCACGCACTTCCCATCTCTACCTCTCATTCAATGCACGCCCTTCCCATCTCTCTACCTTCATCTCTCCCTCTCCTCCAATGCACGCCCTTCCCATCTCTACCTCTCCTTCAATGCACGCTCCCTCCATCTACCCCTCTCCCGCCATCACTCCCTCTCCCTCTCCTTCAATGCACGCTCCCTCCATCTATCCCTCTCCCTCCATCACTCCCTCTCCTTCAATCCAAGCTCCCTCCATCTATCCCGCTCCCTCCATCACTCCCTCTCCTCTCCTTCAATGCACGCTTCCTCCATCACTCCCTCTCCCTCTACGTACACTCCCCACACAGAATATCCTTGGTATTTTTGGACCATTCGTTTTTATCGTATTCTCTTCACTTTTACGTCTCTGCCTTTATCCCCCCTCCCATCTCCGTCCCTCTTCTATTCTGTTTGCCCCACTCCTCGGAATTCTGTCTTCTCTTCCACGGGGACGAAGGAAGGATGGTATTTGGAGGAGGTTCTTTCATCCCTTTTACCCTCCTCAAGTGCTCCCTCAGGCAGTCTCGCTCTCTCTCTTTGAGTTGAAATATATGTGCTCACAGTATATTATATATATATATACTGTATATAATATGAAATCAGAGAAAGAGAGAGAGATGTTGGTTTTGTTAACTCTTTGTTAACTATTCCTCTGTAGTATCATTATGAATAGTATGCTTCCATAATGAATGCAAACCAAATGTATCTGTGTGCCAATAGGATGGATTTTAATTAACCTTGATGCGAGCGTCATTGTAATGGCATAGATAATGAAGCAGGAAAAAAGGCAATCAGTGTATCATTATGCTTGGCTTCAACCTGTCAGTGTTTTTCACCAGCCAACTGACTATCTGGTTCTGCTTCTGATTGTGTCTGTGCTATATTTGTATGGGTGTTTGTCAATGGCAAGGTGAAGTGATGATGAACTTGATACAGTATTGAAAATAATAATAATATAGACAAACTCAAATAGGTGCTGAACCAGAATGATGATAATTAATTACAGGTTGAATCTCTCTCTCTCATTAACTCTCACTCTCACACTCTCTCTCTCTCTCTCTCTCTTGACCTCTTAATAGCAGCTGAGCGTCATTATACTAATGGTTCAGAAGGCCCTGGTGGTAGTGGTGGTGATGAAGGGATTTGGGTGGAGGTGGTGGTGGTGGTGGCGAGGAAGGGATTTGGGTGGAGGAGATGGTGGTGGTAATGGTGATGTTGGTGGTAGTGATGGTTGTGGTAGTAGTGATGGCGAAGTGAATTGGGTGGAGGTAGTGGTAGTGGTTGTGATGGTGGTGGTGGTGGCGAGGAAGGGATTTGGATGGTGGTGGTGATGGTGAGTTGGGTAGGGAGGGAGGGCAGTATATACAGTAGCTAAGTGAGGAGGAGAAGCAGAAGTTAGCACCTCAAACTACCTCATTGGCGGGAGGTGGGGAAGGGGAGAGAGGGTGGAGGCTAAATAAGCAGTGTGGGGGCGACAAACAAGCAATATAGTATCCAGGTGAAGAGGGGAAGGATCGTTTTTGTGGCCCCCCTTCTCCCTCATGTTTATCCCCATTAGTTTTCAGATTTTATGATGTCAGTATTGAGACTTCGTGTAATCTAGGTGTCGAGTTTTTCCTGGTGAGCGATAGCGAGCCTGTAATTTATTTATTTTTTCTACCGAAAAATGAACACATTTATCTTGAAAGGGAGTCTAGGGGGTGTAATTTTAAGCTTGATGGGGGTCTAGGGAGGAAACTAAAGAAAATGATAAACAAATATTTAGATGAACAAATAATTACGGCCCCCCCCCCCCCTCCTTAAGGAAGTTCCTTAAATGAGTTTCAATGCGGATAAATGTAAAGTACTACATATCGGATACCTAAATGAGAAAGCAAACTATTCGATGAATGGCACTCAGCTTAAGAATGTAAACAGAGAAACCGATCTGGGAGTAACAATATCGAGTAACCTAAAACCGAGTCAACAATGTTCAGAAGTTGTTAAGAAGGCAAACAAAATAATTGGCTTTATAGGCAGGTCATTTGAGCATAAATCCAAAGACGTTATCCTAACCCTTTACAATTCCTTAGTCCGCCCTCTTCTGGAATACTGCGTTCAATGCTGGTGCCCTTATTACCAAAAAGACATAAACAAGCTAGAACGAGTTCAACGTAGAGTTACCAAAATGATACCTAGCCTAAAGAACAAACCATACGAAGAGCGTCTTAGAGAATTAAATCTATTTCCTTTAACCCAGCGCAGATTAAGAGGTGACTTAATTCAAGTGTTCAAAATCATGAAAGGCATCGACAATATGAACTGTAGTAAGTACTTCACTATCGACCAATCTAATTACACGCGGGGAAACGGTTGCAAAATTATTGGTAAATCTTTTAACTCACACGAATCTAAGAATTTCTTCTTCAATCGAGTTGTCAATTTGTGGAATGGGCTTCCCCGAGACGTTATAGACTGCAGCACCGTTGATTCATTTAAACTCCGCCTAGACAAATATCTCGCATCAAACCCTCGACTGACTGCGTTTGTAAATGAATAACTTTATTTTTTTCCTCCCCTCAGTTACTAACCCATATGTCCCCTACTAACTTCCTAGTACTGCCACGGACATTAGTTCCATGGCAGTAGTTCCCTTTCCAATGTTCCCTTACCCACTCTAAACCACTGTTTGGACACTTGATCTTCAGTGTTTTGGAGGACAAGCAGCCTAGAAGGGTCACTAGACCTGTTGTTGCTTGATTTCCTTTGTACTCCTTTGTACTCCTTTGAAGGAGGGTCTGCCACAAGTTGTTTTGGTCACCCTAACAAACCATGTAAAATCGAGGTGAAGGAAAGAGGGGCTGCCACAATTAGCTGTAGGTCTATCCATTCTTTGTAATTGCACAGGTAAACTTAGACTAGGATAAAGTATGTTATAGCCTACTATACATTGTAGATTAATGTTAGGATAGGTTATGTTAGGCTAGGCTCGATGAATGTTAGTAAGATCTAAATATGGGAAAGTAGTCTGTGGAAGCCTGGCAAGTTTGCGTTAATAAAATATTAATGATATATAAAAAATATACTACCGAAACTCTCATTTTCGAACAAATGTTGATGTTAATCTGTCCAGTCAGAAAACGATTATAATGTTTCTATCAATGCCAGATGGGTTTGTCCAGCTTATGAAAGAACTCTTGAATTTTAATTGATATAAACCAAGAAATTATCTTTACGGAAAATTGAGAGGGACATTAATTAAATTCCATTTATAATATTTACAAAAGATGTTCCTAATCAAACTAGATTCATCATATGGTTGAAAAAGATGCACCCAATCCCTCAGTAAAATTAACATATCATGTTGTAATACCAATTGGATGTTGGGATACTTATGCTAAGCTAAATAAGCGTAACGTCGTATAAAAATGAACACAAGAGAAGAGCGAGGGATGAGGTTAAGAGAAAGTTTTGGGTAGCCAAACATTTCTCGATACCAGTGGTGGCGCAAACAAATATAGAGTGAAGAGTGTCAGGGGGCGATATGGAGAGGAAGCAGTGGCAGGGCAGAATGAACAGTGTTGGGAGGTAAACGAGAGGTTTGTGTGTGTTTTGTTTGTCTTTCTTTTTAGGGAAAAGACAAACAAATAGAAGGTCCCACCCCTTTCCCATTCTTAAGAAAGCCATTTTAGATTTACAGAAGAGCGACCATTAATTGCATTACTGTATGTCCACAAACATTTCAATAATGTAAGCAGTAAGAGGTGGAAAATATTTATGTTCTGAGAGTGTTAGATGATGACGAAAACAATGGTGATGGTTATCGGGAGCAAGCCTTAGGCAGTACAGACATTAACCACTTCTTTACCCGTGACGTCTGTTTATTTTCTTCTATCTATATTTAGACGATGTTTTGCAGTTTAAGAAGGAGCTGTGGTAGTAAAAATTGTTAAGTGAGATAGTTCGAAGCCTGTTAATTGCTTTAGGACCTTATTAATATAATAGAATCGTCTAATAGTAGTCAGAATAAAGTTAAGAGGACGGCGCCGGTACAGAAGGAGTTAAGACAATATGGGGAGACGGAAAAGTAAACAAGAAACGGAAGTGGTAGAGGTAAAGCGAGAGAGAGAGGGAGAGAGAGAGAGAGAGATAATGTATTTCCCTTCATACCAGGAATTCAGGAAACATCAAATACAAAACCTTTATAGACATTTGCATTTTACGCGCCGGACCCTCACAGCCAGGCACGATAGAACAAATTTGGAGTTATTATTTTCTATTCTATGGTCATGCATACATTATCTATTGCCGGACGCCTTACTCCCCTTAATGAGGGTGGACATACACAGAAGGCCCCCAAGCGGACCTATTCCCTGTAAGAGGGACAACCCAAGCCAGTTTGCTGAAGGACTTACAGGATTGACCACTCAATTTTGGCTCTGTCCGACTCCGAGGCCCTCTATGTATCTTGTTAGCACTATTTTTCTACAGTGGTGTTCGGCTAGTCCATCCACTAACCTGCCTTACACTTAGATAAGCAGTACGGATTTTTATCAGGGTTACTCCCCTAGGATAAACTATGTTATAGCCTACTATACATTGTAGATTAATGTTAGGATAGGTTATGTTAGGCTAGGCTCGATGAATGTTAGTAAAATCTAAATATGGGAAAGTAGTATGTGCAAGCCTGGCAGTGCATTACCACAGCACACCGAAATGCCAAAAAAATACCCTCATTGTTCCCTGATTAAAATAGCATTGTATGAATATTCCCATATTCAAAAATATGCTACAGGGGGGCAATGCCTAGTGAGTTAATTGCTCAATAGGTGGCGTTCTGAGAGTGAGGGTCCGAGTGTGGGGAGTGAGACTGTGAAGTGCAGAGGCGAGGTGGCTTCAGAGATGGGATTGCTTCGAGCAGGGGTGCTTCGCATGTCTCACTCCCTAGACTGGAACAAGACCTCACGGGCCTCACCGTGTTCAGCGTTAGAGTGTAAAGGCTATCAGCCTATGCTCGAGAGGGAGTAGTTGGAATATAGACAAAAAAGACAGGTTGCCGACCAAGGCTGACGAGTCCCATCCACCTGGATTTTTATAAGGTTGTCTCCCCTAGATGGATTGCCGACCAAGGCTAACGAGTCCCATCCTCACGGACTTGTGGATGCTGAATCAAAACAGCCAAGGACAATTAACACATTGGAACGCTCGATTGGTGTCTTTATGATCTAGGATCCAAGCTAGAGACCATGGCATCCTAGTGTACATATACAGTACAGTCTTATACCTACAGTACTTAAGAAAAACCTTGCCGACAAATAAATATGAAGTAGTCTTCCTGCGTTCTCCCGCTTCATAATTTAGGAAGGTGTGTGAATAATGAGGGTCAAAACTATCTCAATTAACCCTCTGACTTCCATATACCCTTCCTAATCTGAATAAAATTGTCTAATAACAGCCAAAACACGTAATAAAAGTGCGTCATCGTATATTCTAAGGGCTAATTATACCCGAAGGCAGAAATATGTGGGTTTGGAATAGTTTTGTTTTCCATTATCATTATTGTTAGTACCGGTAGTATTAGTATTATTTATGTTTTGTTTTGTGTATATTTATGTATTTATTTATACATATACCGGTATATATATATATATATATATATATATATATATATATATATATATATATATATATTCATATATATATTTATATTTTATTGTATTTTTTCACGAGCGGAATATCCATCTTTCATGTTTGCATACTGACGGTCCCATGTCGGGCGAGCTCATTCAGATTCCAGAATAATTTTCAAAGTGCGGAAAGGTTTTCCCGAGGGCCAGCCACTTGATAGGCAATATACTCCACGGTAGAGCCTCCTTCATGTGACTCACACAATATACTCCACGGTAGAGCCTCCTTCATGTGACTCACACAATATACTCCACGGTAGAGCCTCCTTCATGTGACTCACACAATATACTCCACGGTAGAGTCTCCTTCATGTGACTCACACAATAAACTCCACGGTAGAGCCTCCTTCATGTGACTCACACAATAAATTCCACGGTAGAGTCTCCTTCATGTGACTCACACAATATACTCCATGGTAGAGCCTCCTTCATGTGACTCACACTCCACGGTAGAGTCTCCTTCATGTGACTCACACAATATACTCCACGGTAGAGCCTCCTTCATGTGACTCACACAATAAACTCCACAGTAGAGCCTCCTTCATGTGACTCTCACAATAAACTCCACGGTAGAGCCTCCTTCATGTGACTCACACAATAAACTCCACGGTAGAGCCTCCTTCATGTGACTCACACAATAAACTCCACGGTAGATCCTCCCTCATGTGACTCACAAACTTTATCAATCCTTGAAACTTTGTTTAAGGGCAGATTTTGACTGTGTTTCCTAGACTTCCATCAATCTTAAAATTACACCCCCTTGACCACCTTTCAAGATAAATTTGTACATTTTTCGGTAGAAAAATGTCCCAGCCGAAGGATGGTTCCTATTTAATTACAGGCTCGCTATCGCTTGCCTGGAAAAAACCGACACCTAAATGGCACGAAAGGTCTTAAATTTGTTAGAAATTGGGCTAATGTTCTTAAAATTGCCAAACTAATGGGGCGAACATCTTAACATCTTAAAAAAAAACCAATTGGGCTATACAGTATACATAGTGAGAAAGGGGTCAAGAAAATACTCCCTCAAGTGGAAATCTACCTTTTACTCCTTGAGGATTATAACGCTATTTGACAGTTTATTCTGACCATTATTAGCCAGATTTATTCAGATTAGAATGGGTATATGGAAGTCAGAAGGTTAATTACGATAGTCTTTGCCCTTTTAGTTCCCATGGATCCTACTTGAGCTGTATAATATCAGCGATTGTTTAATGATAGCCTGAGAACACTGTCACAGCTCGTCATAATACTCAAGGTGTATATATTCTACAAGTCCTCTCCATGTACAGTAGCTATGCTTTCACTTAAACATTGTGCTATTCAGTGTGCAGTTGGGTCTGAATACATGATTAGATTGATATCCAGTATTCGATAAATGGATATCAAATCGTAGTCATATACTTAACCTTTAAGTGTCTTTATGGTGTAATGGTTAGTGTTTAAGATCTGTTTGTGGTAACCCAGGATCGAATCCCGGGAGGATCACATGCTTTCATTAATCTCATTGGGAGATGTTTGGTGTTGGGAGTGAAATTAATAAATTAGATTATATTGATAGTGTAATTTATGTTGTAGTAATTGCTTTATTATACCGTCAGATTGTGCTCTTTAGAACCATTAAAGGGGAGGTTTATATATATTTGTTTATTCAATTATTTACATATTCTTTTTTTAGTTTC
This sequence comes from Paralithodes platypus, assembly GCA_032716605.1. Classification (NCBI taxonomy): domain Eukaryota; kingdom Metazoa; phylum Arthropoda; class Malacostraca; order Decapoda; family Lithodidae; genus Paralithodes; species Paralithodes platypus. The sequence continues at coordinate 17,356,953 of CM064567.1, forward strand.
CTCCCTAGGCCTCAATCAAGCTTTAAGAAATACCCCCAGGTAAATTTGTAACATTTATCGGTAGAAAGGAGCTTCATCGTGCGAAACGTTGTCAATAAAGTGTTCCTCCTCATATGGTGTTTATAATAATTCTGACAACTTGTCTTCTGAGTTTATTATTGGTTATCATATACAGTATCTCCCTGTGGGTCAATGTTGCCTCTTAGCCCCTTTAGCTCTATGACACCCTTTTACCTCTGAGTCTTGTTAAACATTAAACGATTTTATGCTGTTTAAGAAGCAATTATGTTATTCAGAGGGTATATTGATATACTGTATATCGTATTTAACCCTTCAAGTCCCAGAGGTATATCATGTGCTAAAGAAAATCGTCTAATGGTGACCAAAACAAGACGAACATTATATCATGGTCCTGAAGGGGTTAGACTACCTAGAAGTAAAATACAGCACCCCAGATGGAATGATAAACTTGTCCAATTATTTCGCCTTCCCGCCCGGCCCTTAAGGGGAGGTAGTTGCTTTTTTCTCCCTTATGTTTAGCCCCATTAGCTTTGAGATTTTAAGACGTTCGTTTCATTAGTTTGGCGATTTTATGACCTTTCGCCCCATTTCACTGTCAATATATAGACCTTTCGTGCCATTTAGGTGTCGATGATTTCCTGGTGAGTGAGAGCCAGCCTGTAATTCTAGAGTAATCGGCCTTCGGCCCGGACATTTTTCCACCGAAAAATGTATACATTTATCCTGAAGGAGGTGTTTTTTTTAAAGCTTGATGAAGATCTAGCGAGTTTACTATAAAATAAATAAATAAATAAATATATAAACCAGCTGGTTTTCTGGACCACTTCTCCCTCGTGTTTAGCCCCATTAGTTTTCAGATGTTAAGATGTTTGCTCCATTAGTTAGTCGATTTTAAGACCTTTCGCCCCATTTTTTTTTGGTCAATATTTAGACCTTTCGTGCTATTTAGGTGTCGATTTTTTTCCCTGGCGAACGATAGTGAGCCTGTAATGTTGGAAGAATCGGCCTTCGGCCGGGACATTTTTCTACCGAAAAATGTACAAATTAATATAGAAGGGGGATCTAATGGATGTTTTTTTGTTTTAAATTTGATGGAGGTCTAGGGTGGAAACTAGAAAAATAATGAATACATGCAAAAAACGCTCTAACGTGAACCAAAATTACAGTCCATTTCTTTCTGGTGGTGGATTGTTTACAGCTGGTGCCAGGCTTGTTAGGGAAGAAGCAGCCAGGGAGTATCTTGGTCTGGATGGCTGTGTCTCACTGGGTTTACTCTCTCACTTTAACTCACTCTTACTCTCACGCTCTCTCTCTCACTCTCACTCTCTCTCTCTCTCTCTCTCTCTCTCTCTCTCTCTCTCTCTCTCTCTCTGTCTATCTATCAGTCTATCTATCTATCTCTGATATATAATATAATGCATATACACGGTGTTTTCCCGTGAATACAATATTATATGACGCCTGGTACTTAAATAGTTTCTTGTGTTTGTTTGTATGTATGATGGTAGTGTTTAAATATGAATAATTTAAGATAGTCTATATCTCCCTTAAATATAACAGAAGTATTGTCTAAGCAGTACGTAATTAAATATAACAGAAGTATTGTCTAAGCAGTACGTAATTAAATATAACAGAAGTATTGTCTAAGCAGTACGTAATTATATATAACAGAAGTATTGTCTAAGCAGTACGTAATTAAATATAACAGAAGTATTGTCTAAGCAGTACGTAATTAAATATAACAGAAGTATTGTCTAAGCAGTACGTAATTAAATATAACAGAAGTATTGTCTAAGCAGTACGTAATTATATATGTGTGAATGTTTGTATGTATGTGAGTGTTTGTGGATAAGTCATCTAATGTGTGTGTGTGTGTGTGTGCGATTCTGTGAGTATATTTGCAGGCTCGAGTAATTCCGGTGGAGCGTGTTGGATTGCTTTAAGATGTAAACACGGCTCCCGACTTTCTTTATAGCGAGTTTGTTTGCTAATGTGAGCTTAAATGTGTATGTGTGCGTGTGTGAATTTAATTTAATTGAATTGTGTGTGTGTGTGTGTGTGTGTGTGTGTGTGTGTGTGTGTGTGTGTGTGTGTGAGAGAGAGAGAGAGAGAGTGAGTTAGTGAGTTTTTGTGTCTGAGTGCATGTATGAACATGTATTGGCGGGATCATTCAAATTATGCATAGGCTAATGTGTAAAATTAGATAGCGGTGGCAGTTGATACAATTGGGTGTGTTTATATATATTGTTGTAAACATTATGTGCATGTAATGTACTTTTATATTGTTTCCAATGTGGAATTGCTAACCCTTTTATGATACGCATTTCTTTTCTGTTATCTGGCTCTTATGAGAATATTTTATGCAGATTAGGAAGGGTATATGGAAATCAAATGGTTACACTAAGGTAGTCCCTGTTGATACCCCAGATCCTTCCTAAAATTTATAAAATCGTCTAATGGTACCCTCTATAGTGGTTAATAGTCATACCGTACACGGAACACCCGTAAAATAGAATGGATAAATGCTGTAGATATTAAAGATAAAAAGCAAGAAAGACAAATGTATATATAGATTAACGCACGAATATTTTGGCTTTGGTATTTGACTGTGTTTATGCTTCAGCTGGTTTGTTTGTACGAGAGATTACACTTGTTTGTATCCAGTAAAGCCGCTCATGTTTACATCCAGTCGTGTGTTGTTGTTGTTGTTGTTTGAGGACTCGTGTTTGTTGATGTATGCTTGAAATATTTTCGTAATAGTATGTTATATATATATATATATATATACACAAATACCGAGAAGGGGTGGCCATGAACATTAGGCATTTATTAGGAATCGCTAGGTCAAGTTGCCAGGGCTTGACATCTACCATAACATTTTGACAGTGCGGGCTCGATCCGCCAACCCTTTGATCAGCAACCGACGCTCTAATGACTATGCCACGGCTGGATGGAATACATTATTTCCATAAAAATATAGTGTACAGTCACAAGCATAAATTCTGCAACATCAAGCAGAGGACGTTAAGTCCTTCTTCACAAGAGGTTTATACTAAGCTGAATAAATTCACCTTACGGTAGCTAGAATGAAATAAAGAAATCGTTGTGAGCTTGAAAATTTAGTTTAGCTCAAGATATTTAGTCTATGTATCTTGGTTTAGCTATGCCTATCCAGACGAATGGGCCAACGTTGTCTGGCTAGTGTCGCAGCATTTATGCTCGTGACTGTACATAGAACACGCTTGGATTAACATTGAACACATAATACAAAAGGCATTATTCCAAAAGAGGATGAATTTAATAATGCTATGCCCTACAATATTTACATCGTTAACATTTGGTTCACATTTCACAGTCAAAGTGCGCTGTCCATATTAAGAAACGATAGACAAAGATTGTTTCATGAATGGATAGAACAAAAATATTTTCATGAAAGGATAGACAACAAATAGTTTCATAAAAGGATAGACAACAATAGTTTCATAAATGATAGAACAAAAATCGTTACATAAAGGGATAGACAAAAAATATTTTCATAAGAAGATAGATGCAAATAGTTTCATAAAGGTTCGACAAACAATCGTTTCATAAAAGGATAGACAAATATAGTTTCATAAAAGGATGGACAAATAGTTTCATTAGAAGATAGATATAAATAGTTTCATAAAAGGATAGACAAAAATAGTTTCATTAGAAGATAGATATAAATAGTTTCATAAAAGGATGGACAGAAATAGTTTCATTAGAAGATAGATATAAATAGTTTCATAAAGGATAGACAAATATAGTTTCATAAAAGGATGGACAGAAATAGTTTCATTAGAAGATAGATATAAATAGTTTCATAAAGGATAGACAAATATAGTTTCATAAAAGGATGGACAGAAATAGTTTCATTAGAAGATAGATATAAATAGTTTCATAAAGGATAGACAAATATAGTTTCATAAAGGGATGGACAGAAATAGTTTCATTAGAAGATAGATATAAATAGTTTCATAAAAGGATAGACAAAAATAGTTTCAAAAATGGATGGACAAAAACAAAACAGTTTCGTAAATAATAAATTATATTTTTCATAAAACCCAGTGCACGTTCAGATTAAAGGGAGATGGGCCTATTTATTTGCTTATTGTTTTATTGTATTTTTGCTCCCTAGACCTCCATCAACCTGTAAACGAAAACACCCTAGACCCCCCTTAAAGATAAATTTGTACATTTTTCGGCAGACCTAGGAACATTTAGTGCAGTTTAGGAAGGATCTGTGGGAGTAAAAATGGTTCAGTGAGATGGTAAGATGCCTGTTACTTGCTTGAGACCCGTTTTTAAACTGAATAAAATCGTCTAAGCCTAGCTAGAGTAGCCTATAATTAAAAATACGTCACCGGTACAAGAGGGGTTAAGGTTCAAGCAAAAGCAGACCATTTACAATTTACGAGGATGAAACATGACGACGAATGCAGAGTAATACATTACATTATTGTGAGACTGTTTTTGTGTGTGATTATAATAATTAAGGAGGGATGGTTCACTTTTTGGTCGATTTTTTAATATATTCATTATTTTTCTAGTTTCCTACCTAGACCTCCATCAAACTTAAAAATACAACCCCATGATCACCCTTCAATATACATTTATACATTTTTCGGTAGAAACATGTCTGGCCGAAGGCCGGTTCCTCCTAAATTACAGTTTCGCTATCGCTCGCCAGGGAAAAATCGACACCTAAATGACACGAAAAGTATGAATATTGACAAAGAAAAAGGTTGAAAGGTCTTACAATCGCCAAACTAATGGGCTGAACGTCATACAATCTGAACACTAAGGGGCTAAGCATGAGGGAGAAGGGGGAGCAGACAAACGCCGCATCTCCCCTTAATGTGGTCATTATGCACCTGTCTCCCCTGACGCTGTTGATTACGTTGTTTATTTATATATGAATTAACAAACTGAATAGCTGAGAGCAGTTCAATGATTTAGTTGAAAGATTGTATATTTATTTGTCTGTCACATATTCCTGTTCTCACATTAAGATTAAGTTAAGTATTATATTTGTTCATATAACATAGGTTAACCATACATTATTATAATCATATGTATGTATGTTTATTGGATGACAAATATAGCTGACAGGGCTAGGATTGGAACAGTACAGGCAGAAGGTCCAGTCACCTACACCACCACGAGAGTTAAAAGAAGGAAATTGATACTTCTACCAGTACTCCTTCCCAACTCGACTCTGAAGGGGGGACAGACAGCCATTTAATCGAAATCCGGCTGCCCTAAGCATGACAAGTTGTTTATTCATGGTGGTGTAGGTGACTGGACCTCCTGCCTGTACGGTTCGAATTCTTGCCCTGTCAGCTATATGTATGTATGTTTTTTTTTTTAGTAAGTGTTTGTGTAATAGTTTGATACTAAATTAACGCAAAATAATGCATAATTTACAAGTGAAAGTAACATCAAGGGGAACTTTATTTTTTCTGTGTTCAGTAATATATGTAGGTTACAACATATTGAGGCATGTACAGTATATACCTATTAGAAAGAGGACATTCATATATAATTAAGGAACAAAAACACATATTAGACAATATAAACCCAAAAGGAAAGATGAAGGACAGAGGACAGTGCAAGTCAGAGGAAACAGAACTTTACACACACACACACACACACACACACACACACACACACACACACACACACACACACACACATACACATACACACACCTGTCCTGTAGGTCCTGTAGGTAGTAGTTGCAGGCAGTGTTGTCCGCCCGTGGTCACGCTGATGCGCCACCACTAGTACATTCCATCTGCCCGTCTCTGCGCCAGCTGGTCCATGATGCTGTTGCTAGCGGCGCGGAGGTGGTAGTGGGTCAGTTTGGGTTGATCAGGTAGTGTCCAGAGAAATTTGTCCAGTTGATTTTTAAATTTCTCGAGACTTGGTTCAGTTGAGTCACGCAGATATCTGGGTAGGGCGTTAAAGAGAAGAGGTCCTCGTGTCGCAAAGGCGTTCTCCTTGAGCGTCTTAACTCTGGTGGCTGCTCTGGGGTGTACCCGCTGTATGTGGCAGAGACGGCCCAGTCGTTGATGGATGTGAAAACCTATATTAAGGTTGTTGGTTGTGATGCCAATCAATATTTTGTAGACATATAAGATGGCATATCTGTCCCTGCGTCTTTCTAATGAGAAAAGCTTGAGAGTTTCCAACCTCCCCCAGTAGTCTAGGTGTTGGACGGCAGAGATTTTATTGGTGAATGAGCGTTGAACTGCTTCGAGTAATTGCTTCTCTCCCACCTTCCATGGGCTCCATAGCTGACAGCAATATTCCAACAGTGGAATGACCAGTGACTTGTAGAGCGTCAGCATGGGGATCATGTCACGTGTTCGGAAGGTTCGTAGGATCCATCCAGCTTGGTTACGAGCATTCTTTGCCACATTGGTTATATGCATTCCAAATGTACCATCTCGACTGAGTGTAATACCAAGATCTTTTACATAATCATTAGTATCAATGCAAGAGCCGTCATCTGCTGTGTATGTGTGGATATCCATATTCGGTCTGCACTGTAGTTCATGTGTTCAAATTTGTTATTATTAAAGGACATGTTGTTTTGCTCTGCCCATGAGTAAATTGTAGTGAGATCTGCCTGAAATAAATCAGCATCTGTTGTAGAAGACACTTCCTTTAATACACGAGTGTCGTCAGCAAAGGAGGCGACAGACGAATGCATGACATGTTTATTTATGTCTGATATGTGCAGCAAGAAAAGTATAGGTCCAAGAACTGACCCTTGTGGCACCCCACTAGTGACGATGGATGGCTTGGACACTGCACCACCAACCGCGACAGCTTGTTCCCTGTCAGTGAGGAAACAGTGCAGCCACACCCAAGTTTTCCTAAGATTCCTGAGTCTCGTATCTTGTGGAGGAGTATGCCGTGGTCTACCTTGTCAAATGCTTTTGCAAAATCAAGGTAGACCACGTCGATAGCATTTTTATTTTCTAGCCCTTCTATAATTTTTTCATGGTGAGCTAACAGTTGCGAGAGGCACGAGTGGCGCTTCCGAAACCCATGCTGGTCCTTGTTTATTATGTTGTTTTCTTCAAGGTATATGGACATATTTTTAACTATTAGCTTTTCGAGGATTTTGATGACATGCGAAGTTAAAGCAATAGGTCTATAATTTTTTGCTTCACCCCTCGAACCCCCTTTGTGGACTGGTGTAATTTTAGCACATTTTAATTGTTGTGGTATAATTCCAGAGTCGAGAGAGTTTCTATAAAAAATCTGTAGAGGAGCACTAAGGTCTGCTGCGCAATTCTTGAGAAGTGCGGCCGGGAATTGATCCGGGCCTGCTGCTGCATTGATACCAATTTCCTTTATAGCATTTACTATATCATTTGTGGTAAATTTAATGTCCGTTAGATTTGGCATGGATACTTTGTGGAAGAAGTCGGTCGGTGAGTCAATTATTTTATCACCTCGAGGGTGGCTAAAGACGCCCTCGTACTGTAGCCGTAGTATATCGACAATCGCCTCAGGTTCGTTCTTGGTTTGGCCGTTCGCATCTGTCAGTGGACCAACACCCACCCTTACATTTGATTTGTTTGCAGCATACTTATAAAAGTATTTTGGGTTAGTTTTAATGCAGGACACGGCTTGGAATTCTTTTCTGCGATTTTCTATTTCTACTGAAGTCTTGAGTTTTTCTTCAATGGAGGTAACACACACACACACACACACACACACACACACACACACACACACACACACACACACTAACACATATTAACATTCTCTTATAGATAAACACACACGGGCAAATGAACACACACATGGCAACATAATTTTTCGAATTATTCGAGCAAGCACACACATATATAAATGCACAGAGAGAGAGAGAGAGAGAGAGAGAGAGAGAGAGAGAGAGAGAGAGAGAGAGAGAGAGAGAGAGCTATCGAGCTATCATTATACAGTAACAGGTGGAACTGTTATAAATTATTCAACCATTAATTTACCCTCATTCGATACTCGTAAGATAGGTAGGCTGTATCATGACATATTAAATTGCAACTTTAGTTTCTTCTCTAGGGATCACAAACTGATATTTCTACGTCTCAATTGTAACGTTTACTTTAATATTTATTATTTAATGTATTTATCTCATACAATTACCCACATTTCTCCTCTCTAACTGTAGCTTTAACCCCTTCTGTACCGGCGACGTCTTTTCAATTCTATTCTAGCTATATTTCAGATGATTTTGTACAGTTTTAGAAGGACCTGTTGTAGTAAAAATTATTAAATGAGATAGTTCAAATCCTGTTAATTGCTGGAGGCCCTTGATAAACTGAATACAATAGTCTAATACTAGCCAGAATAAATGTTAAAAGACGTCACCGGTACGGAAGGGGTTAACTGTCGATCTAGGTATATTTTGCTCAAGATGTCAGTAGCCAGCATTACACAGTACCGGTACCATTATTTATGGGCTTCAGTGATAATGGTAAGTTTCATGCTCTACAGCCAAGCAAACGAGAGGCGCACATCTAAGTTATGGTAATATATTGTATTTCGTGTGGATTACAACGCAACAAGTACTTCCAGCCACAAGTTAAAGTTAAAGTTGAGGGAGAATAGACAGGTTGGGGAGGTGAGAGGTCTCTAAGAATGAAGAGAGAAGTAAAGGAGGAAAGAAAGAGCAAAGTAGAAGAGTTACACAAGTTCTGCCCCACTAATATATTATGTAAACAGAGACTAAACAACTGTAGGCATATTTTGGCTGTAACAATATATAAACCATCTGGAAATAAAACTGTGACTGTCAGTTTATTCATATATACAATAATTTTAGTTATAGTTGGTGGTATTGCTATGAGTGTTGCTATTGGTATTACTATGGGTATTAGTGACGAATTACTATTCATGCTACCAAAAACACAGCACGGTATTTATTTGCTAGTATATGAGGAGGAACTGATTATATATAATTATTTTTTAAGAAACTTGCGTAACGAACACTTCATTAATTTCAATTTATTAATTAAACTTAATGAGTTTATGAAGGGGAACTATTATTATTTGTGGTAGCATTTACGGATATGGCGCATATGGTATTCCTTTTAGTTCCCAAGAGTGTAAAAAGCTTGTCCAATGGATCTCGACTACACTCCTGCCTAAGGGCCCGTTCACACCAACGCCGGAACCAGACATATTCTGATGTAAAAAGTCCGACGACATACTATATGCGCCGCAAGGTTCTGATATGATTCGGACCACCAGTGTGAACGCTTCACCAGGTTCATGAACCATTTTAATGGTTGTTACCACGTCTGTTTTTTTCCGACGGAGATGGTCGGACAATTTGCGCCGCAATATGTCTGGTTCCAGTGTTGGTGTGAACGGGCCCTAACCCCTCCACCCCCCGTCCCTTAACCCTAACCCCTCCACCTCCCACCCATACTACCCGGCCCCCTCCACTACACTACTGCCTAACCCCCCCCCCCCCCTTTACCCCTCCACCCTCCACCTCCCACCCATACTCTCCCGGCCCCCTCCACTACACTACTGCCTAAGCCCTCCACCCTGCACCCCCCACCCCTACTCTCCCGAGACCCTCCACTACACTCCTGCCTAACCCCTCCATCTCCCACCCCCACTCTCCAGGCCCCGTACTAAACATAAACTATGATAAATGGTTCCGGTGAATTAGAGGCCGCAAGTTGTAAACCATCGCCGAGAAGAGCCGTTCATCAAAGCTTAAGGCCATGTCTCACACAGTACGGTCACCGCTCGACAGCTGCCGACAGAGGACGACTTGCACTTTTTCGCCGATTGTAATCGACTCACTGGATCACTGCACGATCCTCGCAGGCACACGATTGATGTACAACAAACCCTTGACAGTCACTCAACACACACACGTCACACACGCCGGCAACACGACCGTTGTAGAATAAATCGCTGACTGGCGACGCTACTCACTCGGCTATCACACATTCGTCATACATTTAAAGTACACGATAATGCCGCCTTTGGTTGACAACCATACGTTTACAGCACAACAAACGCACATACGTTGAACGATAAATACGACCGTTGTAGGCCGCAAGATACGTTAGTCTATGTATCTTGGTAGGCCGCACACGATATTGACACGGCAAAGGAACCGCCCTATGTATATATATATATATATATATTTATAAATAACACCCCGTTCTTAACATTAATCATCAATTACAAACCCCAATATACTTGAATAAACTATAATAATAATACGCTGTAGTTAAGTAGTCGATAGGTGAATGTATACCTATATCATTACACGATCTGGTATACACTGACTTTGATGCAGTATATCATTAGTTTACAAGTGGATGTATTTTAGTAAACTTGTAGATGTTTATGTTAACTATAGGCTACACACACACACACGCACACAGAGAGAGTGAGTGAATGTGTGAGAGAGAACTACTCGCAGACATACAATACAGTATATAGACTAAAATAATACACACACACACACACACACACAATCTATATAAACTAAATAATACACAACCAACCACGCAAACGCACACACACACACACACAAACTCTCCTTATTTTATATTCTTCTTTTGTTCTCTACCGAGGATTACCGCCCATTGTAGTAGGCTTTACCTGACCCTACCTGTACAGACCCGTAGGCCATTTCGCCTTAACCCTTTTCAAACTCCTCATTTGATCTCTTCCGACGTTTGACATTCCATTCTAATTGGCTTTACCTGACCAACAGTCCGTTGCCCCATTAACCCTTTTCCAATTCCCTCATTTAATTTCTCCCAAGGATTTAACTCCCATTATTAGCCTCACCTGACCCTACCAGAACAGTTTTTGTATGTATGTATGTTTGTTGCATACGTGAGCGTTTATGTATACGGGCATGTGCACACTTACTGCATGTTCTTATGTTCTTATATATGTATGTATATGTATGCGTATTTATGGGTGTACGTATGCGTATATATGTATGTTCTGTATATATATGAGTAAAATAAATGTGTACTGTATATGCACTGTAAATCACTTACTCTCATGGTTAATTTATGATAATTTGTATTTTGCACTAGCATAATTATTGTATTAATATCTTGTTTTAATGTAAAGTATATTATACTCACCCATTGTAAACTGAGCTTACCATTTTCATATCTGTTCATCTCATGTTCATCCACTAATTGTAAAATGTGTATTTTCAGCTCATGAGGTTGCCATTCTTTAATAAACCATTTATTATTATTATTATTATTATTAAACACACACGCACACACACACATTATATATAAACTAAATAATACACAACCAAACACGCAAACGCAAAGCGAATGCCTCCCACCCGCTAATATATAGGGCCCGTGCGTGGGTGGCAGTGTACGATAATTCGGGCCGCTCCAACCGCACACGGGCCTGCTTCACGTGGTTCCGCCCATCGACTCGCGTTCGGGTTTGATTCGACTTGGCTTCGATAACCCTTCGACTTACATTCTAGTCATTCGGATCACGATCGAGTAATCATCAAGTCTAATTAAGAATGTCGGACATGCATCGAGTCATTTTCTAGTAGTATTCGGGTATCCATCCAGTCATCATCCTGAAATTCGGGTCTGCATCGAGTAACAGTTGACTTTCGAACAAGTTTATGTAGGAATTTTCCACTGAGCATCGAGTCTAATTCGGGTTACGGTCTACATCATCGGGTCTAAGTCCACTTAGGTTCGATCAATTCTAGTATGAATCGGGTTAATTTTTTTACTCGAAAGTGACTCGAATAGGTCGAATGCGATCAGAATATGGTAGAATGTAAGCCGAATACGACTCGAATGTAAATCGAAGGTGACTCGAGGATTTTGTAACGGTTTTTTGATCCGAACGCACTCGAGGATTTCCCAAAAGTTAACGCATACACTAACTTTTGGCCGACTCACCCGAACATTCGGGTGATGACCAGAGCATGACTAGAACGACTCGAACATACCAGAATCATACTCGATGTCGCCGATTATTGGGCCGAATACACTCGAACCGCAAAAATTTGCAAGTCATTGCCTTCGGGTTACTGTCGGGTCGCGGTCGACCTCTGTATGACGCGGCCTTAAAGGTGTGCTTACTGTTTTGTTTTCTATAGGAGAGAGAGAGAGAGAGAGAGAGAGAGAGAGAGAGAGAGAGAGAGAGAGAGAGAGAGAGAGAGAGAATACAAACAAAAGATTACAACTGAAAAATTCCAACAGGCAGATTAGGAATGTCGTGTTTTGTCTAGCAGTGATTATCTGCAACCAAATGATCACGGGGGGGGGGGGGGGGGCCTGAAGAAGTGTGTTATTTAGCCCTCCTAGCCCGATGGTGCGTGTGTGTAGTTGTGTGAGTTGTGGCAGTAATTTAGCGTGTTATTTTGCCCTCTTAGCTCGATGTTTAGCAAGGTGCAGGAATTTGGCATGGTGTGTGTGTGTGTGTGTGTGTGTGTGTGTGTGTATGTGTGTATGTGATAAATAATAATACAAATAATTGTCGGTTCATTGTTCATTGCAGCCCTGAGGCTGAAAATCTACAGAGTTTTTCTTAAACCTAGGTACAGTACAATGCTTATTCTACCTTAACTACGAGGTCACATGCGACCTTTTATCGACCGTGAGGTGCCTGGCTTCCCACCAAGTACATACGCAGATGCACATTGTATTGGTGAGAAGATGTGTAGGCTAACACAGGCTGATAGCAGCTGGGTTAGGGAGGAACCACAATACAATTCTCTCCGTCGCTATGGCCGAAAAAACCCTATAACATTCTAATGGGGACTCCAACGCTCGCCCTGGCCTGGCCCTCACGGTTAGCACGTAAGACACAGCGCTCTAGACCACTGGACCATGTGTGTGTATGTGTGTGTGTTGTGGCGGTAAACCAGTGTGTTATTTGGTCCTCCTAGCCCGATGTGTTGCAAGGTGGAGTAATTTGGCATGGTGTGTATGTGTGTGTTGTGGCAGTAAATCAGTGTGTTAAATATTTGGTCCTCCTAACCTGATGTGTAGCACGGAAGGTGGGTTTGTAGCAGTCACTTACCCTCATTTGGGGGAAGGTAATACAAAGTGGAGTAATCTGGGTTGGTGGAGATAGATATATAGATATACAGGTATAGATAGATAGATAGATAGATAGATAGACAGACATATATATAGATAGATAGATAAAGGAGTACAAAGGAGTACAAAGGAAATCAAGCAACAATAGTTCTAGTGACCCTTCTAGGCTGCTTGTCCTGCAAAACACTGAGGATCAAGTGTCCAAACAGTGGTTTAGAGTGGTAAGGGAACATTGGAAAGGGAACTACTGCCCTGGAACTAATGTCCGTGGCAGGATTAGGAAGTTAGTAGGGGACAGATGGGTTAGTAACTGAGGGGGGAACAAAATAAAGATATTAATTTACAAACACAGTCAGTCGCGGGTTTGATGCAAGATATTTGTCTAGCCGAAGTTTAAATGAATCAATGGTGCTACAGTCTATAACGTCCCGGGGAAGCCCATTCCACAAGTTGACAACCCCGATTGAAGAAGAAATTCTTAGATTCGTGTGAGTTAAAAGATTTACCAATAATTTTGCAACCGTTTCCCCGCGTGTAATTAGATTGGTCGATAGTGAAGTACTTACTACAGTTCATATTGTCGATGCCTTTGATGATTTTGAACACTTGAATTAAGTCACCTCTTAATCTGCGCTGGGTTAACGGAAATAGATTTAATTCTCTAAGACGTTCCTCGTATGGTTTGTTCTTTATATCAGTGCAATGTTATATGAGCAATGGAATTGAGGGCATATATACCATTAGGTATTCAGTACTCATGTCATAGTAGGAGTAACTTCAAAATGTATTATTTTTCTGTATGCTAATGTAATGCACCTATTATGACAATACAATATTTGAATTTGAATTTGAATTTAGGTATCATTTTGGTAACTCTACGTTGAACTCGTTCTAGCTTGTCTATATCTTTTTGGTATTACAGGCACCAGGATTGAACGCAGTACTGTATTCCAGAAGAGGGCGGACTATGGAATTGTAAAGGGTTAGGATAACTTCTTTGGATTTATGCTCAAATGACCTGCCTATAAAGCCAATTATTTTGTTTGCTTTCTTAACAACTTCTGAACATTGTTGACTCGGTTTTAGGTTACTCGATATTGTTACTCCCAAATCGGTTTCTCTGTTTACATTCTTAAGCTGAGTGCCATTCATCGAATAGTTTGCTTTCTCATTTTGGTATCCGATACTTAGTACTTTACATTTATCTGCATTGAAACTCATTTGCCAAATTTGGGCCTAACATTACAACTTATCTAGATTGTGTTGCATATCGTCAACTTGTTTTTTTGAGAGTACCGGTACGCTATTTGCAATTTTTGTATCGTCAGCAAATTTTGAGATTGAACAGGTGAGACCCTCATCTATGTCGTTGATGTAAATTAGAAAGAGAATTGGTCCTAGTACCGATCCCTGGGGTACCCCGCTACTTACATTTTTCCATTTAGATGCCTTTCCGTTTATGACTACTCTTTGGTTTCTGTCGCTGAGCCAATTTTCTATCCATTTCAACACACCGTCTTGTATTCCATGCGCTTTTAGTTTTAGCAGTAAACGTTTGTGGGGAACTTTGTCAAAGGCCTTTTGAAAATCAAGGTATATAATATCTACAGCTTTACTCTCATCGTAGAGGTTAAGGATATCGTGGAAGAAGTCTAAGAGGTGTGTTAAACAGGAACGTTTTTTGCGAAAGCCGTGTTGAGTATCTTTAAGTATGTTATTTTCCTCTAAGTGATTTACGAGTCTGTCTCTTATGAGTGTTTCTAGCATTTTACATACAACTGAGGTTAAGCTAATTGGACGATAGTTACTGGGTAGGGATTTGCTGCCCTTTTTAATATCGGTGTTACGTTGGCTAGCTTCCACTGATCAGGCATATTTCCAGACTGCAAGGATTTATTACACAACACCAATATCGCACACATATACCGGTTGTCTAATTTGTGCATGGACTTTTGCTATTATCTGGCCAGTGACCGGTCACAATGTAATGCCGGATCATTTAAGAAGCTTTCACGGTCCGGTAAGAGGCTTAGTGCGCTGGAAAATGGTTCTCAGGCCATTACCACCAGGAGGGCCGGAGTAACACAGGGGCCGGACAACTCTTAGATATTACCACCGGTCATTGTCTGCTGTACCACCACCACCACCACCACCAGGGGGCCGGAGTGACACGGGGGCTGGACAACCCTTGGATATTAACATCGGCCATTGTCTGCTGTACCACACCACCACCACCACCTCCACCACCACCACCAGGGGGCCGGAGTAACATGGGGGCCGGACAACCCTTAGAGTACATTACCACCGATCATTGTATGCTGTACTGCACCATCACCACCAAGGGCTAGGAGAGAGATTGGAGAGGAGAGGGAGGTTAGGGGAGAGAGGAGGGGGAGGAGAGATAGGAGAAAGGCTAGGCAAGAGATGAGAGAGGAGAGGAGGAGGGAGGAGGAGAGATTAGAGGAAGGCTAGGAGAGATATGGGAGGAAAGGAAAAAGGGAATAAAGTGGGCAGAGGAGGGGGGAGGAGGAGAGATAAGAGTGAGACTAGGGGAGAGATGGGAGGAGAGGAGAGAAAGAGGGAGTGAGAGGAGAGATAAGAGGAATTAGTCTAGGAGAGAGATGGTAGGAGAGAAAAAGGGAGATAAAGTGGGAATAAGAGGGGGTAGGAGGAGAGATAAGAGGAAGGCTAGGAGAGAGCTGGGAGGAGAGGAAGAGGGAAGAGGAAATTGGTTGTGGATGATAGAGAGTGGTTCCTAAATATAAACAAAGAAAACGTAGAGAGCTGGCTGTGGAGGGGATATTACTTGAGAGAGAGAGTGAGTAACAGTAACCAGAGCATGGAAGGGGAGAAAGCAATTGGAGGGAGAGGGGTAACCGGAGCACAGACAGGGAAGTGAATTGTTGAGAGAGTTACGCAGATACTCGGACCACACAGACCTTACTCTCCCTACTAGGTGGCCTGGTCATAAACTCCCTGCGGTAATAATCACGGACTGGAAAAACGGACGAAGTGTAACTTTATGGGTCAGGAAATGTTCTCAAGGAAAGTGTATATGGTAGAAAGAAATTAGTCTGACAGAGAGAGAGAGAGAGAAGCAATAATGATAAGGTACAGGATAACTATAGTCGGTTTGTTTCCAGCTGGCGATAAATTGAATCCCTTAGCAGCTGATTTATCGATACTTAAGTGGGAAAGTATGAGACTAATACTTCTCTGCATGGTATACGTGCCAAGTTTCCATTATCAACATCATAAATCACCCACACAAACACACATACACCCACACAAACACACCCACGCAAACACACATACACCCACACAAACACCCACACAAACACAATGCACCCACACAATCCCACATACACCCACAAAAGGACACATACACTCACATGTAAACAAGCTGACCTACCCACACACATATTATATTATCATATGATGCTCCGAATTATTATTTATCAGATATATTAAACATATGATTAACGTTAAAATATATGTTTTCAACCAGGATTGTTCAGAACTTGTATACGTGTGGTAAAAGAAAGACCATTGTTTGAGAAAGAATTTTAAAATGTTCAGTTTTATATTCTATATATTTCAACTGTGGATCGGGAAGCAAACAATGATCATACTGAAAGGAAACATTGTTTTTGTTTAGTGTAACACAACATTGAATTCTGAGTTTATATAAAAATATGAATAACACAAAACGTTTGTTCTTCTGAAAACAAACTGCTTTATAAAAAGCTTACTTTTATTGTTGAAGGGTGTAAGCTAATTAATTTTTCTTATATTTCCAGTAACATAAATTGATTACATTTCAAGCTGACTGTCCAGTTATATGGCCTTAGTATATTTATTATAGTATATGCTGTAAGGTTGGACATATTGATAGCCAACCATGTTTTGCTAAAATATATTAGTCCTCATAATATACACATTTTAAAAAACATAGTTTCATTAATTAATATTTGTGTAGTGTTTCTTTAGATCTATATAGCGCCTTCCTACCTTAACTTTTATTTTTATTTTTTTTACAGCAGATATTCTTTTGATATGTAATTCTTACCTCTGTTTACTCCAAACCTTCTGTAACTCAAAAAGAACTAGCGTAATCGAGTTATTTGTTCTATGATTTGGAAAGAGTCTGTTATGAATTAGGTGTTGAAATGTACAGCCCATCTGCTGTAGCCCTTTTTGAGTTTCTGAAGTTGGGGTCACGATCCCTTGTCTACCTATAATTATGAATGAACTATACTGTATATAGTTAATTTGTCCCCTTAGGGTATCGTCTTTTACTTCTGTGTTCCATTTCTCTACAATTTAGTGTCCTCTTGCCTTCATGTTATGCAAGAAATTCATATTTAATGGTGGGCGTGTGATGTGCCAACAAACGATTTACCTTTGACCAGAGAGACAAACAGACGGACAAAAGGAACACCAAGAAATTGACACTCGGGGAAAGAAAGGTCGCAGACAGATAGACATGAAGATCGATAGATAAATAGACAGACAGAGAGACAGACAGACAGAAAAACAGGCGAACAGGCGGCCACACAGATAGATAGATAGATAAATAGACCGACCGACAGACAGACAGACAGATAGATATATTTGAACAAAAAAAGTACAGTATAGAAAGAGAACAAGAGTGGTTCACGTCTACTAATACAGTGGCATCTGTTCAATAAAATGTCATAACGAAGGAATGACTTAACAAAAGTACCGGTACTGTAATGAAGAGTGACATAAGAAAGGTGTGACGTAAAAATGAGTATTAGGTTAGGTTATATGAGGCTAGGTTAGTTATGTTAGTTTAGGTTAGGTTAGGTTAGGTTAGGTTATGTTAGATTAGTTTAGTTTAGGTCAGATAAGGGTAGTTATTTTTTCAATTTGAGTGAGGGAGACAAAAAGGCAGAACTGCCTGTGGCGAGTGCCTCCCCCAGAGTTAGGTTAGGTTAGGTTAGTTTAGATTAGTTTATGTTAAATCTGGTTAGGTCAGGTTAGTTCAGGTTACTAGGTTAGTTTAGGTTAGGTTACATCAGGTTGGGTCACGTTACGTTAGGTTAGGTCATGGATATATGTGTGTCACTCCTTCGAAAGATATCACCGACTTGTCAATCCTTTAATATTTCCCTCCTCCGTTGTGTCCTTCCTTTCATACAGACCCACAACAGTATATGACCCCCCCCCCCCCATCCCTGTTAGGTCTTGTGGGTGAAGGTCAAAGAGGTCAGCATCACCACCGACTTGAATACTTTATGACCCTGCAGCCCAGTTTGTAAAGTGGAGAGGGAGAGAGAGAGTGAGAGAGATTCAGATTAAGATTATTTTATTTCCATTAAATATACAATGGCTGTTCATACAATAGTATCATCTTAAACAAATTACATAATACATAGACACTTAGACTATCTCCCCGGAATGAACCGCAGGATCTTTGTAATACTAACCATTCCCTGTGCTCCTAGAGATTCAGATTTAGATTCAGATTATTTTCTTCTGTTAAATATACAACGGCTGTTCATACAATAAATAAATTTTAAACAAATTGCATTATGCATGATACATAATACATTAACAGTGTCGTTAAGAGTTTACAGATAAATAACTCCTACCAGAAATACGTTAAACGTATATAAAATAGATTAACAATAGATTACAAATATGTAGAACGTGATCAGTTCTCACACTGTATGATCTTCTAAAATGTGAGAGAGAGAGAGAGAGAGAGAGAGAGAGAGAGCGAGAGAGAGAGAGAGAGAGAGAGAGAGAGAGAGAGAGAGAGAGAGAGAGAGAGAGAGAGAGAGAGAGAGAGAGAGAGAGAGAGAGAGAGAGAGAGAGAGAGATAAAGTGAAAGATAGAGAGCGTTAGTGATATAAAACTCTGTAGTCTTAGGATTATTATAGAATTAATTTAGAAACTACCATTACAGTGAGAGTAGGAGTGAGAGTGAGAGTGAGTATTTGGTCGGGGAGGTAAAGGGGTGTGACGACTGGGGAAGGGTGGGTTGTGAGTGAAAGTGAAAGTCGGGAGAGAGAGAGAGAGAGAGAGAGAGAGAGTTAAGAGTTTACAGATAAATGACTCCTACCAGAAATACGTTAAACATTATATAAAATAGATTAGAAATTAGAAATAGATTAAAAATATATAGAAATATATAGAACGTGATCACTTCTCACTCTATATGATCTTCTAAAATGTGCCTCTTTAGTCTGCCCTTGAATACTGGCAGGCTATTTACAATACTTGGAGAGAACTTGCCCCATAGTCGGTTCTGGCTCTAGGAACATACAGATCGTTCTGCTGTCGTGTGGTGCTGTTGGAGATATCGTTTATGGTAGAGAATTGAGAGAACCAGTTAGGAATGAATGATGGCTTGAGTAAAGTTGGAATGTAGAAGAGTTTGGAGAGAGGAAGATGAAGTGGAGAAATGCGAAGTACAGTAGTAGATGAAAAGTTCTCCTGCTCAACCAAGATGCTCCATTGTTTATTAGGATATATATTATTTTGTACCTTAACCTTCTCCGACATATGACGCGATTTTGAGCCTATTTGGGATACTTTAAAGCCTTTGTTATCATCAGGGGTATTTAAAAACCTTTAGTTTAGTTACTTCAACCTCTGCAGTTGTCTTTGAGTTAGCTGTGGGCAGAAAACTAATTTTGGAGAGGTAATTATAAGAGTGAGAGAACTCTATTTCTTATTGTTAATCTGGCAACAAAAACAGTTACTGCTACATCAAAGGTGAGCTTTTGGGATATTGTCATCCATTCTAATTGATCAATAATAGGGGTAACGTGATCATACTTTTTTGCTCCTACAATTACTTTAGATGCAAAATTTAGCAATTTCTGGACATTATGGAGAAGTGTGTGATTAGTTGTTCCGTATATCTCCAAGCAGTAGTACAAGACAGAGAGAACTAACGACTGGACCACAATTTTCCTAGTTTGCATGTCAAAATTATCCTTAATTCTATTGATATAAAACATTATTCCATTGACCTTCTTAGTCGTTTCGTTGATATGTTTTTCGAAAGTCATATTACTATCGATATGAACACCAAGATTTTTTACATGTTTACATGGAATAATGTTAGAATTGTCGATGCGAATAACAGTATCATTAGGTATCCTCTTAATTAGCTGCCTAGATCCTATAAATATACATTGTGTCTTATTTGAATTTAGCATTAACCTATTTTTACAGAAATATTGCTTGGCTTTACATATTGTTGTCTCTGCTCACCTGATCAGATCATGCAGCTCATCTACAGTACCATTGTGTAATAGTTGAGTGTCATCGGCATACTGAATTAATAGGCAATCATTTACATCATCCTTCATGTCATTAACAAAAATATAAAATAGGAGGGGTCCCAGAATTGATCCCTGCGGAACTCCATAAGAATTTTTAGTGGAAGAAGAGATGTAGTCATTGATGCGTACTGACTGGGTTCTATCTTTAAGATAGTTTTCGAACCAGAATATATCAATTTTGGAGAGAAAGAGAGAGAGAGATGTACTGAATATCACACTAAACCCAATACACAGTACATACTCCTATATATCGACGGGGATATGTACGAAGAAGGTAATTATATACGGTACTAAACCAGTGGCAGTTGCAATAATTCATCATTATATAATATTATAGTACTTTCTGTGCAGTGGTCAGATGCTAAAGATGTAGAGTATAATATAATATAATATATATATATTCTCCGGCTACCATTAGACGACTTTGTTCTCATTAGGGGGTCTTTAAAATTACTGATTTATTAAGTTTCAGCTATCACTGCTCATAGTCTAGATTCTAGTGACCATTGAAAATAAGTTTTCTAGCCCTTGATATATATATATACTGTATATACTGTATACATATATCAGTTTCCTAGCCCTTGATATACGTATGGGCTAGGAAATTAAATTTTTATGGTCACTAGAATCTACACTATGAGCACTGATAGCTAAAACTTAATCAATCAGTAATTTTAAAGACCCCCTAATGAGAAAAAAGTCGCCTAATGGTAGCCTGAGAAGTTAAAATGCTAATACCACCTTTTCCGCTCTTTCTTTATCATCCCGTTTTCTTCCCTCTGCTGCTAATCTTCCCCGTTATTTCTGATATCTGCAAACTTAATCGAACTGTCTCTTCTGTTAAAAACTTTCCTTCCTGCGTCTGTCTCCGGGCTGCCATTTGTCTCACTCTTTCTTAACTATTTTCTTTGCTCACTTATATTCGTCTCTCTCTCTCTCTCTTTCTCTTTCTGTCTGCCAACACATGACATGTCTCCCTCATAATAATTGTTATTTTCACACATTTTTCCCCTCTTCTTTTTCCCGGGTCACTCCTCTCCTTTGACCATCTTCCAATTCTTCTAATTTTCTTTTGACCTTCTCCATTCATATATGTATTATTCCCATTCAACATTTCATCATGCAATCATATCTCTTTTTGTATATATATATATATATATATATATAATATACCGTATATATATATATATATATATATATATATATATATATATATATATATATATATATATATATATATATAATTATATATACCTGTATATAATTTGTTTTTTAATATTATTCACGCTTTCTTTGTATTTTGTTACATAAATTGTCAACCTTTTGTTAAGCTCAATATTTTTTTCCATCTCCGCCAGGGCAAGTTTAATTCAGGATTCCTTGAAATTCACACACTCGTTTTACTTTTTCATTTGGAGGACGAGCTCAATAGAAAATGAAATGAAATGAAATGAAATGGTCTTCCGCAATGTATTCCTTCCGCTGCTTCTTCATTCTTTTTACTTTTATCTCGATTATTTGTCTTTTCTTTTCTGATGTTTGGTATCCCCGTCTTGTCTTGTCCTCAGGAATAAATGTTACCTGCCCCTTTGTTTCTCCTGCTTAGCCTATTATACAGTATATATATAAATGTGTGTGTGTGTGTGTGTGTTTCATTTGAACTAAGTATAAGACAATATAAAAGGTCAAACAGAATATCGTATAATACGGTGAGTGAACAATCAAATTGCATCAGTCACCTCTACAACAAAATGTGTATTTCATTTTGTATAGCGACATATTGTGTCTTTATAGTTTCTAAAGTTATATGAACATAGCGTTGTAGTTTGTGGAATAATGTCTCGTTATCTTAACTATTTAGATCTTACTCCTGAAACATAGGAAAAAGACTTGCTTTCCCCTTTCTGCACTGATAATTAATTGAAATGTGTGAGGGAAGAGTCGGATACTTCCCAATGTTTCAGAATGTAATGCTGGGGTCACACATTCACGTATATGCTCCCGTATGCTCTCCCGTACGAAGGTTTATTGGTAGTTGGCAACCGAATACGTAAAACGTAAGGGCTTAGTCTGACGGGAGCAGCCCCCGTAGCTGCTTGCCCGGTCAGACGTAAGCTGCTCCCGTCAATCATAAAATATTCCCGTCAAACGGGAAAGTTTACGTTAGTCCGTTAGGTTAGTCCGTTAGTCCGGGCGCATCTGGCGCAGTGCGGCGGGAAAACGCGGCAACGTTGTAGGGGGGGGGGGGATATAAGGACCAGCGGGGGACACTCCAGTCAGTCAGTCACACCTCTCACCACACCGGAGCAGCAATCAATGTATATATACGTCCTCGCCGAAAATAAATCGTAGCAGCGAAATGACTGCACCTATGGCTTTCATATTTTTACCACATGTACCTTACCCTTTAGGCTACCCACCACAAAAATCCCAAATCCCTCCTCCCACCCACTGGCTGACTGTCGGTCCCGTCAGAAGGAAAAAAAATGAAAATCTGTGGCGGCGAAACGACTGCACCAATCGGTTCCATATTTGTGTGACAAGTCCCTTACCCTTCTGCCTTCCCCCCACCACACCCTCAACCGCCTCCCACCACCCACTTCTAGCGTATCCGTACGAAGAAAAGGAAAAAAAGGAAAATCCGTGGTGGCGAAACTACCTCACCAATCGGCTTCATATGTGTAACACAAGTGAATTACCCTTCTACCTTCCCCCCACCAATCCCAAAACCACCCTCCCACCACCCTCCCACCCATACATTCCGATACCATAAAAGTCTCTGTAGTCTATAGTGTCTTTTCAGCTACTTTCGGGGGACCATCGGGGACCTGATTTCTGGCGAGGGGAGTGTTTTTTTTTACCATTATCCTTCCTTTCTCTCCCAACTTGATAGATTTAGCCTAAAAAAAAAAAAAAATCTGGCACTGGCAGAAGCACACCGTCAAAATTGGCTGGCACTCAGCTGATAAAGGTTACAAGGATGAATGGTCTCTCCTCTTGCTCCTTTCCTTCTTCTCTTGTTCCTCTTGATAGATGAAGTTTGCTATTGCAAGTAGTTCCAAGATTTCGATGTAGGAAAGGATCCATTGCATTAGCTGCGTGTTATGCCTGTTCTCCGGTTTTATTCGGGAGTTCACAAAATTGAACTCCTCCAGGATGAATTCCGTGATGTTGTTCATGGTGCCGATGAAGGACTGGGAATGGGAATGGTGTGGCCATTCCTGCCCTTTTGTAGTTCCCAGATTCCAACCCAGACCTACGTGGTTGACAAAGACTGTCTTTGTCTGTGTTTGGACAGACGGGGTGTGCCTACGCTTGTCCGGAAACGGTCCACATAAGTCCTAAACACTCCCAAGATGTACGGCCTCAGCTACGCAGGTCTTGTGGGGGCGTGGCCTGTGTTCCCGCAAATCGGGCAGCCCAGGCGGACTAACGGGAACATGCTTACGCAAGTCGCATGCACGTACGTATTTCCATACGACTACATTACGTCTGACGTAACACTGGCCCCGTCACGGTATGTCTGTCGGGAAGTGCAATAGTCGTGCTCTATACGTGCGTACACGGCCGGACTACGCCCGTCAGAACACAAAATTGGCGATTACGCCTGACGGGAGCTGTCGGGAGCGATATACGGGAATGTGTGACCCCAGCATTACTGTCTGTTTGTAACAAATATACTGTAGTTAGGTGTGCAGAAAGAGACATTCTCCAACAATGTTTCTCAATTTAAAAGTTGAATACTGCCAAGTTCTCCCAAGTAACTCTTTACATGATTGATCAATTTGCCTCAGACATGAGACATAGCTCATAGACATAGCTCATAGCTCTCTTTCATTCTTGTATGTTACTCCTCCGTATTCTCCAAATTCACACGGTTACCGTCGTGGAGACGAGTCATTAGTCTATATAGCCGAAGTTAGCTCCAATGAACAATGCAAGCAATGTATTGGTATGTATCAATACTATTTTCAGAAGTACCGCTCGCTCGTATCAGTAACCATTAGGTAGGAAGTCACTATTGAGTGTATGCTTCGTAACTACTGTATATAACAAGACAGAAAGCACCAGCGTTTTAAAGATGCATTACATCTTCCTTTTCATATTATTCTCACAACATATAACTGTACATCTTGTAATTATAAATGTCCTCCCTGCCTTCTCAACATCATTGCACCTTCACTAAACCCTTTATTATTATTCCCGTTAATCTGTACCACTCTGCGCCATAATACCAACACCTTTACCTTCCACCACAATAATAGCCTCTTCCCCAAACAGGCGGTCATAAGTACCTTTGTTGTGCAGCTCCGTATATGGGCTATGTAAGGTGAGATTCCCTTCATTAAACCAGACCCGTATCACAGCGGTACCGTAACAGAGGAGGCAATGTGACCCCGATTTCATTATAGCTCTGGACTCCCCCACCACCAATTTACTTACGACGACTAATAATAATAATATTTATCCAGTTAGCAATTTACAGAGTTGGTACCACATAGTATGTTACAAATATGACATGTACCAGCTTTGCATAATTCCAACTAAGGATAGCCCAATAAGGCCGTTAGGCGTATTTCCATTGGGGTCCTTGTGGGATTAGGTTAGCTGGGGAAATGGGGAGGATAAAAGAAATAGATACTTTAGAGAAAGTATTTCTAGGGGGTTATTTTATGATACCTTACATCCTATAGTAAATATCAGTAATCCGTAATCAGTAATCATTTCAGTTTGTTTTGCCTATCTCTTATGTCGTATTTAGCAGTAGACATAAGCTTGGTGCTCCCTTCTCGCAGCTGTCCGGTTCAGGTGTTCCTTCAGGCTACGTCTGAAGGAATACAGTGTTCTCTTTTCACGGACTGACTGGGGTAGG
This sequence comes from Paralithodes platypus, assembly GCA_032716605.1. Taxonomy (NCBI): domain Eukaryota; kingdom Metazoa; phylum Arthropoda; class Malacostraca; order Decapoda; family Lithodidae; genus Paralithodes; species Paralithodes platypus. Next base: position 17,382,290 of record CM064567.1, read on the forward strand.
TCGTTCCAGTCTTTGATGGCAGTGAAGAAGAATGTTTGCTTACCCTGTACTTGGATTCTCGGGACCTTAAAATTGAACATCCTGTTTCTTGTATTATGTCCACTCCTCTCATTTTCTTTAACAAATTCACTTTTTAGATACTCTGGAGCTCTGTCATAGAAAATGTTGAAGGCATTAGTGAGCCTGATTTGTTTGGCCCTGTCAGAGACATTGAACCTACCTAGTGACTAAAGTTGTTCCAGGCCAACATGTGATCTGGGTCCTAGGTTCAGCATGAACCTAACCATTTTATTTTGAGTGACCTGAAGTTTGTGCTGTGCTGATTTAGATGATGCAGAGTACCAGGATGACACAGAATAATCAAAATGACATTGAACAAGCGCTTGGCACCGGTATGGTTCTTCTTGATCTGATCAAGAAGAACCATACCGGTGTAGTTACCTTTAGACATTTCTTTACGAATGTGATCTGTTAAGTGGATGAGACAGGAGTCTGTCGAGTACATGTATCTGAAACCTGATTGAAACTTATAGAATAGATAATTTTCTTTGAGGTAGTGTTCAATTTGGGTGTATACCGCTCTTTCAAGGATTTTAGATACAATACATAATATGCCAACTGGTCTGTAGTTGCCAACTTCTAGTTTATTTCCTTTCTTGAATAGAGGGGTTACAATAGCTTCCTTCAGTTCAGCAGGTACAGTGCTGGTGTTAATTGACAGGTTGATGATGTGAGTTAGGGGACCTGCTATACCAATGGCTCCATCTCGTAGAAATTTGACAGGAATTTTGTCTGGTCCTGTGCTTTTATGTACATTTAGGTTAGAGAGCTCGTCAAAAGTGTATTTTGGTGTAACATTTTGCAATCCAAATGTGTTCGGGTGTATGCCTTTATCTCTGTAGAAATTTCGAAAGGTGGCCGTTGTTGTCTTGTATTTATTGAGAGGTTGCGGTAGGTTCTGTGCAAGTGTGTTTGCTATGGAGGTGAAGAAGGAGTTGAAGTAGGTTGAAATTTGTTGTTTATCGTGGCAAACCTGATCGTTAATGTTGAGAGCAATATTAGTGTTAGACGAATCCCTTGCCTTGTTGCTGTAGCCTGTTGTTTTTAAGTGCCTCCATAGTTTCTTTGGGTTATTCTGATATTCCTCTGCCTTATTGTGGAAATAATTAGTTTTCGCTGATTTTATTTTTCTACTTAGTTTATTCCTGGCCCTGTTGAACTCATGTTTCAGACCTTGATCCTGTCTATGTTTCACTAGCCTTTTTAACAGATTGTCTCTGTGTTCCAGATGGTGTAGTATGTCATTGTTGATCCATGGGTCTGACCTTTCTTTAATTTGTATGTCTTTCAGAGGAGCTATTTCGTCTAGGATGTTTGTGATGATGGTTCTGAAGCCAACCCATGCATCATTAACGTTTGTATTTCCAAACACTGGAGACCAGTCTGTATTCCATAAAATGTCCAGAAATGTTTCTTTGTTGAAGTTTCTGAGTGACCTTGTTTTGATAACCTTGTGATTCTCTAGGGTAATTTTTGTGGTTTTCCGTGTGCAATATGTGACGAAGTGATCACTTATCCCAGTCTGTATAACCCCTGATTGGGATATTTTGTCCTCTCTGTTACAGTTTATGTGGTCTAGTATTGTGGCAGTGTTCTCAGAGATACGTGTGGGGGTTGTGATGAGTTGTTTGTGATTGTGCATTGTCAGTATGTGCCTATATTCTCGTACAAGCCTATTATTTCGTTGTTGGTAACACAGGTTAAAATCCCCTAGTATAATGGATTCATTCCGAGGGTCTAGCGATGACAAAGTTTGTTCAAATTTGGTCAAGAATTGTGTGTCGTCTGGTGGCCTATAGCACACCCCAATTGTGATGGGTCTTGTCCTCGGCAGGTGTAGGTCGATCCACAGAGCTTCGTGATTTTCTACATGGAGGTCGGTCCTAGTTGTGTGTGTGAGGTTGTTTTTTACATACAGACATACTCCTCCCCCTTGCCTATTGCGATCATTCCTAACCATATTGAAACCTTGAATGTTTATTTCACCATCGTTTATACTTGAATCCAACCAGGTTTCTGTGATTGCAATTATAGAAGCTTTGGCCTTATTAGCTAACAAGTTTATTTCTGACAATTTATGGTAAATTGATCTGGCGTTAATGTGGATAATGTGGACTGCTGCGGGGATGAAGTCATATCAAACCCTTTTTATAGCCGACCTTATTAAGTGGAATAGTTTACGAGGACCTTTTGATAACGAGTTTGTTTTGCGTTGCACAAACAAGGTGGACAGTTCGTACATATGGGAATACCTATATGGGACCGCTTCCTTCTCTTACTCCTTCTGTCCCTTCTCTCTGGGGGCGGTGTCTGGAGAATGGTAGCTCGGTGATTACCCTTCAGACTGACGGTCCCCTAGAGACCCCTGGATCCCCTGACCATTTGTGTGTGTTAGGCAGCGGAGGGGCGTCGAGCGAGGCGATGTTCATTAAAGTATAGGCCAGAGATCGTGACTCCAAACTTCTATAATTAAAACATTAGTTGTAACTATCCGCACCTAATCCCTGGTTGGCTCTTCCTAAAAGTTAGAAATATTAGTCTGGTCACTCAAGTCCGTTTTTGAGATATTAAAGTTAATTATTAACATTTTTGGCCTATGTATAATGAACAGACTATATTCAAGTCCACACTGTCATAGTCTAAATCTAGTCAATATGTGGGGTTTTATTTAGGTGTGGTAGACATTAACACTCCACGGGCGGCTAGGTCGGTAACTTCTACTACCTGCCAAGCTGGTAGTTTTACCCTAAACGAGCTTATTTCTGTGCTCTTTTTCATGCATAAACAAGAGCCAAAGCATAATGCAATTATGTATCCCTGAAAGGGCGATAATTGAGCTTTCCAATGACACCAGAACCATCCTTCTATGACCACGCGTTCTTTTGCACCGATCGTGCAACACGAAGGAAAAATCCCTAAAATACGGTTATTTCCTTACATAATTCCCTGTGTAGTGAGGTAGTGAGTGTGGATGTGTGTGGAGGGGAAAGCAGTTGTCGCGCGGGAGCCGTGCCGAACGGTCAGAGCCGACCTACGCTCCTCCCACCGCTCGTCTCTCTCTCAGAGCCAATTCTTGCTCAAAATTGCACACCGCCTCAAGTCGGTCCCCGCCACATAGTCCTTGGTTCTCTAGACCGACTTAAGGCGGGCCCCGCTAAAGAGGGGTTAAGGGGTGCTTGTTTTTTGGTCTATATATTTGCTTATTAATTTATTTCTGAGTTTCCTCGCTAGACCTCCATCAAGCTTAAAATACACTCCCTAGACCCCTTTTCAAGATAGATTTGTATACTTTTCGGTAGAGAAATGTTCCGGCCAAAGGCCGGTTTCTCCTAAAATTACAGGCTCGCTTTCGCTCACCAGGAAAATAAATTGACACCTAAATTGCACGAAAGGTTTTAAGAAATGGGGCGAAAGGTCTTAAAATCGTCAGACTAACAGAACAAACGTCTAAAAATGTAAAATCTAATATGCTAAACATGAGGGAGAAGGGGTTTCAGAAAATGCGGCTACCTCCCCCTTAAATGTGTTTGAAGGAATAATGAACTATTTTGTGAACCTTCTGACCACTACGTCAGCCACAGTAATCACGGGGACGATCATTTAACAGTGTTACGCTGGCCAGCTTGCCAGAATTTACTCGTACTCGCTAGCGCTCGCAAGGGCAGTGAAATGGGCTATAATAATCGTAGAACGATGTTCTTTCTTTCTTAGTGTTCATGTTGTCACAGACAGATCAGTGGTGGTCTTTATTCTTGTCTGTGACACTTGGAAGTATTTTATATCATTGATAGAGTATGAAATATGTAGAGTGAATTGCAAGGAGAGAGAACGAGAAGGAGCAGCGAGGTGGTAGTGTGTGTATGTACGTGCGCATTCCTTGCTTAGGCGGGGCCACCCGCTCGTGATTGCCTGGCGGGCCTGACGCGTCACATGACACCTGCTCTTCATGACGTAGTCGTCTGTGATTGGAGGCCGCTGTCCTAGTAAGGTGGTGCGGGCATCCTTCTCGCGTGTCTCTTCAGAGCTTGGTATGTTGTGCTTGGTCCTAGACGTCCCTTGCAATCTGTCCCCAATCTAACCCTCTTTACTACTGTTTCTCTCTCTGAACTTCTTCTTTTCAATACTTCTGGTCTTTATTCATTTACTTATCCCTTCTGGTTCTGCATACGACTTCCATAGTCGGCCAGTCGTATTACCAGCACCAGTTCTCACATATATGTTTTGCACTAGCTTTAGGGATTATTAGAGTCATAGTCACATGGTATCATAGTATTGGGGTGCTTTTAATTATTGAGTTGTTCTTTCCTACTATTTAATGCTAGACAGTGGAGGGTATCCTTGGTCGTTGTCTGAGTTATGTATGTGGCAAGTCAGAGCCTGTACGACTTCGACGGAGCTAGGTAGCCGGTAACCCTTGTGCATATTTTTCCTTTGCGAGTGTAGCAGCATACAAGCGAAGGGTTTTTGCCTACTCTTGCTCGTATGCTTGCTACCTCATTTTGTTGACCTTTGTGGAGCGCCAGGGTAAGACCAGATACTTGAGATCTGGACTTACCAAGAGAGCCTCCTAGTCACTTAACGTAACATAAGGGAAATCTGTTCAAGGGGAGACAGTAGGCTACGAGCATGCTTGCGCTCTGCCTAGGTTCCTTGTACCTTTTATGCCACTGCTAGACTTTATTAGTGAGAAAGACAGCATTGTGTTTATTAACTTTAATTGCGTAGGCTTTAGGAATTATTCACGCCTTATTTTAGCCTAGGTTGATGCATAGTGCACAACCCAGTTTGGCTGTTACGTTGGCTAAGGAAGTACTGTTTTGAGTGGCTATTATTAGTGCTGTCACAGAGTTGTTGCACTCCCTTGTTTTATATATATGTATCCTACGTGTTGGTGTATTTAAGATACACGCTTTGGTGTCCTGCCCCTGCATTATTTCTGTTCTATATTCGACGAGCATCTTAGAGCATCAGACGTTTTCAGAAGATTCCATATCTGATTGCTGTAGGACTAGACTTCAAGTGTTTTCATAGAGCATTGAAGAGTTTAGTGTTGAGTTCAGACTCACACTAAAGTTAACGTAAGCATATACTCCTTTATTAAATCTTGTTATAGTTTATTTAAGCATTGTTATTACTTGAGAGCATTTTATTAACGTAAAGTACTCCTGTTGTGAATAGGCTTTGCCGTCACCGGAAAGCTTTTGTAGAAGTGCACTAAACCCAGTTAATTGATACCCCGTTATCCAGTAGATTAACTCTGGAGGGTTTAAGTGTTTTGTTCACCGGCGTAATAGTTCGAGGGTTTGGAATTAGCGTACCGTTGTTGCAGATATAGCCTATCTTCTAGTCCATTATTAAGTGCCCTTGTTTATTTCGTTTTGCCGGTCGTAACAACAGAGTATCTAATTTCAAGGTTCATTAAATCTAGGGTTTTTCTTCGTTCACTCCCTCCTTTGGTATAACTCGTTGGGTTTTTTTGAGTCCGTAATTAAACCAGCTGTAGTCGGATTTAGTGATTACCGATATGTTGAACGTAATGTGTGTGTGTGTGTGTGTGTGTGTGTGTGTGTGTGTGTGTGTGTCTGTGTGTCTGTCTGTCTGTCTGTCTGTCTGTCTGTCTGTCTGTCTGTCTGTCTGTCTGTCTGTCTGTCAATAGGATCTCCCAGAGTAAAGGCTGACCTAAATCCATGCCTGTCTCCACTCAGTCCCCTGGGGAATACAAGATATGCTCTCATGCACAGATGAGAAAGAGAGAGATAGATAGAGAGAGAGTGAGAGAGTGTGTTAACCCTTACAAGATCCGATGACGCATTTTTTTTCTGGCTAATGTTAGACGATTATATTCCGATTAAGAAGGGCATATGGTAGTCATAAAATTAATGGAGATAGCCTTTTTACCTTTTTAATTCCCACAAATCCTTCCTAAGCTTTATCAAATCTTCTAATGATGACCAGAATAAACTGACAGAATGCGGCATAATCCTGGAGAGCCACCAAGCACCAACCATTTCCAAAGATGGGTGATTCCATTCCGTAGACTTTGTTGTTGATAGTGTTGGCAGCTGGTGCCGGAGTAAACAGACATACAAAGTGGGTTCCGTTGTTCCCGCTGCAGGCATTGGTTTATTACCGGTAAGCAATAGCAAGATAGGCGGGCGGCGGACGGGGGAAAATACCCAGTGTTGCTGCTGGTGCTGTCTGTCTGTCTGTCTGTCTGTCTGTCTGTCTGTCTGTATGTATGTATGTATGTATGTTACTCAGTTACTTGTTCGTCAAGGGGAATCCACGCAATGCGAGCTAAGCTCATTATTATCGCGCCTCCTTAACTGGGAATGTATTGCGTGAAATGCATGTTAAGTGTTTTATGTACTGTTGGAATGGCTGTGGATGTGTGTGTAGTCTGTATTTAGCCAATTGGCGACATCGGAAACGAAGGCTTAGGGTGGATCTGTATGGTACCATTCTCACTATAGACGGTACCGTCTCGCCCGAGGGCTTAGGTAGCCATCAGCTTAGGTGAACCATATGATACCCATCTCGCCTTGTACCATTTTTGCCAACCCCAGATGGGACGTCATAACGTCGTCCACTTATTCCAGGTACCTATTTACAGCTAGGTGAACTGAGGCTATCACATGAAAGGAGACAAGCCCAATTTGTCTCCGCCCGGCCGGGGATTAAACCCCCGATCCCTTGTGTGTGAGACGAGAGCTCTACCTACTAGGCTACGGGCTGTGTGTACGGGCTGTATGTATGTATGTGTGTGTGTGTGTGTGTGTGTGTGTGTGTGTGTGTGTGTGTGTGTGTGTGTGCCTGTGTGTGTGCTTCTTTGGTGTGAGATTGAAGGGCTCCGGTTTGCATATAGGGAACGACGAGTGGTGTGTGCGGGTAGTATCTTTATTAGTCTACAATGATGGCGGTACTTCAAGTGCATGGAAAGGCGATAGTTGAAGTTGATACATTCAGGTAACTTACGCTCTGTCTCTGTCTCTGTTTCTCTTTCTCTCACTCTCTCTCTCTCTCTCTCTCTCTCTCTCTCTCTCTCTCTCTCCTCTCTCTCTCTCTCTCTCCTTCTCTCTCTTTCTCTCTCGTCCTCTCTCTCTCTCTCTCTCTCTCTCTCTCTCTCTCTCTCTCTCTCTCTCTCTCTCTCTCTCTCTCTCTCTCTCTCTCTCTCTCTCTCTCTCTCTCTCTCTCACAATCCAGAGGCCGGTGTTATTTCATAATTAAACCATGCTCAAAATTAAACAGCCCTCGCCAGACTTCAAACTCGGAGTAGAGTTAGCTCAATATTGTTTCACTCATGAACCACGTCTGGATAATTTTGGACTATGCTATTGAGGTTTATTGTCTAGGTAATTCTTGCGCTATAATTAATGGAACTATGTATCCTAGTTGCCTTTAATTCAACGACGCCCACAAACAATTATATCTTCCATAAATTATATCAGATCAAATATATTTCTTCAGCGTATTCTAGGAGTGAAATATATATACCGGTATCAAAGATATTTGAGTACTTCATTACTAACGCAACTCAGTGTTAACGTGCATGCAATATAACTGTATTTCTAAAATATTGTATCGGGGTAAAATATCGATTATTGTAGAAGGTCTCTCGTGCTCCCTGGTTGTCGGGGTTTCATGTTTATGTCTTTGTCCGTATTTAGCCCTCGAGAGAATTCGTGCGAATTTCTCATATATATTCTATGCACAAGGGATCTCTGGTCTTCTTGACTTCTCTCTGTGTTTTACCAGGATTATTCCTTTTAGTGCGATTACGTTTTTTAATATTTATTTCTGGCTAATTAAAAGTGGGAGCTGAAAGTATGAAGACTGTCTCAATTAACCATCTAACTTCCATACACCCTTACTAATCAAAATAAATTCGTCTAATGCTAGCCAGAATAAACTGCCAGAAACGCGCCATAATATTCAAGTGGTTAATGTCATGGGCAACCTCTTGGTTATTGTTATTGGTCGCTGGCAAACCTTCTGTTGACTCTAATGATTTATGGGAACAGCAACAACACATTTTATTTCGATAATGCTCTTAGTGGGTGATTTACTGTCGCACTCAGTTTGCCACATATTAATAGAGAACTGCAATAATGCCACATACTTCGGCAGTGTTTTAAGGGAGCCCACCTCTTCTTTTTTTTTTCTCTCTCTCTCTCTGTTGTATCCATTTGGCCCCATTCAGCCTACTGTTTTTATACGTTTATCCCCATCCAGGTGTCGGTTTTTTTCCTGGCGAGTGGTAGCGAGTCAGCATACTTTTTAAAATTATTTTGACGCAAGGCTAAACTTGTACATTTTTCGATAGCAAAATGTCTCCGGCGAAGCTGGATTTCTCCATACAATGGTGGCTCGCTATCGCTCGCCAGGAAGAAATCGACATCTGGATGAGGATAAACGTCTGAAAACAGTAGGTTGAATGGGGCCGAATGGATGGAAGCCAGAGAAAGAGAGAAAAGGAGAAAAACGCAGGCTCCTCCCTGAACCCGTTCAGTACCGGTGACGTCCTTTTCACTTTATTCTGGCTACTATTAGGCAATGTTATTGAGCCTCCAGTAATTAACAGGCTTTGAACTATCTCACTTAACCCTTTTTACTACCACAAATCCTTCTTAAACTTCGGTAAATCATCAAAATATACCAACAATATAATTTAACTACCGGGGGGTGTATGTTGTATTATATCAGCTATTTTTAGACCATTTTATGCTGCTTAGGAAGAATCTGTGGTAGCTAAAAGGGTTAACTGAGATAGTCTGTAGCCTCTTAATTTGCTACACGTCCGTCCTAAGCTGAATAAAATAGTCTAATAATTGCCAGAATAGAAGGAAAAGGACGTCACCGGTACTGAACAGGTTAAAAGCCGTCGTCGGTACGGAAGGGGTTAAGGTGGTGTCACGAGCGATTTTTGGGGCAATTGACCACTTGCGAGTTTTGGTCTATAAGGAAGTTGGAGCCGTGGCCATCAATATTTAGCAGAATTATCAGCTAAAATACAGTCATAATACATATATATATACATAAAACCAAATTGTATGTATGTATATGTATATACTCAGGCACATACCCCATTGCATTTCTGTTTTATATCGATGTTCACGGCTCCAACTTCCTTATAGCCTAAAACTCGCAAGTGGGCAATGCACCACTTGCGAATTTCAGGCTATACGGAAGTTGGAGCTTTATACATCGATATAAAACAGGAATGCAATAATAATGTAGAATTTTTGATGAAAAGAAACCATGATGAATTTAGTTCTATGTATTTGTTAATGTACTGCGACTGTGTATTTAGTTCTATGTATTTGTTAATGTACTGCGACTGTGTATTTAGTTCTATGTATTTGTTAATGTGCTGCGACTGTGTATTTAGTTCTATGTATTTGTTAATGTACTGCGACTGTGTATTTAGTTCTATGTATTTGTTAATGTACTGCGACCGTGTATTTAGTTCTATGTATTTGTTAATGTACTGCGACTGTGTATTTAGTTCTATGTATTTGTTAATGTACTGCGACTGTGTATTTAGTTCTATGTATTTGTTAATGTGCTGCGACTGTGTATTTAGTTCTATGTATTTGTTAATGTACTGCGACTGTGTATTTAGTTCTATGTATTTGTTAATGTACTGCGACTGTGTATTTAGTTCTATGTATTTGTTAATGTACTGCGACTGTGTATTTAGTTCTATGTATTTGTTCATGTACTGCGACTGTGTATTTAGTTCTATGTATTTGTTAATGTACTGCGACTGTGTATTTAGTTCTATGTATTTGTTAATGTACTGCGACTGTGTATTACCTGATAATTCTGCTAAATATCGATGTCTACAGCTCCAACTTCCTTATAGCATAAAACTCGCAATTGGGCAGTTATCGATGAACAAGTAGAGAAATATAATCACATACTAAGATGCTATTTATTTACAGATATCTGCCAGAAAATCTATATTAGCTGTGTGTTAGCTAAGTATTCTATAAGGGGGAGGTAGTCGATTTTTCTGGGCCCCCTTCTCCCTCATGTTTAGAAGATTAGTTTTGAGATTTTAAGACGTTCGTTCTATTAGTTTGTCGATTTTAAGATCTTTCACTCCATTTCTTTGTCAATATTAAGACCTTTAGTACCATTTAGGTGTCGATTTTTTCCTGTCGAGCGACAGTGAGCCAGTAATTTTTAGAAGGAACCGGCCTTCAACCGGGATATTTTTCTACCGACAAATGTACATATTTATCTTGAAAGGGGGTCTAGGTAGGGGGTGCTATTTTAAGCTTGATGGAGGTCTAGCGAGTAAACAAAAAACAAAAAATATAATAATAAATACATAGCCCAAACACCAAGTACTACCCCCTTTAAATAATAGGATATCTTCACCACCGCCGGCAATTAATGCAGGAGTAGTAACGAAGGATCACAGCCTTATCCTTGAGCGGTGATTATCATAGGGAATACGTCAACAACTTTAAAGTTTTATCATTAAAACTCTGATCCCCTCGTAATTACCTTCACTAATTATTCTTAAGGGGAGATGGGTCGTTTTTCTGGTCCCCTTTCTCCCTTGTGTTTAGCCCCATTAGTTTTGAGATTTTAAGAAGTTTGCCCTATTAGTTTGTTGATTTTAAGACATTTCGCCCATTTCTTTGCCCATTTCGTGCCCTTTAGGTGGCAATTATTTCCTGGCGAGCAATAACGAGCCTGTAATTGTGTAGGAACCGGTCTTCGGCCGTGAAATGTTTCTATCGAAAAATGTACAAATTAATCTCGAAGAGGGGATCGTGAGGATTTTTAAGTTTGATGGAGGTCTAGAGAGGAAACTAAAAAATAAATGACTATATAAATAAATAGACTCAACAAAATAACCACTGTCCACTTAAATAAATGGTAAAGGATGTAATGCAATCAAAACATATTGCGGCAAAAAACATATGAGTTGCCATGATAGTTTGTATAAATGCTGATGATGTAGCCATGGAAAGTATTACAGAGAGAGAGAGAGAGAGAGTACAAAGGAGTACAAAGGAGTACAAAGGAAATCAAGCAACAACAGGTCTAGTGACCCTTCTAGGCTGCTTGTCCTCCAAAACACTGAGGATCAAGTGTCCAAACAGTGGTTTAGAGTGGGTAAGGGAACATTGGAAAGGGATCTAATGTCCGTGGCAGGATTAGGAAGTTAGTAGGGGACAGATGGGTTAGTAACTGAGGGGAGGATACAATAAAGTTATTCATTTACAAACGCAGTCAGTCGCGGGTTTGATGCGAGATATTTGTCTAGGCGGAGTTTAAATGAATCAACGGTGCTGCAGTCTATAACGTCTCGGGGAAGCCCATTCCACAAGTTGACAACTCCATTGAAGAAGAAATTCTTAGATTCGTGTGAGTTAAAAGATTTACCAATAATTTTGCAACATCAACTAAAGAAGAGAAAGGAGAAGAATAAAAAACGTGAAGAAAATATAAATAAAAAACCCAAACAAGAAGAAAAAGAAAGAAAGGAAAAAAAAAACAAGAACAAGAAATAAAGAGTAAGACAAAAACAAGAAGAAAAAAGGAAGAAAAGGAAAGAATAAACAAGCCAAATAAGCAAGAGCGAGGAGAAAAAAGTAACACCCCGTTCTTAAGGGGAGGTTTTTAGTGTGTTCCCTAGACCTCCATCAAGCTTAAAATTACACCCCCTTGACCCTCTTTAAAGATAAATTTGTACATTTTTCGGTAGAAAAATGTCCCGGCCAAATGCCGGTTCCTCTTAAATTACAGGCTCGCTATCGCTCGCCAGGAAAAGGTCGACACCTAAATGGCACGAAAGGTCTGAAAATTGACAGAAATGGGACGAAAGTTCTTAAAATCACCAAACTAATGGGGCGAACGTCTTAAAATGTCAAAAGCAATGGGGCTAAACATGAGAGAGAAAGGGGTCATGACAAAAATCCCTCAAGTGGAAATCTCCCCTTAACATTAATCATCAATTACAAACCCCAATGTACTTGAATAAACTAATGAAAGCATTATGGTCATCCCGGGATTCGAACTCGGGACACCCCGTTCAGAACATAAGCAGACAAAGAAGAACTCCCCATCCTCAGCAAATCTTTATAGGGCCTTACGATCCTCATAGCCCTGGAGCGTATTATTATTATTATTATGTTGTTGTTGTTGTTGTTCCCTAAGCTGCCTGGCCGAACAGCCCCGAGTCCCTGAGGAAGGCCATGGCCACGATCGGGCTTTCCCACAGAGCTCTCATTGAGTGTAGATTGTGTTGTTGGCGTAAGTGGTTGTGTGAAATGCAGTCTTCTATGATGTGTTTAATGGTATGGGGTGCTGTGTTACATCCCGGGCAGGCGTCGACAACGGAGTCATCCAGTCTCTTCTGATAGCTCAGGAGAGCTGGATGGTGTCCGCATCTCAGCCTGGCCAGGTGGACTCTGTCCTCGCGAGGAAGGGAGGATTCGGAAGGATGGATTTCGGGAGGTCGTGCATGCAGCTGTGTGTTGTCTGTGAGTGAGTGGATGGATCGGTGAGAGATATGAGTATGGATGTGCTTCTGGATGTTGGTTCGGGGTGGGCAGGGAGGGAGAGAGGACAATAATTGTGTGTGATACCGTGTGCTGGGTGTTGTTTTGATATTTCTTGGTGTCTGTGGGTGTGTTGCCATGTAGTTTAGTGGGTGGTCTTGGTTCGTGGAGGCTGCTGCCAGGAATTGAGTGCCTCTCATGTCCAGATGGTCTTTGACTTTGAGGATTTTGGTTTCTTGATGTAGGTGATCTGTGGGTGCAGTAGCTGTGCAGCCTGTAATGATCTTCAGGGCTTTGTTTTGAATAGTCTGTAAGGTCTTATGATGTGTTTCAGCTAGGTTAGAAGCCCAGGCTGGGCTTGCGTATTCCATCACTGATCTTATGTATTGTTTATATACTGTGGTGGTAGTTTCTTTGTTGTGTCCAAATTTTGTGTGAGCAAGTGACCTGAGGGCGTTAAGTCTGGGTGTCAGTTTCTTTTTAATGTTTGTGGTGTGCTGTTTGAATGTCATATGAGTATGTTACTCCTAGGATTTTGGGTGTGTGTGTATGTGTTAGGGGTGTGTTGTTTATGGTGAGTTGAGGGATGTATTCATGTTCTCCTGTCCAACTTGTGAGCAGGGTTGCGGTGGATTTGGCTGGGGCTAGATTAAGTCTGTTTGTAGTGCACCAGCCATGTAGTGTGTTGAGATAGGGTTGAAGGAGATCTGTTGCTCTTTTTGGGTCATGGTGTGTGCATGTGAGTGTTATGTCATCTGCATAGGAGGCTAAGTTTATTTGGGGCGTATTGGGTGTAGTTATATCGTGCATGTACAGATTGAAGAGTGCGGGCGATAGGACGGATCCTTGTGGGACTCCGTTTGGAAAGTTTCTGATTTTAGATGACTGACCGGCAAAAGATACGTGTGCACATCTGCCTGCTAGGAAGTTGGCCAGCCACCGTTTTGTTGTTGTGTGCATGTTTGTGTTGTAGATTTTGTTTGTTAGGTTGTGGCGGGGGATGGCATCGAAGGCTTTACT
>CM064567.1:17395990-17460001 GCA_032716605.1 Paralithodes platypus
CGAGCATAAAGCCTGTACGTTTGTGAGTGGGGAAAATATGTATTTGTATAATTGATGTACAAAATTAATAATGAATGTACAATATGTTTGTGTGTGTATGAGGATGTGTGTATGTGTTTGTGTGTGGGTGTGTGTGTGATGAGAGCGAGAATGAGAGAGTCATTCACATGACTTGTCTTTGTGAATGTGTGTTGCGGGTTTGTGAATTAGGGATGCGAATATGTATGTTGTGCGTGTGGTTCTGAAAGAACATTAGAGTGTGGGAGCGAGTGTGGGAGGGAATACCAATGTGTGGGGTTGTGTATTCTGATTGGGAATGTGAAGGCGAGTGGGTAATTGTGCATATATGTTTCGAATAGGGTGCGTTGTCGAGTGGTAATCTAAAAGTGTGTGTGTGTAGATATATGAATATAAATCACTTGTTCGTCAAGGTGAATACAAGCAATGCGAGTTAATGACAATTGCGGGTAGGAATACGAAGATGTGTTCCTGAATGATTTTGTGCGTGAAATGTGAAGGTGCATGAGTTTGGATGTGTTTATATAGTGAATCAACCATAGAAGATAATAGGTAAAATTTCTACAATTGATGATGCATAATTGTTGTTCTGGTGATTATTGGCATAAAAATGTGATGTTTGGGTAATTTAGGATTAGGGATGGTAATTGGTAAATCTATAGCATTAGGAAAACATTTATATTGCTACCATGTGAGTGCGGGGCGAAGAAGGTTTGGCGATAAAAAAAAACCGCTGAACCAATCTCTGGATACCAGCGTACCTGGGGGCGGTATTTATAAAGCACTTTTAGGCTTAAAGTAGCTTTTTAAAGATGGGCGGCCACTTTTAAAAGGTTTAAATAGTTGGGTAAAAAAAACCTTTTAGCAGCTAAAAGTAGCTTTAAAACCCGGCGAAAAACTAAAAGCCCTCCTGGGGGACTTTTAGCGCTTAAAAGTTACTTTTAGAGGACGATGAAGATGGTTGAATAACAAATCCGCCACCCCATGCCAAGGAATTTTCATTGTTAAAAAGACCAATTGGATTAATAGGCCTATCATACTACTCAAAGGTGATCCACTGTGTTTTCTCCAACGAATAAGCTATATTAGAAAGTAACCTACGACCATATATTATATCAACCTACTTTAAACATTTCGATTCATACTGTATATATTATGTCCGACTACATTTTTTGCCGCGGTCGGTCTCTCGGTAGATGGGTAAATCCAAGGTTAAGAGATAAAAACAAAATTCTTATGTTCTTAAATCTCTTAACCTTGGATAAATCCCCTCCTCCGCCCACAACCGGTATAGTTCCAGCGTCCTCGTTGACAAACGCCTATACTGTACTTGTTGGAAGAACACTAACAAATAGACCAAATTAAAGGAGTGTAGAAGGACTAACATATAATATTAGATTGTTGTTGTTGTTTTTGGCGCACTCTCCCATCCAGGAGTTCGTTCTATGAACGATGGCTGTTCCCTTATTGTTATTTGTATTTGTTAAACATTTTCATATTACTTATATATTTCTTTTCTCAAATTAACGATAGTCTCCCTCCCTTTTAGAACTGGTCTTTATAATCTCTGCTACCCTTTTTACATTAATTTTGTTCAAATATTTCCCTCAAGTTGTCCCTACCTCTCAGATCTGTGTATAGGTCTTCGTATGATTCATAGTTGAACAGGTGCATTTGATTTTCATTTTCATTTTGACAAATATCGCACAATAGGTTAGATTCATATTTGTTTTTGAAGTTTTCTTTTACTTCTTATCATTCTTGTCCTTGTCATAAAAATTGTTCTGGCATTTTCAAAGCTTAAGTCCTCAATATAATTACTTGATATGTCTTGTTCAACAGCTTCTCTAGTTTTACTTTTACTTTCGATTGTCACAAGATATGCCTATTTCATAACATCCGAGACCAATTTAAGTAGCCTATTTGCACCCTATTTTTTCGCAAATTACTGTAAACTGGGGTGATTTCGGACTGCGGTCATAACTTCGGACTTTGGCGATAATATGTAATTGCCATTGTCATTATACAAATGGAAACGCTTTTACCATACTTTTCAAGAATACTTCGGACATTATTTAGGAAAAAGGATAAGGATATTATGGGAGATAATTTTAGGAGGCTTCCTGGATTACGGCGCATTATCACTACACATCAATTGACCTAGTTAAATCTCTACAATGTGTTTACAGTCAGGAGAAATTGTAAAAAACAAACTAGGAAAATTTCCGAAAATTACCCCACTTTACGAATTGTGTAAACTCGCGAATTTGGCAACTATCTCAGATGGCTGCCACACCGGAGTATGCAATTGTTTTTGGTATGGGTAAATATATTACCCTTTCAATTTAGCAATATATAATTGATTTCACAATAACAAAATATTGCAGAATTACCTAATGTTTTATAGTAATTAGTATATGCAATTAGAAGCCTATACTTACCTATTAATAGCGGTTGTGGCAGCTTTCTTAACGCTTCCACTAAAAGCTGCTTTTAAATGTTTTATGAATAACTTTTAAGGATTTTCTTTTAGTTAAAATTACTTTTAGGGACATTTTTAAATTCTTTTATAAATACCGGCCCTGGACCCTTTACCTTAAGATCTCAAGCTAATCCAGGTAATCCAGGAAATTAACACCTACTTGTAAATTGTACCTCTTCTCTCTCAGAGAGAGAGAGAGAGAGAGAGAGAGAGAGAGAGAGAGAGAGAGAGAGAGAGAGAGAGAGAGACACAACCTTGATGTAGGAATAACTAGCAAAATCAGTAAATTTACAGATGACACTAAAATGGAAACACTCCAAATAGATTTAGACATATTACACAAATGGGTAGTAAACTGGCAGATGAAGTTCAATGTAGGTAAATGCAGTGTAGTAAAATTGAGTAAATCGATAGGAAATGCAGTATTACAATTTCGATAACGTGGATATAACTAACTCAAATAATGAAAAAGACTTGAGAATCATCGTCAACTGTGATTTGAAACCACGAAATCAATGCATCAGTGTTCGAAATAAGGCAAATAGAGTTCTGGGATGTATATCTAGAAGTGTGAGTAACAGAACAGCAGACGTAATAAGTAGTAATCTTGAACTTTTATCTAGCGCTAGTGAGGCTACACATGGATTATGCTGTTCAAAATTGGAGTCCCTATTAGAGAATGAACATAGATTCCTTGGAGAGAGTACAACTGAGAATGACAATATTAATCTGTAATATTAGAAATCTTCCATATGAAGACAGGACAGGTTGAAGAAGCTAGGCTTACATTCGTTAGAAAGACGCAGAGTTAGATATGATATGATACGATATGATAGATATGATAGAGGTGTTCAAGTGGGTAAGTGAGATAGGCTAAATACAGGGGATTTGAAAGATTGTACTGAAGCTCAGCGATAGCGAGAAAACTCAAACAAATGGTTTCAAATGAGATACATTTCGTTTCAAAAAATATAGGCAAATACTGGTTTGGTTAAGAGTTGTATATACCTGTGGAACAGGCTACCTAGCGCCATAGTGCGATCAAGAACGATAGAGAGCTTCAAAATACAATTAGATAGACATATTATGGACAAGATGGGTTGGGCGTAAGAGGGATCTGCCTTGTGTGGGCCAATCGGCTTTATGCGGGCTCCCATTTTCTTATTTTTTCTTCTTTTCTGCGTATGAAGGAGACAAAAGGCAGGTTACTAAACTATAATACCATATATATATACATATATCTCTTATTGATACCTTTCATCCACTTAAAACACCTCTATCACCTTTCATCCACTTAAAACACCTCTATCATTATTTCCTCTACATAATCGTCTTTCTAGCAATATGATAGCAATATTAACTAATAAGTCAGTCAGTCACAACTAATATTAATTATAATATTTATAACACACACAAACACACACATTATATATATATATATATATATATATATATATATATATATATATATATATATATATATATATATATATATATTTATATATATATATATATATATATATATATATATATATATATATATATATATATATTATGTGTGTGTGTGTGTATGTATTAGAATATACAATGGGTGAAGCATTAGAACAAAAATAGATTATTGGTGAGTGGGAGGAGTATAATCTGTGATTAGAGGACCAGGTGGATCCTCTAATCACATTTAATTGGTACCATTGACTGCCTTTTTCTTTTAATTACAATTTATACTCCTCCCATTCCCCACTACCTCTTTTCCATAGTTGATACAATTTCTATATTTAACTGAATATTTAATAGTGGATGCTAACGTGCTATTAAAAATATGTACAAATTATATATATATAAATATATATATATATATATATGGGTAGAGGAGGAGGTAATTACAGTAATTAAAAGTAGTTACTAAACTATAACTGTATTGATATTGAAGTTGGACATTATTGAATTTATATATGTACTATGGCACATGTTGCTTAGAAGAGGAGTACAAAGGAGTACAAAGGAGTACAAAGGAGGAGAGAGAGAGAGAGAGAGAGAGAGAGAGAGAGAGAGCATAACATAAGAACAACCTAAGATAATGGGAGTCAGCAGAAAGCCAATTGGCCCACACAAGGCAGATCCCTCTCACACCCAACCCATCTTGATTAGAGCAATGCCCATATTTACCTTATTTACTAATAATATTTCAAACTATCGTGGTCCATCATCAAGCACTTGATGTAGGTCCTAGTACAAACTAGTACCATATGAATCCATATACTTAGTCTAAACAAATCCTCTATGGTGTTATCCTAATGCCCTATTTAGTATTTATAATGGTGGTTGGGTGTGAGTGGGATCTGCCGGTTGTTGTCCAGTCGGCGCTCTGCAGACCCCCGTTTTCCCATGTTGACCTCTGATCGTTTTGGTGAGGTCAGTCCTCATGGTGTTAGTGAGTTGGGCCTATTATTAGGCCCTATAATTAGTGTTGGGTGTGAGAGGGATCTGCCTTATTTGAGCCGATCGGCCTTCTGAAGACTCCCATGTTCTTATGTTCTTATATGTAAGTCCTAGGACCTTCCACATGATAGAAATCTTCCTTACGTACTAAAGTTCAGTGATAGCGAAAGAACTCGAACAAATGGTTTCAAATTAGATATTTTTCGTTTCAGAAAAGATATAGGCAAATATTGGTTTGGTAACAGAGTTGTAGATAGGTGGAATAAGCTACCAAGTGCTATAGTGGAATCAAGAACGATAGAAAGCATTAAGAACAAAATAGATTGGCATATGGACGAGATGGGTTAGGTGTGAGGGGGATCTGCCGGGTGTGGGCCAATCGGCGCTCAACAGACCCTCATTGTCTGTCCTCTGACCGTTTTGGTGAGGTCGGTCCTCATGGTATTAGTGAGCTGAGCTAATAATTTGGCGTCGTAATTAGGGTTGGGTGTGAGAGGGAACTGTCTTGTGTGGGCCAATCGGCTTTCTGCAGACTCCCATTTTATTATGTTCTTATACTCCCATTCTCCACTACCTCGTTTCCTTAGTTGATGCAATTTCTATATTTAACTGAATATTTAATAGTGGATGCTAACGTGCTTTTAAGAATATGTAGGCCTACAAATTGTATATATATATATATATATATATATATTCACTTTTGGGGAGAGGAGGTAGTAATAATTAATAGTAGTTGCTAAACTATAACTGTGTAAGGATATTGGAATTGGACATTATCTCAGCACTTGCCCTGCAAGCATTTATTAAAATTAAGAGAGCAACTCAGTTTAGACTTGTACTGTCCCGAGACCATTGACAAACGATGGTCCAAGACCAATTACAGAAATGTTCACAGGGTCTTTCAGGAATTCCCAGGTTTAGGAAGAATTGGAGTAAGAGACTGCCGAAAGGAAGAAAAAGCACGGATTCTCTCACAAAAGGAGAAGTTTAAAAGAGCATCTGTGATGTCTCAAAAAATGTCATCTATGATTGCGGAATGTGGCATGAAAGATTATAAGAGTAGAATGGCAATTCTACATGACTTAGTTAGATTGTGGGAAGCTGGACGTAATGCTCTTGTTATAGAATTGTTAGAAAATGAAGACAATCAGACAATACATCAAGAAGACATTGATGATCCTGGACTAGCTAGCAACACTGAATCTTTTGGCCAAGATTTTCATAATGGATCAGATGATATGTATGCAAATCTTGATCAGGAAAGTGTGCATCAATATATTGATCAAGATGCTCAAAATGAGGATCATGATCAATCTAATGATGCCAATCTTGATCAACAGAGTGAAGTAGAATATCAGATGGGAACTCATGGCCAACATTTTATTCCTGATTAATTGTACTCTCTCCAACGAATCTTTGTCCATTCAGAATGGGTACACCAAAATTGAACAGCATAATCCATATGAGGCCTTACTAACGCTGGATAAAAAAAATAATAATAAGATTACAGCTGCTGTTCTATTACTCACACTTCTAAATATAAATCTGAGAGCTTTATTTGCCTTATTTCGGACACTGATGCATTGATTTCTTAATTTCAAATTCACAGTTGACGATAACTCCCATTTTGTTTAATTATCTGAGTTTCTTATATCGATGTTATCTAATTTATATGCTGTATTTTCTATCGATTTCCCAAATTTGACTACACTGCATTTATGTACGTTAAACTTCATCTGCCAATTTACTGCTCATTTGTGTACTGTATTTACATATTTTTGGAGAGCCTGAATATCATGAGCAGAATTAATCTCTCTTCCTATTTTAGTGTCATCTGCAAATTTACTGATTCTGCTAATTCTTTGCTCATGGACAGTTTTGTTTTCTTATGTTAGTCAGTATGACAATTTTTCTCACAATTATTATGATTTTGTTTCTCTTATGATGTGAAATAAATATATATAATTCAAAAGGTTAATTTTTTTTATTATAAATTCAAAAAAGTTGTAAGGAAAAAATCCTAACATTCAATTGAGGTTTAAAAAGATATAAATATATCTTTCAAACATTATGTTGCGATTCGAAACCAAATGCTTTGGTAAATTGGTGCGTTGCCCTCTGACCCCTGACTAGTGCGGACGTCCCCAGTGACCGCTAGTGAACCTGTTTACCCTTAGTGAGGTCCTAGTGAACTTTCTTAGTGATGGCTGTTGTTGATGAGTCTGCTGTCTCCTCCCATACTCTCCAGCTTTGTCTTGCTTTGCAAGAAAGACTGGAGAGTGTGGAGCAGGAGATTCAGTGTCTCAAAGATGAAAATTTGGCCTTGAGACTAGCTATGGCGGAGAAGAAGTGTGAGGCTACCGGAAGTGTTCCCAGGGATCGTGAAGCCCCTTGGAAAGTGGTGTCGACCAGTGCAACGGCCTGCAAGCTGAAAAGGCAGCCACTCAAGACCCACAACAACTTCAGCACCTTGGCTGATGAGAGTGATGGCGAGGAAGTGGCGATCATCGAGGCAGTGAGAGGGGAGGGGGGGAAGTCTGCTGCTGTTGCTGCTACAACTCCTGCTACACGCCGACAACGGAAAAAAGCTAAGTTCATTGTCGGTGATTCAATGGTTAGGTACCTTGACGGGGCTACTAACACTCATGTTAGTAAAGTTGTCTGCCTACCTGGAGCCGGAGTCGGGAGGGTGGCAGAGAAGATGGATGGTGTCCTAGAGGTGGGTGGGGAGGACCCCATCATCTTCATCAACGCGGGATCCAATGACATATGGAGATGCAGGACTGAGGAGTTGCTGACCAAGTACCAGGAAATGCTGGAGAGGATCAAGGAGAAGGGTGGATTTCCTGTGGTACACAGTATCCTGCCAAGAAGAGGGGTACGGAAGGAATGGTCCTCCAGGGCTATTGGTGTAAATAGCCGGCTGGAGAAGTATTGCAAGGCAAAGTCAATACCATTCCTAGATAACTGGACCCACTTCTATGGTAAGGATGAACTGTATGCCCAGGATGGAGTACATCTTTCTCGACTAGGAGTTTCGACCTTGGCCAGCTCACTGGACAAGATTGTTGCGGGGTTTCGTTAAAAAAAACCTGGGGGTGTAAGTAAAATACTGTCTCCATATGGAGCAGGTACTTCATGTGACAAACCAGTGAGTAAAATAGAAATAATCAGTCAAGATAGTGCGAATATAGTGATGTGTAATAGTAGTATCGATAACACTACACATGTAACTGATAGTAAAGTTGAGATTACTGATAGAGTAGAATTTCCGTCTAGAGCTAGTAGTTCAACAGGAAATAATAAGTTAGCTAAAAACAATAGAAAATTAGTTGCAAATAAAAGTAATAGGTTGAGGGTATATTATACAAATTGTAGGAGTTTATGTAACAAAATGAACGAACTTAGAGCACTCGTTAGCACAGAAAATATAGACATAATAGCGCTAACTGAAACGTGGATTAATACAGAATCTAGGCATTTTTTAGCAGAATTTGATATTCCAGGATATAGTTTGTTTAAATATGACCGAACAAGTAGGAGGGGCGGGGGTATAGCAGTGTTTGTCAGGAGTACATTAAAAAGCTGTATTAAATCAGGTATTAGACTAAATAATGATAATGAAAGTGTTTGGGTAGAGGTTAACGAAGGTAGTGAGACCATAGTTATTGGAGTTATATATAGACCGCCTAATATGAGTAGAAATGGCGGAACATCGTTATGGGAGGAAATTAAAATAGCATCAAGGTTTAGCAATGTGTGCATTATGGGTGATTTTAATTTTCCGAACATTGATTGGCAGCACCAAATAGGCGACTCCGATTCAGTAGAGTTTATTGAGGTAGTACAAGATAGTTTTTTATTTCAATTCATAGAAACGCCGACTAGAGGTATTAATATTCTTGATTTAGTTTTCAGTAACAATGAACATATGATAAATGATGTAGAGATTGGTGACCACCTAGGAAATAGCGATCATAAATCTATTTATTTTAATATACAATGGACAGGGAATGCTAAAGAGAATACGACACTTATCCCAGATTTCAGAAAAGCCGATTATGGTGGGCTAAGAAGTGACTTAAGGGTGGACCCTATTCTTAAGCAATTAAGTCAGGATATGCCAGAGTTAAACTTGCCACCTACATATAACCAGTTTATTGCTTCACTCCACAATGCTCAAAATAAATATATCCCTAAAAGAAAATTTAGATCGCCGCAGAACCAACCAAAATGGATGACTAATAAGCTAATAGATCTTATAGGAGAAAAGAAAGGAATATATAGAAAAATAAAGAAAGGCGAAAATCATCTACATATATACTATCAGACTCTATCAAGACAGGTCAAAAAGGAAATCAGGAAAGCAAAAAGAAATTATGAAATAAGGATAGCCAGTGACTCAAAAAATAACCCTAAAGCTTTTTACCAACTATATAAATCTAAAGTTAGAGATGTAATAGGCCCCCTAAAAACTTCAATAGGAGAAATAACAGAAAATGATTTAGAAATGTGCAGTACATTAAATAGTCAGTTTCTTTCCGTTTTCACTAATGAAAATTTGGCACAGATTCCAGAAGTCAATATGGTATATAGTGATAGTATAGAAAATATGTTAAGTACAGTTAGTATAAGTAGAAATGATGTGCTTAAGGAAATTGACAGACTGAAACCTCAAAAATCGCCTGGTCCTGACGAGGTATATGCTAGAGTATTAAAAGAATGCAGAGATGAGTTAAGTAGCCCATTAGCATTTTTATTTAACAAGTCTTTAGAAACAGGTTTAGTTCCAGAAGCTTGGAAGCTTGCAAATGTAGTTCCGATCTTCACAAAAGGTGATAAATCGATAGCATCCAATTACCGTCCCATTAGTCTCACATCAATCATAGGAAAGTTGCTAGAGTCTATTATTGCTAAGAAAATTAGAAGCCACTTAGACAAATTTAACTTAATAAATTCTTCTCAGCATGGATTCACTCAGGGACGTTCTTGCCTTACTAATTTGCTTAGCTTTTTCTCAGAGGTATATGAAGCAGTAGATAGTGACAAGTCATATGATATTATTTATTTAGATTTCAGTAAAGCTTTCGACAGAGTCCCTCATGAGAGATTGATGAGAAAGGTTGAGGCACATGGAATAGGAGGATCGTTGTTGGGATGGATTAGGTCATGGCTAATTGGTAGGAATCAGAGAGTCAGCATAAATGGTACCAAGTCAGAGTGGGGAGCAGTCAAAAGTGGTGTCCCCCAGGGATCGGTATTAGGTCCCCTGTTGTTTCTTATATACATAAATGACCTAGATTTAGGTATAACTAGTTGGATAAGTAAATTTGCAGACGATACTAAAATGGGGAGATCAATTGATTCAGATAGCGATATAGAGTGCCTCCTAAGGGATCTAGATACCTTACATGAATGGTCAGTAAATTGGCAGATGAAGTTTAACATTGACAAATGCAAGGTATTAAAGATAGGGAAGATGCATACAAATGTTAAATATAAACTAGCTAATATAGAATTAGAAAATTCAGACTGTGAGAAAGATCTAGGTGTGTTTGTTAGCAATGATTTGAAGCCTAGAAAACAGTGTATAAGCGTTCGTAATAAGGCAAACATGATTCTCGGGTTCATCTCTAGGAGTGTGAGTAACAGAACTGCTGATGTTATCTTAAAACTTTACTTGTCATTAGTGAGACCCCATATGGATTATGCTGTCCAATTTTGGTGTCCTTATTACAGAATGGACATAGATTCATTGGAGAGAGTACAGCGTAGAATGACAAAAATGATCCATAATATTAGAAATCTTTCGTATGAAGAAAGGTTGAAGAAATTAGGTTTACATTCGTTAGAGAGATGCAGAGTTAGAGGGGATATGATAGAGGTGTTCAAGTGGGTTAGTGGGATTAACAAAGGGGACATGACAAATGTACTTAAGCTCAGTGATAGCGAAAGAACTCGTACCAATGGTTTCAAATTAGATAAATTTCGTTTCAGAAAAGATATAGGAAAATATTGGTTTGGTAACAGAGTTGTAGATGGGTGGAATAGACTACCAAGTGCTATAGTGGGGTCTAAAACGGTAGGGAGCTTTAAGATAAAATTGGATAAGCATATGGACGAGAAGGGTTGGGTGTGAAGGGGGATCAGCCGGGTTGGGCCAATCAGCACTCTGCATACCTCCATAATCCTGCGTTAATCTCTAACCGTTTTGGTAAGATGATCCTCAGGGTATTAGAGTGTTGAGCCTATAATTGGGCTTTGTAATTGAACTGGGGTTGTGTGGGACAAGGATCTGCCTTGCTTAGGCCAATCGGCTTTCTGCAGACTCCCATTTTCTTATGTTCTTATGTTATGAACATGAAATACACATTATCATGACTGTGATGTAATAAATATTACACTCCAAACTATATTAGTTAATTCATACACAAGTCGTACGATCCATATTCCAGGATACCATAGAGGGATTTTTACTAGATTAAAGCTTGGACACTCGTTCGAATGTCGGAGGTTCGATCCCGGCTGGGAGTATTTAAACATTTATTAGCTCACGTGTATTTGTGAGATATACTTGATGTTAATGACTCTTGTGTTTGGCTGGGCGAGATTTAAATGAAATCTCTATAACCCGAGTTGCGTAGGTAATCTTGTAAATATTCCTGTATGGTATCCTGTAATATGGATCGTACGACTTGTGTATGAATTGAAATAAATTCTCCTAGTAGGATTTCCTTTCTACTTAATATAATTATATAGGAAAAGGTTAAGATTACTTTATCATGCCGTGGTATAGTGGGTTAAAAGTTTGGACACTCATTCTGTATGTCGGAAGTTCGATTCCGGCTGGGGGTATTTAAACATTTATTATCTCGCGTGTATTTGCGAGATATACTATAAATATATATATATATATATATAAGAACATAAGAAAATAAGAAAATGGGAATCTGCAGAAAGCAGATTGGCCCACACACACACAGATCCCATTCACACCCAACCCTAATTATAGGACCAACTCACTAAAGCCATGAGGACCGACCTCACCAAAATCTGTCAGAGGTCGTCATAAGTCTGCAGAGAGCCGATTAACCCAGATTAGGCAGATCCCCAAACCAACCCATTTCGTCCGTATTGCTATCTAATTCTATCTTAAATCTCTCTATCGTTCTTGATCCCACTATAGCACTCTGTAGCCTTATACCAAGTCTCTATTAATTCCATTTTGTAAAACTGAGGAAAGGAACAAGGGGTAAGGACACTTGTCCCAATGTCTCTTTCCTGGTTGGTATTCGAACCCAGCTCCTCTTAGTTGTAAAGTAAGTATGTCAACCAATAAATAACCGAACACGTTGGTGTATAAGAGAGAGAGAGAGAGAGAGAGAGAGAGAGAGAGAGAGAGAGAGAGAGAGAGAGAGAGAGAGAGAGAGAGAGAGAGAGAGAGAGGTACAATTTACAAGTAGGTGTTAATTTTCTGGATTACCTGGATTAGCTTGAGGTTGGTCAGCGGGTTTTTTGTTGGCAACCTTCTTCGGCCGCACTCACATGGTAGCAATATAAATGTTTTATAATGCTATAGATTTACCAATTACAATCCCTATCCTAAATTAACCAAACATCACATTTGGATGCCAATAATCACCAGACAATATATGCATCATCAATTGAGAAATTTTACCTATTATCTTCTATGTTGATTCACTATATAAACACACACAAACTCATGCACATTCACATTTTCACGCACAAAATCATTCAGGAACACATCTTCGTATTCCTACCCGCAATGTCATTAACTCGCATTGCGTGTATTCACCTTGACGAACAAGTTCGGTAATTTATATTCATATATCTACACACACACACACACACACACACACTCTTAGATTACCACTCGACAACGCACATATATTCGAACATACATTCACAACTACACTCGCCTTCACATTTCCAATCAGAATACACACGCATACACATTGATATTCCCTCCCACAATCGCACCCACACTCTAATGTTCTTTCAGAACCACACGCACAAATACATATTCGCATTCCTAATCACAAACACAAACACACATTCACAAAGACAAGTCATGTGAATGACTCTCATTCTCTCTCTTACACACACACACAAAACACATACACACACACACACAAACATATTGTACATTCATTATTAATTTTTTACATCAATTATACAAATACATATTTCCACTCACAAACGTACAGGCTTTATGCTCGTACATGCACATTTCTACTCGTGCATGCAAGCTTATACTGCCCCCCCCCCCCCCCCCCACTGGCCTACGCAAGGCAGATCCAGCTCACACCCAATTAATTCATTAAGCTATTCAGTTTATGCTTGAAAGCCTACTGCTACTGAGCTGATCACTTTACAGTGTACTTTGCAATTTCTTTCACAAATATATAATTTTGTTCCTTCCAAATTATGACCCAAACGTACATGCCATTACACACGCACATACATACTCATGTAGACATGCATTTGAACATCCATATAACATTCGTAAACAAACATTTAATTACGCACATATACTGTATTTGCATTACTTTACATTACACTCACAAACATATTCATTTACACAAACACATGTAACTATCCACACATTGACGCACTTGTGCTTGTGAACGTCGTCAAGCTGTCTTACAGCACGTTATGCAAGTATGAATGACTACTTCTGTTTGATCATTATACCATAATGGTAACAGATATGTAGATAATAGACATGTGGAATAGGCTACCTAGCGCCATTGTGGGGATCAAGAACGACAGTTTCAAAATAAAATTAGATAAACGTATAAACGAGATGGGTTGGGTGTGAGAGGGATCTGCCTTGTTTTGGCCAATCGACTGTCTGCAGACTCCCATATGTTCTTATAAAATGGATATGAAAGACGAAGAATATACACACATTTATAACGGCTATATATAAGCCTAGTTAGATGTATAAATAGGTATGTGTGAGTGTGTGTGGCATAGGGAGTTGAGTGTGGAATAGGTCTGTATATACAACATGTAGGATTATAATTTAATAAAGTCCAACGTTTTTAATGATAATATAAATAATAATCCAAAGAATTTCGATTCAACAGTCTAATTGGCTGAATTATATGGCGATAAATACGAAAACACTTGTGGTGGTGTCCCGTAGCCTACCCAGTGTGGCTGGGCTGCGAGACACCACTGGTGGTGTCCCGTAGCCACTTCGTATTATGTATTGTATCTAAAATCCTTGAAAGAGCGGTATACACCCAAATTGAACACTACCTCAAAGAAAATGATCTATTTTATAAGTTTCAATCAGGTTTCAGATGCATGTACTCGACTGACTCCTGTCTCATCCACTTAACAGATCACATTCGTAAAGAAATGTCTAAAGGTAACTACACCAGTATGGTTCTTATTGATCTACAAAAAGCGTTTGACACAGTAGACCATGATATCCTATGTAATAAACTACAAGCAATGGGCATTGGCTCTGTGAACTGGTTTAAATCTTATCTTAGTGGTAGAACACAAAGAGTCAAAATTGATGATAATATATCTGATCCTATGCCAATTAACTGTGGAGTCCTGCAGGGAAGCATCCTTGGTCCCTTACTCTTTCTCTGTTATGTGAACGACGTGGAACTGAGCATCTCGTCTCGTGTAAATTATTACTGTATGCTGACGACAGCGTGCTTCTGGTTTCAGGAAAAGACCCAATAAGTATTGCCGCTTCACTTTCCAAAGAACTAGAATCATGTAGTGAATGGCTAGTGGACAATAGACTATCTCTTCACCTGGGCAAGACGGAAGCCATCTTATGTGGGACAAAACGCAAACTGAAAGACATTGTGGGCTTCTCGGTCAACTGTAATGATATTCCTATACCAACAGTGTCACAAGTTAAATATCTCGGACTAAAACTGGACTCGAGTTTGTCAGGTGAAACAATTTTGGAATCTATCCTGTGTAAGTGTAGAGCACGTATAAAATACCTGTATAGACAGGTGGGATGCTTGCCAGCGACGACCAAAAAGACCCTT
The DNA here is from genome assembly GCA_032716605.1 of Paralithodes platypus. Lineage (NCBI taxonomy): Eukaryota > Metazoa > Arthropoda > Malacostraca > Decapoda > Lithodidae > Paralithodes > Paralithodes platypus. Next base: position 17,410,979 of record CM064567.1, read on the forward strand.
TGCCAAGCGCTTGTTCAATGTCATTTTGACTATTCTGTGTCATCCTGGTACTCTGCATCATCTAAATCAGCACAGCACAAACTTCAGGTCACTCAAAATAAAATGGTTAGGTTCATGCTGAACCTAGGACCCAGATCACATGTTGGCCAGGAACAACTTCAGTCACTAGGTATGCTCAATGTCTCTGACAGGGCCAAACAAATCAGGCTAACTAATACCTTCAAAATTTTCTATGACAGAGCTCCAGAGTATCTTAAGAGTGATTTTGTTAAAGCAAATGAGAGGAGTGGACATAATACAAGAAACAGGATGTTTAATTTTAAGGTCCCGAGAACCCAAGGACAGGGTAGGCAAACATTCTTCTTCACTGCCATCAAAGACTGGAACGACCTACCCCAGTCAGTCCGTGAAAAGAGAACACTGTCTTCCTTCAGACGTAGCCTGAAGGAACACCTGAACCGGACAGCTGCGAGAAGGGAGCACCAAGCTTATGTCTACTACTAAATACGTCATAAGAGATAGGCAAACCAAACTGAAATGATTACTGATTACGGATTACTGATATTTACCATAGGATGTAAGGTATCTTAAAATAACCCCCTAGAAATACTTTCTCTAAAGTATCTATTTCTTTTATCCTCCCCTTTTCCCCAGCTAACCTAATCCCACAAGGACCCCAATGGAAATACGCCTAACGGCCTTATTGGGCTATCCTTAGTTGAAATTATGCAAAGCTGGTACATATCATATTTGTAACATACTATGTGGTACCAACTCTGTAAATTGCTAACTGAATAAATATTATTATTATTATTATTATTATTATTATTATTATGAACAGTCACTACCAGAAAATACCTGATTTTATATATTGTTTTACGTTTACAAATATTTGAAGTGACGATTTCCGTGACGATCTCTGTACTGTGGGAATATTGGATTTAAATTATCAGATTAGGTCGTACAAAACAAACGTTTCCTGTTTATCGTGCATAACACCAACTGTAATGCATTATTAACATATTGGTGACTTGTTTGTTAGGTGATAGATATTCATGTTCACAAGAATAAAATGAACAAATTATATATATATATATATTCGTGGCCGAATATATAGTGCACGATTCCAAATTCGGCCACGAATATAACTTCTCGGAATTTTACGGACGTTCAACATAAATTCAACGTAGTTTTTTCTGTATCTGTATAAAGGCAAGGAAATAATTGGTCTGAAACTCGGACGTTGCAATTACTGACACTGAAGGGAACAAAATGCCTGCAATATATATTTGTTCTGCCTCTTTTAATTATTGTATCTGGGACTACTACTACAATAAAGCTGACGTCCAGTGAGGTACAGTATTATATGATAAACACAACACATTTCATTTCGGTGTGAGTATCTTAGGTTCGAATTCTTGAAGTAGCACATGTATTCATTAGTTTCATTGATTTCATTAATTAGGTTTATATGTAAGTTAATTGGTGGATTGGTGATAATATGAATTGTAACAAATTACTATTTCCACAATAAATGAAAGGAGACAATGATGTATTGTACTTTTGTTTTATTTATTTATTTATATTGTTTAACTCATGGAATTTATCCACAATAACAGATAAAGGCGATGAAGTAATGTATGGTTAATACACATTTTTCCAGTGATTATCTGTTTTTTTTTCGTGAAGGGAAATATATTTCGTTGAGGTATTTTAATGTTGTTGTTGTTGTTGTTCCCCAAGCTGCCTGGCCGAACAGCCCCAAGGCCCCGAGCAATTCCAAGGCCATAACCGAGTGCCCCCCCAGAACCCTCCCCGCCGACCACAATAAAGCCTGGGTGACCGAAGCCACTCCATGGCGGGGGGCTGAGGAGGGTGCGGAAACGCCCGGGAAACAAAGCCCCACCCAGGGCCCTGTGCCCCTCAGCAATTATGAAGAGAAAGTTGAGGGGCAAGGGGAAAATGTGACGCTTTGGCTTCCAATCTTGGTAGATTGGGAGGTCAATCCACGGAAGAGACGCCGTCACTTGAGATCTAGAAAATATATAAGTTAAAGGAAAAGTCAGAGTAAGCTCTGGGTATGGCAGAGATTGCTCAGCTCTCACTCTGAATGACCAGCCCATCACCACATGACTAGAACCCAATCCTCTCAGCATCAGCTAGGAAAGGCCCTAGAAAGCCGCCTTTGGCGGGGGGATAGCTCCCCTATTTCAACCCCTTTCGGGGTTGGGCACCCGCCCGGTATTTTAATGTTCTCAGTAATACTGAATTTCCAACTGTGTTTCAGACTCATACCAGAATGAAAAGAAAATTTTATAGGTTTTTGTTCAATTTATTTTTGACAAAAAGGACAAATAACAGAAATCCAAGAATGTGAAAACTTGATGCCAGACTTCGCCAAAATATTATGGGGAGATGGGTAATGTTTCTGGTCCCTCTTCTTCCTCATATTTAACCCCATTATTTTTCAGACTTTATGACGTTCGCCCAATTTTGTTGTCGATTTTAAAACCTTTCGTCCCATTTCTATATCAATATCAAGACTTATCGTGGCATTTAGGTGCCTTTATTTTCCTCGCAAGCGATAGGGAGCCTGTAATATTAAGAGAAACTGGCCTTCGGCCGGGACATGTTTCTATCGAAAAATTTACAAATTGATCTTGAAGGGGAGTCTAGGGAGTATTTTTTCAAGCATGATGAAGGTCTATTGAGGAAACTAAACAATAAATTAATATTATATATATATATATATATACAGTATAATATATATATATATATATATATATATACCAGCCGTCCGGCTGGCTCAGTTGATAGCGTGCCTGATTCCCATCTTGCAGGTCTCGCGTTCAATCCCCGCTCAGATTGAAAAGTTTTTTCTGGGATATAGCCAGCGGTTACCATCTCCCCATGAGCAAGGGGGATGGGTAATGGTCTCTGGTAGACAAAAGAAAGCCAAGTGCTTGTGAATCCTCGAAGGAGGAGATACGGGGCTATATAAGAAACCAGATGATTATTAATATTATTATTATATATATATATATATATACTGTGTATCGGTGCTGCCGACTGGGAGGCTCTCCGGCAGTACTTCTTTGATTTCCCATGGAATGACTTCTGCTTCCGTGGCCGAAGACCCTCGGAGAGTGCTGAACGCATTACCGAGGTAATCCTCTCGGGCATGGAAGCGTACATTCCATTTTCTTTCTCTCAGTCTAATGCAACAAAATCTTGGTTTACTCGCTTGTTCTACTGCTGTCCACAACAAGGAGGAAGCATTCAAACGGTACCGATGCCTTAAAACTCAAGAATCTCATTCTTCCTATGTTTCTGCCCGGAATCAAGCCAAATCTGTTCTTCGACTTGCCAAGCACTCTTTCATCAATAATAAATGAACTGAACTATCCAACTCTAGCTCTTCCCAAGCTTTCTGGCATCTAGCCAAAAACCTCTCCAACAACTTTTATTCCTCGTATTTCCCTTCCCTTTTCCACTCTGATGGCAAAGCTGAACTCTTTGCTCAAATTTTCGCCAGAAACTCTACCTTGGATGATTCCGTTGCTATTCCTCCCTCTCCACCTCCCTCTCTCCTACATATGCTTAATATCATAATCTCTTCTAAAGATGTACTTTCTACCCTCTCTGGGCTTAATAATAAGGTGTACGGTCCGGATGGTGTTCCTCCTGTTGTACTTAAAAACTGTGCTTCCGTGTTGACCCCCTGCCTAGGCAAACTCTTTCGTCTCTGTCTCTCCTCTAACGTCTTTCCTTCTTGCTGGAAGTTTGCTCTCATTCAACCTGTCCCAAAGAAGGGTGACCGCTCTCAACCCTCCAACTATCGTCCAATTGCTCTCATCTCTTGTATCTCTAAAGTTTTTGAAACTATTCTTGCTTCCAAATTTCTTAAGCATTTCTCTTCTCATATTCTGCTCTCAGATCGCCAGTATGGCTTCCTTAACCCGTGGAGCCCCGTAGGTTTGTAGGTAAACACGGAAAAAAAACCCGGCCAAACTCAAAAAAAACCTTATAAAATGCGAATGTCACTCAAAAAATTATTAAAAATGGTAAAAAGGAATATCCATTAAAAAAACAGGTCATTGAAGTCATTGCGCCGCACGCCAGTGGCCTTGCCGCGAGATGTTGGAGTTACACGGTTGTGCGTGGGGCCGGTATACAGTTCCATACAAATCTGAGCCCATCTGAGTGGCTACTGAGGTTACGGTCGCGCAATTAGGGTGACAAGTTCAGGATGTACAGGTGGGCAATTACATTACATACATCGCCGACGCGTCAGACGCGTCGCTGGGGCTGGACGGGTTAAGGGCCACTCTACTGGTGATCTTCTTTCATATCTTACTAATTCTTGGTCATCCAACTTTCTGGACTTCGGTGAGACATTTTCTGTTGCACTAGACATATCGAAAGCCTTCGATAGAGTCTGGCACAAATCTTTAATATCCAAACTGCCCTCCTTAAGTTTCTGTCCCTCCATCTGTGCCTTTGTCTTTAATTTCCTTTCCGGCCGTTCCATAGCTGTGGTTGTGGACGGCCATCGCTCATTTCCTCATCCTATCAACTCCGGTGTTCCTCAGGGTTCTGTCCTATCTCCTATTATCTTTCTAATTTTCATAAATGATCTTCTCAACTGTTAATCCAGTCCCATCCATTCATATGCAGACGACTCTACTTTACACCACTCAATTAGTTTTCCAGAACGCCCCAGCCAGCAGTCCCTCAAAAGTAAACGTAATAAAGCCATAAAATACTTATCTTCTGATCTAGATACTATTTCCATTTGGGGTAGAGAAAACTTTGTTGCATATAATGCTTCCAAAACTCAATTTATCCATCTTACTACCCGTCATACCGTCAGGCACCTCCAGAGGACTATCCCTTATTCTTCAACAATACAAAAATAAACCCTTCATCTTCTCTCAATGTTCTCGGTCTCTCTTTTTCTTCTTCTCTCTCTTGGAAAGACCATATTACCAGTCTCGCTAAGGCAGCCTCCCAGAAGCTGGGTGTGCTCAACCGCCTCAAGGGGTTCTTTACCTCTGCGCAGCTTCTTGCTCTGTACAGGGGCACAGTGCGTCCTTGTATTGAGTATTGTTCACATGTGTGGGGAGGATCCTCTCACACCGCACTCCTAGATAAAGTAGAAAGGAAAGCCTTTCGTATCATTAACTCCCGTCCACTCACCAACTCTCTGCAATCTCTCTCTCTTCGCTGCAATGTTGCATCTCTCTCGCTATTCTATCGCTACTACAATAATCAGTGTTCCTCGGAGCTTTCCCAGTGTATACCACCTCCTCTACGTAGGGTGCGTAGTACCCGCCTTGCAACACAGTCCCACCCCTACTCTGTGCAACTCTCCAACCCAAGAGTGAAATGCTATTCTCAGACTTTCTTCTATTCAACTGCTGAGCTCTGGAACTCTCCCAGAATCAGTCTTTCCCTGTTCCTATGACTTAAATTGCTGCAAACTCTGTGTGTCCAAGCATTTTAGCTCGAACGTCCCTTAATTTCGGCCCTGTCACTCTTTGAAGTCTGGGGGAGGCACGCGCTGCAGGCAGTTATGCCTTTTGTCTCCCTCATTCACATAGAAAACAAAATTAATAAATAAAATAAAAATATACAGTATATATATATATATATATATATATATATATATATATATATATATATATATATATATATATATATAATATATATATATATATATATATATATATATATATACTGTATATATATATACCTGTATATATATACATATAAATAGACCCCCACAAATACCCACTGTCCCCTTAACAAGCAGACAGGTGTCGATGACGGGAGGGACAGAAAATATACTCTAGAATCTCTAGATAATATTATGTCTGAAGGTGCAAAGGATGAAGCCAGTGTATTCTTCGGTGATATATTGGGCGTAAGGAGACATGTATGGAGCTGAGAGAGAGAGAGAGAGAGAGAGAGAGAGAGAGAGAGAGAGCACTGAATGTTTTGTTTTCTTTCACCTCTCTCTCTCTCTCTCTCTCTCTCTCTCTCTCTCTCTCTCTCTCTCTCTCTCTCTCTCTCTCTCTCTCTCTCTCTCTCTCTCTCTCTCTCTCTCTCTCTCTCTCTCTCTCTCTCTCTCTCTCTCTCTCTCTCTCTCTCCCTCTCTCTCTCTCTCTCTCTCTCTCTCTCTGTAATACTTTCCATGGCTACATCATCAGCATTTATACAAACTATCATGGCAACTCATATGTTTTTTGCCGCAATATGTTTTGATTGCATTACATCCTTTACCATTTATTTAAGTGGACAGTGGTTATTTTGTTGAGTCTATTTATTTATATATTCATTTATTTTTTAGTTTCCTCGCTAGACCTCCATCAAACTTAAAAACATCCATTAGATCCCCCTTCGAGATTAATTTGTAAATTTTTCGGTAGACAAATTTCACGGCCGAAGGCCGATTCCTACACAATTACAGGCTCGCTATTGCTCGCCAGGAAATAATCGACACCTAAAGGGCACGTAAGGTCTTAATATTGACAAAGAGTTTTAATGATAACAGTTTAAATGTGTTGACGTATTCCCTATGATAATCACCGCTCAAGGATAATAAGGCTGTGATCCTTCGTTAATACTCCTGCATTAATAGCCGGCGGTGGTGAAGATATCCTATTATAATATTTAAGGGGGTAGTGTTTGGTTTTTGGGCTATGTATTTATTATTATATATATTTGCTTTAGTTTCCTCGCTAGATCTCCATCAAACTTAAAATAGTACTCCCTAGACACCCTTTCAAAATAAATGTGTACATTTTTCGGTAGAAAAATGTACAAATTTAGCCTGCTGTCAAAATCATTTTAAAAAGTATGCTGGCTCGCTACCACTCGCCAGGAAAAAACCGACACCTGGATGGGGATAAACGCCTAAAAACAGTAGGCTGAATGGGGCCGAATGGATACAACGCAGAGAGAGAAAAAAAACGAGGTGGGCTCCCTTAAAACATTGCAGAAATATGTGGCGGTGTATTATCAACATTAATTTATTGCAGTTCTCTATCAATATGTGGCAAACAGAGAGCGCCAGTAAATCACCCACTAAGAACATTATCGAAATAAAATGTGTTGTCTCTGTTCACTTAAGGGAGCCCACCTCGGTTTTATTTCTCTTTCTCTCCCTCTCTCTTTGGCTTGTATCCATTCGGCCCCATTCAGCCAACTGTTTTAAGACGTTTACCCCCATCCAGGTGTCAATATATTCCTGGCGAGCAGTAGCGAGCCAGCATATATATATTTTTGTTTTGACAGCAAGCTAAATTTGTACATTTTTCAAAAGTAAAATGTCTCCGGCGAAGCCGGATTTCTCCATACAATGCTGGCTCGCTATCGCTCGTCAGGAAGAAATCGACACCTGGATGGGGATAAACGTCTTAAATCATTTGCCTCAATGGGGCCAAATGGCTAAAAGCCAGGGAAAGAGAGAAAAGGAGAGAAAGATAAAAAAAGCAGGTGACCCCCATAAATCATTAGAATCAACAGAAGGTTTGCCAGCGACCAATAACAATGAACAGTAGGTTTGCCCAGGACATTAACCCCTTGCAGATTATGATGCGTTTTGGCAGTATATTCTGGCTATCATTAGACGAATTTATTTAGATTAGTAAGGGTGTGTGGAAGTTAGAGGGTTAATTGAGACAGTCTTCACACTTTCAATTCACACTTTCAACTAACCAGAAAAAAATATCAAAACGTAGTCGCACTAAAAGGAATAATCCTGGTAAAACACAGAGAGAAGTACAGAAGACCAGAGATCCCTTGTGCATAGAATATATATGAGAAACTCGCACGAAGTCTCTCGAGGGGAAAATACGGACAAAGACAAAGATGAAACCCCGACAACCAGGGAGCACGAGAGGCCTTCCACAATAATCGATATTTTCCCCCCGATACAATATTTTAGAAATACAGTTATATTGCATGCACGTTAAGGGGAGATGGGTCGTGTTTTCTGGACCCCTTTCTGCCTCGCGTTTGGCCCCATTAGATTTGAAATTTTAAGACGTTCGGCCCATTAGTTTGGCGATTTTAACACATTTCGCCCCAGTTCGTTGTCAATTTTAACACCTTTCGTGTCGTTTAGGTGTCCATTTTTTCCTGGCGAGCGATAGCGAACCTGTAATTTTAAGAGGAGTCGGCCTTTGGCTGGGACATTTTTCTACCGAAAATGTACACATTTATCTTGAAGGAGGGTCTAGGGAGTGGTCTTCTAAGCTTGATGGAAGTCTAGCGAGGAAACTAAAGAATAAATGAATGCATAGACCAAAAAAACAGCCACTAGCCCCTTAACACTGAGTTGCGATAGTAATGAAGTACTCCAATATCTTTGATACCGGAATATATTTTTCACTCCTAGAATACGCTGAAGAAATAAATTGTATCTGATATATTGTAATTTATGGAAGATATAATTGTTTGTGGGCGTCGTTGAATTAAAGGCAACTAGGATAGATATTTCGAATAATTATAGCGCAAGAATTACCTACACAATTAAACTCAATAGCATAGTCCAAAATGATCCAGACATGGTTAATGAGTGAAACAATATTGAGCTAACTCTACTCCGAGTTTGAAGTCTGGCGAGGGTTGTGGAAATGTGAGCATGGCTTAATTATGAAATAACACCGATCTCTGGATTGTGTGTGTGTGGGTGTGTGGGTGTCTGTGTGTGTGAAAGTGAGAGAGAGAGAGGTTACTTTAAGAGCTAGTGAAGGTTGAAACTTTACAAAGCTCACCGACACGCCATAAAAATACGCTCGCTGTTTCTAATAAATTAGCATTGTATGAATATTTACATATTCATAATATACAATGGGAGCAGTGCTTAGTGAGTAAACAGCTCAATATGTGGCGAGAGAGAGAGAGAGAGAGAGAGAGAGAGAGAGAGAGAGAGAGAGAGAGAGAGAGAGAGAGAGAGAGAGAGAGAGAGAGAGAGAGAGAGAGAGAGAGAGAGAGAGAGGTGTCAGATATTGTGAGATAAGACAGCGAGACAGTGACGTTGCAGCTTCGAGAAGTCGGGGATGCAACGGGCCACGAGGAGAAAAGAAGGCATAGTAGATCTACAAAATTAAGATCACAAACAAGCCATTTGCAAAACTCAAACTGTATATATGTCTCACTCGCACTCTGGAATAAGACCTCCTGACATCACCGTGTTGAGCAATTGAATCTACAGGCTTCAAACCTATGTCCGGAGGTAGAGTTTGAACATAGGAAAAAAGAAAGAAAAACTCTAACCATCGCTAGACTAAAAACCATCGGACATGTCAAGAACCTCCCTGGACGCCAGGACGGACAAAAGAGTACCACCCTAACACACTGTACACGGACACATTTCACCTTTTGGGGCTCGAGCTCCTCTTTTTCTCCCTTTTCTGAATGTAGGCAAGCTCTCCAATTTTGTATTATTTTTTTTGTTCACGAATTTACGAACTGCGAGTTTCAGGCTATAAGGAAATTAAAGCTTTAATTGTCGATATTAAGCAGAATTAGTAGCGAAAAATCGGTTGTAGTGCATTTATAAACACGTAAGATCATATTTAATATAATATCTCTCCATCAGAATCCTACATAATTATTGCAGTTCTGTTTAACCCTTTCAAGATCCGATAAGTCTTTTGTCTGTTTTCTGGCAATTAATAGACGATATTATTCACATTAGGAAGGGTATATGGAAGTCAGAGGGTTGAATTAGATAGTCTTCACCCATATGTGTCCCACAGATCCTCGATAAGCTGTCTAAATTCGTCTACTGAATGCCAGAATAAACTGTCAAAATGCGTCATAATCTTCAATGGGTAAATATCATTGTTAGCGGCTCTAACTTCCAGCCTGACACTCGCTAGAACAAATGAGCTGTCAATTTCCAAACATATTCCCTTGCCAAGTCTTCCTATTTGGTAGAAAAAATAGCTCGATTATTCTAGTCCTTTTTGAGTTACAGGGGTTAGAGGTTACGATTTCTGCCCAACCTAGAATGAACGGACTATAGTGGGGCATTCCAGGGCCCGCTTCATGTTGGGGGATTTTAAGGGGTAATGGGCGTATTTATTTGCTCATTTATATATTGGTTTATTATTTGTTTTAGTTTCCTTGCTAGACCTCCATCAGGTTTAAAAAACAACACCCCCAAGACCCTCCTTCAAGATAAATGTGTACATTTGTCTATAGTTCTCCTAATTCCCTCCTCTTTCCTCTTTCTCCTCCTCTTCTTCTTCTTCCTTCTCTTCCATCTCCCACCTCTTCCTGGTTAATTCCAAACATTGAAATCATACCAAGAAGCATTCAAGTATTATTATCGTTTTTATCGTGGTTCTTCGTCTGCATGATCGGAGGAAACTCGATTAATTAAGGCATTTTTATTTTCTAGGAAGTTTGCGCAGCGTGTGTATATGAAAAATGATAATGCCGAAGTTTGATTAGATTTTTTTTTTTTTTTTTAGGATCGGAGCAAACTGATTAGATTATTATTTTTTTCTCCGGATCGGAGGAAACTCGAATAATTCTATCACATTTGCCGCCTCCTATGTTTGGAAAGTCTGCCGAGTGCATTTACAAAGCGGTACAATGGAAAACAAGCAACACCATATATAATTATCCTTACGAGGCTGTTTCTATCTAAAGTTCTAAACCTACCTAGTCAATGAAGGAAAAATATACATGTTGGGAGGCCATTCATTTGTAAAAGCAGTAGCCTACATTGAGGGTTAAGAGGAGATGGATCGTTTTTCTGACTCCCCTTCTCCCTCATGTTTAGCACCATTAGTTTTCAAATGTTATGACGTTCGGCCCATTAGTTTGGGGATTTTAAGACTTTTCGCACCATTTATTTGTCAATATTAAGACTTTTCGTGTCATTTAGTTGTCTAGTTTTTCCTGGCGAGCGATAGCGAGCCTGTATTTCAAGAGAAACCGGCCTTTGGCCGGGACATTTTTCTATCGAAAAATATTCAAACTTATTCTGAAGGAGGGTCGGGGGGGGGGGGGGGGGGAGCTTGATGGAGGTCTAGGGAGGAAACGAAAACAAAGATAAACAGATACATAAATGAGGAACTAGATACACCCATCCCCCTTAAGAGCCAGATATTTATCATGTCAGTTTTTGGTTTTTGTATCTTTGAATAGTACAACATTCCATAACATTTCTAGGTAAGGTAAATGCCTATATGTGTAAATAACAGTCATGCAGAAGTTTACTTAACCCTCTCACGGTTTTGACGCATTTTTACTGTGTATCCAGGCTATAATAAGACGAATATATGCAGCTTAGGAAGGATCTGTGTGAATTAAAATGGTTAAGACTATCTCTCCCGACTGTCAACACATTCCCACCCCTAGTCTCTTCAACTTTCTAACCCCTAAGTAAACCAATTTTTCCATTCTTTCTTCTACTTAACAATTAAACTCTGGATCTCCCTTCCTCATTCTCTCTTTCCCTCATCCTACGACTTTCACTGCTTCAAGCTCCGTGTGTCCAAACATTTTGACTCCAACGTACCTTGAATTTGTTTTTCTGTCACTCTTTCAATTTGGGGGGGGGACACTCGTTACAAGCAGCTCTGCCTCTTGTCTCCATCTAAAACACAACAAAATAATGTATAATAATAGATCATGAATTAACCCATTCAGTACCAGGGACGTCCTTTTCATCATATTCTGGCAACTAATAGAAGATTTTATTCAGCTTAGGAAGGACCTTGAGCAATAGTAAGGTTTCAAACTATCTCAACCAACCCGTTTAACTACCACAACTCCTTCCTAAGCTGCACACAATCGTCTAAATATAGCTAGATTACAATATAACACAAGTCGCTGGAACTGAAAGGGTTAAACAAAAATGATATGTGGGTTAATAAATGTGGTAGTGCATCAGATATTGAATGACTGAGATAGCGCAATGTTATTAAGGGTGGATGGGCGTATTTATTTGATAATTTATGTATTATATTTTATTTGTCCCCCTAGACCTCCATCAAGCATAAACAAGCACCCGCCCAAGACCCTCCTTCAAGATAAATTTGTAAATTTTTCGATAGAAAAATGTCCTGGCCGAAGGCAGATTAATTTTAAATTACAGGCTCGCTATCGCTCGCCAGGATAAAATCGACACCTAAATGACACGAAACGTCTTAATATTGGCAAAAAAATATGGCGAAAACTCTTAAAATCGCCAAACCAATGGACCGAACGTCATATAATCTGAAAACTAATGGGGCTTAATATGAGGAAGAAGGGGGACCAGAAAAACGACCCATCTCTTAAACTGTTATTAAATATTTAACCCACAAAGGGACTACTAATAGAACAACAATACTCGGACAAAAGCAGTTTGATATTACCCCTTCCCCTCAACCCTTCATCAAGTGCAGACATTGGAGAACACTTGCAAAACTCACTCACTCTCTCTTAGGATAAAGTTCCGTCAGTGTAAGTACATAAATCTCTCTCGCTCTCTATTTCTCTCTCTCTCTCTCTCTCTCTCTCTCTCTCTCTCTCTCTCTCTCTCTCTCTCTCTCTCTCTCTCTCTCTCTCTCTCTGACTGAAGGTATAGCTTGAAGAAAAGAGAGGTATTCTAAAACAATTCTTTCCCTTCGCCGCGCCCAATAGCGAACGAATACTGTGGGAAATAGTGTTGTTTACAGATATTACACGGATTAACACTCCCATTTCTCAAGGTAACGTAATTTTTTAAGATAATTCGTCCATTAATGGCTCTGCGAAGGGAAAACATTGCTTAACCCCTTCTGTACCGGCGACGTCTTGTTTATTATATTCTGGCAACTATTAGACTATTTTCTTCAGTTTAGGAAGCATCTCTAGCAATTATAAGGCTTCGAACTACCTCAATCAACCCATTTAAAAACACAGATCCTTCTTAAGCTGGACAAAATAATCTAAATATAGCCAAAATAAGCTTTAAAAAACGTCGCCGGTACAGAAGGGGTTAAGAATACCACTCTAAACATTCTTCATCGTTAGCAATATCGTTCAATTATAACACATGTTCATAATTATATAATGCTCATAAAATAATGCATGTGTAAGGTGGAACGGCAGCATGCGGGGGAGGGGGAGGGGAGCCTCAAATTTGTACCAGGACCTAACTTCGGGCGGGTGAGGGGGAAATAAGTCAAGTTGGGAGTGCTCCAGAATTACAGGCGGCTTTTCTTCCTGAAAATTTGAAAGGGGGGTGGGGGGGGGGGTGGAGATACAGAAAGGAGGTGGAAGGGTGGAGATACAATAGACTAAAGTAAGAGAGGTGGAGGGAAAGTGGGAGGAGTCTGAAAGGGAAGGGGGGGTCGAGGAGGAGATAGAGAGGGGAGGTGGAGGAGTGGAGATACGATGAGACAGGTAGATAAGGAGTAATGCGAGATAATAATATACAGTGTGAACAATTGAGGTGAGATGGGAGAGATCTAAGGAACAGATACTGGTAGTACAAAGGAGTAAAATGGAAAGCAAGCAATAATAGATGTATTGCTCCCCACGAGGCTGCTTGTAACTACAAACCAATCCTATGTGAAAATAGGAAGGGATATCACAGAGATGGTGGGAGAGGTAGAGGTAATAGGTGGAGGAGGTATATGAACGAGAGAGAGAGAGAGATATTCTTTAGCGGGTTTAATGACTAACTATCTCCCCCTCGGTGTGTGTTATGCTCTAGGTAAAGTAAAGATATATAAGCTTATGATGAGAGGTGTTCTATATAGCTGGTTGAATGTTACTCTTCAGCTCATACTGCACTTCTTCATATAATTTAATCCATCCCGACTGAGGAAAACAAATCCCTATGTCCTGTATATGAAGGTGACAAAAGGAAAAGCTGATTTTAATTGACCACTTGCAAGTTTCAGGGTATAAGGAAGTTGGAGTTGTAGACATTGCTATCAACCAGAATTACTATTTAAAATACGGTTGTAGCACCGTACATCTATATATACGTAAACCTAAATTCATCATTCATTCTATCCACCAGAAACGTACTCTATTATTACATTTCTGTTTGATATTGATGTTTACGGCTTCAACTTCCTTATAGCCTGAAACTCGCAAGTGGTCAATTGCTCAGGTCTCAGTTATTAATCATACGGTAGCTGCAGTATGTATATTATATTAGGTTATACGAATTAATCGGGGGAACACTTTAAACAATAGCAAGGAGGAAAGCCCTGCACCTTTTGCTCTTCTAATTTGATCTTCCTTTCGTCCTTAACTTCTCTCTAATTCTTAAGGTGTGATGGTTCACTTTTTGGTCGATTTTCATTTATTGATTATTTTTCTATTTTCCTCCTTAGACCTCCATTAAACTTAAAAAAACAACCCAAGATCCACCTTCAAAATATATTTGTTTATTGTTCGGTAGAAAAATGTCCCGGCCAAAGGCCGGTTCCTCCTAAAGTAAAGGCTCGCTATCGCTCGCCAGGAAAAAATCGAGACCTAAATGACACGAAAGGTCTTAATATTGACAAAGAAAAGGAGCGAAAGGTCATAGAATCGCCAAACTAATGGAAAGAAAGTCTTAACATCTCAAAACTAATGGGACTAGACATGAGGGAGAAAAAACAACTACTTCCCCCTTAACTTCTCTCTAATTCTAAAAGCAACTACCTCCCCCTTAACTTCTCTCTAATTCTAAAAGCAACTACCTCCCCCTTAACTTAAAAGCAACTACCTCCCCCTTAACTTATCTCTAATTCTAAAAGCAACTACTTCCCCCTTAACTTCTCTCTAATTCTAAAAGCAACTACCTCCCCCTTAACTTATCTCTAATTCTAAAAGCAACTACTTCCCCCTTAACTTCTCTCTAATTCTTAAGAGACCTCTAACCTCCCCAACCTGTCTTTGCCCCTCAACTTTAACTCAAAACTTTTATGGTACAGAAAGACATTGAAGGCCATGTCAAATGTTCTCAGTCTTTCTTCTACTTAACAAGTGAACTCTGGAACTCTCTCCCTCAATCAATCTTTCCTCCATCCTATGACTTAAACTGCTTTAAACTTCGTGTGTCCAGACCCCAACGTCCATTGAATTTGGCTCTGTCACTCTTTTGGCTCAGGCGGAGACACTCGTTACAGGCAACCTGCATTTTGTCTCCTTCATACACAGAACAAATATGTCTGACCTAATAGCTGTTACACGCGCCACAATACAGAGAGTCAAACTTGGAGAATTTGGAATGAATATGAGAAGGAATACAAGAAATTTGACATGACATGTCTTTGTTTTGGTTATTTGACCACTTTCAAAGACTTGATAAAAACAGAGAAGTATAACTTTAACCTTGCACACTTAACCACTTAAGCATTATGACGGGTTTAAGCAACTTATTTTGGCTATAATTAGAAGCTATTATTCAGCTTAGGAAGAATCAAAGGGAATGAGAGGCATAATTGAGTTGGTATTGATCCCTTTGATTCCAGAGATCCTATCTAAACTGCATAAAATCGTCTAAAGATAGCCCAAACAAACTGCTACAACGCGTCGTAATCATCAAGGAGCTAATAGGCCTAATAAGTATGACTAAACAGATTGGATTCGGGTTTGAATAGTCTCTCCTCCGATTTGACAGCCCCAATATTACCAGACCGTACTACCGCCTCAAAAAAAAAAAAAAAAAAACACCTTCGTAAAAGAGAAAAGAGGAGGAAAAATATTCTTGGTGGTGGAAACAAAGGAGCACTTGAACACAATTGGCTTCGTTGTGGCCGCGACTGGGGGAAGAGAGGCTCGCTACGGTATCTCTTTTATCTATATAGCTGTTTTTTTAACTCACTCACTCTCACTCTCACACTCACCCACTCTCACTCTCTCTCACACACACACGTTCGTTTCATCGCTACGGTATCTCTTTTATCTACAGTATATAGGCGTTTTTTATACACACCCACACTCTCTTGCTCTCGCTCTCACTATCTCTCGCTCTCACTATCTCTCTCTCTCTATCTATCTATATATCTATCTATCTATCTATCTATTTCTCTCTTGTGTCATCGCTACTATATCTCTTTTATCTACAGTAGCCTATATAGGCGTTTTTATACACACCCACACCCACGCACTTTCTCGCTCTCTTTCTCTCCTCGTTTCATCACTACGGTATTTCCTTTATCTATATAGGTGTTTGTTTACCTTTCTCTCGTAGTAGAGGAAGGTGTAATGGACCAAATGTTCACGTTTCACCCATTTGTCTTATTTTTGCCTTTGTTTGATGATTGAATATGATCGTTGTGCCTTACTCAGTTCATAAAACTCAGTATGATTTATTAAATAATATATAGACGGTCAAGAAGCTTCATCCTGAATTCCTATTTAGCAAAATCAACATATATTACTTTGGTTTATTATTTAAGATAATCTTTAGGTTTACAGTGAAGAATCTTATTTCACCTATTTCAGGAAAAATTGTAGTGCAGTAGAAATAATTTATACCATAGTCAGTTAATTCAAGGTTGGGAAGAAATCGTAAACTCTTACCTCTGTAAATAAAAAAGGTCTTGAGCAAATGAGCTGTCAATTTACACACATATTCCCTAACCTTGTTTTCCTATTTGGTAGAAATATTAGCTCGATTACTCTAGTATTTTGTGAGTTATGAAAGGTTAAAGGTTAACGATTTATATCCAACCTAGATTGAACGGACTATACTTATTTTGTTGATGATCAACAACCACCTTCCCTACCATCCCCCAAGACTCTCCATTAACCCCTTCTGTACCGGCAACGTATTTTGCATTGTATTCTGACAACTACTGGACGATTTAATTGCGTTTAAAATGGGCCTCCAGCAATTATCAGGTTTCGAACTGTCTAACTTAACCATTTTTAATATCACAAGTCCTTCACAACACTGCACTGCACAACATTGTCTAACTATAGCATGAATAAAACGACGTCGCCGGTACAGAGAGGGTTAACTCTCTACCTTTTACTCCTGCCATTCTCCCTTTCACTCCCGCTTTTTATGATTCCACTATCTGCCACTACCGCCATCCTCACTATTCCACAAAGATTCTATTAATCCACCTTTCCACTACCACCATCCTCACTGTTCCACCAAGCCTCTATTATTCCAATGTCTTCCACTATCAACATCCCCCACTATTCCACCAAGCCTTCTATTATTACAATGTCATCCACTACCACCATCCCCCACTATTTCACCGGCCTTCTATTATTCCACTGTCTTCCACTTCAACCATTCTCCACTATTCCACCAAGCCTTCTATTATTCTGCTATTCCACCAAGCCTTCTATTATTCTACTATTCCACCAAGCCTTCTATTATTCTGCTATTCCACCAAGCCTTCTATTATTCCACTATTCCACCAAGCCTTCTATTATTCTACTATTCCACCAAGCCTTCTATTATTCTACTATTCCCCCAAGCCTTCTATTATTCTACTATTCCACCAAGCCTTCTATTATTCCACTATTCCACCAAGCCTTCTATTATTCTACTATTCCACCAAGCCTTCTATTATTCCACTATTCCACCAAGCCTTCTATTATTCCACTATTCCACCAAGCCTTCTATTATTCTACTATTCCACCAAGCCTCTATTATTCCACTATTCCACCAAGCCTTCTATTATTCCACTATTCCACCAAGCCTTCTATTATTCCACTATTCCACCAAGCCTTCTATTATTCTACTATTCCACCAAGCCTCTATTATTCCACTATTCCACCAAGCCTTCTATTATTCCACTATTCCACCAAGCCTTCTATTATTTCACTATTCCACCAAGCCTTCTATTATTCCACTATTCCCCCAAGCCTTCTATTATTCTACTATTCCACCAAAGCCTTCTAGTATTCCACTATTCCCCCAAGCCTTCTATTATTCTACTATTGCACCAAGCCTTCTATTATTCCACTATTCCACCAAGCCTTCTATTATTCTACTATTCCACCAAGCCTTCTATTATTCCACTATTCCCCCAAACCTTCTATTATTCTACTATTCCGCCAAGCCTCTATTATTCCACGTCTTCCACTACCATTCTCTACCATTCAACCGGCCTTCTATTATTCCACTGTGTTCCTCCCTCCAACCACCAAATCATTCTAGCCTACGTAGTACTACGGCCGTCAAACTGTTTATGGTCCCTCCGCCCCACTACTACCACATTCATAAATTATTCCACCCATTGGTGTACCATACAACAGAACACTAGCCCTTTCATTGTGTGTCTGTCATCTTTCTTTGTTTGTTTATTTGTTTGTTATGTCAATTTCCTGCTTAATATGAGTTTGTTATTCTTTCTACTTCATTTTTCTTTCGTTTCTACATTTATTTACATATTTTTTGTCTTGCTACATAGACCTGGATCAATCTAAAAAGAACACCAAGATCCCCGTTCGAGATGAGTTTGTACATTTTTCGGTAGAAAAATGTCCTGGCCAAAGGCCGGATCCTCCTATAATGCAGGCTGCCTATCGCTCGCCTTGAATGGAAATGAGGCGAAAGATCTTAAAATCGACAAACTAATGGGGTGAAAGTCTTAAAATGTCCAAACTTGTTATGGCCTAAGCCCCATCACTACTGTCGCACTCATAAATTATTCCACCCATTTGAGTGCCATACTATCCTACCCTTTCTGTGTTTGTCTGTCATCTTTGTATTTTATCGATATACGGTTTAGTTTAATATCGTATTTCGTATCTGTCTTGCAGTGTTCTTTCTACCTTAGATAATAGTTATAAGATGTTCTATTTTTTACTACTACTGTCGCACCAACATTAATGTTCTTCTATTTGACTATCAGACAGAAAATATTTATAAATACCATATTTCATTAAATTACATATTTAAATCGTAAAATTAATTAGAAGTAATATAGTTATATAGAAATATAGGAGGAGGTCCAAATATTTTTCAAACGAAAAATTACGACGTTCAAACTTATGGATTAAACGAATCCACATACATTTCCTATACATTAAATTAAGAACAAGTAAGCGATATTGTTAAAAGAAAATCAAATAACATAATATTTCTGAGACTGCAGCTACTCTCTTGAGAGCGACACTGGCTGTCACCATTTCATACACTTCCCAAAGTTCCATTTTTCTCCCCCAGGGAGGAAATGACGCTCTCAACATGTTGATGGTTGGGGTACAGTCGGCCACAAAAATCCAGACCCACTCGCTGATTTTGTGGAATGGAAGTGAATATAGTACAATGACTTAAAGGGGGATGATGGTCTTCCTGGCCCTCCTTCTCCCTCATATTCAGCCCCATTAGTTTCAATATTTTAAGATGTTCTCCCCATTAGTTTGGCGATTTTAAAACCTTTCGTCCCATTTATATATCAATATCAAGACCTTTCGTGACATTTAGGTGTCGATTTGTTTCCTGGCGAGTGATAGCGATCGCCTGTAATTTTAAGATTAATCGACCTTCGGCCAGGACATTTTTATATCGAAAAAATTTACAAATGTATCTTGAAGGGGGCCCCCGTCTAGGGAGTATTTTTGTTTAAAGCTTGATGAAGGTCTAGCGAGGAAACTAAAATACAAATATATTAATATATAAATATATTGACCCTAAAAAATAACCATTTTCCCCTTAAAATGTTAATGGTTGTGGTACAGTCGGCCACAACAATCCAGACCCACTCGCTGAGTTTAGGAATGAAAGGTAAAATAGCTAAATAACTTAAAAGAATAAAACGGTATCAACCATGTAACACCTTCAGCACCATGACGTAATGTTAATCTTATTCTGGTTACCACTCAAAGATTTTTAGTTTATAATCAACCTCGAGGACTGATAGGTGCAAATGCGATCTCAAGAATCCCTCTGAATAACATAGATCCTTTTTATATTCTTTAAATATCCTTTAAAATTCTAATATTAGCCAAAATCAAAATTAAAAAGGAGTCATGGTCTACTAATGAAAGTACCAGTACTGCATAAGAAACTACACTCCTAATTCAATCCTACTATTTTTCTTCCAACACATAACATCACCCAACTGCACCAGGCGACTCTCACCACCTTCACAACACAAGACACACTCATTTAAATTTATATTAACACTTGTCATCATATTCTGGCAATAATTATGCGATTTTGTTCAGCTTACGAAGGATCTGTGGTAGCTAAAAGGATTAATTGAGTGTGTAGCATGAAAATTTAGATCAACACAGAACCAACCCAAATTGATGAATAATAGACTATTAGACCTCCTAGGAAAAAAAAAGAGGAATATATAGAAAAATTAAGAAAGGCGAAATTTACCTACTTGCTTACTATCAGAATCTATCAAGACATGTAAAAAACATTATTAGGAAAGAAAAATAAATATGAAATCAAGGTTGCCAATGACTCAAAAAATAATCCTAAGGCTTTTTACAAACTATATAAATCCAAGGTTAGAGATGTAATTGGTCCCCTTAAAACTTCGATAGGAGAAATGATAGAAACTTATTTAGAAATGTGCACTGTGCAGTACATTAAATAATTTATTTATTTCCGTTTTTACCGATGAAAATTTGGCACAGTGTCCAGAAGTCCGTAAGGTATATAGCGATAGTATATAAAATACTGTAGGTTAAGTACGGTTACTATAAGTAGACATGATGAGCTTAAAGAAATTGACAAACTGAAACCTCAGCAATCGCCTGGTCCTGATGAGGTATATGCTAGAGTAAAAGAATGCAGAGATGAGTTAAGTTACCCATTAACATTTATATTTAACAAGTCATTAGAAAAAGGCTTAGTTCCAGAAGCTTGCAAATGTAGTTCCGATCTTCAAAAAAGGTGATAAATCAATAGCATCCAATTACCGTCCCATTAGTCTCACATCTATTACATTTTTTCACCAACCAACTTCATTTCTAAACTCAATTAATGAAATCAACAAATACATGTGGCACTCCAAGGACTCGAACCTAGGACACTCACACCGAAATTTCGCGCACATATGTGTCGATTTTTTCCAGGCGAGCGAATGCGAGCCTGTAATTTTAGAAGGAACCGGAATTCGGCCAGGAAATTAACGAAAAATGTACACATCTATCTTGAAATGGGGTCAAGGGGGTGGCATTTTAATCTAGATTTAGGTCTAGGGAACAAATACAAATCTTCCCTTAGGACGTATAAAATCGTCTTGGGGTAGCAAAGGCCTCATATATTCCATGTTCCCCCCCTGCCTCTCTCCCTCTCGTCTCATCCCTCACCGTCACTCTCAGCTGGCAATCTCAATCTCTCTCTCTCTCTCTCTTACAGCTGGCACCCTCTCTCCTCCTTCTTTTCCTTGGTTTAATGCAGTGTCACACGAGCGCCTTTTCCGTCTATCTTTACGCGCAATTGCAGTCTGACAGCTTTAAAATCTCAGTCATGTCAGAAATCAGCCACCTAACATAATCTACCTTCAGTTTAATTTCCGATCCCAATGTGGAAAAGCCTCAAAATATCATGAGAGAAAACTTGCTCATCTAAAATTGCTGGAAAAAGCGCTAGTGTGACACTGGCTTTAGGTCTCACTCACTCACTCACTCACTCTCTCTCTCTCTCTCTCCTCGCTCTCTCTTGTCATCTCCTTTACCTGTACAATATATTCTGTGAGTTATTGTCTTATCTCATATTTCCTCACTTCCAGTTTCTCCCCATAACTATATAGTCTTACCTTTCGCCTCTTATTCATCCTACTGCTAAATCCTCTTCAGCATAGTCTTGTTACTCCAGGAAGCAGCGAATTTAGTAGTATGTTATTTATTATTAACCCCTTCTGTACCGGCGACGTCTCTTATTTACTTTACTCTGGCTACTATTGGACGATTGCATTCAGTTTTAAAAGGGCCTCCAGAAATTAACAGGCTTTGAACCATCTCACTTAACCCTTTTTACTACCACAGATCCTTCTTAAACTGCACAAAATCGTCTAAATATACCAAGATTATACCAAGATTATATACCAAGATTATATACCAAGATTATATACCAAGATTATATACAAAGAGACGTCAACGGTACAAAAGGGGTTAAGGCTGTACAGGTGTTTGTTCTTGACAACAAGGGTACCGCACCATAAGGATACCGATGTACTGTAATTACTTCCACAAGCATACAAGCTACAGAAAAGTAATTTCCCTGGAGGCTCACCCATCCTAGAGCTAAGTTCAACTTAGCTGATAACACTGGGTTTCATTAGTGTTACTCGACAACATGCAAGGATTAAAGAGTATATGACTGAATATTGTTGTCACGAATTAGTTTGCAATATTTGAAGACAAATATGGAATCTATATGCTCTAAACATATGAAAATGTGTTTTAACCCTCGGCAAAACCTGATAAAAATATATGATACTAAAATGTTTTCTTTCGTAACATGGTTGTCAATACTTTCCTATAGACGGCACCGATTCGTATACTCGCCATTTTCCCTCGTCTCCCGAGGTCTGTCAACCACCTTTTTAGTAAACACTACCTCCATCTGCCTATCTCTGTCGAAACTACAGGTGTTAATTTCCACACCTTTGCGCATCACGTCACGAGACACTACTGGGTTTTTATTGGTTTCTTTGTGAACACGTCATTATAAATCATAGGCTACGTCACGCATACACTCAAACATCAATCAATCAGGTCTAATATGTTGATTACGTCATTGCAATCGGCCAATCACAGATACCCACTTTGATTGACCTGAAAATCGCCAGTCTAGTCATGGCAGTACAATGTAAAGGGTGCTCTCCTCTGCCACACTCGGTGATTATTGAGACTCCAAGAAATAGTTCTGCAGCCCTTAAAGTATTTACAGAACATGGGTGTTTGCCTACTGATTTGTCTTGTAAGCCGGTGTGGTCGTCCATTGCCCATACTTTTATTTCCATAAGTATTGGACAGTCTAAATGTACGTGTAATCTTAAGTAATAAGTAATAAGTTTGTAGGAATAAGAATCATGATAATATGATTTAGTATAAAAGGGAAGAATATTGAATTATGTTCTGTATTAGATGTTAAGTAATATATCGTTCCTATAAACTTAGATAATAATATCTGGGAAGGGAAATAATCCCGACCTCTTTGCGCATGTGCGGAATAGCGAGGCTCCCGCAATTTCTGACAGGGAGCTCACTTGCTCTCCGACCACCATCGCCGACAGTACAATTGTCTCTTGTTCTCATCTCATTCCATCAACACGATAGAACTAACCTCAACGTAGATTCCTATCAATTCACCTATCATCTATTATCCTCCTAATTATATATTAAGTATAGAGGCCCACTTATGTCCTTAACTATCATCTAATTTCCTCTCTGATCATCACTTGTCATCACACAACTCCATTGCCATTTTGGTTGCTTTGTTACCACTCCACATTAACCCTACCCGTCGTCTACATTCCAACAACAAGGTAAATATACTATTGTGTGGTTTGGTATAACTCTACAGTCTACTTACTTCAAGAATAACCACATCCATGTTATTTTCATGAGCTGTCTACCACTCGTTGCCGGAGTAAGGTATGTCCCATAATACTGTGTTTTTTGCACTGTTACCCAACCAGCGGGGGTGTGGGGGTGGCAGCCCCCACCCATAATACTAGGATAAGTTAGGTAAGGTTGTTAAGTTAGGCTAATGTCTCCTCAAAGTTTACTATTTTTTATAACATAGGCTATTACCCACTCCATCCCGTGAAATCCGAGCTAACTTTCGTCAAACGTTGGCTCGGGTTTTAATAAAATTGGGTTTTATGGGTCTCGAACAAAACCCGAGCCTACTTTTATTTAAACCTGCAATATATTCGCTTTATACGCTTTTTACCCCTCAATTTCCCTATTCACTTTCAGGTGCCGTGTTTATAGATTCTTGGATAATGGGTAAATACTAATTTCCATGAAATAATTTTGGCATAGAATGCTTATAAACCATATAAATCACAAATAAACAAAAATAACATTGAAAATAGCTATGGTGTGTCTCGTAAATATTGACCTTAGTTTTGTATCCCACGTACTGGGTCTAGGTTAGGCTAGGTTAGGTTAATGACAAGGGATCAGGTGGTAGGTATGGAATAAACTAAGTACTAGGATCACTTAATACCTGGTAGGTAAGGGGGTGTATAGTCGGTCGGGGCACAGCGTACTTGTTATTTACCTCCCCTGCTGGCAATATATATGATGATAACAATAGGTCATGGGGGGGGGGGGGGGGGTTTCACAACAGTCAAAATAGACAAGGACGTGGACTACACCCGAATACTACATGGGCGGCGGCCCAACCGCCATGGGACTGGTAAGGGTTAGTGTTGTATCCCACGTCCTAGATACTACGGACACATTGTAGTTGTTAGGTGAGGGTTAGCCTTGTATGTTATGTACTAGGTCTACGTTACTGGATATTTATGATTTTAATAATTGATACGTTTTCGATAAATCTGGTTATATGGGTTTGCAATTTGGGAAAACATGAGCCGATTTCCGACATTTGGTTACTGTCTTTTTCGACTCTTAAAACTCGCAAAATCCGAGCCAAGTTTTGCCAAAACTTGGCTCGGGTTTTCTAAAAATCAGATTTTAGGGGTTTGCAATTTTGGGAAACCTGAGCCAAATTTCTAAATTAGGTTACTGTATTTTTTTACTATTAAAAATCGCAAAATCCCAGCCAACTATTGCCAACACTTGGGTCGGATATTCGATAAATGGGCTTTTATGGGTTTGTAAATAAAGAAAACCCGAACCAAATATACAAATTACGTCACTGTTTTTTTTTACTCTACAAACTCGCAAAATCCAAGCCAACTTTTACCAAAACTTGGCTCGGGTTTTCGAAATCTTGGGTTTTATGCCTTTAAAAAAAACTTAAACCCCGAGCCAAGTTTTGCTAAATTACACTGTTATAGCCGTTTTACGCATTTAACCCTTCATTTTCCCTCTTCTTCATAACCCTCCCTATCGGGCACGTCTGAAGATCGTTGTATAATGGGGAAAACGGTTTTTCCGAGGCTAGTAGTTAATTCCAAACACTATATATTGAATCATGGTTGGCACGATTAAAATAAAACTTTTTCAATCCAGTGATTTTAATCGATTATAATCAAAGACAAAAATCATTGATTAAAATCAAAATTGATTTTTGTTATTAAAATATCACCACATTCCAAGTAATGATAAGACATTTTGCGCTAATCTTAATAGTCTACCAACATTTTTACCATCTTAAACATTATATAGTAACCTATATCAACAATATTTTGCATATTTCTAATACACATTTGCACTAGTTCAAGAATTTAAGAAATTATATAAATTGTGTTCTTTCATAGAAAATTAATTATCTTTGCTCCTTAACCCTTCTTGCCCGGCTGGACTCCATAGCTCCATGTCGAGTTTGCCCCGTACCGCCCGGCTGGCCTTCATAGCTCCATACCATTACTTCATGACTTAACCCCTTCAGATTCATATTACGCAGAGGTTGCCAGATTAGCAATAAGAAATAGAGTTCTCTCACTCTTATAAATACCTCTCCAAAATTAATTTTCTGCCCACAGCTAACTCAAAGTCAACTGCAGAGGTTGAAGTAACTAAACTAAAGGTTTCTAAATACCCCTGATGGTAACATAGTCTTTAAAGTATCCCTAATAGGCTCAAAATTGAGTCATATGTAGGAGAGGGTTAAAACCACTTAAAACTGCACTTGAGAAAGTTTTGTTGTCTTAGCGGATGGTCCGTATAACCAACAAGAACAAAAATACATAGCCAGTCAGTCAGGTGACGCCTGCTTGCATGCAGGCCTAACGAAAGCTTCTATTGATTTCCTGAGTCTCAAACGATGCATGAAAGCAGTCGGTCGACAGTGAAATAAGAATGCTTACAATGCTGAAATAAATCAATAATCAATATTTATACAAAATACATAACCGATAATAATCAATTGTTGAAAGAATGTAAATAGACCGTAGCCGTGGCTGCTGATACTGCATCGTCGCATTCGAAAAGTTCTCAGTAGCATCACAAAACAGCCGGTCTTATTTCCCACCTCACACAATAACCGCTTATTGTACAGTGTTCTAGTCTTCACCCATCGCAAGATAGTGCCTCTGGTATGTATATAACCTAGGTTAAGCTATTTATTTGCAGATATATGAGTACTGTATCTGTAAATTACGAAACTTTGGAACTTACACGGGTCTAGGCTAGCAGTGGCCAAAACTGACCTACTCATTTTCACAATATGTATGAGGATTCGCAAAGTGCGGTGAAGGGTGTACTGAGTGATGAGTTCGCAGTCCGTGTTGGAGTCCATCAGGGTTCAGTGTTAAGCCCCCTCCTCTTTATTATGGTCTTGGAGGCACTGTCTAGAGATTTTAGAGGCGGACTCCCATTGGAACTGTTTTATGCAGACGATGTAGTCCTAATAGCTGACAGTATGCAAGATGCCGAGGCCAAATTCAGAGAGTGGAGAGAGGGCATGGCGAGCAAGGGTTTAAGAGTCAATATTAACAATACCAAGGTTCTGTGGGGGCGCTTGGTTATGGCCTTGGCTTTGCTCGGGGCCTTGGGGCTGTTCGGCCAGGCAGCTTGGGAAACAACAACAACAACAACAACAATACCAAGGTTATGCATTGTAGATTGAGACGAGGCAATGTGGAAAAGAGCGGTGCATGCCCATGTGCAGTGTGTGAAAAGGGAGTAGGCGTTAACTCAATTCAATGTAACATCTGTCGATGTTGGGTACACCATGGGAGTAAGCGCTGTAGTAGAATAAAGGGACCCCTGCCGAAGGATAAGTCAGAAATAGAGAAATTTGAGTGCGTAGTGTGCAAAGGCGAGCTTGTGTTAAGTGATGATCCTGTGGCTGTGAATTTTGGAAATGAGTCTTTGGAGCTGGTGAACAAGTTTTGTTACCTAGGAGATACCATCTCTGCTGGTGGTGGGGCCGAGGCTGCCACTGTTGCTAGAATTAGGTGTGGCTGGGGGAAGTTCAGAGAACTGATGCCAATCCTGACCATGAAAAGAATGCCTCTCCCCCTGAAGGGAAAGGTGTATGCCTCATGTGGTAGAAGTGCAATGACGTATGCCTCAGAAACATGGGCTGTTAAAGTAGAGGATGTCAACAGAATGGAGCGTAATGAGATGAGAATGGTGAAATGGATGTGTGGGGCCTGGCTACGGGATAGAATAACAAATGTTGAGCTGAGGAGACGTTTAGGTATAAAAAGTATTAGCGAGGTGATGCGTACAAGTAGACTGGGATGGTATGGACATGTGGAGAGAATGGATGTACAAAATTGGGTGAAAAAATGCAGGTCTGTGATTGTGGAGGGAGCTGCACCAAGGGGTGGACCGAGGAAGACCTGGGATCGGACTATACGCGCCGATCTCAAATCCAAGAACTTGACAAGTGAAGCAGCCCTTAACAAGGTTGCCTGGAACGCCGCCATTAGGACAAGAGACAGAAACTGCACTTATGTGTGGAACACTCAGCCTAAAAATGTTATGTATGTATGTATGTATGTAATAAAAACTGAACCTCTTGGACTAAAGACTTCTAGTTTTCACTCATAACAAGGTAACGAGTACTGCCTCTGGATACACAGTATATATATAACCTAGGTTAGGCCATTTTTAGGCATATTTATAAGCGCGCCAAATTCCTGAGAATTCGACGATTCATAAAGATTCGGCATTGGCAAGAAGGTTTAAATGGCTGTTCGGCGAGGGTTAAATTACTTTTATTAAATTGTTTTTCTTACATAATATAATCAGAGTAATAGCCTTTAAAATGTAGGAATATATACAGTATACTTATAATATTATACATGTTTTGCGCAAAAAGGAAGTTAGTGTAAAAACAATCGAAAAAAATCGATTATAATCAAATAAATCCGATTTTAATCAATAAAATCTATTATTTTGATTTTATTAAAAACAATCTGATTTTTTCCAACCCTGATATTGATGAAAAGTAACAGGAAAAAAACAAAAACATGAGAAAATTAGTGACATTAATATACAAATTTTCCGATTAAAGCTCCCTTCCTCTTCCTCCTTCTCCACATACTCTTCCTCTCCCTCCTTCTTCACATACTCTTTCTCTTCCTACTATAGCTACTATATCAAGATGTTCGCCCCATTAGCGTGGCCATTTGAGAATTTTTCATCCCAGTTTCTTTGTCTGTAATAAGCCTTTTCGTGTCATTTTTCTACCGAAGAATGGTTTAGGGACCTAACTATAAATATATACTATACATTATAATAAGTTATAATAAAATAAAATAAAATATAATACCACCGCACCCCCTTTTAATTTCAAGCTTTTGAAACAGCAAAAAAGCGACCATTACATCCCCCCCCCCCCCATTCCCCCTGGTAATTTTGGCCACGTAAATGCCCAACAAGAGAGGGCTGGAACCATCTGGGAGGACTTACACCCGCGGTAAACAGGCGGACGAGTTAAATGTTACCTTTACCGTGGATGCTATTGGCCCTCACAGTTACTTATTACCGAAACTACCACTAATTATTTCTCAATATTTGAAGGCTATTATAGAATAAGGATGTTGCAAAGATCATATTAATATGTGTTTCAACCTCCGGAGATACATTTTATATGCACTATATAAAGTACTGTAAAAACAAAAAAACTCCCTATAGCACTCCCTATTGACGGCAGTGAAACTCTTATTAAGCCCCTTACTGTTAAAATAGATGCTGATTTCAATAATTCATGGTGGGGGGGGGGGGTCATTTGAGTGTCTTAAGATCGTTGGATAATGGGAGAAATAACGTTTGCCGGGAATTGTAACTAATTTCAACTACTGTATAATGATGAAAACTACCTAAAACCAATAACAAAAACCATGGGAAAATTAGTGGTAGTTTCGGTTATATTTTCCCACTCACATATTCTGGAAAGGAGAGAGAGAAGAGAGCGAGAGTAGTATCAGATATAACATACAAATGTGCCAAGTCTGATAGGTCGTTAATCAAAATGGGCTAGAGCAGATGGGCTGTAAATTTCCACACCTATTCCATAGTTGACCCTTCCTAAATGGTAGAAATATTAGTTCGATTACTCGTGTTTGAGTTATGGAGGTTATTGTTCAATAGTTTTGGCCTACTTACTTGGGATAGGGAATAGTTTTGTCCCGCCACACACGTAGAATAATAACTTGGACAGGTCCCAGCGGCTGGATGATGTGTAATTACGATCAATTTGACAGATATTGGCGGAAATGTTCAACCACTTGCACACACGAACTAAGACAACACTGGAATTGACAGATCTAAGGCCATATACCGACTCGAACTACAGCCAACATAGCGTGTCTACATTCAAGTTAAATTTATGTTTGCAAAGGAAGTAATTGTGAATAATAAATCAATTATAATGTAACGGCTGTTTTATTATGGCTGCTGTTTTAATCTATTTGTGTATTTATCATGTAGTACGATACTTGAGATGATCAGTAACTATTTTGTGTAAACCATTTTCTTTCACGACGGTAAACACTGTCGTCAGTCATCAAAGAAAATGGGTTTAAGAGGCAGGACTGAAATATAAAGTTCCTTATGCACGATATGTAGGTCCTTTGGCTGTTCATTGACCATAAAGAGTAAAATATTGAATGCAATCTTGTATCATTGTAAAGTACCTTAGTTTTAAAGATATAAGTTTAGCTGTTTTAGTTTAGGGACTGTGGCGATAATACAAAATAAAAGCAGGAAAAGAAATAAAGTTAGCTATTGATCGTAAATTTCTTAAGTCTAGCAAATAATCTAAACAAAATAGTGATTGAAAAGTATATGCTCAGCTGTGGTCACTCGGTGGTGCAATTTGTATTATTTTACAGTACCACATAAACAGTCTTGACCCTATTATGATTTCTTTATGCATGTACATGTACAACCTTGAGGGATTGATTTATACGTGATATTTGACTGATGGAAATTATATCCATTAAATTATTCCTTTCGAGATACGATGACTCATTTATTTTCTGTTTATTTTTTCTATTTATTTATTTATTGATTTGGCTATTATTAGACGATTTGATTCAGATTAGGAAGGGGGTTAATTGAGATAGTCATTACCTTTTTCATTCTCACAGATCATTCCTAATCTAAAAAATCGTCTAATGACAGCCAGAATAAACTTCCAAAACACGGCATAATCCTGAAGGGCAAATAAATCAAGTTACAGACATATGTAAACTTGTACAGTATAATGAAAACTACGGGAGGTTCACGTACATTTATGATTGATTAAAGGAATGGTCAGAAATGTGGTAGAGTTCCCAACACATCCACCTGTTACACGTCTATTATTAGTGATATTATTTTACCTTCATATATATTAAAATGGAAAACTAGAGAAGCATACTTTAACAATAAAAATAATAGTTAAAGTTTGTACGCCTTGTTTGTCATTGTATACATAAAATATATATATAATACCATAAATACATCCCGCCCTGTATAAGTCAGCAGTGTACATAAATTAGATGGTTGCCTGGCCCTCTACAACCATTTGCATCTCGTTAGCGCTGCTTTGATGTTGTTCTCTCGTTTACCCCTCGTTCCCTCGTTCTCAAGCCTCACTGCTCTACCAAATCACACGTCACTTGCTCCTGGACATTACTTGACATATTGTTTTAAATTTATTTATACTCGTGTCGGCAAATACACGTATCCATAAACACATACAGTATATCCTAGTGCTCTAAAACAAATCACACCTACACACTTGCAAACACATACTAGATCACACACATTCATACACACAATAATACACAAACACATAAACATAGACACAAAAGCAAGCACAAGCACACACACACACACAATCGTACACTTACACACACACACACACACACACACAATCGTACACACACACAATCACAAAGACTCCAATAATCCTTTAATTAAATATTTACCCTAACGAGCCCTAAGCAAGAGATTGAGCGTGTACAATGTACCGGTATTCATAATGACGCCCCCCTACTACAGTTTCTTATGTAGCGGTCCAGGCCTCTCTCAAACCTGTAGGGGGAGCTCCAGTTTCTTATGGCAAGGTCTTTAGGGCATACTTTCCTTCAACGTTCTTAGACTTTGACTTATGAATAAAAAGAAAACAATTAATCTTTTGTTTACATTCATACTGTGTTTTGCCAGGGAATAGGGTAATGAAAAATAGGACAATTCCCGTCCAGCACAAAATCCCCTTGGGAGAAATTCCCCATAAAGCCATTTGAACCTTAATAGTAAAATGAATAACACTGGCTAGATCCTGTAATGACATTATCTCTTACTGAATCATTAGTGTTCTTCCATCACAGACCCAATCATTAATTCTTGATTAACACACTGAGCACCAGCTAATTATAAATACAAATACACTACTGTAGGACCAGCGATTTTTTTTTTTTTTTTAAACAGCTTAAATAGGTGACTTAGAAATATGGGTTTTGACATTGTATTTTTAGTGGGGAGAGTGTGGGAGGTGGTGGTGAAGGCATAAGTGGGGGAAGACCACGTACATTGCAACATGACACACTCATCCTCAGGTCGTCTCTTCTGACCCCTACGATGGCCTGGCGGAATTTAGAGGAATGCCATGGGGTCTGGTCATCTTCCTCCTTCTCTTCCCCACTTGGTGGGCAATCAACTATGTCATGGGGAGCAGTAGGAGAGCGATACACACTCTATTCCCTTTGTTCCAACATCGCGAGGCGACGAGGTAGGTCAGACACTCGAGAAGTAAACAGGACAACTGTCTTCCTCCCTCCTCCCGCGCGTCCCTCTCCCCACCGTGGCTTGACTTGGGAGTTGCCAAGTACTGCCACTGCTTGGCAACATCCTAAGGTATATCCCATACAAATTTGAAGCCTCTAGCTACCATAAGACAAGAGTAAATAAGCTCGAAAGTGTCTGTGAGATAAGTGGGTAAACTGGCTTTCCCCATCCGCCCATCCCCACCCGCCCGGCTGGACTTGGGGGTTGCCGAGTACTGCCACTGTTCGGCAACATCCTAAGGAATATCCCATACCATTCTCAAGCTTCTAGCTACCATAGGACAAGAGTAAATAAGGTCGAAATTGCTGACGCAGATGCTGCGGCGATGGGGTTTAGCGTTACATACATTGCCGACACATCACATGCGTCACTGGGGTCCTGTGGGTTAACCAAGGTCCCAACTGTTATGCCAGGGTTTTTACCGGGTTTTGATTGGTCACTAGTAGGTTCTTCCTCGACTGGAGAAGTTAAAGTCAAAACAACACATGCACGAAAGTCGTAAAGGGTAAATATAATACTGAGTACACACAAGAATTTCATTTAATACTCACGTAATGATATAACATAAGAATTAACTTTAGCACTGGTACATATAATACATAAATAATATTCCGAGCACGGACGAGAATCTACGATGGAACCAGGAATACACTTTACTTTCGATCACTTATATTCCGATTCTATACCTTAAGATCACTGGTGTATCACTTGTGTCCTTAGTTCTCTTTCCTGAATTAATTATATAGATACACTGAGTAACACTATTTTAGGAAATTGGAGAAGCTAGACACTTGGCCTTCCTATGAGAATACATATATTTGTAACTAATACACCTTAGCCGCACTGGTGTGAAGAATTAATATGTCACGGTGACAACACTCCTATTCCAGCACTGTGGTAGTTCTGGAGCTGCAGACACAGCGTGATGAAGCGAGAGTGGTTAGAGTTCTTTCCTCTTGTTTTGTCGAGCCGCCGCTCAGGTGGTCCTGCCGTTTGGTATTAACCCGGCAAGCGCGATAGGCCTCACGGAAGGCTTCCTATAGGGAACGCGATAGGCCTCACGGAAGCAAGACCATAAAAAAAGCCTTCCATAAAAAAAAGGGCCTATCAAAACAAAGGAATTTGTCTTTAGGTGAGATAATTCCCCTCCAGTACTCATCCATGTAAATCTCACCCACCCCCCTCCCCTCCTTCCCCACCTTATTCCCCCCTCCCTCCCCTCCTCAATTATCACCTATTTTTCCTCTTATTATCATCATTTATCGGTTATTTTTCTCTCCCGCGATAATGTAGCACAAGGGGGTTGCAGAAAAGATCGTTATGCAACACCCAGACACCGGCCCACACCGCCCCGCTCGTCTCAGTTACCTCACAGACAGCGAGAGAGGAGGGTTGCCTGTGGCTCTCTCTCGCCTGAGATTATGACCGGGTGGCCAATATCTTTGTTTTTCACCACCCAAATGCTTTTCCCACTTATTTTAGCACTCTTGAAGGTTCATATATACATCATATATGTAAAATAAAAGCATACCGAAACAAATAATGCTCTATATTGTAAATATAACGAATTCTGTCAGAATCCAAGGCTAGAAATGCACAAATAACTACCCTAGCCCCTAGGTCTATTTAGCGCTTGTCAGGTTAATTGAGATTGGGATACAGATGGATTAGTTGGTTTTGGGTCTTGAATGGTAGTTCCTTTATGTCATGACATGGGGTACTTACCATTGCATGAACTAGGACATGTCCTGAGTTATAGCTGCTCGTCTGTCCTGACCGTTATACTAATCGGTGATGAAGTTCTATTCCGGTACTTTTGATGTAGGGTCTTAAATACAGACTCTCTAGTGTCATGACACAGTGACAAGGTATCAGACTAACGCGAGGAAATAAATAAGATCATGAACTTATTATTTCACTCGATTTGTCTCTGACCGTTTTAAGAGTATTAAAAGAACCCAAGTTCGGTGATTATACCTTTTTGCTGCATAGCCTATCCTTGACCATGGTGTTGGACAGATGCAGTATGGACTTCTATATGCTAAGTGCCATTAGTTAGACGGTATCTTGCAAAGCCCAAACTGTTAGAGTTGGTTTACCATGGTAAGAGCCTCCTTAACAGTTTGTAGAGCCCGGTATTGAGACTGGAAGTCAGTTTGTGGCATGCCCTTTGGTGCTACTTCCAATATAAAAATTGCAGCCTAAAAGAGATACTAATGTGGTCACTCTGCCATGGCATGTAACAACAAAAGTTCACTTAATAGGGAAAATAACTCCTCAGACCTTAAAGACTCTTGAGCATGGTTTTGAGTGTTTTCCTTGAATGGGAGGGTAATCCTAGGCCCAAAATTCTCACATGTGAGGGGATTTGAGCTGTTAGATTGCTGACTCTACCTGGTTCCTGCCGGGATGGTCATGACGTCGGCTGCTATGTCCCAGGTGAGGTGTTTGAAGGTCAGAAGGTCATAGGTGCAGGGAGGGGGGGGGGGGGGGGGGGGCGTTCCAGGGTGATTAAGTAGGCCCACTAGGAATTAGCGCGCTGGCGGTGAGGCATCTGCACGGAAGACCGGCGCATTGGGACCTGTCCTTTTCCTCCATTTTCTTTAGTCTCTCCTTCTGTTTCTTTGTTACGTGTTCTTTGTTGAGCTGGTATGGTGGTACTCCGTAACTCGGGTATTTTACTAACACCACACGGAATACACACACCACCTACTACATTGGCCTGCTTCCACGCAACATAAATAATAATTAGTATTATCATACAAATAATAATAATAATAATAATAATAATAATAATAATAATGATAATAATAGTAACATTTATCATAATAATAAAACATTGAGCCATTCGACCAACAGCCTCTCTCCACCATCTTCCGCTATATTCTCATCATTGTAGGACTGTTTATGCCGTACTACCAATAACTCCAGATATTACCATACTATTCAGGTGCCGGGCTTACACAATTCGCTGTTATTTGCATATCCATACGGCCGAGGAAGCTATCTATTTAGGCCTACATGATGTAATGTACTTTGGGGAGAACAGGCCCTCTTTCACACTCACTCACTTACACACGCCCACACTCTCTCCCTCTCTCTCATTCACTCACATATTCACATACTTACATACTCACATTCTCCCTCCCACACCCCCTGTCTCACTCTCACTCTCTCTCTCTCTCTCTCGATGCTCCCTCATGCGTTTGAGCTGTATGTAACGAATTAGTAATATAATGCAAGACCCAGTTTGATAAAGAAAGAGCGAGAGATAGGGGGATAGAACACTACTGGTACACACACACACACACACACACACACACACACACACACACACACACTCACACACGTAGTAAGAAACATATAGGCCTACAGAAAACAATGTGGGTTCAGATTTTCTGGTACGCTAAACTTAGGCAGCTTGACGAATTACTGATGTTGCTGGATTATTTCGTGTGTGTTTATGATAGCAAGGATGTATGTTTCCCTTGGAGTAATTGTGTTCAAGGCAAATTCATACTGAGAAAAATTCGATCATTTTCAATTCCCTTATCTGAACTTTGGAGTAAGCAATTCATATTATGAATAGTCAATTAATCTGCTAACGACGCATACTGTATATACGTCGAACCAGTTGAATGCGACCAGTGCCAACGATGTATAAATACGTCCGGAACTTTAACAATTCGTAAATTGGATTTCATCAAAATAAATTCTACAGCACGTTGGCATGCCTATAAATTCATTGGTTTGTTATGCCTATAAATCGCCTTAACTTGTGGCATCTTTTAGTGTCCGGGATCACATATAATAAATCTGAAATTCGTCTTATATACTGTAAATTAGCAAACAACACACTCCAATACACATCAACCATAACCATTTCAAGAAAAGATTGGGCATTTGTTCTGTTTTCTGGCTATTATTAGACGATATTAATCAGATTAGGAAGGGCAAAAGGAAGTTAGAGGGTTTATTGAGCTGGTCTTTACCTATTTAATTCCCACAGATTCTTTCTAAGTTGCATTAAATCGTTTAGTGATAGCCAGAGTATACTGTCAAAATGCAGCATAATCCTCAAGGGGTTAATATGGGTACTGTGAGACCTACTTACTATAATATATACGATTCTCAATACCAAAATTTGATTACCACACGCCGTACCACAAGATTATAAAAGGGTAAGAAATTAAGAGAATATATGTCTGGACGATAAGACAAGGGGACACACTCGGCTGACGTACAGTTGCCCACATAAGTTCTGTACCTCGGCTTGATCTTATGTATGAAAGTAGAATGGTATGAATGAATTGCGAGTGTGGTTTCTATTAATTATCAGTTGGCTAGTCAGATGAGTTAACCACAGCGTAAGAAACTAGGCATAATTCAATCATGCGCATTGTATTTTCATGTATAAGATCACGGAGAGGAACAGAACTTATGTGGCCAACTGTACAATGGGGAAGAAGGAGCAGTGAATGAGGGAGAAGGGAGAGGGGAATAGATTAATGTAAAGGAAGGAGAGAGAGAGAGAGAGAGAGAGAGAGAGAGAGAGAGAGAGAGAGAGAGAGAGAGAGAGAGAGAGCAGCTTAAGGGGGATGACCTGCTTTTTGTTATTTCTGTCCTTTTCTATCTTTTTCTGGCTTGTATCCATTTGGCCACATTCAGCCTACTGTTTTAAGACGTTTATCCCCATCCAGGTGTCAATTTTTAACTGGTGAGCGGTAGCGAGCCAGCATATTTGTTATTTTTGTTTGACAGCAGGGTAAATTTGTAAATTTTTCGATAGAAACATTTCTCCGGCGAAGCCGGATTTCTTCATATAATGCTGGCTCGCTATCGCTCGCCAGGAAGAAATCGACACATAGATGGGGATAAACGTCTTAAAATGGTTGGCTGAATGGGGCCAAATGGATACAAGCCAGAGAAAGATAGAAAAGGACAGAACAAAAACAGGTCAGCCCCCTTAAGTTACCTGAATGTATCAACTTCAACTATCGCCTCTCCATGCAGCACTTGAAGTACCACTATCATTATAAACAATAATAAAAATACAACCCGCACACACCTCTCATCGTCCCCTGAATGCAAACCGGAGCCCTTCAATCTCACACCAAAGAAGCGGGCGGGCGGGCGGGCGGGCGGGCGGGCGGGCGGGCACCCACCCACCCACCCACCCACCCACCCACCCACCCACCCACCCACCCACCCACCCACCCACCCACCCACCCACCCACCCACCCACCCACCCACCCACCCACCCACCCACCCACCCACCCACTCCTTCTGTTTCTTTGTTACGTGTTCTTTGTTGAGCTGGTATGGTGGTACTCCGTAACTCGGGTATTTTACTAACACCACACGGAATACACACACCACCTACTACATTGGCCTGCTTCCACGCAACATAAATAATAATTAGTATTATCATACAAATAATAATAATAATAATAATAATAATAATAATAATAATAATGATAATAATAGTAACATTTATCATAATAATAAAACATTGAGCCATTCGACCAACAGCCTCTCTCCACCATCTTCCGCTATATTCTCATCATTGTAGGACTGTTTATGCCGTACTACCAATAACTCCAGATATTACCATACTATTCAGGTGCCGGGCTTACACAATTCGCTGTTATTTGCATATCCATACGGCCGAGGAAGCTATCTATTTAGGCCTACATGATGTAATGTACTTTGGGGAGAACAGGCCCTCTTTCACACTCACTCACTTACACACGCCCACACTCTCTCCCTCTCTCTCATTCACTCACATATTCACATACTTACATACTCACATTCTCCCTCCCACACCCCCTGTCTCACTCTCACTCTCTCTCTCTCTCTCTCGATGCTCCCTCATGCGTTTGAGCTGTATGTAACGAATTAGTAATATAATGCAAGACCCAGTTTGATAAAGAAAGAGCGAGAGATAGGGGGATAGAACACTACTGGTACACACACACACACACACACACACACACACACACACACACACACACACACACACACACACACACACACACACACACACACACACACACACACACACACACACACACACACACACACACACACACACACACACACACACACACACACACACACACACACACACACACACACGTAGTAAGAAACATTTCTGCCTACAGAAAACAATGTGGATTCATATTTACTGGTACGCTAAGCTTAGTCAGCTTGACGAATTACCGATGTTGCTGGATTATTTTGTGTGTTTATGATAGCAAGGATGTATGTTTCCCTTGGAGTAATTGTGTTCAAGGCAAATTCATACTGAGAAAAATTCGATAGTTTTCAATTCCCTCATCTGAACTTTGGAAGAAGCCATTTATAATTATGAATAGTCAATTCATCTGCTAACGACGCATACTGTATATACGTCGAACCAGTTGAATGCGACCAGTGCCAACGATGTATAAATACGTCCGGAACTTTAACAATTCGTAAATTGGATTTCATCAAAATCAATTCTACAGCACGTGGGCATGCCTATAACTTCATTGGTATAATATACCTCTAAATCGCCTTAACTTGTGGCATCTTTTAGTGTCCGGGATCAGATATAATAAATCTGAAATTCGTCTTATATACTGTAAATTAGCAAACAACACACTCCAATACACATCAACCATAACCATTTCAAGAAAAGATGACGCATTGTTTCTGTTTTCTGGCTATTATTAGACGATATTAATCATATTAGGAAGGGCAAAAGGAAGTTAGAGGGTTTATTGAGCTGGTCTTTACCTATTTAATTCCCACAGATTCTTTCTAAGTTGCATTAAATCGTTTAGTGATAGCCAGAGTATATTGTCAAAATGTAGCATAATCCTCAAGGGGTTAATATGGGTACTGTGAGACCTACTTACTATAATATATACGATTCTCAATACCAAAATTTGATTACCACACGCCGTACCACAAGATTATAAAAGGGTAAGAAATTAAGAGAATATATGTCTGGACGATAAGACAAGGGGACACACTCGGCTGACGTACAGTTGCCCACATAAGTTCTGTACCTCGGCTTGCTCTTATGTATGAAAGTAGAATGGTATGAATGAATTGCGAGTGAGGTATCTATTAATTATCCGTTGGCTAGTCAGATGAGTTAACCACGGCGTAAGAAACTAGGCATAATTCAATCATGCGTATTGTATTTTCATGTATAAGATCACGGAGAGGAACAGAACTTATGTGGCCAACTGTACAATGGGGAAGAAGGAGCAGTGAATGAGGGAGAAGGGAGAGGGGAATAGACTAATGTAAAGGAAGGAGAGAGAG
The DNA here is from genome assembly GCA_032716605.1 of Paralithodes platypus. Lineage (NCBI taxonomy): Eukaryota > Metazoa > Arthropoda > Malacostraca > Decapoda > Lithodidae > Paralithodes > Paralithodes platypus. The sequence goes on from CM064567.1 coordinate 17,450,096, forward strand.
AGAGTGAGAGAAAGAGAAACAGAGACAGAGAGAGAGAGAGAGAGAGAGAGAGAGAGAGAGAGAGCAGCTTAAGGGGGATGACCTGCTTTTTGTTATTTCTGTCCTTTTCTATCTTTTTCTGGCTTGTATCCATTTGGCCACATTCAGCCTACTGTTTTAAGACGTTTATCCCCATCCAGGTGTCAATTTTTAACTGGTGAGCGGTAGCGAGCCAGCATATTTGTTATTTTTGTTTGACAGCAGGGTAAATTTGTAAATTTTTCGATAGAAACATTTCTCCGGCGAAGCCGGATTTCTTCATATAATGCTGGCTCGCTATCGCTCGCCAGGAAGAAATCGACACATAGATGGGGATAAACGTCTTAAAATGGTTGGCTGAATGGGGCCAAATGGATACAAGCCAGAGAAAGATAGAAAAGGACAGAACAAAAACAGGTCAGCCCCCTTAAGTTACCTGAATGTATCAACTTCAACTATCGCCTCTCCATGCAGCACTTGAAGTACCACTATCATTATAAACAATAATAAAAATACAACCCGCACACACCTCTCATCGTCCCCTGAATGCAAACCGGAGCCCTTCAATCTCACACCAAAGAAGCGGGCGGGCGGGCGGGCGGGCGGGCGGGCGGGCGGGCACCCACCCACCCACCCCCACCACCCACCCACCCCCCACCCACCCACCCACCCACCCACCCACCCACCCACCCACCCACCCACCACCCACCCACCCCCACCCACCCACCCACCCACCCACCCACCCACCCACCCACCCACCCACCCACCCACCCACCCACCCACCCACCCCCCCACCCACCCACCCACCCACCCCCCACCCACCCACCCACCCACCCACCACCCACCCACCCACCCACCCACCCACCCACCACCCACCCACCCACCCACCCACCCACCCACCACCCACCCACCCACCCACCACCCACCCACCCACCCACCCACCTACCCACCCACCACCCACCACCCACCCACCAACCCACCCACCCACCCACCCACCCACCCACCCACCCACCCACCCACCCACCCACCCACCCACCCACCCACCCACCCACCCACCCACCCACCCACCCACCCACCCACCCACCCACCCACCACCCACCCACCCACCCACCCACCCACCCACCCACCCACCCACCCACCCACCCACACACACACACACACACACACACACACACACACACACACACACACACACACACACACACACACACACACACACACACACACACACACACACACACACACACACACACATACAGAGCAGCACTGGGTATTTTCCCCCGTCCGTCGCCCGCCTGTCTTGCTATTGTTTACTGGGAATGAACCGCAGCCTGCAGAGGGAACAACGGAAGCCACTTTGTATGTCTGTTTGCCCCGGCAACTCTATCAACAATAAAGCCTACGGCATGGAACCCCCCCATCTTCCTAAATGGTTGGTGCTTGGTGGCTCTCTAGGATTATGCCGCATTCTGTCAGTTTATTTTGGCTATCATTAGACGTTTTGATATAGTTTAGGAAGGATTTGTGGGAATTAAAAGGTTAAGGGCGATCTCTATTCATTTTATGACTTCCATATGCCCTTCCTAATCTAAATATAATCGTCTAATATTAGCCAGAAAACAGAAACAAATGAGTCATCGGATCTTGAAAGGGTTAACTCTCTCTCTTTCTCGTATGTGAAAGCATATCTTGTGTTCCCCAGAGGACTGAGTGGAGACAGGCATGAATCTAGGTCAGCCTTTACTCTGGGGGATCCTATTGACACACACACACATACACATTACGTTCAACATATCGGTAATCATTAAATCCGACTAGAGTTGGTTTAATTACGGACTCACAAAAACCCAACGAGTTATACCAAGGGGGAGTGAACGAAGAAAATCCCGAGATTCAATGAGGCTTGAAATTAGATACTCTGTTAAATTATCATCCCCGTGATTACTGTGGCTGACGTAGTGGTCAGAAGCTTCACAAAATAGCTCATTCTTCCTTAAAATAATTTAATGTCTACCACAATTTAAAAAAAAACCCACATATTGACTAGATTTAGACTATGACGGTGTGGACGTGACTATAGCTTTTTCATTATAAGTAGGCCAAAAATGCTAACCATTAACATTAATATATCAAAAAAGGACTTGAGTGACCAGACTAATATTTCTAATTTTTAGGAAGACTCAACCAGGGATTAGGTGTGGAGAGTTATGATTTTTTTTGTAATTATAAAGGTTTGGAGTCACGATAACTGGCCTATAATATAATGAACATCGCCTCGCTCGACGCCCCTCCGTTCCCCAACAGACACATATGGTCAGGGGGATCCAGGGGTCTCTAGGGGGCCGTCCGTCTGAAGGGTAATCACCGAGCTACCACTCTCCAGACACACCCACCAGAGAAAAGGGACGGATGGAGGAGGAGAAGGACGCGGTCCCATAAGGTATTCCCATATGTACGAACTGTCAAGGGGCTGGAGTTCTCGAAAAGGGGCTCCAGTCCTGACGCTATTCTTGACTTCCAATGTGCTGGCTTAATAATCCAGATTGGTTGATAGCCTCGGAAGTCCTATGTTAACCATTTAACTAACGATCTGTCCATTTCAGTAGCACAAAACAAACTCGCCATCAAAAGGTCCTCGTAAACTATTCCACTTAATGAGGTCGGCTATAAATAGGGTTTGTTATGCCTTTATCTCCGCAGTCGTCGTAATTAAATTGGTGGTGGGGGAATCTGGAACTATAATGAAAACAGGGTCACAATGCCCTCTAATACCATTGTGATATGGGTTTGGCTTGGTGAAGGGGATCTCACCTTACATAGCCCATATACGGAGCTGCACAACAAAGGCACTTATGGCCGCCTGTTTGGAGAAGAGGCTATTATTGTGGTGGAAGGTAGAGAGAGCTGTTGGCAGTGTTGCCAGTGCTTGATTTTTTTTTCAAGATCTTGAAATATTGACCCCAATCTTGAAAGCTAGAAATAGATTTTATAGAAACTAATTTCTTGAAAAATTCTTAATATTTTGTGTGTTGATATTAAAGAATCCCAGATAAATTCAAAGCAACAATGTTCTCTTGCCATTTACTTAATTTACTAAGTAATTTGGCAGGCAATACCTTGTGCATAATAGACATTTGAACCCATGGTGACCCTTGAAATATCAGAAGTTTGGTCCAAACATAAATCTTTTAATGATGGGAATGATCAGCCAAAGTTTGGATTATTGTCAAATCTATTGTGTGGACTGCCGTACTTGCATTGCTGCACTCCTTAGATTGTGCTGAGAGGGTGTTTTCTCAAGTATATTTGGTATATACAAAACGGACTCAAAACAAGAACAGTGGCGATCAGACTACTATCCAAACAGACTATTTTCTCGCCAAATGGCTCAGTGGTCTTCATGGGTTCCATCAAAGGATAATTATAATAGATGTAAAATAAGGAAGATATCATTGAGGTTACACTGAGTATGGTACCTCCAAATGCTTAAACTGGGAAAGCCTCTATCCCATCAAGTAGATTCTGCTTGTGACGAAGAGTATACAGTGATGCAGACATTCTTGCAGTGATTCTCTCGTTCAACTTTTACACAAAAGGTTTAGGCCTACTTGATATATTTCGTAAACATTTATGTTTTGTTTTTTTAGCTAAAAGATGGAATTATAGTATATAGTCTCACCTCCAATTATCCTTTGTATACTTTTGTTTTCTACAGGGAATATATCTAAGCAGTTGCCTATTCATGTTTTTTTTTTTTTTTTTTTTTTTTTTTTTTTTTTTTCTTCTATATTCCAACTTACTTCCTCTCTGGCATAGGCTGAGAGCCTTAACATTCACCGCTTTACAATGAACAGTGAAGCCCGTGAGGTCTTGTTCCAGTCTAGGGAGTGAGACATGTGAAGCACGTAGAGTACAACGAGCACCTGCCATCTTGCCTTCACATGAGGCACGGTGCTCACTCATGGCGCGAAACGACCCCATCTCTGAAGCCACCTCGTTCCTGTGCTTCACTGTCTCACCCCCTACACTCGAACTCTCACAGTTACACACACACAACGCCACCTGTTGAGCAGATAACTCACCAGGCATTGCACCCCTATAGCATATTTTGAATATGGGAATATTCATACAGTGCTATTTAATCAGGGAACAATGAGGGTATTTTATTGACGTTTCGGTGGGCTTGTGGTAATGCACTGATACTAGGTACAGCAAAAATTCCATCCCAATAATATCTTCTCATTGATACATCGGGATTTGAACCCGGGACCTTTGGATTACCAGGCCAGTGGCAAGACCACTCCACCACACCTCCACATGTATATATATATGTTTGTATTTTTTGCATGAAAATTCCTTGATTGGAATTAAAACTCATGTAGTTGGCTGTAATTTTAACGTACCTTGATTTTTGTTTATCAATCTTGAAATATTCAGACACAAACCTTGAGAGAATATTGTTTTCGTGAGTGGCAACACTGGCTGTTAGTATCATGGCGCAGAGTGGTAGAGGTTAACGGGAATAATAATACATGGATTAGTAAAAGTGCATTTTTTTATTTATTTTTTGGTTGTACCGTTGGTTTAAGGGATGAGGTCATGAGAAACAGAACCTTTTTACCCTGTCATAGACCTATTTTACTGTTAGGCGATCAGAACAGAGGTAAGGGGTGTGAGGAGATTGCCTAAACATCTCTACCAGCAGATAATCGAACTCGGTCCTCCAGATTAGAAACCGAGCACTCTACCAATGTCACTACTACTGAAAATACTAAAATAGTATTTATACATATCGCTACATTGCTTGCATGGGTCATTAGAGCTAACTTCGGCTATATGGACATGTGGCTCGTCTCCCTGAAGGTAACCATACTCGTGAAAATTACGGAGGAGTAACAAACCCGATTGAAAGAGAGCTATGAGAAGACCACGTGTCTCATGTCTGAGGCAAATTGATCGATCATGTAAAGAGTTACTTTGGAGAACTTGACAGTATTCCTTTTATTAAAATAACATTGTTGGAGAAGTTCTCTTTCTGCACACATAACTAAAATATAATTGTTATAAACAGAGAGCTATATTCTGAAATATTGGGAAGTATCAGACTCTTCCTCTCACACATTTCAATTATCAGTGCGGAAAGGGAAGAGGAAGTCTTTATCCTATATTTCAGGAGCAAGACCTAAATAGTTAAGATAACGAGTCATTATTCCACAAACTACAACGCTATGTTCATATAGCTTTAGATACTATAAAGACACCATATGTAGCTATAAAAAATGAAAGAACGTTTTTGTTGAAAAGGTGCCTGATACAATTTGATTGTTCATTCACCATATTATACGATATTCTGTTTGGCCTTTTATATTATCTTCATACTTATTTAAAAGGCAACACACACACACACACGTATATATATAAGGAATAGAAGAACCAGAAGCACTCGGTGTAAAAACATGTTTATTGGCGACAGTTTCGGAGGTGACTTACTCCATCATCAGGCGAATCTACAAAATAAAACATAGTCCCATCAGTAAAAATTACAAAACAAGGCTAAAAAGCGGGATAGTAATGTTGCGAATCAATTATTTGGGACACCGTGTGCAATTGAAAGTTAAAAAATAGAAATGAAGAAATGTAAGCAAAGTCAGTACAATTATTCTCTATTGTACTGACTTTGCTTAAATTTTTTCATTTCTCTCTCTCTCTCTCTCTCTCTCTCTCTCTCTCTCTCTCTCTCTCTCTCTCTCTCTCTCTCATATATATATATATATATATATATATATATATATATATATATATATATATTAAAGCGTCCTTAGCATCTAAACACTTCACACAAAGTAAGTTGTAAGACAAATAAAATTAATGATAATGATTGCAATTGCCAGGAATCGAAATCGGGACTCTGGAACAGGACGACGGTGCTCTACCACTGGATTAGTACCGTGTATCATTACATTGTTCGTACATATCCCCCGACGATATAATTATAGGAGTATGTACTGAGTATTGGGTTTAGTGTAATACTCAGTACATATTGGCATCTCTCTCTCTCTCTCTCTCTCTCTCTCTCTCTCTCTCTCTCTTCCAGTCTGTCAGTAGTGGTCGAACAAGAAGGAAGTGTCTTTCCGAGCTCCGAGCGCCGCCTCCTGCCCCACCACACCGTGCATGCTGCCTTTCCCCTCTGCCCTCACCAGTATCTTGTAACTTAGTTTTACCAATATCCCTTATAAACTACCTAACCTATTTTTACATATAAATCTCTCTTATATACATACTTGTCTCTCTCACTAACTCTCACTATATAGAACATCCCGAATTACAATCCCCACATCCCATTATTTAAATCCTTCTTGCAAAAATCTTGGTCTGCCACACTCAAGCTATAGAAAAATCCCTCTATAAGCTTAAATATCTCCTCCTTGTCTAAATACCTCCTTTGATTAGTCCCACACAATCTCCCAGCTGCCTATCCATTGTAATTCCTAGTTTTCAATAACTCCCTCTCACTCTATCACTCTCTCTCTCGCCCTCTCCTCCCAACTCCCCCCCAACAAAAGGCACCGCCACCCCGACAACAACATCCGCTTTACGAGGAGTGCCCCACCCCGGTGAATACAGCCCCCAATAAACTAATTCTCTCTCTCTCTCTTCCCAACTCCCCCCCCCCCCCCCCCGCCTCTCTCCCCTCCAACGACTTCCGTTTACGAGGAGTGCCCCACCAGGGTGAATACAGCTCCTCATAAACTAATCCTCTCTCTCTCTCTCTCTCCCTTTCGTTCTCTCTCTCTCATTCTCTCACTTCCATTTTCTCACTCTCACCCCCGCCCTTTTCTCTCTCTCTCTCTCTCTCTCTCTCTCTCGTTCATATCTCTCCATCTCTCTCTCCCTTTCGTTTCCTCTCTCTCTCGCTCATATCTCTCTCTCTCTCTCTCTCTCGCTCATATCTCTCTCTCTCTCGCTAATATATATATATATCTCTCTCTCTCCCTCCATCTCTCTCCCTTTCGTTCTCTCTCATTCTCACCCCCCCCTCTCTCTCTCTCTCTCTTTGTCTTTTCCTCACATCCCAATAAATTCCGCCCCCCCCCCACTCTTTCTTTCTTTCTTTTCCTCTCATCCCTAGTTCGTCCCCCCCCCCCCCCCCCCCCCCCGGGCTGCACCGCTTCCGAGCTACCGCCAAGTGTCAACAAGTACCACCGGGCCCCCCCCCCCTTCAAACCCCGGTTTATGAGGGGAAATAGGGGTATAAAATAAGGGCCATAGGACCATCCCCCCCCACCCCCAAAACCCGTCCCAAATTTATTTCTAAAGTGCCGACGTAACAGACACTATCCTCAACCCCCACCAACACCTTGCAACCTGCATCATCAACATCGGAACAACTTTTAAGGGAAGTGACCACTCCAACATTTTGTACCTTTCGTTTTTGCAAATTCTCCCTCACTAACCCCAAATCATGGCACCGATCAGAATTAAATGCCCCTCCTGTAACAAGAACTACTACAAGGAATGGTATCCGCGTCATGGGTATCCAAATGCCAAGTGTTTTATGTGTTTAACTGGTGAAAACTTTTTGCTCTTGGAGTGCACATTAGAAGCACACAAGGCACAGGTTGACGAACTGAAGCGAGATAATCTCACACTAAAGGAGACTGTAGGTGTACTTTCGCATCAAAATTTCTCACTAAAAGAGCGAGTAAAGGACATAGAGAGTAAGCAAGTCGACGTTGTTAAATATCTTCAAAAAGAAAACCCATCCAATGATCTATATCAGACAGTAGTCAACAGGCGTAACAAGAACAAATCCCAAGGGAATGGGAAAGCGACACCAGGTATCCCTATCAAAAACAGATTTGCTGTTCTCGCCGAAAACAACGAACACGAGGTAACTGACCACGTGAATGGGAATGGGAATGGAAAAGCGACACCAGGTAACCCCATCAAAAACAGATTTGCACACGAGGTAACTGACCACGTGAAAGCAAGCTCGAAAGGCAAGAAAACTCCTGACAGGAAAACAACGAAACCATCAAATCACGGAGTCAGCGGGAAGGAGAAACTCACCCTAGTATATGGTGACAGTCTCATGCGAGGTCAAGGAGCTGCCTTTGCCACCAAGAACAGAGGAAAAAGGTCAGTAAGGTCATTCCAGGCGGTAAAGTCGAACATATCCTGAAAGACATAACTAACTCCGCCATACCAGAGGGCACCTGTGTAGTCGTCAATGTTGGCTCAAATGACTGCTTTGACGGAGGTAAGGCCCCAATTAAGACCATAGAAAAAGATTTTGAGAACCTAATTAAAGTCATGAAAAGGAAGACCACGAAATGTGTGGTAAGCGGCGTCATACCCCGGATTAAAACAAGCTCATACGGACAAAATAGAGCCATAGAAATTAACAACGCAGTCAAGGTCATGTGCGAACAAGAGAAGGTACTGTATGTGGACAATTGGACCACCTTTGTAGGGAACTCGTCCCTGTACAGCGGAGATGGCATTCATTTATCAGAAAAAGGCGTTCAGCACATGAGTGACACCCTAAATCAAGCAACCTACATTGCCCACGAAAACAACGCCAGTCAGGACCGAGAAATAACTATGCTAATAGACTCCTCTGAGTATTGATATCGCTACCCCCGGAAAAGCCCTCCCACAACCCCACCCAATCAAACTCCACCCGCACAGTTAAGAGAAATAAATAACCCCACCAAACCCTTAGAAGTCCATCACAACCATTTAAAGGAAACCGTCAACCCCAATGGCCCACAAGTTGCGAAAACTTACCTACCTGAACCACAAAACAAACTAAACAACCCCACCCAACCCCATCCAAGCCAACCCAACCAACTGAATGAATTTGACAACCCGCCGCGGCTTCAAGTCACAACCCCAAACCCATCCTCACCAATAAGAAAAACAAATCCAGCGCATGCTGAGAGAAATGATATAAAATAATATCCATAAATGCCTGCTCAATAAGAAACAAAATAGACGAACTCAAATGTCTGTTATTAAATGAGAAAGTTGACGTTATTTGTATAACGGAAACACATCTGAACCTTAAAAATAAAGATCTACTTCATGAATATCACATAGAGCCATATAAATTTTTTCATGAAGACCGTAACAATGGAAAACAAAGAGGGGGGGTTGCAATGTACGTTGCAACCTACTTTAAACCCAGTCGAGGTGACTCTCCCCGAAAGTAATGCAGAAATAGTGTGCGTCAAAATAAATACAAAAAACATGAACTTAAATATCACTACAGCGTACCGACCACCGAGACTAACTGTTGCCGATGATACAATTTTTTATGAAATACTAGAGAAAACCCTTAATTCCGACGAAACAGTTTTTACTAGGTGACTATAACCTCACCTAATTGACTGGAATACCACGACCGGAAAAATGCTGAGTCACGCCTAATGACAAGCTTCATCCAGGACAATTTTTTGACTCAACACGTAAAACAGCCGACGCGAGACAGGAATATACTAGACCTCGTAATCACTACCCAAGAAAATTTATTATCAAACCTGGATGTAGGTGAACATCTGGCAACGTCCGATCATAAAATCTTAAGAATCAACGTTATAAGCAAATATTCCACAGTAAAAACAACAGGAATGGTTTCGGACTTCAAAAACGCAAATTATGACGGACTTAAGGAATCGCTATCAAACATACACTCAAACCTCAAAAATATAAACGAAGTAAATGAACTATGGGGATATTTTAAGTCTACATTTACAGAAGCGTATAAACAATTTGTACCCATGAAACCAAAACGTAGCACGAAATCAAGTATGCCCCTTGGTACAGTAGAGACATTGGCAAGGCAATAAGGAAAAGGAATCAACTCCACAAACTTGTAAAAAATAA
>CM064567.1:17460101-17577886 GCA_032716605.1 Paralithodes platypus
ATATTCATATATCTACACACACACTTTTAGATTACCACTCGACAACGCACATATATTCGAACATACATTCACAATTACACACTCGCCTTCACATTTCCAATCAGAATACACACACACACATTGATATTCCCTCCCACAATCGCACCCACACTCTAATGTTCTTTCAGAACCACACGCACAAATACATATTCGCATTCCTAATCACAAACACAAACACACATTCACAAAGACAAGTCATGTGAATGACTCTCTCATTCTCTCTCTATCACACACACACACACACAAACACATACACACATACTCACACACACACAAACATATTGTACATTCATTATTAATTTTGTACATCAATTATACAAATACATATTTCCACTCACAAACGTACAGGCTTTATGCTCGTACATGCACATTCCTACTCGTGCATGCAAGCTTGCACTGCGCCCCCCCCCCCCCCCCCCAACTGGCCTACGCAAGGCAGATCCAGCTCACACCCAATTAATTCATTAAGCTATTCAGTTTATTCTTGAAAGCCTACTGCTACTGAGCTGATCACTTTACAGTGTACTTTGGCAATTTCTTTCACAAATATATAATTTTGTTCCTTCCAAATTATGACCCAAACGTACATGCCATTACACACGCACATACATACTCATGTAGACATGCATTTGAACATCCATATAACATTCGTAAACAAACATTTATTTACGCACATATACTGTATTTGCATTACTTTACATTACACTCACAAACATATTAATTTACACAAACACATGTAACTATCCACACATTGACGCACTTGTGCTTGTGAACGTCGTCAAGCCGTCTTATAGCACGTTATGCAAGTATGAATGACTTTAATTCTGTTTGATCATTATATCATAATGGTAATAGATATGTAGACAATAGACATGTGGAATAGGATACCTAGCGCCATTGTGGGATCAAGAACGATAGAGAGTTTCAAAATAAAATTAGATAAACGTATAAACGAGATGGGTTGGGTGTGAGAGGGATCTGCCTTGTTTTGGCCAATCGACTGTCTGCAGACTCCCATATGTTCTTATAAAATGGATATGAAAGACGAAGAATATACACACATTTATAACGGCTATATATAAGCCTAGTTAGATGTATAAATAGGTATGTGTGAGTGTGTGTGGCGTAGGGAGTTGAGTGTGGAATAGGTCTGTATATACAACATGTAGGATTATAATTTAATAAAGTCCAACGTTTTTAATGATAATATAAATAATAATCCAAAGAATTTCGATTCAACAGTCTAATTGGCTGAATTATATGGCGATAAATACGAAAACACTTGTGGTGGTGTCCCGTAGCCTACCCCGTGTGGCTGGGCTGCGAGACACCACTGGTGGTGTCACGCAGCCCAGCCAGTGAGGCTGGGCTCGTAGCCCAGCCTCACTGGCTGGGCTGCGAGACACCACTGGTGGTGTCCCGTAGCCACTTCGTACATAATATGCTAACTGGTCTGTAGTTGCCAACTTCTAGTTTATTTCCTTTCTTGAATAGTGTTGCATAGGCCTATGTAGTAAGCAATCTCTCTCTCTCTCTCTCAACACATTTAGTACCAATGACATCATTTTCAATATATTCTGGCAACTATTGGACGATTTTATTCAGTTTACAAAAGGCTTCCAGCAATTAACAGGCTTCGAGCTATCTCGCTTAAAACTTTTGACTACCACAGATCCTTCTTAAACTACATAAGATTATCTTAATACAGCTAGAATAAAACTAGTAGGGGGTGAATGGTTCTTTAAGGAGAGATTTCCACTTGAGGGATTTTTTTCTTGACCCATCTCTCCCTCATGTTTTTCAGTTATTAAGACGTTCGCCCCATTAATTTGACTATTTTATGAACTTTTGACCCATTTCTGTCAATTCTAAGACATTTCATGCCACTTAGGTGTCGATTGTTTCCTGGCGAGCGATAGCGAGCCTGTAATTTAAGAGTAACCGGCCTTCGGCCGGGAAATTTTCCTACCAAAAAAATTATACATTTATCTTGGAAGGGGTGTATTGTGTGTAATTTTAAGCTTGATGGAGGTCTAGGGAACAAGTTAAAAAACCTTCCCTTAACTTTTCAGCGTTTGTGTGTGACCTTTGGGTAATTGGTACTGGAAGGAGAATATTTTTAACAGCCTGTGTTTAGAACTCATTACCCCCCGGGACCCTAATTGATTGGATAGCCCACCATGCTTTGAAAAGGCGTACACATTAGGGCAACACCTTGGCACACACACGCACTAACACAAACACACAAGCACGCAAACACACACGCACACGCGCACACGCACACACACACGGTTTCGCAAGGGTTTACACATTAGGGCAACAGATTGGCCTTTATTATGACGGAATCCTTACACACACACAAACACACACACACACACACACACACACACACACACACACACACACACACACACACACACACACACACACACACACATATACATACACACACATACCGAATAAATACAATCAATATCATTATGGTGTGTGTGTTTCGAAATGATGTACAATAGGTGTGGAATACTACAGACATGGCTAGGTTAGCCTATGTTGATTAATATTATTTATTAAGCAATAATCGAAACGAAAGCACCTCTGATAAAGCCCTATTGAGTGAGAAGGAATGTTAAAGAAAATAGATAATAGAGTAGCGGCTGTAAAGATACTATTAAGGTTATTATTATGCAAATGAGAAGGAAAATTGTCTCCCAAGCTAATGTCTGTGAGAATGGCTGTGTTCGTTCACCAAGACTGAGACTCTCTTTTGTGTTTTGTTTTATTTTTGTTTTCAGTTCGAATTACTTTCATATCTTGCAAATTGTATGACTATCTATTCCATTTGTATAAATTATACCTTCTTTTTATAGGGAGTTTTTTTAGTGTGTTCCCTAGACCTCCATCAAGCTTAAAATTACACCCCATTGAGCCTTTTTCAAGATGAATATGTAATTTTTTCTGTAGAAAAATGTCCCGGCCGAAGGCTGGTTCCTCTTAAATTATAGGCTCGCTATCGATCGCCAGGAAAAAATCTACACCTAAAAAGCACGGAAGGTTTTAAATTTGACAGACATTGGGCGAAAGTTCTTAAAATGGCCAAACTAATGGGCCGAACGTCTTAAAATCTTGAAAACAATGCAGTTAAACATGAGGGAGAAAGCGGTCCAGACAAAAATCCGTCAAGTGGAAATCTCCCCTCAAGACCGTTATCATAGTATCTTGCTCATTTCTATCTTACGTTGGCAACAATATAATATAATAAATAAGTTTGTACACTCGTAGCTTAAAGTCGTGTCGATTATTTTGATTTTTACACAGGTTCTTGTAAAATTGGCTTTACATCCGCAGAAATTCAACTTGTGCATATTCTCTAGTTAATTGAAATTACTAAGAGGGGGTTATTCTATTTGTTTTATTATATATATATATATATATATATATATATATATATATATATATATATATATATATATTTTGCTCCCTAGACATCTATAAAACCTACAAGACCCTCATTCGAGAAAAATGTGTACTTACTTCGGTAGAAAAATGTATGCATAAATGCGTGTGTATATGTGCGTGTGTGAGTGTGTGTGTGTGTGTACCAAGATACACACACACACACACACACACCTCCCCTAGTATGGTACACACATTTTTTTAGACTACCATCCATCAACACACTACGACGACCTCCCCGATATTTTTCCACACACCTTTATAGATAACACGTTTTTAATATTTTCCAGCCATTCTCTCGATAGAATTTATGGTATTAATAATAATCATACGTATGAGGATGATATATAATATTTCATAAATATTGTGTGTTGTTTAATTAATGCAAATCCTACTAGCCCCCTATGCATTATGCACTGAATAAGCTCCAAATAAAAGCGTCTAGGCCTATGTTGATTTCCCCCGTCAGGCTCTAGTTCCGTTTTCTTTTATATTTTCCCGTTTTTTGTGGAGCTGTGTGAGGGGACCTGTTTACTATTCACGTGTTTGGTGTGTATTTAAGCTGAAACGAGGCACAAAAGGTGATTAAAGCCAGACAAGGGAGGCAGGAGGAGGGGAGAGGGGAGGAGGGATTGAAGTGGAAGAGAGGAGCTGCAGTGAAAGAGTAGGAACTATAGGTAGCAGTGAGGGAGAGGAAAGGGAGGGAGGAAGTAAGAACAGAGGGAAGTTTGGAGGGCAGAGGAAGGGAAGGAAATCAACAAGTACGCGTGAATATAGAAGGCAGGTAGTACAGGTACACTCTAGACATAAAACCTCGCCTATAGTATGAACCCTCGAACAGCAAACCGAATCTCCGAAATGTAAAATATAGTTAACAACTTAATGAGGAGATTCGATACAGTTCGGGATAGCTTCGAAAACCTGAGGTCACGATTTATGTCCTAGAGTGTACAATGAATGGAAGGGATGAATTGAAGATGAAGGAGCTATATATGCAAAGCTGTCAGAGTAGGAGGGCATGTACAGTGAGAGGGGAAACGAAATATGATGAAGAGGGCACAGTATATAGGTTGATGGGGTGTAGAGGTTGTTGTTGTTGTTGTGTAGCACCTAGCTGACTGATGACTCATAGCCTGCCCTTCATAACACCTATGGCAGCCTAATCTGGCTCCCATGCCCTCCATGGTGAAGCTATCCTGTTTTTGGAGTTATCACAACACTGATAAAGCTGGCAACCAAGATGCAAGCAACTCGTTACCAGAACCAAGTGCACCGATTGTTGGACCACATTGTATGTACAGTGGGGGTATTTCGCTCCACAACCAAATGCTGTGGATCCCTGACGTCCTTACCACCACTGATAAATGGTGGTGTGGAACCTCTATTCGCCATTGACCTTAAAGGACCAAAGTTGGAGGGTAGACTATCTTTCTGTCGCGGTCCTGAAAGATAGTCGGCTGGTGGTCAGGCTAGCCCAATTTAGTTGCCTCTTATGACACGCAATGATACGGGTTGGGAAATTCTGGTTCAGATCTTAGGTACTCCCCTCCCAATCAGGGGGAACTGTAGAGGTAGATAACAGAAGGTGTGATAGTGTGTATTGGGAGTGGGAGAGGAGACAAACAGTGGAAGGGGAGGCGAAGGTGTGATGGTGTGTATTGGGAGTAGGAGAGGAGACAAACAGTGGAAGGGGAGGCAGAGAAAGTAGAAGAGGCGGCAGGGGGCGTGGAAGGTGAGACAGGGGATGTTGATGAAATAAGAGGTGATTTGGAAGGGGAAGGGGAGCCAGTTAGGGGAAGGAATTGAAATGCAGTTGATGGTAAGCAACCAGAGATTAGGATGGGTAACGCAGAGGGAGCGGGAGAGACTACAGTGAGAGTAACAGAGATCGAGGGAATGGAAGAGGATTCAAAGTAAGTTGAATAGGAAGGGGACGCACATGGAGGTACACTTTTGTTTTTTGTTTTTTTCTATGTGAATGAGGGAGACAAAAAGGCATAACTGCCTGCAGCGAGTGCCTCCCCCAGATTTCAAAGAGTGACAGGGCCGAAATCAAGGGACGTTCGAGCTAAAATGCCTGGACACACGGAGTTTGAAGCAATTTAAGTCATAGGAAGAGGGAAAGACTGATTCTGGGAGAGAGTTCCAGAGCTCAGCTGTTGAATAGAAGAAAGTCTGAGAATAGCGTTTCACTCTTGGGTTGGAGAGTTGCACAGAGTATGGGTGGGACTGTGTTGCAAGGCGGGTACTACGCACCCTACGTAGAGGAGGTGGTATACACTGGGAAAGCTCCGAGGAACACTGATTATTGTAGTAGCGATAGAATAGCGAGAGAGATGCAACATTGCGGCGAAGATAGAGACATTGCAGAGAGTTGGTGAGTGGACGGGAGTTAATGATACGAAAGGCTTTCCTACAAGTGGTTGCCTAATTAGGTTGGCAGAGAGCAAACACGAGCAAGTGGTTAGGAAGACAGAGCAAGGGAGCACATAATGGGATAGAGGGGATAAAGGGGAAGAAGGGAGCAAAGTGGAAGAAGGGAGTAAAGTGGAAGGAGAGAGTAAAGTGGAAGAAGGGAGGAAAGTGGAAGGAGGGAGTAAAGTGGAAGAAGGGAGAAAAGTGGAAGAAGGGAGTAAAGTGGAAGAAGGGAGGAAAGTGGAAGGAGGGAGTAAAGTGGAAGAAGGGAGGAAAGTAAAAGAAGGGAGGAAAGTGGAAGAAGGGAGGACAGTGGAAGAAGGGAGTAAAGTGGAAGGAGGGAGGAAAGTGGAAGGAGAGAGTAAAGTGGAAGAAGGGAGAAAAGTGGAAGAAGGGAGTAAAGTGGAAGCAGGGAGGAAAGTGGAAGGAGGGAGTAAAGTGGAAGAAGGGAGGAAAGTAAAAGAAGGGAGGAAAGTAAAAGAAGGGAGGAAAGTAAAAGAAGGGAGTAAAGTGGAAGAAGGGAGGACAGTGGAAGAAGGGAGTACAGTGGAAGGAGGGAGGAAAGTGGAAGAAGGGAGGAAAGTGGAAGGAGGGAGTAAAGTGGAAGGAGGGAGTAAAGTGGAAGGAGGGAGGAAAGTGGAAGAAGGGAGTAAAGTGGAAGAAGGGAGTAAAGTGGAAGAAGGGAGTAAAGTGGAAGGAGGGAGTAAAGTGGAAGGAGGGAGGAAAGTGGAAGAAGTGAGTAAAGTGGATGAAGGGAGTAAAGTGGAAGAAGGGAGGAAAGTGGAAGGAGGGAGTAAAGTGGAAGGAGGGAGGAAAGTGGAAGGAGGGAGGAAAGTGGAAGGAGGGAGGAAAGTGGAAGGAGGGAGGAAAGTGGAAGGAGGGACTAAATTGGAAGGAGGGAGTAAAGTGGAAGGAGGGAGGAAAGTGGAAGAAGTGAGTAAAGTGGAAGTAGGAGAAACATAAATTTCACCCTTGAGGATTATGACGCCTTGAGACAAATTGTTCTGGCTATTATTAGACGACTCTCTTAAGCTTAGGATGAACTTGTGGGAGCTAGATAGTATGTACCTTTTGTATTCCTAGCTATCTAAAGAGCCTTCCTAAGTTGTATAAAATCGCTTGATGATAGCTAGAATGAGCTATTAAATTGCTTCATAATCGTCAAGGGGTTAATCCATTCAGTACCAGGGACCTTTTCATCCTATTCAGGCAACTATAAGACGATTTTATTCAGCTTAGGAAGGACCTCTAGTAATAATAAGACTTCAAACTATCTCAACCAACCCTTTTGACTACCACAGATCCTTCCTAAGCTGCAAAATATCGCCTAAATATAGCTAGAATAAAACATAACACACGTCGCTGGTACTTATATGGTTAATGGGAATGGGACTGTGGGAGGGAGTGCCGAGCACAGATGTAGCGTTGGTGAGGGAGAGGGATGGGAAGGGGGAAGAGGGAAGGGTGGATAAAAGGAGAGCAGAGAGAGAGAGAGAGAGAGAGAGAGAGAGAGAGAGAGAGAGAGAGAGAGAGAGAGAGAGAGAGAGAGAGAGAGAGAGAGAGAGAGAACAAGAGTGAGTGAGAGCGATTTACATAGTTTCGTAGATACACAGACCGTACATACCTTTTGGTCCCTACTAGACAGTCCGAACTTAATTCTAACATAGTATTTGCGACAAAGTGTAAGCTAAAGATAGAAAAGCGAACAGAGATAGATAGAGAGCGAGAGCGAGAGCGAGAGCGAGAGTGAGTTACCAACTTACCATTGTGTTGCCATGATATATTGAAGGGCAGCCATTGTTACCATTCACCAGCCGGTTTCATAATTAAGCTGTACTTTGCGACCACTGTTAATTGTTAGTCCGTTCCTGTGTTTTCCAGGGGCTTCACTTTTATTATTAAGGAGTAGTGTGTGTTTGTGTGTGTATATGTTTGTATGTCTGTCTACCCAAGACTTTCCCTACCCATGATGTTTTGTACCCAAGACTTTCCCTACCCATGATGTTTTGTACCCAAGACTTTCCCTACCCATGATGTTCTGTACCCAAGACTTTCTCTACCCATGATGTTTTGTACCCAAGACTTTCCCTACCCATGATGTTTTGTACCCAAGACTTTCCCTACCCATGATGTTCTGTACCCAAGACTTTCTCTACCCATGATGTTTTGTACCCAAGACTTTCTCTACCCATGATGTTCTGTACCCAAGACTTTCTTTACCCATGATGTTTTGTACCCAAGACTTTCTCTACCCATGATGTTTTGTACCCAAGACTTTCCCTACCCATGATGTTTTGTACCCAAGACTTTCCCTACCCATGATGTTCTGTACCCAAGACTTTCTCTACCCATGATGTTTTGTACCCAAGACTTCCCTACCCATGATGTTTTGTACCCAAGACTTTCCCTACCCATGATGTTCTGTACCCAAGACTTTCTCTACCCATGATGTTTTGTACCCAAGACTTTCTCTACCCATGATGTTTTGTACCCAAGACTTTCTATACCCATGATGTTTTGTACCCAAGACTTTCTATACCCATGATGTTTTGTACCCAAGACTTTCTCTACCCATGATGTTTTGTACCCAAGACTTAACCTACCCATGATGTTTTGTACCCAAGACTTTCTCTACCCATGATGTTTTGTACCCAAGACTTTCCCTACCCATGGTGTTTTGTACCCAAGACTTTCTCTACCCATGATGTTTTGTACCCAAGACTTAACCTACTCATGATATTTTGTACCCAAGACTTTCTCTACCCATGATGTTTTGTACCCAAGACTTTCCCTACCCATGATGTTTTGTACCCAAGACTTTCTCTACCCATGATGTGTTGTACCCAAGACTTTCCATACTCATGATGTTTCGCATGCAAGATTATATTCCCTTAAGAAGGAAGAAACTCTCTGAGGTTAATTATTAATGTTAATGACATGGAAAGGAGGAAGCCATATGAAATTCTATATAATAATTTGAAGTGTATTTACGATTGCATAACTGGAAAATACAAGCCAACGACTTGAGTAGCTGACGAAAATACAATTCATCGATGCCAGCCTTTGAAGCCTACAATAACATGTTTTGAAGCTCTTGGCCATCACTTAACTGCTCCATCCATCCTCAAGGTGTGTCATTACCAAGTCCTCTCCTACTCACACTATCATTGTATACATTAATCCTAGACTGACTTGTCAAGTAAATACAAACATAACAAGAGCCCACACACACACAATTTACAAGTTTATCTTGAAAGGGGTCCAGGGGGTGTAATTTTAAGCTTGATGGAGGTCTAGGGAACAAACTTTAAAACCTTCCCTTAAAATATCATGGGTATAGAATATCTTGGGTACAACAGAAAGAGAAGGCCTGGAACCGCGACCATCAGGGAGTTGAGGGCGTCATTTCCTCCCGGGGTGAATAATGGAAAGTTTGGGAAAGAGAGTGGTGGAGGCTCCGAGCACCACTCTCAGTTCCAATGTCGTTAGTTGAACAAGCTATTTACTTTAACTTCTATTTAATGTTTATTATTATTATTATTATTATTATTATTATTATTATTATTATTATTATTATTATTATTATTATTATTATTGTATTTACTATTATTATTATGATTGCTATTTGTTTTATACTGTATTTATATATATATATATATATATATATATATATATATATATATATATATATATATATATATATATATATATATAATTACTGTATATACTGTATATATATGCGAGAGAATGAAAGTGTGAGTGTTGTTATATAAGAGGGTTATGTATATTAGAGTTCTGTATATATATGGGTTGTGAAGATTGCACAGTAGGTGGTCATTAATGGTGCTACAACAACACATTAGGTGGAGTACTGGGCTATTTTCTGAGGCAGGGACTAATGTCACAATAAACCTCGCTAGGGGGCCTACCTTAGTCTTTGATGTCTGTTAATTTTTAACATTTATCTGTAGTGAGACTTAGGCCACCTACACAAGGTGTCAAACTGGGGCAATGAGGGTTCAAGACTGATGTAAAGAGGAGAAGGAATGTAGGAAATTCAACACAAAACAACAATGTTTTGGTCATGGCATCCTCTCCAAAAAATAATAACTGCATCATAATTCTAACTTTGCATATACAATATTAAAGGCTAAACAGAAGGGACTCAGTTATCGTTTGACACCCTGCACTATACACTAAAGACTGGCTAGAAGATCATTGGATAACCTTTCAACTCACATGAGGCAAAGCATTTCTTTTTCAATCGAGTAGTAAACCTTTAGAATGGACTACCTAGAAATGTCATGAAATTAGTATATTGTTGAGACTTTCAACATGTTTTTGTTTTAATGTTTTATGGAGGTGTAGGGAGGAAGCTATAAAGATAATAAATACATAAATATATCGACCAAAAATAAACCCTTCCCACCTTTTAAAGTAAAAGGTCTACGATGGCTGGTTTTCTGCTGAATCGGATTTTGTCTGGCAAGGGAGGAACAAATATTTCATTTCTTTTACGAGAAAAACATTTTGTTGAGGCATCGTACTGTAAGTGTGTGTGGGTGTAAGAGAGAGAGTGAGTGAAAGTGAGAGAGAGATTAACCCCTTGACTACGGGAGGTCCTTGCTAGTCTGAATAAAATTGTGCTGTTGGGTAGATATAATTAGATAAATAAACTTTCATCCGGTTGCAGGTGATAATATATTTTTTTAGCTCTGATGATGAACTTTAATTTGAATAAAATCAACTGATGGTGGCTAACTAGTAAAATAGATGTTATACTTTGTTCCAAATAGGTAGGTCAAATCATGCGCAAAGTGAGAAAGGCAAGGCTGTTTTAACTATTGTTCCTGCAAAATTTAGGAATAACAAAGGGAGCAACAATCAAGGTACATTATAATCAAAAGTTCGTACCTTCCAAACGTTATTTGAAAACAAATAAAAATAAAATAAAAATCTAGGCTTTCGCAACTCCTTAACCTTTTGACACCGAGAAATTCACCTTCGCATAGAATTAACTATAAGAATACTAAATGCATCATCTGAGGTGAAACCCTTGATTTCGGGGGCTGATGAGTGATTGGTGCTTCTGAATGCTTGTTTGCTTGCTTTTTGTGGGTGATCTGTTATGTGTGTTCTCCTGTCACCTCTTTTGCCCTGTCGTGTGTCTCTTGCTGATCCTCCCTACCCTTTGTGGGAGTAAGCGCTGGCTACTGACTGATTGACTAAATGTAACTTAGAAAGTATATTATTATTATTACGAATGATAAAGGTGATACAGTTGCGAATATCTTGAACCCGCATATTTCCCGAGGCTGCAGGAGATGGAGATGGCCCATATTCCCGGTTGCGTGTTTCCCGACAGTGTAGCTGGCAGGTATGAGGTAAAGCCGGGACTGGGGTGAAAGGTGGTGTCCTGCTTATGTAGTAGTCCCCCCACAGAAGGAAGAGAGGGTCGGCTGGATGTTTTGGCAAGGCAGGTCGGGATTTGTGTGGTTGTACAGTCGGCGGCAAAAGTCCTGGAGGTGGATTCACTAACGGTCGTACGATCCGAAAACTCCCTTACCGTTCCCTTACGACTCAACGCTGGTATTCACGAAGCGTCTTAGCGGCCATCTTTGATCGTAGGAAGCCCCTTTCGCAAAGGGTGGTCCAGACCACCCTTACATGAATTTGACCCGGATATAGGTACACAAATATCGATAACACAACCCGCGACCATAACAAATTCGTCTGCAGTATAGCTCTTTATGCCACACTAAGTCATTATTGAGGCAATAATAGCGCAATATGATTGTTAACTTGTGTTTACAACACCATTAAGGCATTTAATACAAAGTATGAATATATAAATTTGTATCCTTAATGTCTTATGACAGGCCGAATTAAGCTATGAATAGCCTACATATGCCAGCCTAGACCTAGTCAAGGTTAATTGATGCACAAATTCATGTGCGGCGACAACACGTAGCCTACCATTAGTAGATTTTAACCCTCATTTATTGCGGAAATGTTTTATTCCAACTCCCCACCACCTCTGAGTTAGATTAGGGTAACCTATTCCTCAACAAATTTGAAAGTATCACAGGAACAAAATGATGAAAAGAATTACCCTAGGCCTAGCCTAAAAATGAATAAATAATACACGCTGTGTGAATAATTTTGTTTAGCCTAGCCTAGGCTATAACCTAGGTTTATTTTGAAAAAGTTAGTGCTATTTAGGCTAGACAAGTTAGGCCTATGTATGGTATTTTGGTTAGGCTAGCAATGCCTAGCTGGGTTAGATTAGGGTACCCTATTTCCTCAACAAATTTGAAAGTATCACAGGAAAACAATTATGAAAAGAATTACCCTAGGCCTAGCATAAAAAAAATAAAATAATAGCCTACCCTATATGGTGTTATGAATATTTTTTTTTAGCCTAGCCTAGGTTATAACCTAGGTTTATTAAAAAAAAAATAGGGCTATTTAGGCTAGAAAAGTTAGGCCTACGTATGGTATTTTGGTTAGGCCTCCTCCCTCAATCACATAGAAAAAAAAAAAAAAAAAAAAAAAAAGGCTAGCAATGCCTAGCTTGGTGTAGCCTAAGCATGGTAAAGTAGAAGCCTAGCAGGTAAAGATGGTGTTTGAAGGCGTACCGTCCTCATTGTTAACTAGCTGTTATTAGCCCCATGCTGGTAATATATTTGATGATGGCAATAAGTCATGGGAGGTGAGGGGGACAAAGCCCCCCTCAACCTATCATTATATCCCATGGCCAACTGTTGGGTAATAGATTGAAGAGGCCTATGCTAGGCCTATTTTGAAAAGGTAGATAGGCCTTGAGGTGTTGTGAATACAAAAATATTACCCTAGGCCTATTTTGAAAAATTAGGCCTAGGCTAAGTCTGGCATTTTGGCTTGGCTAGAACTGCCTGTCTAGGCATAGACATAGTAAAGTCTGGCATTTTGGTTTGGCTCGCCCTGTCTAGGTGTAGACCTGGTAAAGTAGAACAATATACTGTGGTTAAGGTATAAATAATACACTCCCAACTAGCCTAACAGATGATTATCAATGATCAATCCGTCGAAAATCCTTTAACTTGGGCCACTAACAGGCTTCCCTGTAGCCTAGCTAGGCTAATTTCTTATCATCAAATCACAAGATCCTCTATTCTTTTTCCTGCTGGCTGTGGTGGATCGTATTAGCCATGCTAAACAATGAAAAGCTCATAAATTAAAGTATATTAGGTTCTTCTTGGCGCTTCGGTCATGTGGGTGACATATTGTTTATTTACAAAGGCCAAGCGCCTGATTGGTCAAGAGAAGCCTCGGTGAAAATAACCGAAAGGGAGCCGTAAGGGAGCTCAACGATGCGTTCGTGAATACACCTTCCGCACTCCCTTAGGAACGATCGTAGGTTGCTGTACGACATTGCACGCTACGACCGTTAGTGAATCCGGGTCCTGCTCCTCTCCTGCCTTACCGTGATCCGCGATAATCATAGACTCGATAATGTTAGGTGTACAGTCAGCGGCATAAGTCTTGTCACCTCTCCTGCCTTACCGTGACCTGCGATATTCATATACTCGAAAATGTTAGGTGTTCAAAACGTGCATGTTTCTACCACCAGATGGCTCACTGTGAGGTGTGTGGTTATGTGGGCGTAGGGTGATGAGGGAGAGAAAAGTTTAGAATTGCTAGGCAGGGGAGGCGACAGGACTTTTGCCGTCGATAGTACGTGTTTGAAGTTTATGGGGTTGCCCTTGTTCATGGAGCTGAATAACCGCAGTCTTCTCAACTTCCATATACCGGTATACTGTAGGATGTACAGTTGGCCACGTTAGTCTAAATCCACACCATGACTTTATGTATGGAGGGAAACAGTGTGATTGACTTAAAAGAATAATTGGCTATACAAACGTCAATTGGTCCTATTATTTAACTACTGCATTGAAAATACACTTCTAATTCAATCATACTAATATTCCTTACATACATAAGAACATGGAGTGTATACAAACAACAATATATATATATATATATATATATATATATATATATATATGATAATTATGCAGTGGTGAAACTCGTGCATAGAGAGACAGTACGGTATATCATGAGTCAAAAGACCACGAAATAAAAAGACTAACCGACAAAAATAGATGAGAAGACTAATAAAAGATATAAAAAGACAGTGACACATTCGTTACTTTGGTGAAGAATAAAGAGAGAGAGAGAGAGAGAGAGGCAGGCAGGCAGGCAGAGGCAGAGATTAGTCGGTGAGCGAACGCCTAAAAATATACGCAAAAGAAGAAGAAAAATAACTCCTCGAAATGATGATCACTCACTGGAGGTTGGGTGGGTGGGGTTAAGGGGATTTGGTCGTTGTTCTTGTCCCTCTACTTCCTCAAGCTTAGCCCCATTTGTTTTCAGATTTGATGACGTTCGGCTCCATTAGTTTGGCGATTTGAAGACCTTTCACCCCATTTCTTTGTGTTTTTTTTGTTTAGACTGTTCGTGTTATTTAGGTGTCTACTTTTTCCTGGTGAGCGATAGCGAGCCTGTAATTTAAGAATGTTTTCTGTTATCAAATTTATCTTGAAGGAGGGTCTCGGGGGTGTTTTTGTTGTTTTAGCTTGATGGTTCCAATAATGCGTGGCTGGCTTCAATTGACCGGGAAAGAAAAAAGGAAAATGGGTGCAAGGAGAATGGCGGTGGAGAAGATGACAACGAGGAACATGGCTGTGATGAAGAGACGATTGAGGATAATGGTTATGAAGATGGAACTGATGAAAATGGCTGTGATGAAGAGAGAATTGAGGAAAATGGAGGTGATGAAGAGAGGATTACATACATACATACATACATACATACATACAAGAGGTGATGAAGAGAGGATTACATACATACATACATACAAGAGGTGATGAAGAGAGGATTACATACATACATACATACAAGAGGTGATGCAGAAAGGTTTGAGGAAAACAGCTATGAAGAAGATTGAAGACAAAGGTTGTGAAGATGGAACTGGTGAAAATGGTGGACACTGATTATACTATGACTCTTATTAATGCCTTGAGGATTAGGCTATGACACGTTTCGAGAGTTTATTCTGGCTAATATTAGACGATTTTATTCAGATTAGGAGGAAGTTGTGGTAGTTGGAGGAATATTTGGGATAGTATTTACTCCATTGATTCCTAGAGATCCTTGCCAAGCTGAATAAAAATGTCGAATAATAGCCAGAATAAACTGACAAAAGGCTTCATAATCCTCAAGGGGTTAAACACTACTGTATTTTCGCTTTAGTTAATATGTTTTTATACTCGAGGCCGTTCCATCGTTCGCTAAAATTGTAGTCGAACTTTGCTGCGGTATTCGTTCAGCTTCAGACTCATTACTGGCGGTAGAGGAAGTGAAGGAGAAAATTGTAAGACAGACAGTGCAGAAAAGAGAGGAAAAAGAAGAATAAGTAAGATAATGAGAAGCCAAAGAAGAGAAGCAAACGAAGAAAAGACTAAGAAAAGACTACGCAAGAAGAGAAGCAAGAGAAGAAAACTGTCAGAAACAATAGGCTAAAGAAGAAAATAGTAAGAAATGACAGCGAAAGAAAAGATAGGCAAAAGAAGAAGATAGTAAGGAATGATAACCAAAGAAGAAAATGGTAAGAAAAGACAGCACAAGGTAAGATAAGCAAAAGACAGCAAATGGTAAGATAAGCAAAAGAACAAATCAGTAAGAAAAGATAGGCCAAATAAAACAATAGTAAGTAAAGATGGAAAATAAAAGAGAGGCAAAGGAAGAAAATAGAAAGCAAATATAACTAAAGAAGACAATAGTAGGAAAAGGCAGCATAATCAAAAGAAGACTATGGTAAGAAGAGACAGCGCAAGAAAAGATAGGTCCGCTTGGGGGCATTCTGTGTATGGCCACCCTCGTACGGGGAGTAAGGCGTCCGGCAATAGAGAGATAGATAGAAGAAAAGACAGGCAAAAAGATATGGAGAAGGATGGGTAATTTCCTTTAGCCTGGGGGAAGGTATAATGGTCTATTTCACTAACGAGTGGAGAACTGCTGGTGGATATGTGGGTGGTGGACGTGGTGGATATGTGGAGGTGGTTAATATGTGGGGTGGTGGAGGTAGTTGGGAAAATAGTTAACGTTGTGAATTCGAGGAGAGTTCTTGGTGGATATGTGGGTGGTGGAGGTAATGGATATATTGAGGTGGTGGAGGTGGTGGATATGTGGGGTGGTGGAAGTCGTGGATATGTTGGGTGGTGGAGGTGGTGGATATGTGGGTGGTGGATATGTGGGAAGGTGGAGGTGGTGGATATGTGGGTGGTGGAGGAGGTGGAGGAGGTGGTAGAGAAAATACCGTTGTTAAAGTTAGGAGTTCGAGGAGAGTTCTTGGTGGATTTGTGGGTCGTGGAGGTGATGGGGTAAATAGTTGAAGTTATAAGAGCTCTTGGTGATTATGTGGGAGGTGGAGGTGGTGTCATGTTGTTTGTCTGTCATACCTGTCTCCTAGAATAGTCACTAGCCTAAATGTCTGAAAACCCTTTTGCCGTACTTGGATATTTGTTTTTTGTCTTAATCTAATAATTGTCTTTATGAGCCTACGTCTCTCGTTGTCTTTGTCTCATAAGCATTACGTACTATTATGTTCGTATTACAGTTTTACTTTATCTATATATTATGCTATATTTCGTCACAGGTTCCTTCACTCACACTGCTCGATAGTTTATTATACTTTATAATTGTCCCATTGTATACCATGCGCAACTAGGCTAACCAATACGCAGAACACAAAACAAAAACAGTTAAAACGTGTTTATATTTTTGCTTTACATATATATAGTATATACAGTATATGTGTGTATGTGTGTGTGTGTTATTCGCTTTATGTAAAATTGTAGTGTTTATTTAAACGTGCATGTGTATCATAGAATACAGAGCTCAATTAAATATCAAATACTCAAGATGCATAATATGTAAGTTTAGGCCATTTTAGATACAAATTATTTACTCACGTATAATTGTGATAACCATTTTTCACATTCATCATTCAGGTTTTTTGAAGTGGATAATATTATTCATGATGGATTTAGGTGCTTAATAATTTGTGAGATAATGTCAGACACTTTGTTCCCGTCTCATCCCTCTTGCTGCCTGCCTTGCATATTTTATTCCACAAAGCTCCAACAATTTCCAAGAGACGCTTTAGTTACGGCAGTTGCTTCGGTGGTTTTAAGATTATATCAGAGAGACAAAGCCCATTTTTCTTGAGTTTGCGTGTATAAGCGGGAAGGTAGTTGTCTTCTCTGGATCACCCTCTCCCTCATATTTACCTCCATTAGTTTTGATATTTTAAGACGTTAACCCCATTAGTATGTCGATTTAAAGACCTTTTGTCACATTTCTTTATCAATATCAAGACCTTTGTGTCATTTAGGTGTCGATATTTTCCTGGCTAGCGATAGGGAGCCTGTCATTTAGGTGAATCTGGCCTTCGGCCGCGACATTTTGTTTACCGAAAAATTTACAAATTGATCTCGAAGGGGAGTCTTGGGAGTATTTTTAAAATAAATTTCAAGCTAGTCAATAAAGACTAAATCATAAAACCGACACTGGACAGTATATACAGGCTAGGTCATACACACACACACACACAGAAACAGAGATAAACAGATATATACTGATATATATATATATATATATAGAGAGAGAGAGAGACTGAGAGAATCTTACGATTACTACACGGTAGAAAACAGAAAATAAATGCGTAATCGGATCGTGAAAGGGTCAATTATAGTTTTATTAGATGCACATCCAATGCGTAACCCTTTCAGTAAAGGTGCCGTCCTTTTAACTTCACTCTGGCTACTATTAGACGATTGTAATCAGTTTACAAAGGGCCTCCAACAATTAACAGGCTTTGATCAATCTCACGTAACCATTTATACTACCACAGATCCTTCTTAAACTGCACACAATCGTCTAAATATAACTAGAATATTAAACATTACGTTACCGGTACTGAAAGGGTTAAAGTATGGCGATAAGACACGACTTTTGACCATGACTGAATTTCCAGCAATAATAAGAAAACTCTTTAAAGCATTGTATATAATTATGTGAAGCAATATATGAATTATCTTACCACAATATACTATGATAATTAATGTCGTGCATATATAATTATACTGTGTAATGAGAATTGACACATTAAAGTTACGTATATATCACAGTAGATAGTTAAATAGTAATGGAAACATCTATTATGAAAACATTTGCCTCTGCAACGAAAGCTACTCTATTAAGTGAAGCTTCGAACCCAACTGAAGCCGCGCTATTGACCAAAACTTGCAGTGTGTTGCGTACTTATTCTAAATATCGGATTAACTCGACAATGATTATAATCGTTAAATAATTATTGTATTTCATAGTAAATTATTATGATATATCAAACCATGTAATATATACGAGATTAAACAATTACGTTAATTTGATACTGAATGACCGTATGAGTTGTAAGTTATAGCCAGTTTAAAGAATTGCCGCCATTTAACTATCGCCAATATAGTTTATGTGTGTCAGTGAATATCGTCTGTTTCATTAATCTTAGCCCGGATGTTTGGTGTTCACTGTTGTAGCTTGGGGGAGATTTAGATAGCAGTTACGCAGTATTGGAACCTGATAGTGACTTACATCTGTGTGTGTGAGAGAGATGTGTTCACGGGGATATATAGTGTATTCTGGCCTTACGTTTACGTTGAAGGACCCGCAGTGTGCGGCTCTCGGGTGGCATGATATAAGAACATAAGAAAAATGGAAATCTGCAGAAGGCCTGTTGGCCCATACGAGGCAGACCCCTTCTTCCGTACACCCCTATTTGTTATTTTACACCTTTATGCCCTACACTACATCTCTAACTATAACTTATGATATGCGGGGTTGTGGAAGGGAGGTTGTGGTAGATGTAATAAAGGAATTGGGTGGTGTTATGGGCGTTATTGAAAATTGGGTCTTATAGGTAGGATGGTTTGGTGTGGAGTGGTATGGTTGTTGATGGGCCTTCATCTCTCTTAACCCCTTTTGTACTGGCGCTCACCTCGCATCACAACAACGTAAGTGGAGTTCAGCTTTTCACATGTTCTGGAGATATACATTCGTTGCTGTTTGTTTCCTCGATTCCCTCTTCACTAATGGGGCCTCTTAGGACCACAAATTCAAGCAACCTTTCGCGGTGATATTTGCACATTCTCGGTCACAATCATTACGTGTCAAACTTTACCTTTTTTCCGAAATTATTTGTTATTTGCCCCTTGCTGGCAATATAAATGAGGGCAATATGTATTTTGGTAACGTATGTGTTTTTTGTATTATAAACCATTTTCTCATTAGTTCTTTCATTGATTGGTATGTTTTAAGGTGTTTTTTCCGGGTATTCTGCAGAACAACAACTCCTGGGTTACGGGATTCCTGTCTGTGTGTTAATTTCATTAATCGAGTTTAGGAGTAAAGTTGGTTAGTGGAGAGAACGTAATAATTATGGATTTTTTTTTTTTCGCTCTTACCTTACTCAGGGGACCTTACTGATGCGCGGATAATTGCTACTTTTCTTATTTTGTCAATTTGATTTTCACTCCACTATACAATTTTCAGAGTTAATTTTGTACAGCCAGTCCAGGACACTTTGTTTACATTCTAGCCTCCTCGGAGGCTCCTCCCCGATGTTCAGTACCCAATCAGAGTGGAGCTTCACCTACAAGACGTCAGTAAATATTTATTGGTACTTTCCTGTTATCGACAGCCAAAGCTGAAAATTGCAGAGTAAACACTGTAGACTTTATCGACTTTTCTTTCGGCGCCCATCAATCTTTTATTGTTTTAATACCCAACCAGCGGGGGTGTGGGGACGACAGCCCCCACCCACAATACTAGGATAGGTTAGGTAAGCTTGATAGGTTAGGCTAATGTCTTTTCAAAGTTGACTAAATCGAATAAACCCCGTATTCGCAAACTTTCCCCTAGATTGTTGTGGTTTCTGAATTACAATTAACAATGCAAATGCTAATAAAAAGTGCGGTATTATTCTATAATTGCACCTATACGAGCTAAACAAATTATTATTCTATTTAACAGGAAGATACGACGAGGTAAGTGATGTGGTATAGGTGGCAATATGTGGAAATGGATTATAAGGGCATTCTGACCCCCTTTTACCCCCTTACGAAAATCTACGGTTATTCACTCCACCCCAAACTTAATTTCTACCGTTTTATCCAACCAGCGGGGGTGTGGGGGCGGCAGCCCCCACCCATAATACTAGGTTAGGTTAGGTAAGGTGGTTAGGTTAGGCTAATGTCTCTCTGAAACATTGTAAATCCGTGTCACATCTAGATTGATAGACTTTTGTCAGAGGGGGGCGGAATGCCCTTATAATCCATTTCCGCATATTGCCACCTATCCCACATCACTTACCTCGTTGTACCTTCCTGTTAAATACAATAATAATTTGTTTAGCTCATATAGGTGCAGTTATAGAAATTTACCAAAAGTGCTTTCTGCAATTTCTAACAATAAAATACACACTTACAAACTATTACAATATAAAAAATCAAAAAATCAAAAATTAAATAACAGTTGTTGTTGTTCTGCAGCATTACCTTGTGGTGACTAATACTGTAAGACAAAGCTATAGAGAACAAATAGATAATTATATCCCATACGTGACCTAAAATACATATTGTCCATAAATGACGATGACAATAACTCCGGGGGGGGGGGGTGAAGCTCCCCTCTCAACACAAAAGCGATCAAATTAATTGCAAACGTAATGGTCGTGACCCAGAGGGTGCTTATCGCCGCGGAAGGTTGCTTTGATATTACCAGATACTACCCCCTAGATTCAATTACACTACTTTTATTCCAATAAATATAATCCCATAGAGGAACGGGTCTTGTGCAGGGATTTTTTTATTTTTTTGGCAGGCCCCCCCCCCCCCTCCTGTCCCCTGCCCCCTCCCACACACACAGAGCGAATAATACCGTTGATATATTTTGTTTTTCCTTGTCTTTCTGTATACGGGACAACGACCAACCGACTAACACATTTTGTATTTTTCAGCCTCTCATGCAAGTAGTATGCACGTTTACATTTTTCCATTACTGTTGGGGTCAGTGGGAGGTCGGTTTTTGCTATAATGTGTTGTTTGTCTTTAATTTTGATAACCCTTTCGAGATACGATGACGCATTTATTTTTGTGTTTTCTGGCTATTATTCGACGATTTCATTCAAATTGGAAGGATACATTGAAGTCAGAGGGTTAATTGTGATAGTTTTTACCCTTTTAATTCCCATAGATATTTGCTAAGCTGTATAAACCCGTCTAATGAAAGCCAATATATGTTATCACAATGCGTCATATTACTCAAGGGGTTAGAGAACCAATGAATATAATTACCAAAATGCTGAGGGACCATTTGCTCGGTCAAATTGGATTTTAGGTCACGTATGTGTTTTTTGTATTATAATCTTTTTTCTCATCAGTTCTTTCATTGATTAGTGTGTTTGAAGGTGTTTTTCCGGTAAATGTTTATCACCAACCAGTGACGAGTTTTTCATTTTTTTGTTTTTTGTTTTTTATTTGATACACAGTGTTGTTTAATACCAAGGACTGTCGCATTTTACTATTTTCCCATTATCCATCAATCTTAAAACACGGCCCCCGATAGTGGGGAGGGCTATGAAATTCAGGGAAATTGCGGGTTAAAGGCGTAAATAAAGGGGTAGACTAATATTGGAAGAACTCTGAAAATACAATATTGAAAAATAACAAAACATGAAAATGGAAAAACCCGAGCCAAGTTTTGACCAAACTTGGCTCGGGTTTTTCAATTTTTCAGAGTCCAAAATCACAGTAACCTCATTTCGAAATTTGGCTCGGGGCGTAAATAAAGGGGTAATATATATTGGAAGAACTCTGAAAATACAATATTGAAAAGTAACAAAATCTGAAAATGGAAAAAGCCGAGCCAAGTTTTGACCAAACTTGGCTCGGGTTGTTAAATTTTTCAGAGTCCAAAATCACAGTAACCTCATTTCGAAATTTGGCTCGGGTTTGTTTGTTTTTCAACGTGGATAAAGCCAGTAAGAATGTGGTTAACATTAGCCTAGCCTAACCTAACCTAACCTAACCTAACCTAACCTAACCTAACCTAACCTAACCTAACCTAACCTAACCTAGTATAATGGGTGGGGGCTGCCGCACCCACACCCCCGCTAAATCCATGAAATCCGAGCCAAGTTTTGTCATTAACCTAACCAAATAACCTAACCTAACCTAACCTAGTATTATGGGGTTAACATTAGCCTAACCTAACCTAACCTAACCTAACCTAGTATTATGGGTGGGGGCTGCCACCCCCGCTAAATCCCTTAAATCCGATCCAAATTTTGCCATTAACCTAACCAAAGGATCTAACATTACCTTCTCCTAACACCTAGTAGACATACGACATACCATAGACGACATACCTTAATAAGAGGCTGAAGAGGTTGATGCAGTAGGTTCAGGAACTTCAGGTGGATCGTCAGGAAGTTGAGGTGGATCATCAGGTTCGTCGTCAAAATCAGGTCGGTCAGACTGAGGAAGAGGGTCAGGTCGGTCAGACTGAGGAGGGTAGAGTTTTGCAGCTTCAATCAAAAACTGATGGTAGGCGTGGCGTTCATACTTCTTGATAAACATGTAACGCCCAAGGTATTGTGAGAGATATTGTGGACGGATACCAGGGCGTTTAATGTATTCCTTTACATCTCGCCACAGCCTTTCTACATTTTGGGTATGTATGTGTGGATTCTCAGGATCAAGGAAGTTGAGGCTGTGGTTGACTGTCTAGTGATTATATCCTTGCTGATCTAAGGTCGCATACACTCTCCAACAGTCAGAATAAATTGTAGAACCAGGCCTGATATATTTGAGTATGATAGGGAAAAGAGTTTCCATATTGCGTGTTTTTTTCCTTCTGAATTATCCCCTATTAGTGGAACGATGAATCTGTTTTTTGACACTCTCTCTATCCCACCAAACAGCCAATATTGTTCCAAGTGCCGCCCAACGTTGAACTTGGCCTTGACAACAAATGTCTCGTCTATTTCAACGACGACACCTTCACCCCCGATTGGCTGCTGGTTTTCAAACCAATAATTGGTCACCTCACAACAAAAAGACCTCCAATCTACACTCGTTTTCCTGGATATGTCCAAATTTAAAGTGGTTTTTCTATGCGAGAAATCCTTTTCCACAATTTTTTTTATAAAACCAAGCACCTGCCAGGCCTGTAACTTGGTTTGGTGTAAAAAACTGCCTTTGTAATGGGACACACTATAACCACAAACACGGCGTTTTTTTGTTTTGTTAATAAAGAAGGAGTAATTACAAAGCCACTGATTTCTGTCTATGTCTCAATTTGTTTTCAGTACAAATTTGCGAGTACACTGCCTTTGACAATTGGGACACGCTACACTCTTGGGCAAAACACCGTGGTCTTCAAACACTTTAAGGCTAGGAATGTTCTCAAAATGCGTAGTCTTAATAATAACGTTCGGTGTAGGACTACAGCCACCACATACTAGCTCCATCATGAGACTGATCCGGGAAATAAAAATACAAAACTACAACAAATTACCTGAAAAAATCGTAGCACATACGACCTCCGTGTTCGGGCTCCATGTTCAAACTGAGCCGGGCTGGCCTGGCGAGGGGCGTGCCGCGTGACGTGATGACTGAAAGAGTGTGTGATTGGTTGAACATTTGATGGAAGGCTGTGATTCGTTCCATGAGTAATGAGAAGCATTGTGATTGGTTCATGCTATGGTTCATGATTCATAAAAAGACCGCTAGGTGTAGTGACGTTCGACTGAAAGCTTGAGGGTAAGAGCTCCCGAACGACAGCCATTGTGTACTATTGCGCCGCGGTCATCGACAGGGAGATATTTTTTACAGTTTCTCGTATTTCACTGATAACGAATTTGCGACGGTAAGTACATATAAACAACAAAGTATCGTTCATGAAAGTGATAACACACTAATAATCATCGATGGGGCCCGTCACTGGTTGGTCGGTAACTTAAACCGTTTTTCCTTCTGCAAATTCATATTTACCCATTATTTTGCAATATTAAAACATGCCCCCTAAAATCATATTTTGTCATTACCCTAACCTAAAAACCTAACCTAACCTGGGGGCTGCCACCCCCAGACCCCCACAGGGTTAGCATTGATATAGAATATGACAAAATACTAAAAATACGGTAAAAAAGTTAAAAATATTAGTTCTCAGCTGATCCAAGATGGCCACCATTTTTCCTTCCACCCTTATTAAACCCACAAAGTCTAAGGAAAAATAATTTAATATGCAGCGGTAAAGACATATATTGTGGTGACTAATACTCTATGACAAAGCTATAGTATACATTTAGAACATTATATCCCATACGTGACCTAAAATCCAGTTTGTCCATTTGCTCTTACCCGGTACATTACTGTATATAAGGAATCTTGGGAAGGATGTAGTATCCTGGCGTACGGTCGTCATGTTTACATAGGTCGATTGATCACAGTTTCTATTTTGACGGCTATTTTTTCTGTTATTTGCCCCCTACTGGCAATATATATAATGCTGATAATAAGTCATGGGGAGGTATTCCACACCAATCAAAATAGATGGGAACATGATCGCGAGTGTCTGCAGCCGCTCCGCGTAATGCAAACATGGCGGGCGCCGGCTGGTACGCCCGAATACTACATCCTTGCCCAATTTCAAAACTAATGAGGTTAAGCATGAGGAATAAGGTGGTCCAGGAAAGCTTTAAACCTCCCCTTTAGGATTGCTGTTGTTTACCCGCTCGTTGTTAGTTTGGTTGGTTTGTAGTTTTGTTATAATAAATTTTGTTTTGTAATATATAATTGTAAGCTATAGGTCTTTCTCTCTCTCTCTCTTTCTCAACCCTTTAAGTGAATGCTTGTGACTGTCACGACCGTGGAATATTTCACTTTGTTATTGTCCCCTTTCCCTTTCACCCGAATTGTACTGCCTGTAAATACTTTAGTCTCCCCCTCACTCACTTTTATAGCCCTATCGTTTTTCTTTTTCCTCCCTCTCCCCCCACCTCTCTCTCTCTTTCTGACTCTCTCACACACACACACACACTCACTCATTCACTCTCTCTCTTTTTCACACACACACATTCTCTCTCTCTCTCTCTGTTGCTATATGTTCTGTCTATTTGTCAGTTCTCTTTCTATCATGTTTGTTAACCCCTTCGAGGATTACCGGTATGACACGTTTTGACAGTGTATTCTGGCTATCAACAGACGATTGTATACAGCTTAGGGAGAATCTGTGGGAGTTATAAGGGTAAAGACCGGCCCAATCAACCCTCTGGCTTCCACATACCCTTCCTAATCTGAATAAAATCGTGTAATGATAGTCCGATAGTAGAAAATTAATGCGTACTAAAATGCCGACAGGTTATTCTTCTTCTCCTGTTATCCTTCTTTATTGATCTCCTGATATTCTTCTTTAACATTATTTGTTATTTCTCATTTATTTGTCTGTTATTATTCTTTATTATTCTCTTGTTATTCTTCTTCGGTTATATTCTCCATTATTATTCTCCTGTTTTTATCCTTTATTATTCTCCTGTTATGTTCCTGTTATTCTCCTTTATTCTTCTTCTCTTATTATTCTGCTTTTATTCTCCTATATGTTTCTGTTATTTTATTCTTCTCCTTTCTTCTGCTTCTGTTATTATTGTTTTTCTCTCTTGTATTCTTCTCCTGTGTTTTTGTTTTATTTCACTATTCCCTTCTTCCACTCCTTCTCCTTTCTATCTTTCATGCCAATCTCTCTCAATTAGCATTGTCTTCTTCTTTTCATTTACCGCATCTCTTGCTTTCAGGTCTTTCGCTTTTTCCTCCCCACCCCCTCCCAGTTTTATTATTTTGTTTTATTGTCGTTTCTAATTGTATTGTATTTATTTATATATTTTTTGTTATTGTTGTGTTTATTATAATTATTATTATTAATATTATTATTATTTTATTATTATTTTATTTATTTTTTCAAATCCTCCGCAATGTATGTTTTCCCTTTTGGAAATTTGACCATCTCTTTAGTAGGTGGAATTGCTTTGTCGACTTACTTATTTTCTCTTAACTGTCTTAATATTGAGCCTTTCCTATCCCTTGTTTAGCAATAGTAAACTTGGTGTTACGCGGGTCCTTTTTTCTGGCAATTTTCGATGAGTTCCGTCAATGACGATACCTCAATCAACTAGCTATAAAAGCTAAAACCGATTCGGGCTAACAAACCAGATAGCAGTAGAAATAAACTGGTTTCCATCACTAATCTGCACCCCTCCCCCCACACACTTCCCCCTCCCCCTCCTTACCTCCCATCTCCAGCCTTTTCCCCTCACCCTCAAGGGACTGAGAGTTATCGAAGAGGGGGTCCAGTCCTGACGCTATTTTTGACTTAAATTGTGCTGGCTTAATAATCTAGAAGGGTTAATAGCCTCTGAAGTCCTATTTTAACGAACTAATTCACCACCACCCACACCCCCATTGCTTTCCATCACCAAGCTGTCCCAACCCCCCTTCCCTCCACCCCCACCCTCAACCACACTACCACTACCACCACCACCACAACTGCCAGAACTAATATTTGTTGTGGTGATAGATTGCTCGGACAAACCTACATTAGCTGGTGCCACTGGAAAAGGTGAGGGTGAGTATTGTGTGTTGTGTGTTGTGTGTTTGATGGAGGCACGGTGTATGATATTTATACTTGTTTTCACCGCATAACGTCCAACGCAAAGTGCAGGCGTATGAATGACCTGCATGCTGTACACTCGGATGCCATAGTCTCCAGCACACTGATAAGAATTCCTGGACCCCCTATGTTTTGTTTTATGCAATTAGAACTATCTAGATATATTGTTTAATAGAACTTGCTTTTCAATATATAGTATAGGTTATATGGTTTTGTATTTGATGTATTGAGACTTATATTCATAACATCGTTTCCCAAGATATACTTCCAAAGTTAGAAATAGATGAGGTCCGCAAAAAATTATGAGTTAACTAGGAACTATGGCATCCGAGTGTGGACACATATATTCTGGACCAATATGAACTCTCGAACAGCAAAACAAACTTCCCATGTTTAGATATCAGCTAAAGAATTAAAGAGGACATTAATGCATCACTGGGTCGACACTAAAAATATTGATTTTTATTAGTGTTGTATTTATGTATTTATTTATTTATATATTTATGTATTTATTTTTATTGTAGATCAGTGGTTGGCTGGGTGACACATATGCACTGCACGCCATGCAACAGGTGAGTAGTTCATAGCATTATTGAGACTTTAACCACTTGAGGATTATCACACGATTTAACTGTTTATTCTGGCTGTTAATAAAATCTTTTATTCGGATTAGGTAGGGTATATGGAAGTCAGAGGGTTGATTGAGATAGTTGTTACCCTCTTAATTCCCATAGATCCTTTCTAAATTGTATAAAATCGTCTAATGATGGCCAGAATTTACTGTCAAATTGCGTCATAATCTTCAAACGGTCAAGAAAGAGGAGGGGGAAGGAAGTCGGTAATACTGTATATTATTTGGTAATTTGGGAAATGTAAACTGAAATATTATACTGTTCCAATTAATTTGGCCAAAACTCTTGACCATTAACCTGTATACCTCACAAAACAGTAGAGTACCGGTAATCGAGCTGTTATGTCTCGCATTTGGGAAGGGTCAGCCAAGGAATAGGTTTGGAAATGTACAGCCCATTTTCTCTGGCTCATTTTGAGTTACAGAGGATAGGGTTCACGATTTCTGGCCTACCTATTTGGAACATGATATAGTACTCGATAATGACCCGAGGTAGGTGAAGCATTATTGTTCCACTTTAATGGACATGTAAATATTTGTATGTATCAACGACATTATATGTTTATCAAGTTATAAATATATATATATATATATATATATATATATATATATATATATATAGAGAGAGAGAGAGAGAGAGAGAGAGAGAGAGAGAGAGAGAGAGAGAGAGAGAGAGAGAGAATAAGTTATCGTACTCTAAGATACAAAAGGTTTGCCGGTATAAATGCCAAGTGAGAGTATACTATACAAGTCTGTCTTTCCCTCACCCCTCTCATGTTGTTATAATGAACACACAAACCTTTCTGAAGGTACCAAGAGTGCGTCCATATATTATAAGATATCAAACATGGAGAGGTAGCAATATAGCAGTGTGGCTGTCATATGTAACGGGATATGACTTGAGAGATAAATCTGTGCATTTTTCGGTGGAGAAAGTTCGGTTCCTCCTAAATTACAGGCTCGCTGTTGTTCACCAGGAAAAAATTGACACCTTAATTCTCCCTACCAGAAATTCTTGGAGTTGCAGCGCAGACACGTTGTTTTGTACAGTAAGCGACCTGGGCCCTTTAAATGGCGATATCCCGCAGTTCTTCACCCTCCCTCTCCACCAATCATTCTTAATTATAAGCTATATGTCTTACTTTCTATAGCTGACACATTACCCCCACAACTACCATACTATACAAGCACTTAGTGTAGCCATCTAGTATATAGTAAGTACATGCAAAATCGTAAGAAATCGTGATAAACTTTGCATAGCCTTGGTGTTGAGTATTGTTTATGTCGACTGACGTAGCTCTGGCGCTACTTCGGAAGCGTCCACCAGAGGTCTCCGGTGAATTCCTGGTAGGGAGAATTGCTCGAAATGTCTTAATATCGACAAAGAAATGGTCCGAAAGGTCCATTTTGATTTGGCGACCGATATAAATTATCAAAACTAATGGGACTAAGCATGGAGAAGAAGGGGTTTCTGCCCCCCCCCCCTAAAACAAATGTTTCAGTTAGTGTGGCCGTCTGTGGGATACGGTTTCCATCACTAAATATTTACTGTTGAAGATTTTTTTTTTTTTTTTTTTTTTTTTTTTTTTTTCCAATTATTTAATTATTTATTTATTTAATTTTGCCCGACGTCGAGTAGGTCGGCCCTCCAGTGTCAGTGCGTTGGTGATAGTGTGTGGGTTGGTTGGAGAGAGTGAAAATAATTATTTTATTGTGTGTGGTAATGCAAGTGTGGGTGTGAAGAGGAGATTGTGTGAGAGTGGGGGGTAGGGGTGGGATTTTCTGTTATGATTGTTATTATTAATATTTGAATATAGCTATTCACTGTTCTAAGTGTATGAAGAATACAAAAGGCAAAGTTGCCTGTAACAATTGCCCCCCCCCCCCCCCCCGCAAGATATAGTATTATGAATGAAATGCTAATGAACACGACATTAATACTATATCATTATAATCTAAACATGTCCTTAGAATCTAATCACTTTGTGGGTCCCGATTTCGATTTTCGGCTTTTGCAATCATTTATAATGTATTAACCCTACAATATACTGTGTGAAGGGGTTAGATATTAAGGACGTTTGTATATTAAAACGATATAAAATAATGTCGTGCACATTGGCATTTCCTTCATAATACTATATTTACATGTTTCAGTACTACCATTTCACCATATTGAGGTTGGTTTTAGTGTAACACTCAGTGCATGTTCCTATATATCGACAAGGGATATATATGTACGAAGAGTGTGTGCTAAACCTTTAAACCTTCGTGGTAGTACAGTGGTAGAGCACTGTCGTCCTGTTTGTGGGTCTGAGTTCGATTCATTGCATTTGCAATCATTCATCATTTGTTTACCCTACAATGTACTTTATGACAAGGGGTTAGATATTAAGGACGTTTTTGGATTTATCATGATATATATATATATATATATATATATATATATATATATATATATATACAGTATATTGTTTTTCCACCATAATCCTGGCTCCTAGGCGCTGATACCACTTTCCTCCCTCCATTGCACTCCACCAGCCACGCCAGAACCAATCTTCGTCACCGTCTTCTCTACATGTCATACCTTCTCTCTCTCTCTCTCATCTTTGCTATCCTTTCCTTTCATTTTCTCTTACTCTTAGGGCTGTTATCTCGACTAGGATTAAAGCCTGGCCAGCTCGCAAGGATCGTAAGACATGTGTGGCCAGTGTATATATGTAAATATATGTAAATATCTCTCCATAAGTCTGTACAACCATCTTTCTGACCTCTCCCCCTGTTACCACCTTTCCTCCTCCTTTCCCACCCCCCTCTCTCGGCCTCTTTAGTAGCATCCTGCAAGTAGTCATTATGGTAATGGTTCAGAAGGCTGTGGTGGTGGTGGTGGTGGTGGTGGTGGTGGTTGTGGTTGTGGGTTGGCACGGTGTGGTGTGGGAGGGTAGGAACGAAACCACCAAACTAGCCAAGTGAGGTAGTAGAAGCCGAAGTTACCAGGCCAAATTCCCTCGTCATCTGCGTGAGGTGGCGGGGTAGGAGAGGGAGGAGGGTGAGAGGGAGGAGGAGAGGAGAGGGAGGGGGTGTGAGGAAGAGGGAGGAAGGGTGGAAACAGAGAAAATGTGTTGTGGCGACAAGGGAAAACTACTATAATCTCGAGGTGAAAGAAGGAGGGGTTGCCACAAGTTGTTTGATCCACCTCCTGCAGTTTCTTTGGTTAGCTTAGGGTATGATAAGATAAGTTATAGTATGTAAGACTAACGTTAGGCTAGAGGCATAGGCCTATTCAGCTTGGATATATGTGATTCAATCAAACAAAACTATATTAATTTGTGTGTAAATCTTGCAACTCAACATTACAGTAAGACTTATTTACCAACGAAACTCTCGAACTAGGGTGAGGTTCTGTGTGTGTGTGTGTGTGTGTGGGAGGGGGGGGGGGGGCATAAATAAAGTAGCCTTAGAGTGACTGCTGCCCCCGTCAGTATGTTAAGGGGGTAGTGCTTGGGTTTTGGACTACATATTTATTTATTTATATACTTTTGAGTTTCCTCGCTAGACATCCATCAAGCTTAGAAAAACAGCCCCTAGACCCCCTTTCAAGATAAATTTGTACATTTTTTGGGAGAAAATTGTCCCGGCCAAAGGCCGGTTCCTTCTTAAATTAGAGGCTTGCTATCGCTCGCCAGGAAAAAATCGACACCTAAAGGGCACGAAAGGTTTTAATATTGACAAAAAAAATGAGGCGAAAGGTCTCAAAATCGCCAAACTAACGGAACGAACGTCTTATAACCTTAAAACTAATATGCTAAACATGAGGGAGAAGGGGGTCCAGAAAAAGCGAGTAGTACCCCCTTAAGAACCTTATTTCCTCTCGGGGGTAAGAATATGGATATTTTCTGAAAGTGTTGAAGGCGGTGTCACGCAAGCTATTTTGCCGTCAGTATTTACGGGCAATTGTACTCTGACATCTTCAAAACTTAAGTGTTATCTGAAATCAGCCACCTAACATAATCTACCTTCAGTCTAGTTTCAGATTCGAACGTGAAAGTGCCTAAAAATATTACGAGAACAAAATTGCTCATCGAAAATTGCCCTAAACATAGTTCGTGTGACTCTGGTTTTCGAAGGCAGGGATGAAGGAGGTTGTCGGTGGTCGATGGTGAGGCTCTGTCTTCTGGGATTTTTATAATGTTAACCAGTTCAACCTCTTGCCTCTTCAAGATTGTATATGATAAGCTTATAATCTGTCTTTCCCTCATCCTATGACTTAAACTGCTTCAAGCTCCGAATATCCAGGCAGTTTTACTCTAACGTACATTGATTTTGGCTCTGTCACTCTTTCAACTTTGAGAGACACACCTGGCCCAGGCAGCTTCGCCTTTTGTCTCCTTCACTCATATACGGAAAAAATACATTGGGAATGTATATGGCCATCAGAGCTTTAATGGAGAGAGTCTTTACCATTTCAACTCCTTCCTAAGCTGTATAAAATCGTCCGATGATAGCCAGAATAAACTGTTAAAAAGCGTCATGATACGCAGAGGAATATTATTGTAATTTTGTTTCCCACCTCCCGACAAAAAAGCTAAAACACAAGTGAAGGCCTGTGGCAGATAAGACGGCGGGTGTGCAGAGTTAGGAGCTTATATAATTATATTATAAGGTCAGTGAGTGTGTGAGAGTGAGAGAGAGAGTGTGTCTGTGTTTGTGAGAGAGAGAGAGAGAGAGAGAGAGAGAGAGAGAGAGAGAGAGAGAGAGAGAGAATCTGTGTATCAGGCACTGCGTGGGAGGATAACGTTGGTGTTAATCCTTGGCGGGTAATTGAGGCTTCAACTCTTGCCTTTTCACGTGAAGATATGAATGAAAGTTACAAATACATACGAGTACCGCATGGGAGGAAATTTGGTTGAGT
This sequence comes from Paralithodes platypus, assembly GCA_032716605.1. NCBI lineage: Eukaryota > Metazoa > Arthropoda > Malacostraca > Decapoda > Lithodidae > Paralithodes > Paralithodes platypus. Next base: position 17,492,372 of record CM064567.1, read on the forward strand.
AAATCAGTAATACATTTATTTCTTTAGTTCCTGATTTGGTATGAATATGTGAGATTATGATTGTCTTAGATTGTGATATAGATATTTATAAAGATATTGTGTACGAATATGCGAGTACCTCTGTATTTGTGGTTGCTCTGTGTGTGTGTGTGAGAGAGAGAGAGAGAGAGAGAGAGAGAGAGAGAGAGAGAGAGAGAGAGAGAGAGAGAGAGAGAGAGAGAGAGAGAGAGAGAGAGAGAGAGAGAGAGACAGACAGACGAGAGGAGGGGGCGAGGTAGCTGTGAGGGTGTTGATATGGTGTCACTGGCAGTTTAATTAAGTTCTTCAACAAAGTTTATGTGTGTGTTGGGCCAGATTAATTATATTTTTTCTTGCGGTATATATTTTCCCTTGAGCCGTTGTTTCTGCACGTTGATGACTATAATATTTGTTTGACTAAGTTTATAAAGAGCCTGTGGGAGTTAGTATTAGATGGAATGGAATGAAAATTACGCCATTGTTTTGAAAAGATTATTATTATCATCATAATTATATTTTGTAATGGTTGGTGTGTGTTATGGCAGATTAGGTTTGATTCTTTACACGTTTTTTTTTCTCATTCAGCAGAAATAATACATAATTTCTGTGTGTGTGTTTTTTTTGTTGTGCTGATATTTATGTTAGTCCTAAGAACTAGAGTTGTGGAGAAATTATTAAGGGGGAGGTAGTCGCTTTTTCTGGACCCCCTTCTCCCTCATGTTTAGCATAATACTTTTGAGATTTTAAGACGTTAGTTCCGTTAGTTTGGCGATTTTGAAACCTTTCGTCCCATTTCGTTGTCAATTTTAAGACCTTTCGTGCCATGTAGGTGTTGATTTTTGTCTGGCGAGCGATAGTGAGCCAGTAATTTTAAGAGAAATCGGCCTTCGGCCGGGACATTTTTTTATCGAAAAATTTACAAATTTATCTTGAAGGGGGATTTGGGGGGTGTTTTTCTAAGCTTGATGAAGGTCTAGCGAGGAAACTAAAGAATATATGAATAGGCTAAATCAATTAATAGAAAAACAAACGGCCACTATCCCCTTAAAGTAAGAGACGTAGTGACAAAAACAGATAATATATACTATTTGTTGAAAACCAAGTTCCATCCATAAATCAATCCAGGTAGTAATTATCTCCCTCAATCAATCTTCCCCTCATCTTATGACTTAAACTGCTTTAAACTTCGTGTGTCCAGGCATTTCGACCCCAACGTCCCTTGAATTCGACCTTGTTACTCTTTCGTCTTTGGGGGAGACACTCGTTACAGTCAACAAACCTTTTGTCTCCTTCATACACATAGCCAAAACAAAGTTATTATTTCATACAGAACATCCTAAGGGGGCCACGATATTTGTATAAGCGACTGTACAGTTGTCCAAATAAGTGATGTCGCAGCACTAAATATATTTCAATCAATAATTGGTATCAGCACTATCTAAACATTAATTCATCGTTTCGAGCAATATATACAAATATGTTCCTATCTTTACACACCCTATTCAATATCTGACAGACATTAATACAGCACACAGCGAGCAAAACGTAATGACAGCGGCGAAACGACTTAGTTAGCCAACCGTACCATGTTATTGTCCCCTGATGACATCAACTACCAAACAACACCGACGAAACTGTATATCTGTAATCTCTCAACAATAAAATCACTGCACTATTTTGAAAACATGTCCAAATGTATTCAACAACATTAGACGTAAGCTTCAGGGGTAAGCGTGGAATAATAACAGTTTTAGTTGAGCCTAGGTGCAGCATTAATATTTGTGCAATGCTTTCGTGACAACACTTTGTTTCCAATTATATGAAGTAACAATAATTTTTCAACATTGACCCAGTTTGCCCTATTGAACGTATCTTCGAACGCACTCGAGTGAATGTTCTTTGTTTCGAATATAATATATATATATATAATTATTCATTACTTATGTATTTGTATTTACAAAGCAAACAGTATAATTTTTTCCTTGTGGTCTGGAATTCTATTATGGTAGTAGTTTCAAACAGTGGAGAGAGTTTTCCTTCGTCTTCAGGAAATGTTGCAATCCTTATTATGATACTATAGTCCATTCATTACAGGTAGGCCAAAACTATTGACCTCCAACCTCTGTAGATCAATAAGGGCTAAAGCAAATGGGCTGTAAATCCCCACACCTATTCCCTGACTGACCCTTCCTAAATAGTAGATCTTTCGCCCCATTTCTTTGTCAATATTAAGCCCTTTCGTGCCATTTAAGTGTCGTTTTTTTCCTAGCAAGCGATAGCGAGCCTGTAATTTAGTTGGAACCGGCCTTTGGCCGGAACATATTTCTACCGAAAAATTACAAATTTATCTCGAAGGTGGGTGTTTTTAGTTTGATAGAGGTCTAGGGAACAAACTACAAACAAATACAGTTAAAAAAAAAAACCCACACAATTAAGATATAAAACAACTGCCCTTAACCCAGATCCTACCAATTGCTGCTCTCTCATGGCTCTGGGTCAAGGCCAAGGAATAGTGTCGGAAACGCAATCATCCTCTTCTCGTTCTCTGTAATTCTTCTTTTTAATCAACGGCCTTGAATTACTTGATTTACTGTGGAGGATCTGTTGCAACAATGCTCTGCTGGAACCTATATTGGCAAAAAGAAGTTCAAAATATTTACATTTTTTTCGATAGAAAAATGTACAAATTTAGCCTGCCGTCCAACAAAAATAAAAAATATGCTGGCTCGCTACCGCTCACCAGTAAATAATTGACAGCTGGATGGGGATAAACGTCTTAAAACAGTAGGCTGAATGGGGCCAAACAGATACAAGCCAGAGAAAGATAGAAAAGGACACAACAAAAACAGGTCACCCCCATTAAGCTTGGGTTGTCGTGTATGTGCTTATATGTTCTGTAAGCATGTCTGTGCTCTGTGTGTGTGCGTGTGTATTTCTTTATGCAGCTTGCCCAATTAGCTGTGATGCAAACTTATTTCCATAAAATCAAATACACTGACGCACTAATATCGCAACTCCCTCACCCTCCTTAATTATTACACTTCCTATTAATTACTGTTCACCTTCCGCACCACCTGTCATTACCCTCATAAATACCTTAATGGGGTAGTGCTTGGTTTTTGGTCGATATATATATTTATTCATTTATGTTTAGGTTTCCTCGGTAGACCTCCATCAAGCATACAACCCCCCCCCCCCCCCCTTGCACCCTTTTAAAGATAAATTTGTACATTTTACGGTGGAAAAAAATTCCGGCCGAAGGCTTGTACCTTCTAAAATTTGAGGCTCGCTATCGCTCGCCAGGAAAACATCGACACCTAAAGGGCAACAAAATGAGGCGAAAAGTCTCATTATCGCCGAACTAACGGAATGAACATCTTAACATCTCAAAACTAATATGCTAAACATGAGGGAGAAGAGGGTCCACAAAAAGCGAGTACTACCCCCCCTTAATTATACACTTCCTATTAATTACTGTTCACCTTCCGTACCACCTGTCATTACTCTCATTATAAACACCTTAATCGCGCCCTTCGTGGACCCGTCGCTGTAATTATATTATAACTTCCTTAACTTCCTCGCCTAAGCAGTCTTTCTTTATTAGACGATTTTATTAACTTTACTAGTGTTATTGGTAGTGATGTAATAACGATGATAATTAGTATGGTAGTGGTAGTGAAGTAATAACGATGACAATTAGTATGGTAGTGGTAGTGATGTAATAACGATGACAATAGTATGGTAGTGGTAGTGATGTAATAACGATGACAATTAGTATGGTAGTGGTAGTGATGTAATAACGATGACAATTAGTATGGTAGTGGTAGTGATGTAATAACGATGACAATAGTATGGTAGTGGTAGTGATGTAATAACGATGACAATTAGTATGGTAGTGGTAGTGATGTAATAACGATGACAATTAGTATGGTAGTGGTAGTGATGTAATAACGATGACAATTAGTATGGTAGTGGTAGTGATGTAATAACGATGACAATTAGTATGGTAGTGGTAGTGATGTAATAACGATGATAATTAGTATGGTAGTGGTAGGCCTAGTGATGTAATAACGATGACAATTAGTATGGTAGTGGTAGTGATGTAATAACGATGATAATTAGTATGGTAGTGGTAGTGATGTATTAACGATGACAATTAGTACGGTAGTGGTAGTGATGTAATAACGATGATAATTAGTATGGTAGTGGTAGGCCTAGTGATGTAATAACGATGACAATTACTATGGTAGTGGTAGTGATGTATTAATGATGACAATTAGTACGGTAGTGGTAGTGATGTAATAACGATGATAATTAGTATGGTAGTGGTAGTGATGTAATAACGATGACAATTAGTATGGTAGTGGTAGTGATGTAATAACGATGACAATTAGTATGGTAGTGGTAGTGATGTAATAACGATGATAATTAGTATGGTAGTGGTAGTGATGTAATAACGATGATAATTAGTATGGTAGTGGTAGGCCTAGTGATGTAATAACGATGACAATTAGTATGGTAGTGGTAGTGATATAATAACGATGATAATTAGTATGGTAGTGGTAGTGATGTAATAACGATGACAATTAGTATGGTAGTGGTAGTGATGTAATATCGAAGCCAGTTAGTATGGTAGTGGTAGTGATATAATAACGATGATAATTATTATGGTAGTGGTAGTGATGTAATAACGATGATAATTAGTATGGTAGTGGTAGTGATGTAATAACGATGACAATTAGTATGGTAGTGGTAGTGATGTAATAACGATGACAATTAGTATGGTAGTGGTAGTGATGTAATAACGATGACAATTAGTATGGTAGTGGTAGTGATGTAATATCAAAGGCAGTTCGTATGGTAGTGGTAGTGATATAATAATGATGATAATTAGTATGGTAGTGGTAGTGATGTAATATCGAAGGCAGTTAGTATGGTAGTGGTAGTGATGTAATAACGATGACAATTAGTATGGTAGTGGTAGTGATGTAGTAACGATGATAATTATTATCGTAGTGGTAGTGATGTAATAATGATGATAATTAGTATGGTAGTGGTAGTGATGTAATAACGATGACAATTAGTATGGTAGCAGTAGTGATGTAATATCGAAGGCAGTTAGTATGGTAGTGGTAGTGATATAATAACGATGATAATTAGTATGGTAGTGGTAGTGATGTAATATCGAAGGCAGTTAGTATGGTAGTGGTAGTGATATAATAACGATGATAAGTAGTATGGCAGTGGTAATGATGTAATATCGAAGGCAGTTAGTATGGTAGTGGTAGTGATATAATAACGAAGACAATTAGTATGGTATTTTTTTTTTTTTTTTCTATATTCCAACTCACTTCCTTTCGGGCATAGGCTGAGAGCCTTAACATTCACCGCTTTACAATGAACAGTGAAGCCCGTGAGGTCTTGTTCCAGTCTAGGGAGTGAGACATGTGAAGCACGTAGAGTACAACGAGCACCTGCCATCTTGCCTTCACATGAGGCACGGTGCTCACTCATGGCCCGAAACGACCCCGTCTCTGAAGCCACCTCGTTCTCGTGCTTCACTGTCTCACCCCCTACACTCGGACTCTCACACTTACACACACACAACGCCACCTGTTGAGCAGATAACTCACCAGGCATTGCACCCCTATAGCATATTTTGAATATGGGAATATTCATACAGTGCTATTTAATCAGGGAACAATGAGGGTATTTTATTGACGTTTCGGTGGGCTTGTGGTAGTGGTAGTGATGTCATATCGAAGGCAGTTAGTATGGTAGTGGTAGTGATCTAATAACGAAGACAATTAGTATGGTAGTGGTAGTGATGTAATAACGAAGACAGTTAATATGGTAGTGGTAGCAAGCATTATAATAACGAAGACAATTAGTATGGTAGTGGTTGCGAGTGATGTAATAACGAAGACAATTTCTATCGTCTAATAACAACCAGAAAACCATCTTTTGTGCTAATAAAGAATAATAAAGGTACACAAATAATTGCGTCATCGGTCCTCAGAGGGTTAACATTGGGTATTAAACCTTTTGGCTATAGAAATATCAAGGTAAATGTGCAAGAAACCCTGCCATATCCCCCCTACATTAGGTATTGTAGGCCTTCCTGTGTCCCCCTGGCAGCCACCAGTATATTACACCCTGACGTAATCTGTGGCCACCGAGGACCATCATTGTTGGTCCTAATGGTGGAGGTTGGACTGGTCATGGGGTAGTGGCTGTGTATGTGTCTGTGTTAGGTGTGTGTGTGTGTGTCCGATTGTTGGTGGTAATGGTGGGGGATGTGAGGGCTGGACTGGTCATGGGGTAGTGGTCGATTGGTGTGTGTGTGTGTTACTTTTGTGTGTGTCAGATTGTTCGTGCTAATGATGGGGGTTGTGAGGGCTGGACGGGTCATGGGCTGTGTTCGAGTGTTAGGTGTGTGTGCATGTGTGTGTATGTGTGAGAGGGAGGAGGTGGGGTAAGTTGTCGTTAATGTGTGTGAGTGTTTTTGTGTGTATATAACGTACGTGTATGTTTTGTATAAGAGTGGTTTTTGTAGCTGTGGATTTATACAATATGCATTTTGTGTTGATGGTGGTTGTTGTTTTGGTCGTAGGGGTAGTGGTGGTGGTTATAATGGTAAGCGTGTATGGTGGTAGTGTCGATGATGATAATACAGGCATATATAGTCTGGTAGTAACACTGGTGATGGTTATCGTGGTAGTGGTAGTGGTGGTGGTATTAAAGTCTGCCACAATCTCAGCCTTTACGCTCCACTGGTTATTTTACTGATAATCGAGGGACTAGACTCTCTCTTCTCACTAGGAGATCAAGTAACCTGCTCCTCCACTACCGCCAATATACTGTACGGTACCGGTAAAATGACGTAAATTCGGACGGGGAGGTAACTTCGGACACTCTAGAAAACTTATACAATGAACCACAGTTATGGGATAAATACATGATGTTATGGAAAAACAAGTATGTCTGCGGAGTTCTTCCATAATGCAGAGTCATTTTTCCATAACTGTAGCTTACATACTGTTATCCAGAAGTGTCCGAAGTATAGCCCCCGTCCGAAGCTAGGTCAGCCCTTTCAAGATACGATTCGCATTTATGTTGTATTTTTTTTTCTATGTGAGGGAGGGAGACAAAAGGTAGAACTGCCTGTAGCGAGTGCCTCCCTAAGAGTTGAAAGAATGACAGGCCAAAATCAAGGGACGTTCGAGCCAAAATGCCTGGACGGACGGAGTTATTATTAGACGATTTTATTCAGATTAGGATGGGTATACGGCAGTCAGAGGGTTGTTGTTGTTGTTCCCCAAGCTGCCTGGCCGAACAGCCCCAAGGCCCCGAGCAAGGCCAAGGCCATAACCGAGCGCCCCCACAGAACCCTCCCTGCCAACCACAATAAAGCCTGGGTGACCGAAGCCACTCCATGGCGGGGAGCTGAGGAGGGTGTGGAAACGCCCGGGAAACCAAAGCCCCAGCCAGGGCCCTCTGCCCCTCAGCAATTATGAAGAGAAAGTTGAGAGGCAAAGGAAAAATGTGATGCTTTGGCTTCCAATCTTGGTAGATTGGGAGGTCAATCCATGGATGAGACGCCGTCACTTGAGATCTAGAAAATTTATAAGTAAAAGGAACAGGCAGAGTAAGCTATGGGTACGGCAGAGATCGCTCAGTTCTCACTCTGATAGACCAGCCCATCACCACATGACTAGAACCCAATCCTCTCAGCATCAGTTAGGAAAGGCCCTAGAAAGCCGCCTTTAACGGGGGGGGGGGGGGGGGGGATAGCTCCCCTATTTCAACCCTTTCGGGGTTGGGCACCCGCTCGCCAGGAAAATATTGACACCTGGATGGGGGTAAACGTCTTAAAACAGTAGGCTGATTGGGGCCGAATGGATGCAAGCCAAAGAGAGAGGGAGAGAAAGAGCAAACAAGCGAGGTGGGCTCCCTTAACTTGATAAATGTTATACACCGATCTTTTCATTACTTTATCATGCAAAATCCTTTTCACCTTCCCAACTTATTCATTATTTTCTGTTTTTGTTCGCATCTCCGCTATTCTGCTCTGCCTCTGCCTATATTCTCCTACCAAATAATGTTTTTTTCCATGACAGCCTCAGAGCCCGCCCCACAACATAATTATATCCATATATTATCTGCGGGCTTACTGCCTGTCAGGACCCCCACCTTTATAACACTAAGCTTTGAGAGAGAGAGAGAGAGAGAGAGAGAGAGAGAGAGAGAGAGAGAGAGTTGCATAGATTTACATATATGGACTGACCACACAGATTACGATCCCAGCGAGGTGGTCAGGACTTCTATAATTATAATTCTAGTAGGGATAGTTAACCAGTAAGGGAAATTGGAAGGACAGGGTAGCAAAGAAGAAGGCTCTCTCCCCACCCTTCGTTCCTTCCGGCAATTAACCCAGGAACGACGAGAACACTCTTAAGAGGTTTTATTGGGCAACGGCAAGAAAGCTCTTAAGAGGGAAGGCCTAAATTTGTTTTAAATAACCCCAGTAGCACTTAACAATTTTTTGTTTTCCCTCCATACCTCATATCACTCCTCTACATCCCTTCCTTCCCCCCTCCCCCCCCCCCCCTCTCCCTTCAATTATCACCTATTTTCCCTGTTATTCTCTTATTCAATGGTATATTTTCGTGTAAACATCTCCACACCGATCATAGGGTGTGGTCATCTGTGTGTCTATGTGTGGGAAAGAGCGAGAGCGAGAGATACAGGCCTCGGTCTCTCTCCAGGCCTCGAGAGAGCAGGATGTGAGGCCGGCTGGCTACAATTGTTGACTGAACCACTCGCTTACAATTCGCGATTTTGACCATACAAATGATATTCCCACTTGTTTTATTGTTGTTACAGTTTTTTTTTTTTTTTTTTTTTTTCTATATTCCAACTTACTTCCTCTCGGGCATAGGCTGAGAGCCTTAACATTCACCGCTTTACAATGAACAGTGAAGCCCGTGAGGTCTTGTTCCAGTCTAGGGAGTGAGACATGTGAAGCACGTAGAGTACAACGAGCACCTGCCATCTTGCCTTCACATGAGGCACGGTGCTCACTCATGGCCCGAAACGACCCCATCTCTGAAGCCATCTCGTTCCCGTGCTTCACTGTCTCACCCCCTACACTCGGACTCTCACACTTACACACACACAACGCCACCTGTTGAGCAGATAACTCACCAGGCATTGCACCCCTATAGCATATTTTGAATATGGGAATATTCATACAGTGCTATTTAATCAGGGAACAATGAGGGTATTTTATTGACGTTTCGGTGGGCTTGTGGTAATGCACTGATACCAGGTACAGCACAAATTCCATCCCAATAATATCTTCCCATTGATACATCGGGATTTGAACCCGGGACCTTTGGATTACCAGGCCAGTGGCAAGACCACTTCACCACACCTCCCCTACTATCCTTACTATCTTCATATTAAAGGTAAAATAGGCGCATATGTATAAATAATAACTATATTTATCGTAAAATGACGATTATAGGCAGGAATGGAGCCTAATATTGCCGCCCAGAACTGTGGTGTTCACTACACCCTGTGCGTGCTTAATGGGTTAAGAAAGAGAGAGAGAGTGTGTGTGTGCATGAGTGAGTTAATAGATATGGTTGGTGAAACATAAATAACATTGGTAGTCAAATTATAGTACCATCATAGTTGGTCACTAAAACGTACGTACGTGTGTGTGTGTGTGTGTGTGTGTGTGTGTGTGTGTGTGTGTATGTGTGTGTGTGTGTGTGTGTGTGTGTGTGTGTGTGTGTGTGTGTGTGTGTGTTTACAGAATGCTTGGAATTAAGGCAGAGGAAGCAGTAGTAAAAACATGGGAAACTACAAATTAACCCGGGAACGGCGAGAACACTCTTAAGATGTTTTGGTGGGCAAGGGCGAGGACCCTCTTAAGAGGTAAGGCCTAAAAAATGTTTTTTTAAAAGGGCCCAGTAGCACTTAAAACTATTTTTTTTTCCCCCCTCCATGGATACCTAATATCACTCCTCCACATCTGTCAAAATCCCCCCCCCCCCCTTCCTTCACCTATTTTCCCTGTTATTCCCTTATTCATTGGTAAATTTTTGTGTAAACATCTCCAAGCCGGTTCTATGATGTGGTTATGTGTGTTACGTAAGGTAGAGACTGGGAGAGTGTGAGGGAGTAGCTCAGTACTGCTTCAACCCTTGAGAGAAGAGGGTGTGAGGCCGGCTGGCTCACAATTGATGAACCGCTCTGTAATAATTCGCTCGACCATCCAAACGATATTCCTTGTATTATTGTTGCTACAGGTTTTCATTAAACGTAAAATAGGCGCATATGAATAAGTAATAACGATATTTATCGTAAAATGACGATTATAGGCAGGAATGGAGCTTAATATTGCCGCCCAGAAGTGTGGTGTTCACTACACCCTGAGCGCGCGCGCCGGGTTAAATACACTACTAGATATACCGTACTAGAGGAAAAGACAGAAAAAGAGAATTACTACAGTATTTGCCTGAAGAATGAAACCCTAAGAGAGAACAAGAACAACAATATAGCGATAAGGAATGGGGTAGCCGTAAACAAGGGAGGAACAAGCTCTGTTGGCCCAAGGTACTGTGGGGCTTCATGCTGTAACCCTATTCTTAAGGGCAAATATGTCGTTTTTTCTGGTCCCCCATCTCCCTCGTGCTTAGCCCCATATGTTTTGATATTTTAAGACGTTCTCAATATTATTTTTGCGATTTTAGGACCTTTCACCCCATATTTTTGTCAATATTAGGACCTTTTGTGCCATTTAAGTGTCGATTTTTTCCTGGCGAGCAATAGCGAGCCTGTATATATAGGAGGAATCGGGCTTCGGCCGGGAAATTTTTCTACCGAAAAATGTACAAATTTATCTACCGAAAAATGTAAAAATTTATCTTGAAGGGGTTCTAGGTTTTTGTTTTAAGCATGATGGAGGTCTAGCAAGAAAACTAATCAAAACAATAACTAAATAAATAAAACCCCCTAAAATATATCCCCTATCCCCTTAAATAAAATAATACACACAGTTAGAAGGAATAGTTAGTGTCTCAAAAACCTTGTATGTCCTTCTCAGGGAAGTAATCTTGGTGTACAAAATAGATACTGTGTAGTGCAGCCAATTCATTATAAAATCTGAAAGACACCATTTTAATTTCTTGAAGACTGAATAAGAATTATAACGTTTGAGGAAAGTTTCTTCCAGGTAATAATATTTCCATATATGCTAGTGCTCAGCCATTCCATTCTAACTTTTAACTACAGATACGTGCCTGTGTGTTGTAGGATAAACATCTTACAAAATACACTATGAACCCAAAATTGAAATACTGCAAGAGATAATACAAATAAGAGAGGAAAAGAGGAGGAAAGTAACGCCCAAGGAAAGAAAACGAAATAGAGAGTAAACACAAAGCCGAGGAGAGACTGAGATAAATTGAAAACGAAAGCCAATATTGCTTCGGGTGTTGTTAAGAAAGAGGAACAGCAGCAAAAACGGGAAAATCGAGAAGAGAGAGAGAGAGAGAGAGAGAGAGAGAGAACACGAACACGATTGCAGGAGACAGAGCCAGAAAGAAGCAGAACCATTTCCCAGCAACCTAATTGCAGTGGTTCCTAAACGGTTGGCATTAAAGGAGGCGACTGGCCCAATGAACCCTCTGACAACTTTTGAAATGTTGCATATAAATTCCATATACCTCAATCTTGTTACCCAATCTAGGTCATCCCCTTGAAGATTATGACTCACTTTGACAGTTTATTCTGGCTATCATTAGACGATTTTATTCAGTGCACTGAATAAAATCGTCTAATGATAGCCAGAATAAACTGTCACAGTGAGTCATAATCTTCAAGGGGTTGACCTAGATTGGGTAACAAGATTGAGGTATATGGAATTCATATGCAACATTTCAAAAGTTGTCACACAAGAATTACCATAAAGGTTGCAGGAAAAACCCTTCATACTGTTTTCAGTTTTCTTAAAGAGATCGTCTAGTTCGTACCATTTTCAGTCTCATAAACATTATTTGTGTTCAAACTACAATCAGACAATCTTATTCAGTATTGGAAAGAAAGAGGATTACTTTTGATAAATCTTCCCCCAGAAAATTACATTTTAGATACTGATACTACTAGAAGATGTAATTTAGCTTAGGAAAGCTCTTTCTGAGGCAAAATAAAACAACAACACTATGCTATCTTGTAGACGTTAGAGACGGCTTTTCAAGCTTATTTACAGACAAACATACGGAGGTGAAAGAATAACTAAACATACAGCCAAGTATATGGGTCACACAGATACACAAATAATATATGGGTCACACAAGCACGTACAAAATATATGGGTCACACAAGCACGTACACAAATATATGGGTCACACAAGCACGTACAAAATATATACGGTTCACACTAATACGTAACAAATGCACTCTAAGCATTTGTGAGGGGGAAAGAGGGGGAAATACTGACAGCGAAAGAGAAACGAGGGAGTAGGCAATAACTGCAACGATGGATGAGGGCTAGGAAAACAAATATATGGACCAAAAAACGTGGGCCAAACAAATGGAACTTAGACGTAGAAGGGGTGACGGTGCTGTAGGGAAATGGTGCTGTATATATAAATGTTTATAGGTGTGAAGGTGATTTCTAGTACGAGAGAGAGAGAGAGAGAGATAGGCATACAAGCTGTATGCAAACGGTGCTTTGCTGCATACAGGGTATTTTGTGAAGGTGATTTCTAGTACGGGAGAGAGTGGATGAGAGAGAGTGTGTGTATTTGTTTGTGTGAGTGTGTGAATGAGAGAGAGACAGAGCAACAGACAGACAAAAACACACACACACACACATCTATACACACAGTCACAGTGAAAGGGAAGAACATATACAGAACGAGAAAGGAGATACGAAACACCAGAATAACAATGAAAGGAACTCCTAAATCTTGTTAGTCGAGGGTAAGAGGAAAGACTGAAGAGGAGTAAACAATGAGTAAATGAATAAAAACACAGGCACAGAGAAGAGGCAGGAGAAGAAGAAAGGTAAAAGGCAACAGGAAATAACAAACAATAATACAATAGCACTGGATATAATTATCAAAGGCATTTGATAGATACAGTCTGGCATCAATCCTTATTGTCGAAGATGTCTCACTACGGCCTAGCATCATTAGTTCCACTAATTTCTTCTTATCTTCATAACAGAAAAATACGTGTAATGGTAGATGGCCTTTATTCTCAATTTCACTCAATAAATGCTGGTGTTCCCCAGGGATCAGTTTTGGCCCCAACTATATTCCTCATTCATATCAATGATCTCATATCTACCCCTCATAATCCAATACATTCCTACGCAGATGACTCAACACTCCACAGTTCCTTCACATTCACCAATTCTTTCACCCAACCCGATCTTATAAATTCAAAAATACACACTGCAATTTCTCTGAACCAGGACCTTTCTAGAATTAATGAATGGGGACAAAAGAATCTAGTTTCCTTTAATGCACAGAAAACCAAGTACATTCAATTTCTAACCGACAGAATCTCACCGACTCCCATATATTTTTTAATGATGTAAATATTCCCACTTCCCCTAGTATTGACATTCTCGGTGCAACATTAACTACTAACTTGAGCTGGACACATTATGTTAGAAGCATTGCTAAGAATGCCTCTAAAAAACTGGGACTCCTGTACAGAGTTCGAGAATTCTTCACTGACGAGCAGTTGGCCGTAATATATAAAAGTCATGTGCGTTCTCAGATGGATTACTGTTCACCTCTGTGGAGTGGAAGTGGAGTGGTTGCATTGAGGCAGTTGGACAAAATTCAAAATAAAGCTATTAGATTAATCAATAACCCTGTAATCACACAGGACCTTCCTGCATTATCCATACGAAGAAACGTTGCATCCCTTGCATTATTCTACAGATATTTTCACAGCAATTGTTCCGAGGAACTTGCTTCTTGCTTCAATTGTGCCGCCTCTCCACATCTTTCCCCGTAGAACTAGGGCAGCTGAGAGCGCCCATGAATTTACACTTTCTCCTCCACAATGCAGAACTTCTGCTTATCAAAATTAATTTATCCCTAGAACTACTACTCTTTGGAATTCACTTCCCTCGATTTGCTTTCCACAAACTTACAATCTACAAAAGTTTAAATCCAGTTGTTACAAACATTTTATGAATGGAGGATGCCTTTAGGCACATGGACCTTTTTGTTTTATCTGTGTTTTTCCTTCCTCCATTCATTGTCTCGTAAAAAAAAAAAAAAAACAAAAAAAAATACTGTACTCACCCACGTTCAATCTCTCTGACAACGACCCACCAACATGCTTCCTCGCGGGGGGCCGGTGTCAACTCAACCCCCCCGCTAATTGAACCCACTGTCATACCCTATTAGCCTAGCTCAAATCGAGTCCATGCCAAACGTAATTTTTTTTTCTTCTGAGCTGTTCTGATCGTTCCTGCTAAAATTATCCTGGCTCTACCGACACGTCTCATGCGCAGTTCTGCTGTTGTAACAAGGCTTATAATCTTAATAGTATATCTAATTTCCAAAACGTAGACATTATTTGATCTCTCTCTCTCTCTCTCTCTCTCTATATATATATATATATATATATATATATATATATATATATATATATATATATATATATATATATATATTTATATATATATACCGGTATATATATATATATATAAAACATATATTACAGAAAGGAAGTGAGTAATGGAATGTTGGTGTCTTATAACAAACTTTTGTTTTCTGCTTCGCCTTCGCTCGCTTAGTAATCATTAACAAAATATACGGAAAACGGATAAATATCAACATACTACTGTATGGTGTAAAATTATAAAATCGACATGTAAATAATGATAATACAGTATTTAAGTTAGCCCAGTACGGTATATAAGGAGATATAGTCGGTGTTGTTCACTCTTCATACACCCTGCTTTTATCACAAGGCAGTAATAAGTCTTCCTTGGCGTAATTTCCCTCTATTTTACCCTAGGGACCCTCCCCCTTCAGAACACTAAGAATGTATGGCGATAACTCAATTTCCATGGTGTTCATGTTAGACACGGCATTACGAGCATATAAAGTAGAAACCGATTCAATCGCATAGAGTTCTACGTGTTTATTTATTTGGGAGTAGCGGGCCAATGATGCCCCACGCCGTCTGGTGGAGAAATCGGAACTAACCCCGTGCACTATGATATTACCACAGCCAGGGCACACAGTACTCGCACACGTTGGACGCTACATATGACAATATTGCTATTATTATTTGTTTGTATTATATTAGAAATCTCAGTCTCAGTCTCTCTCTCTCTCTCTCTCTCTCTCTCTCTCTCTCTCTCTCTCTCTCTCTCTCTCTCTCTCTCTCTCTCTCTCTCTCTCTCTCTCTCTCTCTCTCTGAGGTTAATATCAATCGATTTTCACGCTACACTATTTGTAGATTAACACACACACACACACAGAAACGGAAGGCAAAGTTCAGTGTTATAAACCCACATTCTACGCTGATTTCCCTGATAAAACAATGAGGTGTAAATAATTGTGTTCTTTTATCTAATTAACACTCTTTTAATAATACAGGTATGTTATAATCTGCATCATCTTGCAGTGCTGGGTTATACGAGTAGTTCTATGTGCAACATCTGCATCAGGTAATATTATTAATGATAAGAACGTGTATTAATATACAGCTAACATTCTTACTGTTTCTATGAGATACTATTAGAATATAGAACATTATCGTTACCGTATCATGATTTTAGAATCTAACTTCGATGAAATTCTGTTTATTATGGAAATATATGGGAGTATACTGTAACTAAGCATTATTTAGTTTACCGGATATATAATTTAAGTTCTAATTTACAGAATAACACACACACACACACACACATACACACACACACACACACACACACACACACACACACACACACACACAGTGGTCCGTTGCATATTGGTTAGCGCACTTGGTTCACAGCCAAAAGGACACGGGTTCCATTCCCAGGCGGGAAAGAAACATTTTGGCAATTCTTCTTACACAATGCGCCTCTCTTGACCTAGCAGTATAAATAGGCCGCTGGAATAAGAGGCCACTTACGACGTCTTGTTTAGTGTTGGTGGTCTATTACTAGCTGGACGGGTACCGTACAGGTCAACCAAATACTCAAAATTCAGATATCGGCAATTGGCTGATTACAGATTACATGCCACTCCAACCATTCATTAACACTTCACGCAATATATTCCCAGGTCGAACTTTTTTCGGTAAAAATAAAAAAAATACAAAAATAAATAAAAAAACGTGAAGCTTTATTTATGGGAAACTGAGGTGATCAGAAAATCCTCAATACTCTCTTACCCACATCACACCTAGTCATCCATTCAGCAAGGTTGTTGAACGCGGTAGTATGGTTGGGATGAGCGGGAGTGGGGTGTCGGAACGTTTACCGGTGGCAAAACGAGTGGGAAGAAGGACAAATGACAGACCAACATAGAAGTGGAGCTAAGCGGAAAACCACGTCATAACAGGACCAAAAAATTAAACAGTAGGCTATATGGATAACCATCCATTCTCCAACGCCGAGGTAGCTAAGCAACATTTGCAATTTCAAACTTCTACAGAAACTATACGCAAGAGATGAAAGGAGATGGGTTATAAACATAGATCACCAGCTGTCAACCAAAGCTAACCAAGAGGCACAAACAAACCAGGCTTGATTTCGCTCAACTATTTGTTGACCAGGGCATTGACTATTGGGCACGAGTTGTTTTGATACTGTCAGAGAGGCTCCATAATAGTACCAGGACGATTAAAATTGTATCACTTAGCCGAGATGGCGGGGGTTCTTCAAATAAGAATAAAGGTTGCTTCCTTTATATCCGCTCATGGCCGAGTGGTTACGGTTTCTAACTCTCCCAAACATACCTGGAGTGAGGGGGTTCGAATCCTGGCCAGGATACCTCTCTCTCAACCAAGAGTTGTTTTCTCAGACAAGAACACTTTCAGCTCAACCACGCATGGGTCGAAGACTGCGCTGTTGGAGGTCTAGGAACACATGGAATGTGAGTTAGTCCTAGTTGATATTGTGCATACTATATAGTAGTCATCATACAGAGTAATACTTTCCATCATATCACTCTTGGCTGATTTCATATTAACCGAGCATTATAAAACATCTTAATTTCTTTACTCATCCACTAATACCCCTAACTTACTAGTTAACTCCTTACTTATATTGTCCAAATACTATTAAGCTAGCATGACTTGATATAATATGCACATTAACCACTCCTGTCTATACCATCGGTTGTTTACCTAAAAACCAACCACGTTCGGTTTAGTAACTCATCCTAGCCACTTCGCCCGCCACTATCTGTGCAATATAGGATAGATCTTCCCCTATTACTTCCTTCCCCCCTTAGTGAATGCATATAACTTGTTTGCGAATATAATACATAATACCTTACCTAAACTATCATTGGTGAATAGAGAGACCAATTTATCATGAGGATCAATAAATATATAATCATTAATCCCATTAGGATTGACTAATTTTGTCAGTTTAATCGGGCTTTTCGTTAGAGGGTTTATACAACTTAAGGAGGTT
Organism: Paralithodes platypus; assembly: GCA_032716605.1. Taxonomy (NCBI): domain Eukaryota; kingdom Metazoa; phylum Arthropoda; class Malacostraca; order Decapoda; family Lithodidae; genus Paralithodes; species Paralithodes platypus. The sequence continues at coordinate 17,510,067 of CM064567.1, forward strand.
CTGTAGGAATTATAGGGACACATACTATGTCACATTTACCCTCTGACTTTCATATTCCCTTTCTACTCTGAATAAAATAGTCTCCTTTTCTACTTTCAATATAATAGTATAATGCTAGTCTGAATAAACTGCCAAATACGCGTCCTAATTCCACTAGGCCTACATAAACATTAACATAAACAAAAATCATAAAAGAGGGATTTGTTCAGAGGGCTGACTCCATGGGCTGACTGACCCATGGTATAAAGACTAATATTAGTCTTTATACCATGGACTGGCCCATTCACGGCGGATCCCATTGACAATCAGCACATCATAGCCATATATCTAATGATGTGTCAAAGCTTTCTGTCGTTATTGATCCTACTGTAGAAATCGGTAGCCTATTTTACATATCTACCAAACTGTTGCATGCTTATCACGGAGCAGCAGTCCGTTTTCCACATCGTCTTTGTGGATCCCACTTACAACTTAAGCATCTTTATCATATCCTCTCTTACTCTACACTTCTAATTTATGCAAGCCTAATGTTTTCCCAAGTCCCCTTTCTTTTGTACTGACCATATCATGTATTTCATGATATTCACTACCTCAATAATCGTTTACTTCTGTTAAATGTTCTAACCCATTCTGGCTATAATTCCGTGTCATTTGGCCTTAGGCCTAGTCGTCAGGCGTTAGAATATTATTGATGTTCTGTTCTATTATTATGGATTGTTTTACCATTCTTCTTTGTACCGTAACTTCCAACCAATCTATGAACACTGGACAGCAAAATTAAAAACATAATACATGTGAACCCTTACTAAAGACGCGTGACATTTTAAAATTACATTGTTGTTATTCACGCTTCTACTGTAGATATATATTAATAACTCTGATTTCAAACAATGTTGTATTGTTTTTATGGTTTCATATCACGACTGACGATGACTTCCAAACCTTTTGTAATAATTGAGTTACTTAATTCCGTGTTAGTTAGCCATCTAGATACCACTGATATTGCGTCTTGCCCCTGTTACCACTCAGATTGGTGAACAAATTATATATTTGTTTCTTCTGAGATATAGCTGGTGGTTACTGGCTACCCTGGCCTAGAGTAAGGGAGATGGGTAATGGAATCGGACATCACAAGACTGCATTGAGCTATTGAATCTCCTCATACGGGAGATATATGGTGCGTAATTATTGACGAAACAAATATTGTTAAATTTATATCCTGAAATTTCTGTCTATTTCCCAATGTTCACTAAACTGCATGTATTTATCTACATTAAATATCAACTGACAAGGTATTGCACCATTCGGGTAGGGTATCAAATTATTTTTGGAACCATGAATCGTTATCAGGATCACTAATTCAACCTATATTTAGTGTCATTTGAAAAAGTAGCAATCTTTTTAGTTAGGCCTAAATCAAGGTCGTTAATGTAAAAAATGAACAATTGATGAACTAAAACTGACCATCGTGTAAGACCCCCACCTTCACTACACCCCAATCTGATTGTATAGGCTACTGTTAATGTTAATGTTTGGTTTCCTACTAATTAGCCATGGTCTAATCCACGTAATATAGTTCGCCCTATTCCAAGAGCTGCTTCTTTAATCAGCAATCTTTCATGTGGATATTTATCGAAAACTTTACTGACATGTCAATATCTTTGAAGGTATTTTTTGTCTATTTATGGATTCGTATGCTTGGGAAAAGAATGGTTAATAGATAGCGAGACACTCGCAGCCAACACGGTTAAATTCCATTACAAGATTGATGATTAAGCATTTAACAAATGTGACAGCAGCATACTACTCTTAATTTGACGTTTTTAATTTAGTCAGTAGCCAGCCCTTATTCCCATAAGGGGTAGGGAGTATCAACAAGAAACGCATGAAAGGAGGCAAAACAAGAGGCGGCATGGGAAGAATCCATACAACAGTTCGCACACAAACATTCGGAAACCTCAATCACTTATTAGCCCCCAAGATGACTGGCTTCACCTCAGATGCTATAAACGTTCGGACAAATTAAGTCTCTTAGTCATTTAGCTGCATCAAATTACATTTTATGAGTAACAACTAATACAGTTGATGCATATAAACGTTTAGGATAAGTCATAAAATCTATACCCGGTGTCAGCGAACTTGGAGCTAATCCTGATCGCATAACATCTTATAAAGAACAAAACAAATATATGAGTAGGTCAGGAAATACTGTAGATGTAGAAATTGACTACCCGTTTCTTGAGCACTTTCTGGGTTATATAAAGGCTAAGGATAAGAATTACAGCCAATGTCGCTGACACCAACACCAAGTATAGTGTTAAGGAGGCCGGGGCTCTTATTAAAACAATCACTAACAAGTGTATAATAGATTATAAAATAACAATCTATGGAATTTATTGTGTTCATTTTAAGTTATGTATACATTGTGAATCTATAAAGTAGTGACGCTTACCATTCTGTGTGTGTGTGTGTGTGTGTGTGTGTGTGTGTGTGTGTGTGTGTGTGTGTGTGTGTGTGTGTGTGTGTGTGTGTGTGTGTGTGTGTGTGCTAATCTACAAAGTTTGTCGGGCGTATATCTATTATATTTAGAGAGAGAGAGAGAGAGAGAGAGAGAGAGAGAGAGAGAGAGAGAGAGAGTACAAAGGAGTACAAAGGAGTACAAAGGAAATCAAGCAACAACATATCTAGTGACCCTTCTAGGTTGCTTGTCCTCCAAAACACTGAGGATCAAGTGTCCAAACAGTGGTTTAGAGTGGGTAAGGGAACATTGGAAAGGGAACTACTGCCCTGCCACTAACGTGGCAGGACTAGGAAGTTAGTAGGGGACATATGGGTTAGTAACTGAGGGGAGGATAAAGTTATTCATTTACAAATGCAGTCAGTCGCGGGTTTGATGCGAGATATTTGTCTAGGCGGAATTTTAATGAATCAACGGTGCTGCAGTCTATAACGTCTCGGGGAAGCCCATTCCACAAGTTGACAACTCGATTGAAGAAGAAATTCTTAGATTCGTGCGAGTTAAAAGATTTACCAATAATTTTGCAACCGTTTCCCCGCGTGTAATTAGATTGGTCGATAGTGAAGTACCTACTACAGTTCATATTGTCGATGCCTTTGATGATTTTGAACACTTGAATTAAGTCGCCTCTTAATCTGCGCTGGGTTAAAGGAAATAGATTTAATTCTCTAAGACGCTCTTCGTATGGTTTGTTCTTTAGGCTAGGTATCATTTTGGTAACTCTACGTTGAACTCGTTCTAGCTTGTTTATATATTTTTGGTAATAAGGGCACCAGGATTGAACGCAGTATTCCAGAAGAGGGCGGACTAAGGAATTGTAAAAGGTTAGGATAACTTCTTTGGATTTATGCTCAAATGACCTGCCTATAAAGCCAATTATTTTGTTTGCCTTCTTAACAACTTCTGAACATTGTTGACTCGGTTTTAGGTTACTCGATATTGTTACTCCCAGATCAGTTTCTCTGTTTACATTCTTAAGCTGAGTGCCATTCATCGAATAGTTTGCTTTCTCATTTAGGTATCCGATATGTAGTACTTTACATTTATCCGCATTGAAACTCATTTGCCAAATTTGGGCCCAACATGACAATTTATCTAGATTGTGTTGCATATCGTCAACTTGTTCTTTTGAGAGTACGCTATTTGCAATTTTTGTATCGTCAGCAAATTTTGAGATTGTGCAGGTGAGACCCTCATCTATGTCGTTGATGTAAATTAGAAAGAGAATTGGTCCTAGTACCGATCCCTGGGGTACCCCGCTACTTACATTGGTCCATTTAGATGCCTTACCGTTTATGACTACCCTTTGCTTTCTGTTGCTGAGCCAATTTTCTATCCATTTCAACACACCGTCTTGTATTCCATGCGCTTTTAGTTTTAGCAGTAAACGTTTGTGGGGAACTTTGTCAAAGGCCTTTTGAAAATCAAGGTATATAATATCTACAGCTTTACTCTCATCGTAGAGGTTGAGGATATCGTGGAAGAAGTCTAAGAGGTTTGTTAAACAGGAACGTTTTTTACGAAAGCCGTGTTGAGTATCTTTAAGTATGTTATTTTCCTCTAAGTGATTTACGAGTCTGTCTCGTATGACCGTTTCTAGCATTTTACATACAACTGAGGTTAAGCTAATTGGACGATAGTTACTGGGTAGGGATTTGCTGCCTTTTTTTAATATCGGTGTTACGTTGGCTAGCTTCCACTGATCAGGCATAGTTCCAGACTGCAAGGATTTATTGAATGGTAATGTCAGTGGTTTGGAGAGCTCATTCTTAGCTTCCTTTAGAACTCTAGGCGAGATTGTATCAGGTCCTGGCGTTTTATTTACCTTGAGTTTATCTAAACAATTCAATACTTCTCTCTCTGTAACGGTGATATTGCTTAGAACATCTGAATTATCAATCTGAATCGGCGATGGTGTAGGGATATCACTGAGGTCTTCTGTTGTAAAAACTGATGCAAAGAAGGTATTGAGGGCATTACTCATTTGTACTTCGTCTTTGGTGTATTCTCCTTTTTCATCGACTAACGGTCCAACAGTTGAAGTAACTACTTTTTTCTTTCTGATATAACTATAGAATTCTTTCGGGTTTGTTTTACTTTGATTCGCAATATGTAACTCTAAGGTCTTTTTACTTTGCTTAATTAACTTTTTGGCTTTGCGTCGTAGCTCTACAAATTTCACCCGTTCTTCGTCATTTTGTGAGGATTTTAATCTATCATTAGCAAATTTTTTAGCAAGCAGGCAGTTTGAAATATCTTTATTCCACCATTTGGGCTTATTATTATGGCCTGGACGCCGTATTTTCGATGGTATGCAGTCTTGCACTGCTTTTAGGTAAGTGGTTTCGAATAACTTCCAAGATGTATTTATGTCGTTATTGTTAATTAAAAAGCTCCAGTCAGTTTCTTTAAACATAGCTCTAAGTTTATGGAAGTTTGCTTTCTTGAAATTAGGGACTTTTTCGATGCTACTATTTGGTTCGTTACTAGTAAACTTTAAAGTGAAAGTTATCGTACGATGGTCGCTGTTACTGAATTCATCACCAACATTCAAATTCTCTATCAATTCTTCTTTTGTTGCAAGTACAATGTCAAGAACGTTATTACGACGGGTCGGCATTCGAACAAATTGATAAAGCGAACTCTCTTGCAAGTTCGTATACAAGTCATGTCCGGAGTGTGAAGTAAGAGTATCGCCCCACTTGGTCACAGGTAAATTAAAGTCGCCAAAAATTACGGTATCTTGTGAGTTACTTACATCTGCAATTTGTTCGTAAATTTATCGGTCAGTTTGCACTGATTGAGCTGGAGGTCTGTATATTAACGCAAGTATTATTTTTGTACCTTTATTATTCTTTATTAGCACAAAAGATGTGTCGACGTTCACAATTTGAGGTTTTGACACGAGGGTCGGGTTAAGACTTTCTTTGATATAAAATAAAACGCCACCTCCATTTTTATTTATTCGGCTGTTCTCAAACATTACATAACCGGGAAGTGAATACTCTGCTAAAAAGTCTCTATCTTGTGTATTGAGCCAAGATTCTGTTATGCCAATCACATCATAATTTTCTGTAAACACTAGTTCCTCTAAATCTGAAAATTTATTGCGTATGCTACGAGCGTTTGCATAGAAAACCTTTAAAGTTGCGGTTTTAGAACTCGCAGATCGTTCTTTCATCGAATTTTTGGTTCTGGTCGGATCTACATTTACATTCATGGCTGTTCTCGGTCCTCGGTCGTTATCCCTGACGGTTTTGAATTTGGGTCGTGTTGGTGGAGCTTTATCCAAATTCGCGGTTCTTGACGGATTAGTATTTAATTCCTTTGTAGATTGCCGTCCTCGCTGTCTTCGGTCCTCCTTCCTGGTTGTCCTGTGCTGAGTCGATTTCTTCTCCGAAAATCCTTCACCGCATCGTTGAGAAGACGCCCAAAACGCGCTGCTCCCACCTGGTTCAGATGAACTCCATCGTCCGAAAACAAATAGTCATCGTAGTAGAAATTGTCCCAGGTGTCGACGAATCCCACGTTCTCCTTCCTGCAGAGGTTTGCTAGACAACAATTTGTGCTGGTGGCTATGTTGTAAAATCGGCTCTCTACACCGAGCCGGGGGACGATTCCTGAGACGATGATCCTTGATGACTTCTCCTTAAACGACTTGATCAGCTGCTGGTACTTTAAAAGCAAATCTTCCGACCGGGTTCGCTGTACATCGTTGGATCCAACGTGGATGACGTACATTGTATTAGCATGGGCCAGCTTTGATACTTCGTCAACTGCTGCAACTACGTCATCCACACCACCACCAGGGAAACAAAAACGCTTCCTGGTCTTAGGTGCCCTGGCGCAAAACTCTGTGAGCTGACCACGTATCATCGAGTCTCCCACGAGCCGGACTTCTTCTATTTCCTCTTCGTCATCTGAGTCTGCGAGTATCTGGAAACGGTTTTGACACTCGGTAATCGGTATGTGTTTCCTGGTCTTGGGGCAAACGTTGTTCCTCACGACACGGAAGTTGTCTTGAGGGGGAAGAGAGTTGCTATTTGTATCTTGAGTATCGGAAACATCAGCTGAAATGGCTACTGTAGGCGTTGAATTGTTGGCAGTTGACGTTGGGGCGTTGGTGGCTGCTGGAGTTGCGGTGACAATTGAAGTTTGTGGCACTCCAACGTTGAGTGTTACAAACTCTTGGAGTGATTCCAGCTTCATGGTGAGGACGTTGATCTTGTTGTAGGCTTCATCTAATTTCACTGTAAAATTCTCTCGTTGCTGGCAGAGCCGGCAGACTTGAAGATCGATAGTAGCAAACATGGACTCACCAAACCTACCGGCGCAGTTAGCACAAGCGCGAGGCATGGTGACAGTCACTTTCTTCAGATCACTTCACTCACTTAAAAAACAATTCACTCACTTTACAACACTTCACTCACTTTAAAAACACTTCAATCACTTCAACAAATATGCTGAAATACGCAGAAATAGGTTACCAGGGGTGATAGCCTAACCGAAAACAAAAATGTTGAGATACGCAGAATTAGGCTTCCAGGGGCGATAGCCTAACCAAAAGTTTTTTTTAAAAATTGAAATACGCAATAATAGGCTACCAGCGTTGAATAGCCTAACCGAATATAATAAAATTGAAATTCGCAGAAATAGGCTACCAGGTGTGATAACCTAACCTTAAACAAATATATGTATAACAGAATATGTAACTAAATATACAATTCACCAAATAGAGATTATATAAAAATAAAGTGTGACTGCTCACAAGGGGTTAATATACTGTGTCAACAGATGACCCTGGTGTCACTGTAGCCTAGTAAAGCAGTAGCCTACTCTTTTTAGATAAAAAAGTGTATCAGTCAAAGGTTATTACAAGATCGTGCAAGCAACAACTAAAATTACAGATATACTGTATATAGCTACAGTAGGATACTAAATACAATATCTACAAGAGTTAATAATAAAACAGATTGGCTGGCTATAGGCTAGGCTAGGTTTGGGTTCGGTTAAAAGCTTGGCAGGTTGGGTTAGGCTAGGTTAGTTTGTACAAATACCACCCTTAGCTTAAAGTAAAATCAGTCTGAGGAGAAAAAGTCAAGAATATATCTAGGGGGAAAAGATAAATGAATGCACTTAAATTTGGTACAAAATTTGCTGGAATTTAATATGTATAATCCCCAAAAAAGGTTTGTTTACAAAATGGTGTCGGCGTTAGTCCCTGTAGGCGGTTAGTTAGTAAACAATATTGTTTATTAGCAAATTAATATGCAAAGCTTTACTTACATACAAGGCAGTTAAATAGATACTTACTACAGTAGGTAATGGTTAAAATTAGGGGCTACGATTTTATATAAAATAGTAATAAGAGAGCGTTTGTTTACAAAGCAAAACAAAACAATAGATGGCGCTAGTGGCGCCCTGTCCGAGCAGGAGTCTTGTGATAAACACAAAGTTTATCAGTCAATACACAGCGAAATATCGTGCAGTGTTACTTACTTCGCTACAGGATGGTTAAACGTGCTCTTAACCACCTTTCATGCACAAGAATGAAGAGGATGAGTAGTTAATACTCAAATTATGATCGATATCGTGAGAGCGTTGACAGAGCGTCTGCAGCGTCTGGCAGTAGCACGGGGTGTCGAAAGAGAGAGAGAGAGAGAGAGTACAAAGGGAGTACAAAGGAAATCAAGCAACAACAGATCTAGTGACCCTTCTAGGTTGCTTGTCCTCCAAAACACTGAGGATCAAGTGTCCAAACAGTGGTTTAGAGTGGGTAAGGGAACATTGGAAAGGGAATTACTGCCCTGGAACTAATGTCCGTGGCAGGATTAGGAAGTTAGTAGGGGACAGATGGGTTAGTAACTGAGGGGGGGATAAAATAAAGTTATTCATTTACAAACGCAGTCAGTCGCGGGTTTGAAGCGAGATATTTGTCTAGGCGGAGTTTAAATGAATCAACGGTGATGCAGTCTATAACGTTTCGGGGAAGCCCATTCCACAAGTTGACAACTCGATTGAAGAAGAAATTCTTAGATTCGTGTGAGTTAAAAGATTTACCAATAATTTTGCAACCGTTTCCCCGCGTGTAATTAGATTGGTTGATAGTGAAGTACTTACTACAGTTCATATTGTCGATGCCTTTGATGATTTTGAACACTTGAATTAAGTCACCTCTTAATCTGCGCTGGGTTAAAGGAAATAGATTTAATTCTCTAAGACGCTCTTCGTATGGTTTGTTCTTTAGGCTAGGTATCATTTTGGTAACTCTACGTTGAACTCGTTCTAGCTTGTTTATATCTTTTTGGTAATAAGGGCACCAGGATTGAACGCAGTATTCCAGAAGAGGGCGGACTAAGGAATTGTAAAAGGTTAGGATAACTTCTTTGGATTTATGCTCAAATGACCTGCCTATAAAGCCAATTATTTTGTTTGCCTTAACAACTTCTGAACATTGTTGACTCGGTTTTAGGTTACTCGATATTGTTACTCCCAGATCGGTTTCTCTGTTTACATTCTTAAGCTGAGTGCCATTCATCGAATAGTTTGCTTTCTCATTTAGGTATCCGATATGTAGTACTTTACATTTATCCGCATTGAAACTCATTTGCCAAATTTGGGCCCAACATGTCAATTTATCTAGATTGTGTTGCATATCGTCAACTTGTTCTTTTGAGAGTACGCTATTTGCAATTTTTGTATCGTCAGCAAATTTTGAGATTGTACAGGTGAGGCCCTCATCTATGTCGTTGATGTAAATTAGAAAGAGAATTGGTCCTAGTACCGATCCCTGGGGTACCCCGCTACTTACATTGGTCCATTTAGATGCCTTACCGTTTATGACTACTCTTTGCTTTCTGTCGCTGAGCCAATTTTCTATCCATTTCAACACACCGTCTTGTATTCCATGCGCTTTTAGTTTTAGCAGTAAACGTTTGTGGGGAACTTTGTCAAAGGCCTTTTGAAAATCAAGGTATATAATATCTACAGCTTTACTCTCATCGTAGAGGTTGAGGATATCGTGGAAGAAGTCTAAGAGGTTTGTTAAACAGGAACGTTTTTTACGAAAGCCGTGTTGAGTATCTTTAAGTATGTTATTTTCCTCTAAGTGATTTACGAGTCTGTCTCGTATGACCGTTTCTAGCATTTTACATACAACTGAGGTTAAGCTAATTGGACGATAGTTACTGGTAGGGATTTGCTGCCTTTTTTGAATATCGGTGTTACGTTGGCTAGCTTCCACTGATCAGGCATAGTTCCAGACTGCAAGGATTTATTGAATAGTAATGTCAGTGGTTTGGAGAGCTCATCCTTAGCTTCCTTCAGAACTCTAGGCGAGATTGTATCAGGTCCAGGCGTTTTATTTACCTTGAGTTTATCTAAACAATTCAATACTTCTCTCTCTGTAACGGTGATATTGCTTAGAACATCTGAATTATCAATCTGAATCGGCGATGGTGTAGGGATATCACTGAGGTTTTCTGTTGTAAAAACTGATGCAAAGAAGGTATTGAGGGCATTACTTATTTGTACTTCGTCTTTGGTGTATTCTCCATTTTCATCGACTAACGGTCCAACAGTTGAAGTAACTACTTTTTTCTTTCTGATATAACTATAGAATTCTTTCGGGTTTGTTTTACTTTGATTCGCAATATGTAATTCTAGGGTCTTTTTACTTTGCTTAATTAACTTTTTGGCTTTGCGTCGTAGCTCTACAAATTTCACCCGTTCTTCGTCATTTTGTGAGGATTTTAATCTATCATTAGCAAATTTTTTAGCAAGCAGGCAGTTTGAAATATCTTTATTCCACCATTTGGGCTTATTATTATGGCCTGGACGCCGTATTTTCGATGGTATGCAGTCTTGCACTGCTTTTAGGTAAGTGGTTTCGAATAACTTCCAAGATGTATTTATGTCATTATTGTTAATTAAAAAGCTCCAGTCAGTTTCTTTAAACATAGCTCTAAGTTTATGGAAGTTTGCTTTCTTGAAATTAGGGACTTTTTCGATGCTACTATTTGGTTCGTTACTAGTAAACTTTAAAGTGAAAGTTATCGTACGATGGTCGCTGTTACTGAATTCATCACCAACATTCAAATTCTCTATTAATTCTTCTTTTGTTGCAAGTACAATGTCAAGAACGTTATTACCACGGGTCGGCGTTCGAACAAATTGATAAAGCGAACTCTCTTGCAAGTTCGTATACAAGTCATGTCCGGAGTGTGAAGTAAGAGTATCGCCCCACTTGGTCACAGGTAAATTAAAGTCGCCAAAAATTACGTTATCTTGTGAGTTACTTACATCTGCAATTTGTTCATAAATTTCTCGGTCAGTTTGCACTGATTGAGCTGGAGGTCTGTATATTAATGCAAGTATTTTTTTTGTACCTTTATTATTCTTTATTAGCACAAAAGATGCGTCGACGTTCACAATTTGAGGTTTTGACAAGAGGGTAGGGTTAAGACTTTCTTTGATATAAAGTAAAACGCCACCTCCATTTCGATTTATTCGGCTTTTCTCAAACATTACATAACCGGGAAGTGATACTCTGCTAAAAAGTCTCTATCTTCTGTATTGAGCCAAGATTCTGTTATGCCAATCACATCATAATTTTCTGTAAACACTAGCTCCTCTAAATCTGAAAATTTATTGCGTATGCTACGAGCGTTTGCATAGAAAACCTTTAAATTTGTTATTTTAGAACTCGCGGAACGCTCTTTAATAATATTTTTGGTTCTTGTCGGATCTACATTTATGTTCATGGCTGTCCTCGGTCCTCGCTGTCTTCGGTCCTTATTGCTGGTGGTCCTCGGTTGCCTCTGTTTTTTTCTTGGCGTTGGATGATTTATGTCACTGCTGCTTCTTCTCTGATGGCGTTTTTTGATCCATGGCTGCGGACTGCTTCGTGTAGGAGACGACCCATGCGTGCTGAACCCACAGGGTTTAGATGAGTGCCATCCTTGCGGAACAGAGTAGGCTGGTTGTAGAAGTTGTCCCAGAGGTTGATGAATTCAACTTCTTCCCTCAGACACAAATATTTTAGTCGGCTATTTGTGCTAAAGGCCTTGTCGTAGAATTTATCAGGTGCGTCGATCTTGGGGAGAATGCCTGAGATGATGATATTCCTTGACTTGTTTTTGTAGTGCTGGATCATCTTGCGATATTTCTCCATCAACTCTTCGGATCTGGTGCGCATGACGTCATTTGAACCAGCATGGATGACAAAAAATTTTCATTTGCATCCTTTGTGGTATCTTCGAAGGCTTCCACAATGTCGTCCAGTCCAGCTCCTGGGATGCAAAATCTTTTTCGTTGATTTGGGACTCTGTCGCAGAACTCTTCGACCTGTCCTCGTAGGATGGAATCCCCAACGAGCCTGGTCTCTTCTGGTTCGTCTTCCATCTCTACCAATATCTCAAATCTGTTTGACATTGTGACTGGTAGATGAGACCTTTTCTGCGTTGGCCGTGCACCGTTCCTCATTGGTGTAAATCCGGATACCTGTGGTGGCGGGACTCTACGTACAGGTCGGGGAGAGGAGTGGTTAGAACGGGGGCGAGGGGTTGGTACTGTTCGTGCTAGCAGGCTTCTTGCACGAGGAGTGGGGGAGAGACTAAGGTGAACAGGGCGGCTGTCCTGGTTTGATGTCGGCTCAGGTGACATTACCCCTTGGACTGAATGGCATTACTATCGTTAACTTAAATCGTGTAATAACTCCGTTATTATAAATACTCAACCTCATGTTCATAGAGTAATTTATTCTTATTTTTGTCTGATGAGTCCACCATATAATTTATGAAAAGCATTACTGGAACACCCTGTATATACAGTATATACATACAGTACATATAATAGAACGATATTTGGTAGACCTACAGTATGTTTCTAAATAGCAAACTGTTATGGCTTGTATCATCATTATGTATGTTTATCGTAACCACGTTTGTCAACAGAGGAGCCACACTACTACCCGGAGATATACAGGGAACATTTAATTAATAAGGTATATCAAAGACGTCCATACAATGTCAACGATTGAAACGTATATGCCATAGGAATTTTATTCTAAGACTCCTTTGGCCCTTAATTGCTTTTATGGTTATGTAAGAGCTCCTTCCGCCTTACTGCCTGATCAAAGTGGTTCGGGCCAGTTAGAAGTGAACTATCTCACTCACAGGTAGACGAACCCCTCTCATGGCCTAACACAATTACTTCCCTTAAGAACACTCACCTGGCCTTTCATCTCTTGCTGGAGTACTTTAACGCTATTAAGGGGGGATGGGCGTATTTATTTTCTCATTTATGTATAATTGTATTAATGTATTAGTTTCCTCCCTAGACCTCCATCAAGCTAAAAAAAACACCCGCCGAATACCCCCCCCCCGCCCTCCCCCCTTCAAGATACATTTGTACATTTTTCGGTAGAAAAGTCCCTAAAAATCGACACCTAAATGGCACGAAAGGTCTTACAATTGACAAAGAAATGGGGCGAACATTCTTAAAATCGCCAAACTAATGGAACGAACGTCGTAAAATATAAAAACTAATGGGGCTAAACATGAGGGAGAGAGGGGTCAAGAAAATAATCCCTTGAGTGGAAATCTGCCCGTAACCCGTACTGTACCGGACACGCCTTTTTCATTATATTCGGGAAACTAAGACGATTTTATTCAACTTAGGAAGGACCTCTAGCAATAATAAGGCTTCAAACTATCTCAACCAACCCTTTTAACTACCACAGATCCTTCATATGCTGTATAATATCGTCTAAATATAGCTAGAATAAAATATAACACACGTCGCTGGTACCGGTACTCTAAGGGTTAACGCTGTTAACTACAAACCTTAGGGAATGGTTTAGCTATATTTATGTACTACTGATAAAAAAAGAAGAATGGGCCTGAGCAAATAGATAGATGGATAAATACAAATTAAATCTTGTTGCATTTCTAAGAGTCTGAAGGAAGTAATCCGTGCATTATTGCTATAATTCATAACAAAAAAATTTAAGTTTTCATACTAGTCTTATTTTGTTCTGCTTACCATGCTATCTATCTATCTATCTATATGCTCAGGCCCAATTCCCATTTTGGGGATAGCCGACTCAAGACAGAACAAGAACAGGGAAAACACAAAAACAACATAAAACAAAAAATAAGCACAGATAAAAAACACAAACTCTCACACATCCAGGTCACCCAGGAGAAGACCCAGAGACCAGGGTTACCAAGGTCGCTCCAGCACTCCCCCGGCCCCTGACCACCCGGAGAGGTTCCGATCTCGGCAGGCAGACATGCAGCGGAGCCAAAGCCACAAGCCCTCCCACCACACTTCCAGGCACACCCTTCATATTAATCGTCTCCCCGGGTCAGGCGCCTGATGGACTATTATCTAGTCCAACTTGCGCCCGACCCCTTACTCCAAATGACCACGTGTTCACTCAACTATTCACAAGCATTCTCCATTCACTCCTGTCCACCACCACTTCCCCTGCCTGATCTATAGTTATTCCTCTATCATCCAAAGCCTTTCTTACACAGTCTCTCCATCTCAATGGGGGTCTTCCTGCCCTTCTATCTCCCCTTGTACCTGACTCACATATGCATGCTTAGCATGCAGTTTATATAATTATTTCCAGCATAGAATGATGAAGAGACTTAACTTCCTAAATATTAAAGAGTGTCATCTTAAGGGTTCGAATAAGTTTTTATTTGTTTTCCTCAAATACTTTATAGATATTACGACAGAGAACATTACTAAACGGACAGAAACTTCCCAAATATTATGCACTTCATCTAAAAGCGCCAGAAGAATCCTGCTGACGGCATGGGTATTGTTGTAAAAATGCCACTAACGAATAAAGTTGAGCAGTCTCCAGCCCTGGTCACCACAAGTCCCCCTGGCTTGTCTCCACCACCACCTAGGGTTACCAAATCAAGTCTGCTAGTAGTAAATATTTGCCGAAAATAGCTAGAATAACGGCACAATCTCTACAATATCTCTCTAAAATACATGCTGAAAATAGCTATAATAACGACACAATCTCTACAATGTCTCTCTAAAACACATGCTGAAAATAGCTAGAATAACGGCACAATCTCTACAATATCTCTCTAAAATACATGCTGAAAATAGCTATAATAACGACACAATCTCTACAATATCTCTCTAAAATAAATGCCAAAAATAGCTAGAATAACAGCACAACCTCTACAATATATCTATAAAATGGCTAAATCTACAAAATATTGCTATGATTCATGTCGCTAGATGTATACATTTACCTTTATATCGAAGTAAATACCTCTAGATGTAGCGGGAAAAGAGCTAAATTGGAAACACTACCACCACCCGTCCATCTCACACACGTCGTCTTTCTCACAAGGCGTCGTTTGTCATGTAGCCTCGTCCTTCACAAGGCGTCGTTCTTCAGATGTAAACCGTCTGCCCATGACCTTGATCTTGAATGAAGTACTGACTACAATGGGATAGTAATGGTGTCCTTGTGCTCAACCTTTAACCCCTTCTGTACCGGCGACGTCTTTATCAATATATTATGGCAACTATTAGACGATTTTTAGTCAGCTTAGGTAGGACGTCTACACATTTACAAGCTACAGATTTTTCAATTAATCCTTCTGGCTACCATATATTCTTCCTAAGCTTCATAAGGTGCTTCTAGTCAGAGCAACTTTGAGACTGTGCTCACTGCAAACCACCATACGATGAGGTCGCGTATCATGAGTCTGTTGTTGTACACTCATTCATAAAAGAAAGGTACCCCCTTGAGCGAGAGATCTAAGGCCTCACGCTATTTAGTTGTGGTAACACTGGCCCTGCCACCCCTCGTTCTGGGTGGTGATTTGGTGCAGCACACTATTCGAGGGGGCAGCACGCACCCCTGCTAAGATGGGCTCATCTGGCACCTTTTGGAGTTCAGCATCTAGGGCCCTCTTGAAGCTGTCTAGCGAGACTCCCCTCATGTCTCTTACTCTCCGCGAGAGTTTTTTGAAGAGACGCGGACCTCTATGCGACAACCACGCTTCTCGCAGAGATCCTGCAGCACCCCGATTTTTAATCTGGGGATATCGCATTCCCAACCTCTTCTATCACTGAACCTCATGACTGATTTGAATAGATTTAGAACTATACATTTATCAATTTTCCACGTATATATTATTAAATATCGGTCCCTTCTACGTTCCAACGAGTACATCTTCAGTATTCTTAACCCACTGAGCCCCAGGCAATATAATATAAATGTAGGCCTACACTCCAGGCCCAGCAGGTTGTCAATTTTTTTTTTTTTTTTCAGAAAACACCTGGAATGGGTTAGAAATGAAGGAAAAACATAAAAAAACGATCCCCTAGCTCATTAAGGGGTCCTAAGGGGCGCCCGAAAGTCGGAATTAACATAGGGAAATGGGTCGGCAAAAACATGCAAAACCACGTTTTTGCGTACTCACGCCCACGCGGTTGGACTTTAAGGGTTGTCAACCATCGGCATTGTTGCGTGGGATACTTACGCAGTTCCCATACAAATATGAGCCCTCTAGGTACCATAGGACCGGAGTAATTAACCGCGACGCACCCTATGCGTCGCTGGGGTTTAGCGTTACATACGTTGCCGACGCATCCGCTGCGGCGCTGGGGTCCTGTGGGTTAAACGCTCCCAATAATGTAGATATTTTACTGAATTTATATGCGAGGTGAAATTTCTCTGTACGCTCTCCAAGTAATTTATTTCACCTACTTTGTATGGGGATGTTAATACGTTACAGTACTCTAGCCGCGGTAAAACCAGGGATTTGAAGAGCGGTATCATTGGCAATTCACCGCACGTTCTAAACGTACGCAGAATCCAACCTGTTAGCCATTTCGCAGCTGCAACTTTGACCTGGTTATGTTCTTTGAAACTCATACTTTCAGACATAACCACCCCAGGGTCTTTCACACTGTATTTACGTTCTATCAGGTAGTTGGATTCTGTTTTGTAGTTTGTTTCCTTTAACAATATTATCCTCTCCATAACATATTAGTTGGAATTTTTCCTCGTTAAACTGCATGTTGTTTTCCCTAGTCCACTGGAACATCCCATTTATGTCTGCGTGCTGCCTGTCCGTGTCTTCCTGTGTGTTTACTATCATACTTAGTTTTGTGTCATCTGCAAAGGAAGACACAGTACTGTGATTTGTTTTCTCATCTATATCATTAATCAGAATGAGGAAGAGAAGGGGTGCTAGTACTGTTCCTTGGGGAACTGAGCCTTTGACATCCGAAGGCTCGGATATGGTTTGGTTGACTGCTATTGACTGCTTTCAGTTCACGAGGAAGTTGTGCATCCACCTTCCAATTTTCCCAGTTATTCCTTTGGCTTTAAGTTTGTGTGATTATACCATGATCACATTTATCAAAGGACTTCGCAAAATTGGTGTAAATGACATCTACGTTTTTCCTATTTTTCTAGGGAATCAAGAATTCTGTCGTAGTGTTCTAATAGCTGAGAGAGACACGATCTTCCCGCTCTGAAACCATGTTGACCTGTGTTGTGCAACTCATTTGCCTCCATAAATGTTGAGATTTTACCTCGCAGGACTCGCTCGAAAATGTTAATGATGAGGGAGGTTAGAGCTACCGGACGATAATTTTTGGGTAGTGCTTTACTTCCACCTTTATGCAGAGGAGCAATTAGTGTGTTTTTCAAGCTATCTGGTATTTCACCAGTGTCTAGACTTCTTCTCCACATTATAGCCAGGGGTTTTGAGAGGTTTTCCTTACATTTCTTTATTAGGATCGAATTCCATGAATCTGGGCCTGGTGCCGAGTGGGTGCCATGGCATGTTACTAATAGCTTCTTCTATTTATTTCAGGCCGAACTCAATATCTAGAATCTGAGCGTTTTCTGTAGGGAGGTTTTCCATGCAAAAATTGTTTTGGTCTCTGATGACTTTTGTTTTGTCTGGTTCACTGAACACCGTTTCATACTGCAGACGTAGCAGTTGCTCATTTCTTTGTTGTCCCCTGTGAATGATCCAACTTCTTAACTCAGTGGGCCAATGTTTGACGCAGCTTTAGATTTCCACTTGACATATGAAAAGAAATACTTTAGTTTTCCTTTATACCTGCAATAGCTCTGTTCTCTTCTTCTATTTGTTGTAGTTCATAGGAGATTCTTACTCTTTGCTCGATTTCCACAATGTTTCTCTACTTGGGCCTTTTGTCTGTCTTGTATATTGTGTTGTGTTCAACGTTGTGTTAGTAACTTCCTTCTTCGGTACAATTTTCTTCTCTCCCAATCTTGCTTGAATCTTCGTCTTGTTTGTTTTATCGATATGTGGTGGCTACAGATTTGGGTCATAGTTTTTGTTATCAAGACTAGGCATTCTGTTGGTGTCAGGTTATCCATCAAAACTTCCCAGTCTATTTCCTTCATTTCCTGGTATACCTCTTCCCACCTAATTTGTTTTTTATTGAAATTAAATTTGCTGTTTTTGGTCTCACTTCTGGGGATTTTTGGACGCTTGCTAGGTTTGTGCTTATATCAATTAATTTATGATCCGAGAATGTTGTGTCCGAAATGGACATATTATGTACTAGGGAGTCATTGTTTTTTGTTTTTTGTTTTTTTTCTATGTGATTGAGGGAGGCAAAAGGCATAACTGCCTATAGCGAGTGCCTCCCCCATAGTTGAAAGAGTGACAGGGCCAAAATCAAGGGACGTTCGAGCCAAAATGCCTGGACACACGCAGTTTGAAGCAATTTAAGTCATAGGAAGAGGGAAAGACTGATTCTGGGAGAGAGTTCCAGAGCTCAGATGTTGAGTAGAAGAAACTTTGAGAGTAACGTTTCACTCTTGGGTTGGAGAGTTGCACAGAGTAGGGGTGGGATTGAGTTGCAAGACGGGTACCACGTGCCCTACGTAAAGGAGGTGGTATGCACTGGGATAGCTCTGAGGAACACTGATTATTATAGTAGCGATAGAATAGCGAGAGAGATGCAACATTGCGGCGGAGAGAGAGAGATTGCAGAGAGTTGGTGAGTGGACGGGAGTTAATGATACGAAAGGCCTTCCTTTCAACTTTGTCTAGGAGAGCGGTGTGAGAGGAACCTCCCCACACATGTGAACAATACTCAATACAAGGGCGCACTATGCCCCTGTACAGAGCAAGAAGCTGTGCAGGGGAAAAGAACCCCCTAAGGCGGTTGAGCACACCCAGCTTCTGGGAGGCTGCCTTAGCAAGACTGGTAAGATGGTCCTTCCAAATGAGAGCAGAAGAAAAAGAGACACCAAGAATATTGAGAGAAGATGAAGGGTTGATTTTTGTATTGTTGAAGAATAAGGATAGTCCGCTGGGAGATCCTGACGGGTAGATAGATGGAGAAATTGGGTTTTGGAAGCATTAAAGATAACAAGGTTTTCTCTGCCCCAATTGGAAATAGTATTTAGATCAGAATTTAAGAGTTCTATGGCTTCATTACGTTTGTCGTTGAGGGATTGCTGGCTGGGGCGTTCTGAAAAAACTAATGGAGTAGTGTAAGGTTGAGTCGTCTGCGTATGAATGGATGGGAATTAAGGTACAGTTAAGGAGATCATTTATAAAAATTAGAAAGAGAATAGGAGATAGGACAGAGCCCTGAGGAACACCGGAGTTTATAGGGTGAGGAAGTGAATTGTTGGTGAAACCAAGGTCTAGAATATGAGGTATTCAACCACAACACTCTCCTGCACACGCGTCCCACATCCCGTACTCTTAAGTGGGGCAGTTTTTTTTTTTTTTTTTTTTTTTAATACCGTATATTGATAGCATAGATGATAGGGATCATCACTAGATGTATGGTATATTTCAGGCAGCTTTCACACACACACACACACACACACACACACACTCACACTCACACTTACACTTACACACACACACACACACACACACACACACACTCACATTTACACACACACACACACACACACACACACACACACACACACACACACACACACACACACACACACTCACATTTACACACACACACACACACACACACACACACACACACACACACACACTCACACATCACGATAAGACAGAAAAAGTGGAAGTAGAAATGAATGAAATGAAAAATGCTTGGGGTAATAAAGTAGAGGAAACAGAGGTTAGTCTTAAAACTATTATGGATGAACAAAAGGAGTGGCAGGGTAATAATCTAGGAAAGAAAGTAGTGAAAGCCATAAGGCAAAATGAGAGACAGGTAACTGATATAGTGGAAAAGAAGAGATGTGTGATAATGTTTGGAGAAGTGGAGGAGGAAATAATGGACAGAAATGACAGGAAAGTTGCAGAAATGAAGAAGGTTGATGATATGTTAGAGGTGTTGGACAGAGTAGGAAAGGAAGGTTGGAAGAAGGAGGTGGAAGATAGTTGGAGGTTGGGAAAGTATAAGAAGGGGGAGAGGAGGCCTATTAAAATTAGATTTAAGTCTACGAAAGCAGCAGAAGAGGTATTAGGGAACAGCTGGAAACTGAGTCAGGAAGGGAAATACACCAAGGTTATATTAAGGAAAGACTTGAATGCAGAAGAGCGCGATAATATGAGAGAAATAACAAAGGAAGTGAGAGAAAAGAACGATAATAGGTCAGTGGTAGATAAAATCCATTTTTTCTACCGAAATATCGACGGAAAAGTGAAAAAATAGTACATGAAGAGGAGGGGAACGAAGGAGGAGGAGGAGGAGGAGGACGAGAAGGAGGAGGAGGAGGAGGGGGGACGAGAGAGAGAAGGGGGGGGGGGAGGACGAGAGGGAGGAAAGGGAAAGGGGAGGGGAGGGGGGCGGGGGGGACAGAGAATTAGGAGGGGGAGTTGGCGAAGAAGAGGGATTAAAAACGAGGAAAAGAAAACATAGTACAAAATATAAAAGTAGCAACTGTAAACTGGTGTATAGCAATGTGGATGGTTTAATATCCAAAACATTGGAGATTGGTGACCTCATAAAACAAGAAAAACCCATGATAATGTGTTTATGTGAAACAAAATTAAATAAAGATATGAGTCTGGAAGTGATGGGATGGGATAACTATAATTTGTGGAGAAGGGATAGGAAGGGCAAGATGGGTGGAGGAGTATTAATCATTACACACAATAAATTAAAAGTTAAAATTATAGATCTACAAAACAATAAAGCAGAAATTATAGCAGTGGAGGTAATTAATGAAAATAATGAAAAAACTGATATTGCGGTAGCATATATGCCACCATATACGAGGGCCTGCTTTTCCTCGATTTGTCATCACATCACAACTAGTCATTCGCAATAGCCCGTCTAACCGCTAAGAAACCGTCACAAGAGGACCATGTCATATACCGACACACCTGTAACAGTGAGGACTGTGGACCTCACACTTATGTCGGTTTGACAAGGACTCGTCTGTCACGTCGCCTTACCTTCCACCTTCAAGCCGGAGCTATCAAGGACCACTACCACACATCCTCACACCATCAGGAACTCACCAGACCCGACTTAAATAAACACACCTCTATTCTTGATAAAGAAATAGACTCACGCCGCCTATTCATTCTTGAAGCTATATATATACAAACATACCAACCTACTTTAAACACACAAGCGGAATACAGCCAGATCCTACCCTCGGCACGCCCTTCCACAGCGAGGCCCCCCATGATGCCCCCAGGAATGCCCCCTCCACACACGCAGACGAACGACGCAGAGGCCCCGCCCACTCCTGCGTCCGGCCAGCATATAGCCCAACTGTATTATGGTTCGGCACCACTGGTGAGAACGGTTCCGCGCGGCCTATTTAATTAATGGCTAATTCAGCTAAACTCGCGCATATTTTACCGTACCGTATGGCGCGGCAAAGAGAAGACAGAATGAGACCACAGTTTTAAATCTTATATATTTGATTAGTTAAAAATAACATATTTACAATAGTATACATATCGTTATATATATATATATATATATATATATATATATAGGTTAGGTTAGGTTAGGTTAGGTTAGGTTAGGTATTTTTGGCTATCATTAGACGATTTTATACAGCTCAGGAAGGATAAGTGGGTATTAAAAGGGTTAAGACTATCTCAATCAACCCTCTGATTTCCATAAACCCTTCATAATCTTAATACAATCGTTTAATAATAGCCAGAAAACAAAAAAGAAGTGCGTCATGGATACTCAAAGGGTTAAATGGTATACATCCTGTTTAGATAGATTGAAATATATACCATATATATACCATACGGTAGGGTAAAATATGCGCGAGTTTAGTTGAGTTAGCCATTAAATAGGCCGCGCGGAACCGTCTCACCAGTGGTGAGTGGTGGCAATTTTGTCTTGTGTGTATGAAGGAGATAAAAGGCAAGCTGACTGTAACGAGTGTCTCCCTCAGTGCCAAAAGAGTGACAGAGAGCCAAAGTCAAGGGACGTTGGGGTCAAAATGCCTGGACACACGAAGTTTAAAGTAGTTACAGGCTAAAAGGAAGTTGGAACTGTAGACATCGATAATAAGCAGAACTGCTAGCTAAAATTCGGTCATAGTACATTTATGAATACATATAACAGAATTTGTCACATTTATGAATACATATAACAGAATTTGTCACATTTATGAATACATATAACAGAATTTGTCACATTTATGAATACATATAACAGAATTTGTCACATTTATGAATACATATAACAGAATTTGTCACATTTATGAATACATATAACAGAATTTGTCACATTTATGAATACATATAACAGAATTTGTCACATTTATGAATACATATAACAGAATTTGTCACATTTTCCATCCATCAGAAATTAACATATAATATTAATGCATTTTTATTTTATATCGATGTTTACGGCTCCAACTTCTATATAGCCTGAAACTGGCCAGTGGTTAATAGGTCCACTCCAGTACCGTACCATCACAAAGGGTACGAACACAGCTACCTTACCTTACCCCGGTGGTCTATCCTGTAGTACTATGACTAACCTATCTCTTAATAATTCTGGTCTGAGCAATGATATCACTTCAACCCTTTAACGAGTGTGTCTGTGTGTGTGTGTGTTTTTTTTTTTTTTTTTTTTTGGGTGGGGGGGGGGGGGGGGGTTCTGATCCCCCTTCTCGCACATATTTAGAAACAATATTTTTTGAAATGTTAAGACAACCGTCCCATTACTTTGGCGATTCCATGACCGTTCGTGCCATTTAGGTATCGATTTATTCCTGGTGAGCGATAGCGAGCCTCTCATTAATTTTCTCTACCAAAAACTGTATCTCGAACGTGGGTCTTGGGGTGGTTTCATAAGATTGATGGAGGTGTAAGGAGCAAACTTAAAACACCCCCTTATTACTACACATATAAATACAGTATATGTTTGTGTAATAGTAATAATATACATAATATATAAATATGTTGTATATTAGTACGTCCTACCTTCCCCCCAGAACATACACACACACTATAAGATTCATCGACTTCCCCTCCTTAAGGCCAAAGTTGTGAGGGTTAAAGTTCTGCAGGCTCCGTGAAGTTCTTTAGAGACCCACATGATGGGAGGTGGATGGGTGAGAGAGAGAGAGAGAGACAGAGCGAATGCGAGTGTGTAAAGAAAGACGTCCTATGTAGACTGACAATGTGGCGGGAGAGAGAGAGAGAGAGAGAGAGAGAGAGAGAGAGAGAGAGAGAGAGAGAAGGAAGGGGCTAGTCTAATGGTTAGAAAAGAAGAACTAAAAATGATGTTCATCTAAGCTTAGGGTAAAACTTGATAATTTGTGTTTAACCCTTTCCCTGCGGGAGACGTTCCCGAAAGCCATGGCAATTTACAGAAATTTACAGGCTTTTTAAGCCTCTTAAATCCTGTAAAATCGAGTGCGAGGGAGCGGGAGCGCAACAGGCCACGCGTCCTTTTTCCAGCCAGGCGGCCGCGGCACTGAGGGCTCTAAGTCAGAGTCTCGCGAGATATACAGTGCTGCCAAAGGCAAATGTAGTGAGACATTAGTGAGAATTGCTCATTTTAGCGAATGTCTATGGTAGCGCTGCGGGTGAACTCCACAAGCTATGAAGCTCGTTTTGGTGTCATTTTGAAGCTATTTTATTTTAGTTTTCGGCTGAATACATTTAATTTCATTCAGATCCTTGTCTAATCAATCTGGAGTGCCTGAATGAGCCCTAATATGGCAGAAATAGGCGAAATATGCCCACAGAGAAAGGGTTAAATAGCCAAAACTAAATAATTGAGGTTATTAAGGGAGGATGTTTTTTTTTCTGGACCCCCTTCTCCCTCGTGTTTAGCCCCATTATATTGGAGATTTTAAGATTTTCGGGCCATTAGTTTGGCGATTTTAACACATTTTACCCCATTTTATTGTCATTTTTTATAGCTTTCGTGCCATTTAGGTGTCAATTTTTTCCTGCCTAGCGAAAGCAAGCCTGTAATTTTAAGAGGAATCAGCCTTCTACCGAAGAATGTACAACTTTATCTTGAAGGGGGGTCTAGTTTATTTTTGTTATTTATTTTTTGTTTTAAAGCTTGATAGAGGTTTAGCGATGAAACTAAAAATATGAATGAATAAATAAATATATAGGCCAAAAACTAACTAGAACCCCCTTAAGCCTTCTACTTACAATTGGGTTGACATATTACTTAGCAAACTGAGGTTATATATTAATATTTTGTGTCATGCTCCATCCAGGGTTCGAACCCAGGCCAGTAGTGCAGCACTCCAGCACCTAAACCACTAAACCACCAAGGAGCTTAAAAGTAGTGGCTTCATTTGGAATTATATCCTATCCACCACCACCTGCTCCGACTCGTGATCACGTAGCTAGATACCATACACACAAACACCTCACACACAAACACTAGCAACTAAGTACTAGAGAAGGTCGGCGGGTGCCCAACCCCGAAAGGAGTTGAAATAGGGGAGCTATCACTCCGCCAAACGTGGCTTTCTAGGGCCTTTCCTAGCTGATGCTGAGAGGATTGGGTTCTAGTCATGTGGTGATGGGCTGGTCTATCAGAGTGAGAGTTGACCGTTCTCTGCCATACCATAGCTTACTCTGACTTTTCCTTTTACTTATATATTTTCTAGATCTCAAGTGACGGCGTCTCTTCCGTGGATTGACCTCCCTACTGCCAACCTAGAGGTTGGCAGGTTGGGAGCCAAAGCATCACATTTTTCCTTTGCCCCTCAACTTTCCCTTCATAATTGCTGAGGGGCACAGGGCCTTGGGTGGGGCTTGGGTTTCCTGGGCGTTTCCGCACCCTCCTCAGCTCCCCGCCTTGGAGTGGCTTGTCTCACCCAGACTTAATTAGTGGTAAGCAGGGAGGGTTTTGTGGGGGCTCTCGTTTATGGCCTTGGCCTTGCTCAGGACCTTGGGGCTGTTCGGCCAGACAGCCTGGGGAACAGCAACAACAACAACAACTAGAGAAGGATACTTGTAATCTGGGGCACATTGAAGGCCCCACTGATAAACAAATAGAGCCCTACTACATTAATATTTTGTGTCATGCCCCAGCCAGGGTTCGAACCCAGGCCAGTAGTGCAGCACTCCAGCACCTAAACCACTAGACCACCGAGGAGCTTAAAAGAAGTGGCTTCATTTGGAATTATATCCAATCCACCACGACCCTCACGCTCAAGCATTACACACACACACACACACACACACACACACACACACACACACACACACACACACACACACACACACACACACACACACACACAATTCTCCGGTAGTCATAAGTTACAGAAGAAAAACGGCAGCAATTAAGGCCAACGTTTTCACGATAGATATGTCAAGGTGAACGTTCATGGCAGGTGAATGGTGAGCGGGGGAGATATATACAAACACACGTACATGGTTGACTACACACACATGTAGGTGAATGGTGAGCGGGAGAGATATATACACACACACGTACACGGTTAAATATACACACATGTAGGTGAATGGTGAGCGGGAGAGATATATACACACACACGTACATGGTTGAATATACACACATGTAGGGTGAATGGTGAGCGAGGGAGATATATACATTTGCAACCTGATCTACTGAGTCTCCTAAACATGGCTGCATTGCAAGCTCTGTATGGAGAACTTTAACCCTTAAACCGAAAAATAATGCCAAATTTACAACAAAACATTATTTTGACGGGTGAATTCCATTAGTATGGGCTTGAACATTGTGAATTTACAACTCTACTTTGATATAATAGGGGATATTTCTCGTTAGAGCATTATACGTACTGTCATAGTGATATATTCGTGTTTCACCGGTGCAGTCTAACCCAGTGTGTGATCATGGTATGTCCAGGCAGCACCGTTTTGCATATCTTCAGGGGCAGAGGTAGAACGTTTCCTCTGCATATAATACCAGGCTCCAGTTACCTTACCTTAGGTTACCTTAGGTTGTGTTCGCCACTCTCCTAGCAGCACCGAGGAGCGCGTCACGCCACGTTGTGGGTTGTGTTTTGGTGCAGCAGACTGTTTGAAGAGACAGCCCGCTCCCTTGCTAAGATGGGCTCGTCTGGCACTTTTTGCAGCTCGACATCGAGGGCTCTCTTGAAGTTGTCTAAAAAGACGCCCCTCATGTCTCTTACTCGCTGTGGGATTTTGTTGAAGAGACATGGGCCTCTGTGTGATAACCAGCCCTCTCGCAGAGAGCCCATAGCACCCCTGTTATTCATCCGGGGGATATTGCATTCCCAGCCTCTCCTATCACTGAATTTCATGACTATCGGAGTATGTAGGTTTGGTACTAAACCCTCTGTGATTTTCCACGTGTATATTATTAGGTAACGTTCTCTTCTACGTTCCAGCGAATACAGGTTCAGTGCTCTTAAACGATCCCAATAGTGTAGCTGTTTTACTGAACTTATATGTGAAGTGAAATTTCTTTGTACACTCTATAAGTCATTTATTTCACCTGCTTTGTATGGGGATGTTAATACGCTACAGTATTCAAGCCGCGGTAGCACTAGAGATTTGATGAGCGTTATCATAGGTAATTCACCGCGTGTTTTAAATGTACGCAGAATCCAACCCGTTAAACGTTTCGCAGCCGCAACTTTGACCTGGTTATGTTCTTTGAAACACATATTTTCAGACATTAACACCCCAAGGTCTTTCACACTGTCTTTCCGTTCTATTATGTGGTTAGATTCTGTTAGGTAGTTTGTGATCACTTTAACGCCATTATTATCTCCGTACCTTATTAATTGGAATTTTTCTTCATTGAATTGCATGTTGTTTTCCCTGGTCCACTGGAACACTACATTTATGTCTTCCTGCAGCTGGCCCGTGTCCTCTTGTGTGTTTACTATCTTGCTTAGTTTTGTGTAATCCGCAAAAGATGACACCGTACTGTGTCTTGTGTTGGTATCTATGTCAAAATTAGAATGAGGAACAGAAGGGGTGCTAGCACTGTTCCTTGGGGCACTGAGCTTTTTACATCCGAAGGCTCAGATGTGACTTGGTTTACTGCTACTGATTGTTTCAGGTTTACGAGGAAATTGTATATCCACCGTCCGATTTTCCCCGTTATACCTTTTGCTTTTAGTTTGTGGGCTATTATACCATGGTCATATTTATCAAATGCCTTAGCAAAATCGGTGTAGATGACATCAACGTTTTTCTTTTCTTCTAGCGCTTTTAAGAATTTTGTCATATGTTCCAAAAGTTGTGAGAGACATGATCTTCCCACTCTGAACCCATGTTGACCGGTGTTGTGTAGTTCATTTGCCTCCATGAAAGCTGAGATTTTGCTTCGCAGGACTCACTCGAAAACTTTAATGATGTGGGAGGTTAGAGCTACCGGGCGGTAGTTTTTTGGTAGTGCTTTACTCCCTCCTTTATGCAGTGGGGCAATTATTGCGTTTTTTAAGCTATCTGGTATTTCAACAGTGAGTAGACTCCTCCACATTATAGCCAGGGGTTTTGAGAGGTTTTCCTTACATTTCTTCATTAGGATCGAATTCCACGAGTCCGGGCCTGGTGCCGAGTGGGATGGCATGTTGGAAATGGCCTCTTCTATGTCTTTTGGACCGAAATCAATATCCAGCATCTGGGGGGCTTCCGTGGGGAGGTTTCCATGAAAAATATATTTTGGTCTCTGATGGCTTTTGTTTCATCAGGCTCACTGAAGGTTTCATATAAGCGTAAGCTGGAGTTCGCTCATTTCCTTTTTGTCCCCTCTGAATGACCCATCCCCTTTGCTTAGTGGGCCGATGTTTGATGCCTTTAGTTTGGCATATGAAAAGAAGTACTTGGAATTTTCCTTTATACCTGCAATAGCTCTCCTCTCCTCTTCCATATGTTGTAGTTCATATGATATTCTTAGCCTATGTTCAATTTCCACAATTTCTCTATCTATTTTGGCCTTTTGCCTATCCTGTAGATTTGGATGTGTGCGTCGTTGTGTGAGTAATTTTCTTGTTCTGTACAGCTTCCTTCTTTCCCGATCATGTTTGCTTCTTCGTCTTGTTTGTCTTTCAGGTATGTGGTGGCTACAGATTTGGGTCATGGTTTCTGTTATTAGGACAAGACATTCTGCAGGTGTCAGGTTATTCATTAAATCTTCCCAGTCTATTTCCTCCATTTCTTGATTTATCTCTTCCCACCTAATATTTTTGTTATTGAAGTTAAATTTACTGAAATGATTCTGAGGTTGTCTGAACACTTGCTAAGGTTGTTTTGATCTCAATTAATTTATGATCTGAGTATGTTGTGTCCGATATGTTTATGATGTGTACTAGAGAGTCATTGTTAGTGAAGCCAAGGTCTAAGATATTGTTTTCCTGTGTGGGTTCGGCAATATGCTGGTTAAGACTAAAATAATCGCAAAGTGTAAAAAGCTCTCTCGGATTTGCTTCTATGGTGTTATTTGCCACTACTTGGTTTTCTACTTTTCTCCATTTAATGTTTGGTAGGTTAAAGTCTCCTAGCCACATAATATTTGGTGTTGGGTTCCACAGTGCTTCCACTTCTGTTTTTATTTTGTTGAGCTGGGTTTTGAATTCTAGGGATGAGTCCGGAGGCCTGAAGGCCTTGAGGGGAGATTTCTATATATATTCTTTAGTTATATATTTATCTATTATTTGTTTTTTGCTTCCCTATACCTCCATCAAGCTTGTAAAAATTCCGCCAAGACCCCCTTCAAGATATATTTGTGCATGCTTCGGTAGAATAAGGCCCTGGTCGAAGGCCAATTCCAATCGACCGACAGACACAGACAGACAAACAGAGAACATAGAAAATTAGACAGTGACAGAGTAGAACCAGTAACTCTTGTCTGTCAAAAATAGAGGCCTTGTTGCCCCGAGAGAGAGAAAGAGAGAGAGAGAGAGAGAGCGAGAGCGAGAGAGAGAGAGAGAGAGAGCATAGACAGTGATAGAGAGCAACAAGTAACTCCTGTCTGTCTTGAGGGTGAAGGTCAGAGTGGTCAAAATCACCACTGACTTGAATATTGTATGACCCTGGTAGCCGTGGGGGGGGGGGGAGGAGAGAGAGAGAGAGAGAGAGTACAAAGGAATATAAAGGAAATCAAGCAACAACAGATCTAGTGACCCTTCTAGGTTGCTTGTCCTCCAAAACACTGAGGATCCAGTGTCCAAACAGTAGTTTAGAGTTGGAAAGGTAACTACTGCCCTGGAACTAATGTCCGTGGCAGGATTAGGAAGTTAGTAGGGGACAGATGGGTTAGTAACTGAGGGGGGGATAAAATAAAGTTATTCATTTACAAACGCAGTCAGTCGCGGGTTTGATGCGAGAAATTTGGTCTAGGCGAAGTTTATATGAATCAACGGTGCTGCAGTCTATAACGTCTCGGGGAAGCCCATTCCACAAGTTGACAACTCGAATGAAGAAGAAATTCTTAGATTCGTGTGAGTTAAAAGATTTACCAATAATTTTGCAACCGTTTCCCCGTGTGTAATTATATTGGTCGATAGTGAAGTACTTACTACAGTTCAAATTGTCGATCCCTTTGATGATTTTGAACACTTGAATTAAGTCGCCTCTTAATCTGCGCTGGGTTAAAGGAAATAAATTTAATTCTCTAAGACACTTCTCGCATGGTTTGTTCTTTAGGCTAGGTATCATTTTGGTAACTCTACGTTGACTCCTCCTAGCTTGTCTATATCTTTTTGGTAATAAGGGCACCAGGATTGAACGCAGAGAAAGAGAGAGAGAGAGAGAACATTTGCGTGTACAAATATTTATATATACAATTTAAATATACCATAGTCTTTTGCTTATTAAGAAATTCTGCAACCACAAATCAGTACTATGAAATTCATTTAAATTAAAACGAGTGGACAATGCTTTGGATAAGATGAATATAATTGTTTACAGAATATTAAAGTTAACAGTACTGAGTAAAGTTATTCCGTTATTTTTGTATAGCAAGTAATCATAGGGACTAATCCACTATCAATATAAGCTCTTGGTTTTTAGAATACAGTCACTCCTGCTTTTTCTCCGAGTTCATCGTTTTCTTTCGTTTTCGTTTCTCCAATAAGCCGATTTCGATATGCAATTTCCGGCTGCTTTCTTTTCTTTCTTAATAGGATTTGACTCTTAAATTATCTATAAACAGTTAATCTTCTCTCTCTCTCTCACTCACTCACTCACTCACTCACTCACTCACTCTCACTCACTCACTCACTCACTCACTCACACACACACACTCACACTCACTCACTCACTCACACACTCTCTCTCTCTCTCTCTCTCTCCATAATCCTCACCATTTACTAATTTCTCGCATTAATCATTCAACTTCCATTCAAGCACCTTTTTCTCCTCATCCATTCCCAACTTTTAGCCTCCCTCTCTCTTGGTCTTTCTCCAGCCTCTTAATAATTCTTCAGTAATATAATATGACCATAGGAAAGTCTTTTGTCTTCTTTGGCTGTATTGGTTTTTACTTGGGTGGGTGGGTTTTTGTTTTCACGTATTTTTGTATGTCATAGAGAGATAGAGAGAGAGTGAGAGTGAGAGAGAGATAGACAGATATAATGAGAGAGAGAGAGAGAGAGAGAGTGAGAGAGAGAGAAAGTGTGTGTCGTATGTGTGTGTGTGTGTGTGTTCGTACGTAAAGCCGTTTGTTATTCTTCCACATCTTCACTCTTTGTTTTCTTGGCATTTCCCTTTCCTTTAATCAGCTGTCAATCTTACTGACTCAATCTTTACCCAGTATTTATATACGTTTTCTTCTTCTCTTTAAAGGGGAGGCCTTTGTTTTTTCTGGACTCCCATCTCGTTCATGCATAGCCCCATTAGTTTTAAGATTATAAGACGTTGGCCTCATTAGTTTTGCTATTTTAAGACCTTTTGCCACATTTATATGCCACAATTAAGACATTTCGTGCCATTAGGTGTCGAATTTCTCCTGGCGGGTGATAGCCAGCCTATAATTTAGTATTTCTACCGAAAAAAAAATACACATTTATCTCGAAGAGGGGTCTTGGTGGTATTTTTATTAAGATTGATGGAGGTCTATAGAGGAAAGTAAAAATATATAGATAAAAACAAAAAATAATGTATGACTATATAGATAAACTAGATTAACACAAATCTCGCTTCAATCGACCTGTCATTTCTAAGGTCCTCCTAATGTTGGTAAGATCGTCAAATACAATGCCAACACCACTTTCAGCTCTCCCTATCATCCTGTTTTCTTCCCTCTGCAGAAAATCTTCCCCGTTATTTCTGTTATCTGAAAACTTAATCGAACTGTCTCTTCTGTTAAAGCCTTTCCTTCCTGCGTCTGTCTCCGGGCCGCCATCTGTTTTATTCTCTCTTTAATGGAAGATAATTAACGGAAAAGATATTGGTGGAATTGCAAGTGAGTTTGTTTTTGTTCATCTTCTCCCCTGCTGCCTCGTTTTCTTTGCGTCTCTCTCTCTCTCTCTCTCTCTCTCTCTCTCTCTCTCTCTCTCTCTCTCTCTCTCTCTCTCTCTCTCTCTCTCTCTCTCTCTCTCTCTTAGTTTTTAATGGAGTAGTAATATGTATGCAATTATAGGAGGTTGTTTAAGAGTGAAGAGTAAAAGACCTGGAAAATACACACACACACACACACACACACGCACAACCACCATCATCAGGTAATCATGGTACAGTTACACTTCTTGGACCTTCGCTTAATCTGTAATGCATTGCCAATTGACCACTTGAGTTTCAGGCTATAAGGAAGTTGAAGCCGTAAACATTGATATGAAATAGAAATGCAATAATAATGAAATATGTTGATGGATAGAAATGATGTTGAATTTGGTTGTACGCCTTTATAAATGTACTACGACCGTATTTTAGTTGGTAATTCTGCTAAATAGCGATGTCTACAGCTCCAACTTCCTTATAGCCTGAAACTCGCAAATGGTCAATTTCTCCATGGGGATTATTTTCTTTTGCCTTAACCCTCTCATTGCCGGTGGCGTTCTTTGTATTATATGTTGGCTACTATTAAACTATTTTTCTCAGCATAAAAAGAACCTATAGCAATTAAAAGGCTGTAAACAATATCAATTAACCCTCTTAATTGCCACAGATCCTTTCCAAACTGCACACAATCGTCTAAATATAGATACAAATATAATAATATATACATCACCGGTATTAATGGGCTAAACCTCTCAGTAGAATTACGTCTTTTTTCACTATATTCTTGCTACCATAAGACGGTTTAACCCAGCTTAGGAAGGTTCTGTGGGAATAAAAAGGGTAAAGACTTTCTCGATGAACCCTCTGACTTCCATAGATCCTTTCAAATCTGATTAAAATCGTCTAATAATAGCCAGAACACAGAATATGTTGCGCGGTAGAGAATGGTTGGTTTAAGGGGACAGTGGTTATTTTAGGGGGTACCAATTAATCTACAAAGGGGATCTAATGGATGTTTTTTTTTTAAGTTTGATGGAGGTCTAGGGAGGAAACTATCTATTTTACTATCTATCTATTTACTCTGGCCCAATCCCCATTTCTCTAATATTTTTTCTGGGGGTGGCTGATTCGAGACAGAGCCCGAATAGGGACAACACGACACAACAGAAAACAAATGAACACACACAAACAAAACACAAATTCACATACATCTAGGTCACCCAGGAGAAGACCCGGAGACCCGGGAGGAAACTAGAAAAACAAGAAATAAATGAAAACAAAAACAAAAATCTACCAAAAAGTGAACCCTCCCCCTTGTTGGTAGGGTACTGTCTGGGGGGAAGGGTACAGTCACTCATAAGTATTCCCGGACATCGCTTATGTCTAACTATGGAAGTATATATCTGGATCGGGTGAATGGGACTCGTCAGCCTTGGTCAGCGACCCATCTAGGGGAGACAACCTTATACAAATCCGGATGGATAGGACTCCTCAGCCTTGGTTGGCATCCCGTCTAAGGGAGTAAGCCTTATGCACATCCTTACTACTCAACTAAGGTTGAAGCAGGTTGGTGGATGGACTGCAGCTAACCACCACTGTTGAAAAAATAGTGCTATAGTGCAATGTTTATCTGTCCCATCGCCTCGCTCGACGCCCCTCCGTTCCCCAACACACACAAATGGTCGTGGGATCCAGGGGTCTCTAGGGGGCCGTCCGTCTGAAGGGTTATCACCGAGCTACCACTCTCCAGACACCCCCACCAGGGAGAAGGGATGGATGGAGGAGGAGCAAGAAGACGTTCCTCTATGTACAGTTGGCCAAATAAGTGATGACGCGGTACCATGTAGCCTATATTTTGATCAATAATTGGTATCAGCACTATCTAAGCATTAAGTCACCGTTTCGAGTAATATATACAAACATGTTCCTATCTTTACACACCCTACTCAACATCTGACATACATTAATACAGCACGCAGCGAGCAAAACGTAATGACAGCGGAGACATGACTTATTTGGTCAACCGTACACTCGGATGCTATAGTCTCTAGCTGACCCATAATTGTTCGAGGACTTCACCTATTTCTAATTATGGAAGTATATCTCTGGAAACAAATGTATGAATACAATTGTTTATACAATAACTACAAAACTATATATACTGTTAATTGTTTATACATTAACTACAAAACTATAATTATATACTGTTAATTGTTTATACATAACTACAAAACTATATATACTGTTAATTGTTTATACAATAACTACAAAACTATAATTATATACTGTTAATTGTTTATACATAACTACAAAACTATATATACTGTTAATTGAAAAGCAAGGTTCATCCAAAACATCAATCGAATTAATTATAGTTGCATAAAGAAACACATAGGGGGTGCACTATCTTGTCTAAGTGACTGTACGAAATGTTCATCCTGGTTGCGCTAAACAAACTGGCGAACAACAGCTAGGTCCTCGTAAACTAGTGCTTCTAATGAGGGAGGATATAAGAAGGGTTGGTCGTGAATTAATCTCCGCAGTAATCGTAAATAAAGCGGTTAGTGAGGGGAACCATAATGAAAAGAGGGTCGCATTGACTCATTCATTATCACTGTGATATGGGTGAGAGAGAGAGAGAGAGAGAGAGAGAGATGGATGGATGGATGGATGGATGGATGGATGGTTAGTGAGGGGAACCATAATGAAAAGAAGGTCGCATTGTCTCATTCATTATCGCTGTGATATGGGTGAGAGAGAGAGAGAGAGAGAGAGATGGATGGATGGATGGATGGTTAGTGAGGGGAGCCATAATGAAAAGAGGGTCGCATTGTCTCATTCATTATTGCTGTGATATGGGTGAGAGAGAGAGAGAGAGAGAGAGATGGATGGATGGTTAGTGAGGGGAGCCATAATGAAAAGAGGGTCGCATTGTCTCATTCATTATCGCTGTGATATGGGTGAGAGAGAGAGAGAGAGAGAGAGAGAGAGAGAGAGAGAGAGAGAGAGAGAGATGGATGGATGAATGGATGATGATGATGATCCAAGAAAACAGGTAAGAAAGAATGAGACAAATGGCGGCCCGGAGACAGACGCAGGAAGGAAAGACTTTAACAGAAGAGACAGTTCAATTAAGTTTCCAGATAACAGAAATATCGGTGGATGGGAGAATATAGGATGATTAAAATGACTTCAATAAACCGCTAATTTCTTCAATGTCTTCCTAGACTGAACCAAATCGTCTAATAATAGCCATAATACATCCTCAGGAGGGTACCGGTAATTATATTCAGTGTAGAAGATATTATTCAGGTTATGGCTACCTCTAGGAATCAACCCCTTGAACATTATGACGTGTTTTGACATTTCGTTCAGGCTACTACTAGACGATTTTATTGAGTAAAGGAGAGATCAGCGTGAGTCGAAAGGTTAGTTGAGATCGACTTCACCCCTTAGAATGCTAGAGGTCTTTCCTAAGCTGTTTAAAAACGTCTATTAATAGCCAAAATAAATTGCTAAAACGCACCATGATCTTCAAATGATTAAAAGGAACACACTGCAGTAATTAAGGGAGATGGTTCTACTCTTTGGTCGATTTTTTCATTTATTTATTGTTTCTAGTTTCCTCTCAAAACCTCCATTAAACTTAATAAAAATAACCCTAGGATCCCCCTTCAATATATAGGCCTATTTGTACATTTTTCGGTAGGAAAATATCCCGGCCAAAGGCCAGCTCCTCTTAAATTACAGGCTCGCTATAACTCGCCAGGAAAAAAATCGACACCTAAATGTCGCGAAAAGTCTTAATATTAGCAAAGCAATGGGGTGAAAGGTTTTAAACTCGCCAAACTAATGAGCCGAACGTCATAAAATCTAAAACCCAATGGGGCTAAACACAAGAGAGAAGGGAGCCAGAAAACCAGCCCATCTTCCCTTAACCATTGTGCACCACGGAACCTTCCTAAACTGAATGAAACCGTCGTATGGTAGCCTGAATATAATGCAAACAAAAAAAGTCATTGCACTGAGAGGGTTAGCCCTATAAATACCGTTGATGTATATATTATTAGACTCTAGCTATAGTTAAACGATTTGATGGAGCTTAAGAAGGATTTGTGGTAGTTAAGAGGGTTAATCAAGATAGTTTGCAGCCGTTTAATTGCTAGAAGTTCTATTTAAGCCGAAAGAGATAGTTTAATAGTAGCCAAAATATAATAAAAACAATGTCGCCGATGCTGAAAGAGTTAAGGGGGTAGTGCTTGGGTTTTGGTCTATATATTTATTTATCAATTTATTTTTTAGTTTCCTCGCTAGACCTCTATCAAGCTTAGAAAAACACCCCGTAGACCCCCTTTCATGATAAATTTGTAAATTTTTCGGCAGAAAAAGAAGGCCGGTTCCTTCAAAATTAGAGGCTCGCTTTCGCTCGCCAGGAAAAAATAGACCCCTAAAGGGCACGAAAGTCTTAATATTGATAAATCAAAATAAGGCGAAAGTTCTCAAAATCGCCAAACTATCGGAACAACGTCTTAAAACCTATATGCTAAACATGAGGGAGAAGGGGGTCCAGAAAGGCGAGTACTACCCCCTTAAGACAAAATAAAATAATCACCCATGGAAAAATCGACGATACATTAGAGATTAAGCGAGGGTCCGAGAAGGGTAATTATATCATGATTACCTGATGATGGTGGTAGTGTGTGTGCGTGTGTGTGTGTGTGTATATATGTGTGTATATGTGTGTGTGTATCTCTCTCTATCTCTCATTGGACCCAGAGACACGACTGACTTAATTCTCCCTGCGCTGAACGCAAGGTTTACCGCGGTGCATTGTGGGAAATGGGCGACATCGCGGAGCTATCCACCCTCCCTCTACTTCAACAATTCTATAATATATGCAGTTAGTCAAAATTTCTGTAGCTGACACATACTTTGGTCTATGCATACTGTTGTTTTATATATTTTAAAATCACCAATAATCATAAATAACTTATATTTACAATACAAAGTCAGCAGGTATTTTCCCGCCAATTTTGTTATGATAATTAATCAGCTTATAATTATGTTTGTAGTCATTATCAGTTGCATATGGACTTTCCCTTTATTACTATACTATATAAACACTTAGTGTAGTCGTATACTGTATAATACAAACGTGTAGAATCACACACAAATTGAGATAAACTGTGCATATCCTAGGTGTTGGGTATAGTGATGTCTACAGTCGTAGCCCTAGGTGTTGGGTATAGTGATGTCTACAGTCGTAGCCCTAGGTGTTGGGTATAGTGATGTCTACAGTCGTAGCCCTAGGTGTTGGGTATAGTGATGTCTACAGTCGTACGTAATGTTGGGTATAGTGATGTCTACAGTCGTAGCCCTAGGTGTTGGGTATAGTGATGTCTACAGTCGTAACTCTGGGGCTAGTTCAGAAGCGGCCACCAGAGGTCTCAAGGGAATTGTTGGTAGGGCAAAATTCCATGCCTGCCTCCACTCGGTCTCCTGGGGAATACAAGATTTGTTATCACCTATAAGAGAGAGAGAGAGAGAGAGAGGGAGAGGGTGGGGGGGGGAGTAAGAGTGAGTGAGTGTGTAAGTTAATGTGTGTGTGTGTGTGTGTGTTTGTGTTTGTGTAGGCAACAGCAATAGCAAGGCCCTCAGAGACATGATTGACCAACATCCATCTACTCTATATCGATTAACCCCTTGAGGATTAGGACCCATTTTTGACATTTTATCTTGGCAAATTATTAGAAGAGTTTATTCAGTTTAAGAAGGGTATATGGAAGTCAGAGGGCTATGAGAGATAGCCTATACCCTTTGCATTCCCACAGATCCTTCCCAAGCTGTATATAATAGTCTAAGGATAACCAGGATAAACTGTCATAATATTAAAATCCACCTACGTAGTCTTTGTTATCTTACTTTCATTTCTCCTATATCATATAATTTCCTTTTTCCACTCCTTGTATCTCCCTTTCATTTACACCATTCCTCCCATCGCACAACTTATCCATTTACACCATTCCTCCCATCGCACAACTTATCCATTTACACCATTCCTCCCATCGCACAACTTATCCATTTACACCATTCCTCCCATCGCACAACTTATCCATTTACCATTTACACCATTCCTCCCATCGCACAACTTATCCATTTACACCATTCCTCCCATCGCACAACTTATCCATTTACACCATTCCTCCCATCGCACAACTTATCCATTTACACCATTCCTCCCATCGCACAACTTATCCATTTCAAAATTCTTCCATCTGTCTTCCTCTCTCCTTATACTCAAAGTAAGAAAATGTATCAGTGGACAATATGGGCGTAACATTATGACACCAGGAACGAAGAACAGTGACACATTAGTGGCCAACCTTTCACGTCTGTCAAGACTGTCAGTCATGTTTTGTTAGTGTTTGTGGAAGGAGGTGTGCTGGTGATCAGAAGGTGTACAGGTCTGCTTAATGTTTGTTATATACCAGAACTGTAGATTAGCAAACAATTTTGGTTTATATTTTTTACGCTTTTCCATACTCTCCCTAAAATACACTTACATTATTTTGATATTCTTACACGTGCAGGAAAGGCAGGCTGTGTGTTCAGTCGGTTAAGGTGAGGCTGATGGACTGTTGAGGTTAAGGGGAGATGGGTCGTTTTTCTGGTCCCCTTTCTCCCTCGTGTTAAGCCCCAATTGTTTTGAGATTATAAGACGTTCGGCCCATTAGTTTGGCGATTTTAACACCTTTCGCCCCATTTCGTTGTCAATTTTAAGACCTTTCGTGTCATTTAGGTGTCGATTATTTCCTGGCGAGCGATAGCAAGCCTGAAATTTTAAGAGGAAGCGGCCTTCGGCAGGGACATCATTCTACCGAAAAATGTAAACAATTATCTTGAAGGGGGGTCTAGGGGGTGTTTTTATAAGCTTGATGGAGGTCTAGAGAGAAAACTAAAAAATAAAGGAATAAATAAATTAATACACAAAAAAATAAAACCGTCCGTCTCCTGTTAATGTTCCAGCTATGTTACTCATCCTGCATCTCGGTGTTGCGT
The DNA here is from genome assembly GCA_032716605.1 of Paralithodes platypus. Classification (NCBI taxonomy): domain Eukaryota; kingdom Metazoa; phylum Arthropoda; class Malacostraca; order Decapoda; family Lithodidae; genus Paralithodes; species Paralithodes platypus. The sequence continues at coordinate 17,548,548 of CM064567.1, forward strand.
CATGAAGCCAATGTTTTTAGCTTTAGATATTGTATTAATACTATAATAGGACCTACAGTGATAATTTGGTATCCACGTTTTTCAGTATTTAGGTCGAATACACAACTGAAGCGAACGATATCTACTAAAATGATCAATACACTTTGAGAAGGAGTAAGTTGAGATATGGGATTTCAAAATGTTACAACATATTTCACTCGTTGATTAAGGTTTTGCATGTGCCATTGCTTCATGAGGCAGTACCCGACGCAGAATAAAGCTTCACCTACAGTACCCGACGCAGAATAAAGCTTCACCTACAGTACCCGACGCAGAATAAAGCTTCACCTACAGTACCCGACGCAGAATAAGCTTCACCTACAGTACCCGACGCAGAATAAAGCTTCACCTACAGTACCCGACGCAGAATAAAGCTTCACCTACAGTACCCGACGCAGAATAAAGCTTCACCTACAGTACCCGACGCAGAATAAAGCTTCACCTACAGTACCCGACGCAGAATAAAGCTTCACCTACAGTAACCGACGCAGAATAAAGCTTCACCTACAGTACCCGACGCAGAATAAAGCTTCACCTACAGTACCCGACGCAGAATAAAGCTTCACCTACAGTACCCGACGCAGAATAAAGCTTCACCTACAGTACCCGACGCAGAATAAAGCTTCACCTACAGTACCCGACGCAGAATAAAGCTTCACCTACAGTACCCGACGCAGAATAAAGCTTCACCTACAGTAGATACATATTTAACCTGCGGAACTTTGAACATTTATCTTCTCAAAAGCAACAGCGATATTAAAGTAATTGTCCTAACAACCACTATACCAATTATCATAGCCATCATTATTAACCAAATATTAAGACGGCATAAAACGTAATGTAATTAACCTGAATAGGGCATGTGTCGTGCTTAAGTAACGTCCATAGGTAGACGTTAGGATTGTGGTTTTCACCCCCTAGACTGGGTTTTCACGTTATATATATTCACCTCGAAGGTCATTCAGTAATATAGTGTAATTTCTGTCTGACCAATACGTCCTGAACATTATGAAAACCTTATATCTTTTAATAACCCTGTAGGCCTATATATACGTTTGTTTTTCTTCTTTTTTTGCCATATTTCGGAGCAATAAACATTCTGATTGCAATTATAGTCAAAACAGTTTAATTCAAATAACCACAATCCACCTCAAACCACTTCAATCCACCTCAAACCACTTCAGTCCACCTCACACCACTTCAATCCACTTCACACCCCCATAATCCACTTCACACCCCCACAATCCGTTTGAGGACATACTTGTTCCAGGCAGATTTGCCTTTTGTCATTCATATAGCAAACAACAAATAAAAATACAAAATAAACACCTACCACCACCCCAACCCCCACCAATACCCCACCCAACCCTCACTTTCACAATATACCACACCTCCACCTCACACCACCACAATCCCCCTACCACCTACCACCTCCACAATCCACCTCACACCACCACAATCCACCTCACACCTCCACAATCCACCTACCACCTCCACAATCCACCTCACACCTCCACAATCCACCTCACCACCACAATCCACCTACCACCTCCACAATCCACCTCACCACCACCACAATCCACCTCACACCTCCACAATCCACCTCACGCCACCACAATCCACCTACCACCTCCACAATCCACCTCACCACCACCACAATCCACCTCACACCACCACAATCCACCTACCACCTCCACAATCCACCTCACCACCACAATCCACCTACCACCTCCACAATCCACCTTACCACCACCACAATCCACCTCACACCTCCACAATCCACCTCACACCTCCACAATCCACCTCACACCACCACAATCCACCTACCACCTCCACAATCCACCTACCACCTCCACCTACCACCTCCACAATCCACCTACCACCTCCACAATCCACCTCACACCACCTCCACAATCCACCTCACCACCACAATCCACCTCACACTACCTCCACAATCCACCTCACACCACCACAATCCATCTCACACCACCACAATCCACCTCACCACCACCACAATCCACCTCACCACCACCACAATCCAACTCACACCTCCACAATCCACCTCACACCTCCACAATCCACCTCACACCACTTCCACACCCCATCCACAACACCCTCACCCCACACCCCGAGCCGAGGAAACCATTTATGTGGAAAAGATGAAGCATTAAGGGGGGATGGCCGTATTTATTTGCTCATTTACGTATCTTTTTATAATGTTTTATTTTCCTCCGTAGACCTCCATCAAGCTAAAAACAGAAATCCGACCAAGACCCTCCTTCAAGATATATGTGTACAATGTCCTGGCCTAAGGCCGGTTCTTCTTAAAATACAGGCTCGCTTTCGCTCGCCAGGAAAAAAATCGACACCTATATTACACGTAAAAGTCTTAATATTGCCCTAAAAATGGGACAAAAAAGGTCTTAAAATGACCAAACTAATGGGCCGAACATCTTAAAATCTGACCACAAGTGGGGCTAAGCCTGAGGAAGAAGGAGGGGCCGGAAAAACGCCCTATCTCCCCTTCTGCCCCAGTTAATGTGAGCGAAAGTGGAACGGTAATTTCAGCATTAGTAATACCTTCCTTCATCTTAATTTTTTTTTGTTTATCTTTTTTTTTTTTTTTTTTTACTTCCTCGGTTTGTTGCCTACATCTTCTTTACACACAAACCTCCTTCATTATTTTAGTTTATAGTTTTTATTTTGAGTACATGTTTAACTCACCCACTCTCACTCACTCTCTCTCTCTCTCTGACTTAATTACCAGTGTCCTTCTTTGGTGTTTATTTTGTTTGTTTCATTTATTTGTTCGTATATTTGTTCGTATCTTCACTTTTATAGGATACATATGCTTTAATTGAGCTATATATTTATCATACCCTCTTTTAATGTTGTCTATGTATTAGATATTTATTTCCCTGTGTATTTTATGTATATATTTATAAATGATCTATTTTCATTGTTTATATCCATATTTTGCTTACAATCTGTCTGCCAGAATATATTTACTATTTATTTTTATATCTCCATTACCTTTTGTTCACACGCTCTTTTTCATATTTATATTTATTGTTTTATCTATATTATATATATTTTGTCTTCACCTGAGGGTTGATTCTCTCATTTTCTATGATTAATGGTGTGTATTGTTTTGTTATTATTTTGTGTACCCAACATTTATTGTTTAATGTTATTATTTACCTCTCATTCTCTCTAGCTCTCTCTCTCTCTCTCTCCTCTCCTCTTCTCTTCTCTTCTCTGAGTAAGTTCTCTCTCTCTCGTCTTGTCTTGTCATTATCGTTATGTATGTCATTAACCCCTTTTGTACCAGCGACGTCTTTTATATTTTATTCTAGCTATGTTTAGAGGACTTTATGCAGTCTAAGAAGGATCTGTCATAGTAAATAGGGACAATTGAGACAGTTCGAAGCCTGTTGATTGCTGGAGGCTCTTTTGAAACTGAATAAAATCGTCTAAAAGTAGCAAGAATATTGTTGAAAGAACGGCACCGTTACTCAAAGGGTTAACCATCTTTATCGTCGTATCTTGTTGGTAATATATAAGTTTCCCTTTCCTCTTCATTTTATGACTCAACAATTTACCGTTTTCTTTCGTCTGCTTTACTCAGTGGCTTTACTTTATGAAGGTTATGTGTGTGTGTGTGTGTGTGTGTGTGTGTGTGTGTGTGTGTGTGTGTGTGTGTGTGTGTGTGTGTGTGTGTGTGTGTGTGTGTGTGTGTGTGTGTGTGTGTGTGTGTGTACTTCTTGTCTTTTGTATTACGTGCAACCATATTTGTTGCGCTATTTCCCTGGCTCAGTGAGTTGTGTTCTTACTCTTTCTTCCTACTTACTCACTCTTACTCTCACACACTCTCTCTCTCTCTCTCTCTGTTCTATAGCTGTGGCATTTTCTACTGAAAAATGCACAAATTTATCTCGAAGATGTGTCTTGGGTTATTGTTTCTTTTAGCTTGATGGAGGTTTAGGGAGCATACTTAAAAAAATAATAATAATGATAATAATAATAATGATAATATAAATGAATAGGTAAAAAAAAAAAAAAAAAAAGGGAAACCAACCAGAAACAGTTGCCCTTAACCATTGTCACTTGTGTTGTTGTTCTGCCCTGTCAGTAGTTGTTCATTGTACCCCCTTTGGTCAGGTTCGGTTCCCTCCTCCATCACCTCTTAACCATTGTCACTTGTGTTGTTGTTCTGCCCTGTCAGTAGTTGTTCATTGTACCCCCTTTGTTCAGGTTCGGTTCCCTCCTCCATCACCTCTTAACCATTGTCACTTGTTTTGTTGTTCTGCCCTGTCAGTAGTTGTTCATTGTACCCCCTTTGGTCAGGTTCGGTTCCCTCCTCCATCACCTCTTAACCATTGTCACTTGTGTTGTTGTTCTGCTCTGTCAGTAGTTGTTCATTGTACCCCCTTTGTTCAGGTTCGGTTCCCTCCTCCATCACCTCTTAACCATTGTCACTTGTTTTGTTGTTCTGCCCTGTCAGTAGTTGTTCATTGTACCCCCTTTGGTCAGGTTCGGTTCCCTCCTCCATCACCTCTTAACCATTCACTTGTGTTGTTCTGCCCTGTCAGTAGTTGTTCATTGTACCCCCTTTGGTCAGGTTCGGTTCCCTCCTCCATCACCTCTTAACCATTGTCACTTGTGTTGTTGTTCTGCCCTGTCAGTAGTTGTTCATTGTACCCCCTTTGGTCAGGTTCGGTTCCCTCCTCCATCACCTCTTAACCATTGTCACTTGTGTTGTTGTTCTGCCCTGTCAGTAGTTGTTCATTGTACCCGCTTTGGTCAGGTTCGGTTCCCTCCTCCATCACCTCTTAACCATTGTCACTTGTTTTGTTGTTCTGCCCTGTCAGTAGTTGTTCATTGTACCCCCTTTGGTCAGGTTCGTTTCCCTCCTCCATCACCTCTTAACCATTGTCACTTGTGTTGTTGTTCTGTCCTGTCAGTAGTTGTTCATTGTACCCCCTTTGGTCAGGTTCGGTTCCCTCCTCCATCACCTCTTAACCATTGTCACTTGTGTTGTTGTTCTGTCCTGTCAGTAGTTGTTCATTGTACCCCCTTTGGTCAGGTTCGGTTCCCTCCTCCATCACCTCTTAACCATTGTCACTTGTGTTGTTGTTCTGCCCTGTCAGTAGTTGTTCATTGTACCCCCTTTGGTCAGGTTCGGTTCCCTCCTCCATCACCTCTTAACCATTGTCACTTGTGTTGTTGTTCTGCCCTGTCAGTAGTTGTTCATTGTACCCCCTTTGGTCAGGTTCGGTTCCCTCCTCCATCACCTCTTAACCATTGTCACTTGTGTTGTTGTTCTGCCCTGTCAGTAGTTGTTCATTGTACCCCTTTGGTCAGGTTCGGTTCCCTCCTCCATCACCTCTTAACCATTGTCACTTGTGTTGTTGTTCTGTCCTGTCAGTAGTTGTTCATTGTACCCCCTTTGGTCAGGTTCGGTTCCCTCCTCCATCACCTCTTAACCATTGTCACTTGTTTGTTGTTCTGCCCTGTCAGTAGTTGTTCATTGTACCCCCTTTGGTCAGGTTCGGTTCCCTCCTCCATCACCTCTTAACCATTGTCACTTGTGTTGTTGTTCTGTCCTGTCAGTAGTTGTTCATTGTACCCCCTTTGGTCAGGTTCGGTTCCCTCCTCCATCACCTCTTAACCATTGTCACTTGTGTTGTTGTTCTGCCCTGTCAGTAGTTGTTCATTGTACCCCCTTTGGTCAGGTTCGGTTCCCTCCTCCATCACCTCTTAACCATTGTCACTTGTGTTGTTGTTCTGTCCTGTCAGTAGTTGTTCATTGTACCCCCTTTGGTCAGGTTCGGTTCCCTCCTCCATCACCTCTTAACCATTGTCACTTGTTTTGTTGTTCTGCCCTGTCAGTAGTTGTTCATTGTACCCCCTTTGGTCAGGTTCGGTTCCCTCCTCCATCACCTCTTAACCATTGTCACTTGTGTTGTTGTTCTGTCCTGTCAGTAGTTGTTCATTGTACCCCCTTTGGTCAGGTTCGGTTCCCTCCTCCATCACCTCTTCATTGTCACTTGTGTTGTTGTTCTGCCCTGTCAGTAGTTGTTCATTGTACCCCCTTTGGTCAGGTTCGGTTCCCTCCTCCATCACCTCTTAACCATTGTCACTTTGTTGTTCTGCCCTGTCAGTAGTTGTTCATTGTACCCCCTTTGGTCAGGTTCGGTTCCCTCTCCATCACCTCTTAACCATTGTCACTTGTGTTGTTGTTCTGTCCTGTCAGTAGTTGTTCATTGTACCCCCTTTGGTCAGGTTCGGTTCCCTCCTCCATCACCTCTTAACCATTGTCACTTGTGTTGTTGTTCTGCCCTGTCAGTAGTTGTTCATTGTACCCCCTTTGGTCAGGTTCGGTTCCCTCCTCCATCACCTCTTAACCATTGTCACTTGTGTTGTTGTTCTGCCCTGTCAGTAGTTGTTCATTGTACCCCCTTTGGTCAGGTTCGGTTCCCTCCTCCATCACCTCTTAACCATTGTCACTTGTGTTGTTGTTCTGCCCTGTCAGTAGTTGTTCATTGTACCCCCTTTGGTCAGGTTCGGTTCCCTCTTCCATCACCTCTTAACCATTGTCACTTGTGTTGTTGTTCTGCCCTGTCAGTAGTTGTTCATTGTACCCCCTTTGGTCAGGTTCTGCCCTGTCAGTAGTTGTTCATTGTACCCCCTTTGGTCAGGTTCGGTTCCCTCCTCCATCACCTCTTTTCATAGTACATTTTAAGACCTTTCGTGTCATTTAGGTGTCGATTTTTTCTAGGCGAGCGATAGCAAGCTTGTATTTTTAGGAGGAACTACATATTTCTAGCGACCAATATACCGGTACCCATTAATCTCGACGAAGTGAGGGGTGGGGGTCATGTTTTCCTCAAGCTTGATGGAGGTCTAGGGAGCAAGGTTAAAACGAATAGAAATACAATAATACATACTGTAAGTAAAATAAAAACCGCACATACAAAAGGAGAGAGAGAGAGAGAGAGAGAGAGAGAGAGAGAGAGAGAGAGAGAGAGAGAGAGAGAGAGAGAGAGAGAGAGAGAGAGAGAGAGAGAGAGAGAGAGAGAGAGAGAGAGAGAGAGAGAGCCCTCCCCTTAATCATTCTCACTTGTTTTGTTCTGCCCCGTCAGTAGTTTTTCATTGGACCCCTTTTCTGGCCATTTTTGGATCGCTCCCCTCCCCCGTGACCTCTTTTCTTCCTTACTTTTACCATCTCTTGATTTTGTTACAGTTCTTCCCTGTGTGTGTATGTTGTTATGTTACACGTGTCGCAGGTGCCAATCAGTGGAGGTGGATAGTTGTATTTATATATTGGTATTTATTGATTGTGCCGTTGAGAGAGAGAGAGAGAGAGAGCTAGTTAGTTGTATCTATATATCGGCATAGATTAATTGTGCCGTTGAAAGAAAGAGAGAGTGACAGTGAGAGAGAGAGAGACTTGTATCTATATATCGGCTTATATTAATTATGCCGCTGAGAGAGAGAGAGAAAGAGTGAGAGTGAGAGTGAGAGTGAGTGAGAGTAAGAAAAACACATCTATATACCGGTACAGTAGATACAGAAAAGCGCCGCCTCTCTTCCTCCAGTCGCGGCCACAACGAAGCCAATCTTGTTCAAGGTCAACTTTTTTCCACCACCAATATTATTTGAACCCTCTTTTTGTTTTCCCCTTTACGAACGTGTATTGCTTATTTGTCGGTCGGTGGTACTGTCAGGTCAATATAAAGGTGGGTTTATTAGTTTAATAGGTGAGATCAAGAAGGACGAAAGGAGAAACGGCTTAGGTGTGTGTGTGTGTGTGTGTGTGTGTGTGTGTGTGTGTGTGTGTGTGTGTGTGTGTGTGTGTGTGTAATAATAATAATAATAATAATAAACTGTTTATTAAAGAATGGCAGCCTCATGAGCTGAAAATACACATTTTACAATTTAGTGGATGAACATGAGATGTACAGATATGAGGATGGTAAGCTTAGTTTACAAACAAAATAAATACAATAATGATGCATGTGCAGAATACAAATTATCATAAAATAACCATGAGAGTAAGTGATATACAGTACATATACACATTTATTTACTTACTCATATACAGAACATACGTATATACATGTACGTGCGCACATACATATACATACATATATAGGAACATAAGAACATGCAGTAAGTGTGCACATGTCCGTATACACAAACGCTCACGTATGCACACAAACATACATACATACAGAAACTGTTTTGGTATGGTCAGGGTAAAGAGGGTGCAGGTACTACAATGGGAGGTTAATCCTCGGTAGTGTAGGTGTGTGTGTGTGTGTGTGTGTGTGTGTGTGTGTGTGTGTACAAAGGAGTACAAAGGAAATCAAGCAACAACAGATCTAGTGACCCTTCTAGGTTGCTTGTCCTCCAAAACACTGAGGATCAAGTGTCCAAACAGTGGTTTAGAGTGGGTAAGGGACCATTGGAAAGGGAATTACTGCCCTGGAACTAATGTCTGTGGCAGGATTAGGAAGTTAGTAGGGGACAGATGGGTTAGTAACTGAGGGGGGGATAAAATGAAGTTATTCATTTACAAACGCAGTCAGTCGCGGGTGTGATGCGAGATATTTGTCTAGGCGGAGTTTATATGAATCAACGGTGATGCAGTCTATAACGTTTCGGGGAAGCCCATTCCACAAGTTGACAACTCGATTGAAGAAGAAATTCTTAGATTCGTGTGAGTTAAAAGATTTACCAATAATTTTGCAACCGTTTCCCCGCGTGTAATTAGATTGGTCGATAGTGAAGTACTTACTACAGTTCATATTGTCGATGCCTTTGATGATTTTGAACACTTGAATTAAGTCACCTCTTAATCTGCGCTGGGTTAAAGGAAATAGATTTAATTCTCTAAGACGCTCGCTCTTCGTATGGTTTGTTCTTTAGGCTAGGTATCATTTTGGGTAACTCTACGTTGAACTCGTTCTAGCTTGTTTATATCTTTTTGGTAATAAGGGCACCAGGATTGAACGCAGTATTCCAGAAGAGGGCGGACTAATGAATTGTAAAGGGTTAGGATAACTTCTTTGGATTTATGCTCAAATGACCTGCCTCTAAAGCCAATTATTTTGTTTGCCTTCTTAACAACTTCTGAACATTGTTGACTCGGTTTTAGGTTACTCGATATTGTTACTCCCAGATCGGTTTCTCTGTTTACATTCTTAAGCTGAGTGCCATTCATCGAATAGTTTGCTTTCTCATTTAGGTATCCGATATGTAGTACTTTACATTTATCCGCATTGAAACTCATTTGCCAAATTTGGGCCCAACATGACAATTTATCTAGATTGTGTTGTATATCGTCAACTTGTTCTTTTGAGAGTACGCTATTTGCAATTTTTGTATCGTCAGCAAATTTTGAGATTGTACAGGTGAGACCCTCATCTATGTCGTTGATGTAAATTAGAAAGAGAATTGGTCCTAGGTACCGATTCCCTGGGGGACCCCGCTACTACATTGGTACCATTGGCATTGGGGGGGGGGGGGGGGGGGGGGGGGGGGGGGGGGTGTGGGGTGTGTATGTGTGTGTGTTCTGTGGTGTGTGGTTGGTGGTGGACAGAAGCGAAATATGGAAGAGTGGGCGTTCTATTGTAAGGGTGGGAAATTACATGGATGAAGATACGCGAAACACTTAAATATAGTAATGCTGAGCATAGATTTAAATCAGAAGTGCGCTAGTGAGCAATAATGTTTCTCGCTAATATGTACGTATATTTACATACATACGGGTAGGCATATGACCATATAAAATAAAATTAACTACATCTCTATATTTATACCTTATATTCTCAACCGGGCTCGAACCATTGACAGACATACACACAGGAAATAATATACATAAATATTCACATTACATGCTATATATGCTCTTCTCTTAATCTACATGATACTCTCAGCCAGGGCTCGAACAAAAACAGTATACAACTAAGACACAAGCTTATCATACAAATAAACGCATACATATATAACACCTATACGCCACACATACATACACATATACTGCACATACATAGATACATATCTTACAAATATACATAAACAAACTCAAGCAAAACATAATAAAATATTCTAACGCACACGAACACACCAACTTATGCATATATTATTAAAGGTGGGGCGCGTATATATGGTGTGACAGGAGGTATACACATTATTATAATATTACAAGGGTTGGGATAGGGCTATTTTTTATCTGTCAGGTCTTGCTCTTATGTTGGAGGGTTGAAATGACGAGCTGCACGTGTAGGTCTAGGGGCGTCTGGTGGAAGTAAGTTTCTGTGTCGTGGGTGAACAAGCAGCAGTGTGTGTGTGTGTGTGTGTGTGTGTGTGTGTGTGTGTGTGTGTGTGTGTGTGTTGTGGTTGTTGGGTGTGTGTGCATGTGTGTGTGTGTGTATGTGTTTAAACCAAAACATCGACTCTTAAATGGCACGAAAGTTTTGAAATATTGACAAAGAAATGAGACGAAAGGTCTCAAAATCGCCAAACTAATAGGCGAAACATCTTAACATCACAAAACTAATGGGGCTAAACGTATCCGTGAAAGGGCGATAATTGAGCTTTCCAATGACACCAGAACCATCCTTCTACGACCACTGGTTCTCTTGCAACGATCGTGCAACACGAAGGAAAAATTGCTAAAATACGGTAATTTCCTTACATAATTCCCTGTCTAGCAAGGTAGTGGGTGTGGAGGTGTGCCCAGTGCCGGCGCGGGAGCCGTGCCGAACGGTCAGAATCAACCTACGCTCCTCCCACCGCTCGGACTCTCTCTCAGAGCCAATTATGTGCTCAAAATTGCTACCGACTTAAGGCGGTCCCCGCCACATTGTCCTTGGTTCTCTAGACCGCCTTAAGTCGGGCCCCGCCAATAAGGGGTTAAGAACGGGGTGTTACTTAATTCTCTTCATGCGTCCAAACCAACCAATTCTGCTCATGCGTATCACTTGACTGATGCTTCTAATGCCCAGATGCCTGCTTAGTCTGAGGTATGATTTTTTGCCATTTGGAAACTGTTCACTAATATTTTTCCCATATTCCGCATCTGCCTACCATTAACCCTTTCAGTACCAGCGACATGTGTTATACTGTATTTTATTCTAGCTATATTTAGACAAATATTATGCAGCTTAGGAAGGATCTATGGTCATTTAAAAGGGTTGGTTGAGATAAATTGAAGCCTTATCAGGGATGAATGTAGTGTCCGGGCATACAGCCGTCATGTTTACATAGGTCGATCGCCGCGGTTAAGACCGCGTCTATTTTTCGGTTATTTGCCCCCTGCTGGCAATATATATCTATCTATCTATTGCCGAACGCCTTACTCCCCTTAATGAGGGTGGCCATACATAGAAGGCCCCCAAGCGGACCTATTCCCTGTAAGAGGGATAACCCGAGCCAGTTTACTGAAGGACTTACAGGATTGACCACTCAATTTAGGATCCGTCCGACTCCGAGGCCCTCTATGTATCTTGTTAGCACTATTTTTCTACAGTGGTGTTCGGCTAGTCCATCCACTAACCTGCCTTACACTTAGATAAGCAGTACAGATTTGTATTAGGTTTACTCCCCTAGACAGGTTGCCTACCAAGGCTGACGAGTCCCATCCACCCGGATTATTATAAGGTTGTCTCCCCTAGATAGGTTGCCGACCAAAGCTAACGACCCCCATCCACCCGCAATATATTTGATAATGACAATATGTCATGGGGGGGGGGGGAGAGCAAAGCCCACCCCTCAACATAGTATTGTATCCAATGGCAGTCAAAATAGACTGGAACATGATGGCAAGAGTCCGCACCGCTCCGCGTAGTGTTAACAAGGCTGGCGATACGCCCGAACTCTACATTCTACAGAATCTACACCCTTATTATTGTTAGAGGTCCATCCTAAGCTGATTAGTCTTCTAATAGTTGCCAGAATATGATAAAAATGACGTCACTGAGTTAAGCATCTTGTATCATCCTCTTCTCGCTCTGAAATTTGTATATTCTTGTTTCTTCACATCTCCAGTTTCTCGAGGCACCTGGTATATTCTTTTGAAACATAATGGGGCAGTAGGCTAGGAATCCTACTCCCCTTGTAAAATTCTCCTACTCATCGAGACAGCAAGGAGCGAGGGAATGCGAAAGTGGTCCCTGACCCTAAGAATTGGAACTGTAAATTATGTTGCTGTTCGGGCTCTGTCTTGAGTTGGCCACCCCCAGCAATGGGGTATGTGCCTGAGTATATACTGTACATATGTACATAATCTTCCACAACTCTTTTTCACTCATTCTTCTATCGCTTTACTAAATCATGTCGCCTTTCTTTTTCTAAACATTACCTTTTTTTCTTGCCACATACTTTGTAAGCTATTTTAATTGGTCTTTGGCTGGGCATATACAAATAATGCAAATTTAGCTTTAATGGGATCTGGGTGGGCAATTTGTACTTTGAAGGCAGCCTGGGAAGGCATTTTGGTTAGCCTAAGGGACAAACTAAAATACATTGCTCTAAAATGGGAAAAGCAAGCAATAGCCTCACTAATAATTAACCCCTTCAGCACCATGATGCCTTTTGACCTTTGCTTTTGGCTAAACTTAGACAATTGTATGCAGTTTAAGAAGGATCTATCATCTATGTCATGCAGAGGGTTTTTTGAGATTGTATTTACCCCCTAGAGGTACAGTTGGTCAAAGTTCCAGCTGACCCACCCTCGCTCTGGGGCTCGCAGAATTAGCTGGCAATACTGGTGTAGTTGCCAATCAGTGGATATAATAACTTTAATATTTAAGCAAATCTACGAACTTTGGGTGAATGTTCGGGATAATACATAGCGATGTATGCATTTTTATTTGAGATTGGCTTACTTTCCCTTGTTTAGTATATGTTCTAACAATGATATAGCCGAAATCAGATCTACCAATCCCAATCTTTGTAAGACACACCTCCTTCCTACACCAGTATTGCCAAATAATTCTGCGAGCCCCAGAGCGAGGGTGGGTCAGCTGGAACTTTGACCAACTGTACATATCAAGCTAATGAAAAGCGTCTAATTGTAACATTACGTCATGATGCTGAAGGGGTTAAACAAATATAATAACCCCCAAGATGTCGGACCAGATAGTGTTAAAATCATATTGTCTCGGTTGTACACCTTGCTGTACCTTCTTGATTCTTAGAGGTCCTTCCTAAACTGAATATAATTGCCTAATGATACCTAGAACAGAATGGAAGGAAATCAACTATGATATATAGACCTGCTTTGTTTGAATGTAGTAGGGACCAATAATTATGTACAGTACTGTATGTATATACTCAGGTCATAGACCCCTTTACATAAGGACTGGAAACGAGCACTCTCGGAGTTTGAAACTTGGGTCCATTGCTTAAAAGCAGTATCATGAAAGCAGTGGTCTCTCCGACTTTCTTAAACACAACAATATGTACACAAACACAACTTTACATATAAATGCATGTAATTTCACACGCAATCGTCCATATCCCCGCCATATTGGCGACATAATGTCTCGCCAGAAAACGAACAGCCCAGGACGATGCCAGACGCCAGTCACCCACGAGACACGTTAGAGGCAACACATTTGTGTTCTGTTGTTCGTTATCTCTCAGCTTATTGTAAGTAATTTTCTTATAAATACTTACCAGTCACAAAAGGATCTGTGTTAACAACTTATTTAGCTGATAAATATTAGAAGTGAGCTGATGTCAACGGGTTGCTTTGATATGTACTGATAACCATTTTACAACTATTCTTGTTTTTTTGCTTTACAGGAACAATGCCGAAAAGATGTGCTGCATTCAATTGTCGTGGAAACTACAGGGGAGAGCCATACAGTCCTATGGTGTGTTTCCCGAATGAAGAACAAGAACGACATGCATGGATTAGTGTTATGCCAAATAGCCCAGAAAGTTTGAGAGACAGGTCGAAACTATGGATTTGTGCATCACACTTCGACTGCGATTGGGGTCACAGTTCGGGAGGAAAACGACCAGCTGGGCCTCCTACAGTTTTTAAAGGTGTACCCAAGTCTTGCCTCAAACAACTTACCGTCAGCTCCTAGGTTAACTAAAACAGTGACAAGTGAAGCAAGACTTAAAAAACAAACTGAATTTGAAATGAACAAGACAAAATGCATAGTTATGACAAATTTGCAGGAGAGATTGGAAAACACTTCCCTGAGTTTTATATAATGCAAAATGGTAGAGAACTGACAATGTTTAAGACAGATGGTAATGGTAGAGCATTTGATAAGTTTCTTCATTTTAAAGAGGTACAGTCTCCTTTTGGTTTTCTGCAGCTGGTAGTAGCAGAGAAAAGTGGCTTGGAGATACCAAAAAGTAAACTGAATCTTCAAAAAAAAATAGCTTGGTAAGTAAGTGGTCTCAAATTGAAGAAATAGTGAAAATTATGAACACTCATGAAGCGACTAATACTGACCGCTTAAAAAGAATAATTTCAGAACTTGACTCTATCACAGAATTTCATGAAATTGAAGGTTTTCAGTTCATTCAAGCACAGTTACAACTCCTTCTTATTCCTCCTAAAAATCGCCGATATACAAAGCATATGTTAATTCTTGCAGCAGAACTGTTTTGTATATCACCCACAGCATAATAGAATGCTTAGAAACTCCAAACCAATTAGCCTTCCTTGTGAGAAACAGATTCGCCAATTGTTATCTCGCACTTATGCTGACAAGTGTCTCCCAATCCTTTTTGATCAGTTGAAGCCACAACAGCGGTTAGTTAACATTTTGTTTGATGAAGTCAAGCTTAAGCAGGCCCTTAGATTTACAGGAGAGCATATAGTAGGCTATGCAACAAACGGACCAGAAAATCTAGCAACATCTGCTCTTGCTATTGAAGTTGTTTGTCACTATGGAGGACCACGGTACATCATACGAATTCATCCTGTATCAAAACTGAATGCTATTCAACTGAAGGAAATATTACTTGAGGCTGCATAGGTTGTTAAAGCTAGTGGTGGCCATCCAGTATCGTTCGTCTGTGACAACTGTCCACTGAATCAAGCTGTTTACAGAATGCTTGGGGGTCCTGGAAAAGTAACACTAGCACCAGATGGCATAAATGTTTTCCTTGCCTATGATTATGTTCACATCCTCAAGAATATGAGAAACAACTGGATCACAGAGAAATGTCAAGAATTACATTTTAGCAAGGACGGTACAGAATATTTGGCGTGTTGGAGTGATGTTAAAGCTCTTTACAATGAAGATCAGAAGACACCACTTCGTCTGACAAAACTCACACACTCATCAGTATTTCCTAAACCATTGCAACGTCAGAGTGTGCCCTTAGTTTGCCAAGTGTTCAATGAGAAAACGATTGCTGCATTTGAAGGTCTTAAACACCTTACGAGCGGCCTATGCGGTTTATTTATATGTACCGCACAGCGGGGTGTTTTTAGCCAAAATAGGGCTGTTTACGTGATCATTTTCATGCCTAAATAAGACCCAGAACGTAAAACAAGTACCTATCCCAGAAAGGGCATAAACAGAGCTTTCGAATGACACCATAACGATCCTTTTATGATGGCTAGTTTTCTTGCAATAACCGTGCAACGCGAGTGCAAAAAGCATGTAATTCGGTACTTTCCCCATATAATTCAGTATGTAGCGAGTGAGAGAGGGAGGAGGGAGCTGAGATTCGTGTCAGTAGGTTCGCCGCGGTGGT
Source organism: Paralithodes platypus (assembly GCA_032716605.1). NCBI lineage: Eukaryota > Metazoa > Arthropoda > Malacostraca > Decapoda > Lithodidae > Paralithodes > Paralithodes platypus. The sequence continues at coordinate 17,564,328 of CM064567.1, forward strand.
CTGGAGCAGTCATACGCTCGCTAGTCTCCTGCCACCACTTGTCTCTCTCTCTCAGCAACATTACGTGCTGAAATTGCCACTCGACCTATGTCGAGCGCCGCCACATAGTCCAGCTTTATTTAACTCGACTTATGTGGTGAGCCGCTAATTAAGGGTTAAAGGAACTGTTAAATTTCAGGATGGAACAGTGATATACATAACACAGGTAACCAATTGGTTTAAAATTATGAATGTTAAAAGCAAGTACAGCGCAGTTCATTTACGAGACCAATATCGTGAACCTTGGACATTAAACTGTACAAACTTCAAAGCTCTGCAGGAAATGTGTACAGTTGTATCCAGCTGTCGGTGGACTGGTGGGCATGGCAGAGAGAAGAAACTAACACAGTCAACAGCAGATGCCTTTGTCATCACAACAAGGTATAACATAGAAGCAGCACAATATCTTTTTGAAACCCATGATTTTGCTTACATCCTACCTGCTGTTTTTTCACAAGATCCCCTAGAAAAGTTTTTTGGTCAAGCAAGACAACGTAGTGGAGGAAATTTTTACATTGACATTGGGGATGTTCAAGCAGCATCCAAAGTACAGCAGTTGCATCAGCTGTTGAAACGTGACATCGTTCCTGACCGAGCCAAAGAAGTAAGCTGTGAATTTTGTACAGCAGCAATAGATGATGGTGATTTACAACTTCTGGAAGAGCTGACATTACAAGACACTCAACTACTTCTAGATTCAGATGATACTTTAAAACATAAAATTGTCTACATCGGGGGATTTTTAGCTCATAAACATGGACAACAGGAAGTAGATTCTGGGGAATGCTTGTCATCAGAGTTTTTGACTGCGCTCAATCGAGGTGGGCTGAGTATGCCTACACTGGCTACTGTCTTCTTTGTACATAGTGGCATCACCCTTCAAATGTCTCTTCAAGACTCGAAAAAGTGTTGTCGCAATTACTTGAAACAATGCTTGTCTTATGTAGATGCTCCTTTAGCTTGCCATTCAGGAGCATGCCAGACATTGTGTAATGTGTTGTTTAAGGCCTTTGTATTTAATACAAGCGATCGGGAGTGTACACTAGGCTGCTTAAGGCGACAAGAGAAACTTTCTAATGTTTAAGTTAATTATTGTGTTATGTGACTTTTGATATATGTAAAATTATGTGCAAAGGTTTTACTTTAATTTCTTCTAATATTTAATTAATGTAAGTCATAGTATGATGCTTTGCTTGTATAATACATGTTCTTATAAACTATCTCATTATAACTGTATATTTTCCTATTATGTTCAATCACGAAAGATACTTATGAGTCAATCAACCAAAAACAAATTTTATATTTTCCTTTACTTGGTTGCTCTAGTTAATAAGATGTTGTAGAGTAAAAACACAAAGTCCCATATCCAGTAAAACTAAAATAAGACCTCAGTTTGTGGGCCTGACAATGGACCCAAGTTCCGGGACTCGAGTATGGCCGACGCCAGTCCTTATGTAGAGGAGTCTATGACTCAGGTACATACCATTGCTGCGGGTGGCCGACGCCAGACAAAGCCCGAACAGAAACTACATTTAAAGTTCCTATTCTCAGGGTATCGGAACCACTTTCGCGTTCCTTCGCCCGTTTCTGTGTCTCGTCGAGTAGGAGAATTATACAAGGGTAGGAGGATTCCTAGTCCCCTGCCCCCAGAAGGAAAAGTAGGACAGTAAAAGAGACAGACATGAAGGAAAAGTAGGACAGTAAAGGAGACAGACAGAAACAGCTAAGATTGGGTAGAGGATGCCATTATTCACTCTGAATAGGACCATCCCTCACCCATAATTATGATAGTCAGTACGGTACTGTTTTTTTTTTTTCTTTTGGGGGGGGGGGGGCAAGAGGCTAGAAATCTTCCTCCCCTTGTAAAATTCTCCTACTCAACAAGACAGAGAAAGGGGCGATGGAACGCGAAAGTGGTCCCGTACCCCAAGAATTGGAACTTTATAATTATTATGTACTGTAGTTTCTGTTTGCGGTTCCTGTTTTTGTTTGTTTGTTTTGCAAGTTTTACATTATATTTTGTTATATATATATATATATATATTGTTACAGTAGAGCCTCATATTTTATACCAGGCTGGTCCAACTTCTAGAAAACTATGGGCCACTTCAGCATATACCGTTAATGCCGTGGGCCACACACACACAAACTCATTTTGAGAGGTGGTTGGAAATATGATATGTGCGGCACTTTGCCTACTAGGTTGCAAAACGGAGGTAAACTGACGGGTGGTGGGTGGTGAGTGAAAGACTGGGCCTACTGTCAGGGTTGCCATTGTTTGCGGGGGTTTTTCTTCAAAGATTCAAGGTTAATTTGTGTATTATGTTCGTTAATGTTGCTGGGAAACTAATACAATACGTAGATACACAAATATCGAATATTCATAATCCAGAATATATTTAGGATTTCCGTTGTTAGATACGGTAACAGTAATTAATGCTAAGTCACATTTCTCAAGATCTAGCGAGAAATTGATAAATCTGCAACACTGGGCTGTCCAAGAGTGAGAATGAGAGAAAATTAACAGGAAATTAACACGTAGTAATTAACGTATCACGTTCGGAGCAGGAGAAAGAAAGAGAGGGAGAGAGAGAGAGAAAGAGAGAGAGAGAGAGAGAGAGAGAGAGAGAGAGAGAGAGAGAGAGACTTCACTAATGTATGAAGACATCATGTACCATACCATTTTAGTGTTATATTTTAAATGAGAGGCAAGTGCTTGTGGGCCATAAATAATCAACCCGCCTATCTTGCAGTTTGGCACCACACATCCATCTCGCCATTCTCATCTTATTGTGTTCCATTCTGTTGATGTCATCCGCTTTGACAGGCCACGTTTCTGAAGTATATGTAATTGTGCTTTTAACGCATGAAGCGTACACCTTTCCCTTCAAGGGAAGAGGGAGCCTTCTCATGGTGAGTAGTGGCAAAAGTTCTCTGAACTTTCCCCAGCCGCATTTTATTAATTAATTAAATTGTGATGTGTCTATGGGAAGATATCTTTACATTTTGTTAGTATGACTTAGATTGTAATTAAAACTTTGTCAACTGCCTCTGGAGTATTATGTAGAGAATATATTTTGTTATAAAATTTACTTGGAAACATCAGTCCATTGCTTAATACAAGTGGAGAAATTTTGATAACTTACACCTAAACCTTGTTAAATACTGGACCAATACTGCACTGTACATGGAATTGCCATTTGGTTACTTAACCCCTTCAGACTCATATGATGCAGAGGTTGCCAGATTAGCAATAAGAAATAGAGTTATCTCACTCTTCTAATTACCGGTACCTCTCCAAAATTAGTTTTCTGCCCACAGCTAACTCAAAGACAACTACAGAGGTTGAAGTAACTAAACTAAAGGTTTCTAAATACCCCTGATGGTAACAAAGGCTTTAAAGTATCCCTAATTGGCTCAAAATCGCGTCATATGTCGGAGAGGGTTAATACGAGAGTAGTTTAGTTATAAAGTAAATATTAATTGTATAGAATCCAGATGTGGTCCCTACACTTGCATTATGTTGTTGTTGTTGTTGTTGTTGTTCCTGTTCCCTAAGTGGCCTGGCCGAACAGCCCCGAGTCCCTGAGGAAGGCCATGGCCACAATTGGGCTTTCCCACAGAGCTCTCATTGAGTGTAGATTGTGTTGTTGGCGTAAGTGGTTGTGTGAAATGCAGTCTTCTATGATGTGTTTAATGGTATGGGGTGCTGTGTTACATCCCGGGCAGGCGTCGACAACGGAGTCATCCAGTCTCTTCTGATAGCTCAGGAGAGCTGGATGGTGTCGCATCTCAGCCTGGCCAGGTGGACTCTGTCCTCGCGAGGAAGGGAGGATTCGGAAGGATGGATTTCGGGAGGTCGTGCTTGCAGCTGCGTGTTGTCTGTGAGTGAGTGGATGGATCGGCGAGAGATATGAGTATGGATGTGCTTCTGGAAGTTGGTTCGGGGTGGGCAGGGAGGGAGAGAGGACAGTAATTGTGTGTGATACCGTGTGCTGGGTGTTGTTTTGATATTTCTTGGTGTCTGTGGGTGTGTTGCCATGTAGTTTAGTGGGTGGTCCTGGTTCGTGGAGGCTGCTGCCAGGAATTGAGTGCCTCTCATGTCCAGATGGTCTTTGACTTTGAGGATTTTGGTTTCTTGATGTAGGTGATCTGTGGGTGCAGTAGCTGTGCAGACTGATTTGATCTTCAGGGCTTTGTTTTGAATAGTCTGTAAGGTTTTATGATGTGTTTCAGCTAGGTTAGAATCCCAGGCTGGGCTTGCGTATTCCATCACTGATCTTATATATTGTTTATATACTGTGGTGGTAGTTTCTTTGTTGTGTCCAAATTTTGTGTGAGCAAGTGACCTGAGGGCGTTAAGTCTGGGTGTCAGTTTCTTTTTAATGTTTGTGGTGTGCTGTTTGAATGTCATATGAGTATCATATGTTACTCCTAGGATTTTGGGTGTGTGTGTATGTGTTAGAGATGTGTTGTTTATGGTGAGCTGAGGGATGTATTCGTGTTCTCCTGTCCAGCTTGTGAGCAGGGTTGCGGTAGATTTGGCTGGGGCTAGATTAAGTCTGTATGTAGTGCACCAGCCATGTAGTGTGTTGAGATAGGGTTGAAGGAGATCTTGCATTATGTTCTTTAAAGTATTTAGTGTACCGGTACTGTAGTTTGATCTTCCGTAATTGAAATTAGTATGTACCGGTAAGACTGCACTAGCTATGGATTGCTATAGTTTTTTTAAGTGTAGATTATATACCGGTAGTCCTATTGCTTTGTAGCCAAAGAATAGTTCACCTCTTCATTACATATTTTTGGAAGGTACAGTGCACTCCAAAGTCCTAAAGTACTATAGGCTACACATTATATTTAAAATGTAGATGGTTAAAAAAGTAACTGAAGCATTTGCTACCAGGTTGTACTGTACCGTGTGATATGATCTTTCATATATAAATCTACGTGTGATTGCTCGTAACAGGAATGCCTGGAAGGTTACCATTTGGACAAGACTAAAACCATATATTGTATGGATGAGCCTTAAAATGTGTATAATGTTTAATGCAGTAGTGGATGTTGAAGTTTAGAACGAGAAGAAAGAGGAAGTGTATGTACATTTTTGCACAATGAACTGATAAATATACTTTTTGCAGATGGTTGGATGCTGGAGAGGATCCTTGCAGGACTCGAGTGGATGCCACTTCCCTTTCATCGGATTCCCTCCAATGGAAGAAGGTTGGTTGAGTTTTGAGCTGTATTTTGTCGCTAGCGCATTCCCCTGGATTTTTTTTACATTTTGTTAAAACAAAGCTTGAATATGTTGGAAGTAATGTTTAATCTTAAACTTAGACGTTTATAAAATTTGCATATTATATACTGTAGTATTGGTAAAAAGTTAAAATTTGTATTTTGTTGTGAATTACCGGTATTCAAAATATACAGGTTAGTTCGAATATAATATTTTTGGTAAGTAGTTGAATGAATACAGTAAAGAATGATTAGAAAAGTATATGCTTAATAAATTTAAAGTTGAAAGAAGTCTGTAAATTGTGATATCTACTTTGACCAGAATGAATACATAATTATAATGTGAAACTTGCAAAATAAACAAAACAAAACTTTGACGAACACAGTAAAAAGACAAAACAATTGATCAAAATCGCTATGTGGAAACAACACTTAAGCAAAATAATAATTCTTTATAAATAAAAAGAACACAATCCATCACATAGGGTGTACATACAGTACTACATGAGCTGCAAAGAGCGCTGTAATCTGCTAAATAACGGTGCCGCCATTTAGTACGTAAGACTGCAACCACAATCTATGTGGACGAAGCTATTTGTAAACTTATATCAATGTATGTATGTCTCTTGCTCTTCAATATTTTGTGAAAGTAAAGTACAGTATAGTACAGTAAACAAAAATTTAAAATTTTGCTAATACTGTAATGTAAAAGTTGCCAGTACAATACTTTCCTTGACAGTCAATTTGTTTATAATGGGGAGAGACAATTACATTACAGTTTTATTATAATGTAAAACTTGCAAAATAAACAAACCAAAACTTGGACGAACACAGTAAAAAGACAAAACAACTAATCAAACTACAGTATTAAAGTTTTGAGCCGTTAAGTTTCCCCTCTAATTTTAAAATGTATGATTATACAGTACAGTACTTCTTCATTCAGAGGGATTGTATTATTCTGTTCACACTAACTGGAAGAGTTCTTGTCATTATCATGTTTGTTTGGTGATTAGACTTTTATGAATTATGGAGTAGATTGTGAATATGGATGGTATATTTATATTATTTGTTAGCCAGTAAATATAAAGGGTGCGCCTGGAAGTGTGGTGGACGGGCTTGTGGTTTCGGCTCGCTGCATGTCTGCCTGCTGAGACCAGAACTTCTCCGGGTGGTCGGGGGCCGGGGAGGTGCTTGAGTGACCTTGGTGATCCCTGGTCTCTGGGTCTTCTCCTGGGTGACCTAGATGTGTGTAAATTTTGAGCTTTTTTGTTTGTGTGTTCATTTTTGTCTGTTGTGTTGTGTTGTCCCTCTTCGGGCTCTGTCTAGAGTCAGCCACCCCCAGAAAATATAAAATTTGTTAATAAAATAAACATAAAATAAAAAAAATAAAAAAAATGGGAATGGGCCTGAGTAAATAGATAGATAGATAGTAGTATTGAAAAGTATGTATGTACAGTATATATAGGCCACACAGGCACATACCACATAGATGGGGGTGGCCGACTCTACACAGAGCCCGAACAGGGATAACACAACATAACATAAAAAACTAAATATATATTCACACATATTTAGGTCACCCAGGAGAAGACCCAGAGACCAAGGATCATTAAGGGCCTCCAGCATTTCCCCGGCCCCAGACTTCCCGGAGAGGTTCCGGTCTCAGCAGGCAGACACTTATCTATTCACAAGCATTCTCCATTCATTCCTATTTATTACCACTTGTCTTGCCTGTTCTACAATCATCTCTATCTTTCAACGCTTGTAACGCTTGTACTACACAATATCTCCATCTCAACGGAGGTCTTCCTACCCCTCTACCTCCCCTTGGCTAAATTTGTTTGACGGTATAATTATCGATAAATTCTGATATGCAATGACAAATCTAGACAGTTGAATGTGAACATAATTAAGTAAGCAAGATTGCGCCTGGAAGTGTGGTGGGCAGGCTTGTGGTTTCGGCTCGCTGCATGTCTGCCTGCTGAGACCGAAACCTTCCCAGGTGGTTGGGGGAGGGGGGAGTGCTGAAGGGACCTTGGTGATCCCTGGTCTCTAGGTCTTCTCCTGGGTGACCTAGATGTGTGTGAATTTGTGTTTTATTTTTGTGTGTTCATTGTTTTCTGTTGTGTTGTGTTGTCTCTATTCGGGCTCTGTTTTTAGCCGGCCGCTCCCAAGAAAAAGAATAAAGGAAAAATAGGGAATGGGCCTGAGTAAATACATATACATACATACAAGATTGCTAATGCTTTGCTATAGGTCCCAAGAGACTAAGTGACTAAGAGGCAAGCGGACCCTAATGAAAAACCTATGGACCCCCCTCAAGAATTGCTCCAGGAGTTCGCAAGGTTTGGAGCAAGAGGCTAAAGGACCGAAGATACAAGCAGACCCTAACTAAGAACCTACAGAACCTCTTAAGAATTGCTCCAGGGGTTCGCAAGGTTTGGAGCAAGCGACTTACAGATTGAAGAGACAAGCGGACACTTATGAAGAACCCATGGACCCCCCCGAAAGAATTACTCCAGTAGTTTGAGTCAGACCGGACTCCACCTCTTCTGTTGTTTGTTGTTGCTGTTCCCAGGCTGTCTGGCCGAACAACCCCAAGGTCCCGAGCAAGGCCAAGGCCATAACCGAATGCCCCCACAGAACCCTCCCTGCCTACCACAAAAAAACCTGGGTGACCGAAGCCACTGAGTGCGCGGAAACGCCCGGGATACCGAAGCCCCATCCATGGCCCTATGCTACTTTCTTTCGTGTTACTTTCGATGATTCCGCCTGTTACTGATGAAGTTGAAGTCGACTTCCACTCGCACCAGGTTGTCCTTTATCCGACTCCCTATCCTGGATGACTTCATGCAGGGTGTTGTGATGACGGCTGGGGTAACCTGGTATTGGTGGGTGGTCAGGTAATCCACCCAGCCACCTGTCCAATCTTGTTTTGAAATTCTCAGGGTTGGTTCCACTGAGGTCCCGGAGTTCACGAGGGAGGCAGTTGAACAATCGAGGTCCATTGCGAGTGAAGGAGTTGTGGATTTGAGTCTTCCCATGCTTTATGGTGCCTTGGGACCCTGATGTAACAGAGATCCCTCTTCTTGGATGGTGGTTAAGTGTGATCCCTGCATTTGGTACTCTGCCCTCTAGGATCTTCCACACATACATGACTATATAGCGCTCCCTCCTCCTCTTCAGGGAGTACAGTTTTGGCTTGGTTAGTCTTTCCCAATAGTTGAGGTGTTGTACTCCATGGATTTTGTTGGTGAATGATCTTTGAGGGGCTTCTAGGGCAGCTATTTCCTGTATTTTGTGTGGAGACCATAGCTGGCAGCAGTACTCCAGTCTTGGGAGCACAAGAGACTTCCACAGGGTCTTCATACAGAGCTCTTCTCATGTGGTGAAGGTTCTTAGTATCCACCCACTCATGTTTCTGGATGCTTCGACTGTTTTGGTGACATGGTGGGTGAAGGTTGCGTCGCTACTCATTTGGACTCCCAGATCTTTAACGTGGTCTTCGGCTATAATTGGCTGGTCGTTGTAGAAGTAGGTGCTTGATTGTTTCAGGGCTTCATTTGTTCTGTACCGTAGTAGTTCAAATTTATCCCTGTTAAGGACCATATTACTTGTTGTTGCCCAGTTAAGTACTTTATTAAGGTCCTCTTGGATTTTGTTGGAGTCTTCAATTTGTATAATTTGTTTCTTTATCCTGGTGTCGTCTGCAAATGAGGATGCTTTGGAGTGCTCCAGGTTTGTGTCTATGTCGTTAATGTATATTATGAAGAGAAGTGAGCCAAGTACCGAGCCCTGCGGAACTCCACTCAATATGGTTAGGGTCGGACAACTCTCCTTGGATTGACACTTGCTGAGTCCTCCCCGTCAAGAAACTGTGAAGCCATCTTCCAAGTGGGCCCTTGATGCTATGGTGTCGGAGTTTGTTTAGGAGAATCTCATGGTCCACTTTATCAAAGGCCTTAGCGAAGTCTAGGTAGATGACATCCGTATTATGGCCGTCTTGGGATATTTTCGAGGACTCTCTCATGGCGAAGTAGGAGCTGGGACAGACACGAACGTCCCTGCCTGAAACCATGCTGTCCATTGTTGAAGGCTCCCTTTTTTTCCAGAAACACGACCATCTTCGTTCGAATGACTCGCTCACAGATCTTGACAAGGTGGGATGTAAGTGCTACCGGTCTGTACTTGTTGGCTAGACCTTTGCTTCCTCCCTTGTGAATAGGGGTTATGATGGCTGTCATGAGAGATACTGGTACAGTACCAGATTCTAATGAGAGTGACCAGCGTATTTGAAGTGGTTTGGCTAGTTCCCTTTTGCAGTTTTTCAACAGCTGTGCATGGAAGCCGTCAGGACCGGCTGCTGCATCAGGAGAGGTGGAGTCGATGGCTGTTATTGTTTCGTCTTCACTTATGTTGATTTTGGATAATTGTTGATGGGCATCTGGCGAGTCTGTGAAGAAGGACTGTGGATTGGTGACTGTTTTACCTTCGTCTGGGTTGCTGAATACACTTTCATATTGCTGTTTTAGCATATCTGCCATATCTCTAGGTTCTCCAGTGAGGTCCCCGTTTTCCTTTATGAGAGGTCCTACTGCAGATCTGTTCTTCTGTTTTGTCCGTGCGGACGAGAAGAATTTTTTTGAATTTTCCTTTATGTGGGCTACTGTATCTCTCTCTTCTCTCCGGTGTTGCTCCTTGTGAGACAGCTTAATTTGCCTTTCTGTTTCTTCAATTTGAGTTTTAATTTGTTCTTGTGCAGGTAGGAATATGGTCTTTCTTAGTTTGGTTTGTAGTGTTTTTCTCCTCATTAATATTCTTCGGTCTCGGGGTATTTGACTTCTAGTATTTTTTCTTACCTTTTGGGGGATATTTTTGGTACATATTTCCTGGCATTTTGTGACGAAAGTTTCTAGGGTATCATCTACACTTCTTCCCTGAAGTTGGGCTTCCCAGTTTGTATTTTGGAATTCTGATTTGACTTGCTCCCAGTTTATGTCAGGGCTGTAGAAATTCAGGTTTCTTAATGCGTTTTCTGTTGTGCTTCTACTCATATGACTCCTTTGCTCTGCTAGCTGGTTGGTATATGCTTTTACTTGGATTTGGTTGTGGTCAGACATAATGGTTTCATTGGTCTCATATGAGTGAATTAGCCGAGACTATTTGTGAGCAATAGGTCTAGAATGTTTTTTCCTCTTGTGGGCTCCCTGATGACTTGGGTGAGGAAATTGCCTTCTATTAGGCTTATTAGTCCCGCAGCTTGTTGTTTTTCTTCATGAGTACCTCCGTTTATCTTCATGTCTGGCCAGCTGAGGTGAGGGAAATTGAAGTCCCCTAATATGATTATTTTAGTTCTTGGTTTGGGAGGATTGTTTAGCACTGCTTTTATTCTTGTGAGGACCTCATTGAACTGTTCCAGTGTGGTGTTTGGGGGTCTGTACACTGTGGTGACTAGCAAATCAAGCTTCTTAATGTAAACAGTCAGGAGCTCTGTTGTTTCGTTGTAGAACGTTTCTAGGATTTCTGTGCTCGTTGCTAGGTCATCCCGGATATAGTTGGCTACCCCTCCGTGGCTTCTGTTCTCTCTGTCGGCCTGGAAGACGGTGTATCTTTCTATGTGTATCTCAGCATCTAGGTAGTCGACATTCAGGTGTGTTTCAGTCAGTGCCAGTGTTACGACCGTTGCTACGAATAAAACAAGGGCACTTAATGATTGGACTAGTAATAGGGCACTATGCAACAACGGTACGCTAGATCCAAACCCTTGAACTTATATGCCGGCTAACAAAAACACCTATACCCTCCAAAGTTAATCTGCGATAATGGGGTATCCTTAACTGAGCATAAATGTACTCTACTTCAGGCTAACCCACACTGGTATAGCCTGATAACAAACAAGATGCAAGTTACATTAAAATGCATAAAAGGGAAGCTATGGAAAGATCAATTAAATCACTGCAAGATTTAATACAATAAAAAGATGCTTCAATACAGTTACTCTAAACAACAATAAACTCTTCACTCCTATCTGAAAGAAAGTGAAGTCTAGTCGTACAGCATAGACCTGGAAACTTCTGAAGAAAGTCTGATGCTCATAAGATGCTCGTATCTTAAATTATATAAAGGCAGGAGGCAGGACACCATACGTGTTGACTGAATACACTAAAAGATAGGACATATAATGTTAACTGACACGGGAATAATATAAATGCGCAACGGCAGTAATGCTCGACACTAAAAGAAATACTTCCTCATCAACGAAACAGTCTGCTATGGTTGTGCAACTCAACAACAACCTAGACTAATAAATGCTGTGAATAATAATACATGCATATCATAAAGAGCTCATGTTAACTAGTGTCTGCTCGGCGAATAAAGTCTAGCTGGGATATCAAGGTTAGGAAACTGTGGCTGAGTAAGACTGGCTCATAGCCTAGCGTTGTCCTTAAGGCGGTATGATTAAAGTTACGTTAATGACGGGATGCTCTCTTGGTAGATCCAGATCTCAAGTATCTGGTTCTACCCTGGCGATCCCTCTAAAGTCAAGCAAAGAGGCAGCACTGTGTTCTAAGGTAGTAGGCAAATGCCCTCTTACAACACGATGCTGCACTCGCAAAAGGCACAACCAAAAGGACAACCTAGGCTACCACAGAAACCGTCGAAGTCGTGTAGGTATAAGCAAACCAGACACACATCGCTGACAACGACAACAGAAGCCTTATCCCAGTCTAGCATTAAATAACCCAGCAGAGCACTAAATCAATAATGGTGACACACACCGAGTTCTTAACCTCTACTAACTAAGAACCCTCAAACCTATTCTAAGTACATGTAAATATCTCAAGAGCGACGCACATAATACGATGGGCCGATATGAAATCGTGTGCAGAACCCAAAGGGAGTGTTGTGACGTTAAAAGATTAGAGTAACGAAAGAGAAGAAGTTGAGGAAGAGAGACAGTATCAGAATGGTGGAGATATGGGGGACAGTGGTAAAAAGGATGTTAGTCATGTGCGTCCCTAGCCTGCTCTGAAGAGGGTAGCTCCTCGGGACCCCCAGGATCCCACAAAGGCATGGTACGTCACAAGGCAGCAGGCCTCCATGACGCGCCAAGAACCACCAGCCAATCACGAGGTGTGGGAAGGCATGCGCGCGAGCCTTCCGAGCGGGGGGAGGCAGCACATGTATACGCATGCACACACTACAACCTCACTGCCTATATTATTCTCTCTCCTTAACTATACACAATGCATGTTATATTCTATTCATAATATAAAATACTTCCCATTGTCACAGACGAAAATAAAGACCACCACTGGACTGTCAGTAACAATGCAAGTACTATGAAAGAAAGAACAACATTCTCTGATAACTGTAGCCCAGTTCACTGCCCTGGCGAGCGCTAGCGGCTAACGGGAGGCGATTCTGCCAACACTGGTAGGCGTCACACCCCGCCCAAGATATGGGACGCTTAACATTAGGCGAGCACTATATCTGACAAGGCAGAACGCCGACAAGACCCGCCACAACCAGCCACTCCACCAGAAATGAAATGCAAAGCTCAATTATAGTTAAAACAACATTTTAGCATAAATAAAATCTTATAACCCCTCCCAAACATAATAGTATAATTCTAGCCTGTTATGCTCCCTGAGCGAGCTTCACAGAGCCCAGCCTACTAAGTGAAAGACAGGTTCAACTTAGGACTTTAGCTATAACATTGGCAATTTACAATTAACTATCAAAAGAAAGAGTTTTTATGTGATTTTTTCTATTTAATTTTAATGTTGTTTTTGACGGCTGCTCTACAGGGGCAAGCCTGATTTTTCTCCACTCTCAACACACACTGACTGAAAACGGCGAAGGTTCTCCTGCAAACAAACCCTCCCGTGACAAAACAATCAGCCAAAACATTATCAGTTGCCCTTAGATGCCACACATCCAACTTGTGTTCCGGCAGCAAAATAACACCCTGACACTGATAACCTGCCCAGTTTATCACAAGACTGGCACTTCTCTTCGCTCTTTCCGGCAACGGGGGGCCTGCCAATAACCTTTCACTAGTTTCTACCTTCGTGACGAGCGAGGCAGCCCCGATGCGGGTCTATGGTATCGTCAACTCTAGGTAATGGATAGGCGTCTGTCAGGGATAATGCTTCCACACTCTTGCAAATCACCATACACACGGATCTTGCCACTCAACTCAGGTTGCAAAACTCTCTGGCAACGACCACTCACGATATCCTTTATCCCTCAGACCCTTTTTTCCACAGAGTCGTCTAGCTCTG